>CM062288.1:179476595-180076595 GCA_031216915.1 Pictodentalium vernedei
TTTTGGGGTTCAGTCCGACCCACTCTGGGACTCAAAGATTTTTTTTCTAGTTTAGCATCTAACTGTCACCCCACCTTTCCAATACTTTACCTATATATTTGTTACAGGCTACAGTCAGCATTTATGTACAGACTGTTACAATACTTTACATGTACCTTTGTTATCAGGTCATAACCTAGATGTTTGTCATTGCTGTGTCACATATTATACATGTACATGTCTTAAACAAATTGAGGTACAGTGTCATTGACACTTTCATTTCTTTTCATAATTGCTTGGGAAAAAACATAAATAGAGAGTATACTTTCGAGTTGGGGACTTCCACTGTAGGCAAGCTTGTTGTAAACAATTGTGGTAGGTATAATAAGAAAGGAAATTTACTATAAAAATTAAATTTTTGGGCACCTTTTGTTTTTGGACACCATTTTTCACAGAAAAGAAAAAAAAAAAATGTTAAGCCCCAAAATTTTCCAACACTCACATTAAGATCGTCCTGAACTGGTGGCTGTGAATCCCGGTGAATTGTAAATCAAAAGACAATTATATTTTTATGCCCCCCGACTTAAGTCAGGTGGCATATAGTGATTGAAGTGTGCGTGTGTCTGTCCATCCATGTGTATGTGTGTGTGTGTGTCCGAGCCAATAACTCGAAAACAGTTAGGGCCATAGTCATCAAACTTCACACAATTATAAAGGACCACGGGGGGATGTGTCACACATCATAGCCGGGTTTGTACCTTCAAGGTCAAGGTCACATTTCAACGTCATACTAAAAATTGGTCAATATTCGTGTCTCAGCCATAACTCAGAAACGAATCATAGTACAATTCTTAAACTTTTTACAAATGTTAAGGTCAGTCAGAAGGTGTATTGCATATAATAGTTTTCGCCACATCTGCAAGGTGGAGGTCACAATTGACCTTCATATGTTCAGGGTCACAAATCGTGTCTCGAGCATAACTCCAAAACTATTAGGGCTACAATCATCTAACATCGCTCAATTATGAAGAACAACGGGTGGATGTGTTACACACCACAGCCAGGTCTGTAAGGTGAAGGTCACATTTCAAGGTCACACTGAACACGGTTAGGGCCACAGTCATCAAACTTCACACAATTATAAGGACCATGGGAGGATGTGTCACACACCATAGCCGGGTTTGTACCTTCAAGGTCAAGGTCACATTTCAAGGTCATACTAAAAATCGGTCAATATTCGTGTCTCAGCCATAACTCAGAAACGTATCATAGTACAATTGTTAAACTTTTTACAAATGTTAAGAACAGTCAGAAGGTGTGTCGCGTATAATAGTTTTCGCCACATCTGCAAGGTGGAGGTCTCAATTGACCTTCATATGTTCAGGGTCACAAATCGTGTCTCGAGCATAACTCCAAAACTATTAGGGCTACAATCATCTAACATCGCTCAATTATAAAGGACAACGGGTGGATGTGTCACACTCCACAGCCAGGTCCGTAGGGTCAAGGTCACATTTTGAGGTCACACTGAACACAGTTAGGGCCACAGTCATCAAACTTCACACAATTATAAAGGACCATGGGAGGATGTGTCACACACCATAGCCGGGTTCGTACCTTCAAGGTCAAGGTCACATTTCAAGGTCATACTAAAAATCGGTCAATATTCGTGTCTCAGCCATAACTCAGAAACGAATCATAGTACAATTGTTAAACTTTTTACAAATGTTAAGGACAGTCAGAAGGTGTATTGCGTATAATAGTTTCCACCGCATCTGCAAGGTGAAGGTCAGAAGGGGGGAGGGGGGCATGTGTTACCTTAGTAACATATTTCTTGTTCAACTTAATATTATATTTTTTTAGTGTGTGTGAAACACACTGACTACTGTTTTTGTACGGTTTCTTTTTCTTTTCGTTTTTCTTATTCTGTCTTCAATGTACTTCCTTGTCCGCATGATAACTCAAATACAAATTTCCCTATCGTGCTGCTTTTTGGCATACTGACAGACAGTCACTAGTAATCCACTACCTATGTTTTTCATCATCATGGGGCATAGGGGGTATCCATGGGGGTGTTTTGAAAGTGGGACACTCATATCTCAGGCTTGGTATGAACTGTGGACCCAGGACCAATGCCAAATAAGATGTCACTCAATGGAGGTTACGAATATGTGTCAAGGTCACTGAGGTCATCCAGGGGTCATTGAATGCATTTATCAAAATTGCTGGAAATCACATCTATTGACCCGCTAATGTATTTCTAAAGTTCATACAGTCATACATTGAAAGTGGGACACTTGTATCTCAGGCTTTGTATGACCTATACGAATAAGTGTCAAGGTCACTGATGTTATCCAGGGGTCAATGAGTGCATTTTTCAGAATTGCTGGACATAACAGCTTTTGACCCCCTAATGTATTTCCAAAGTTCATGCATATATATGTACACTCAAAAATGTGGGTGGTGCCAAAAATTTTGAAAATAGGTCACACTCATATCTCAAGCATAATATGACCTATGGAACACGGACCAACCCCAAATGAGTCAAAACTCAATAGAGGTTCAAAATATGAGTCAAGGTCACTGAGGTCACCTAAGGATCATAGAGTGTATTTTTCAGAATTTTGGAAATCGCAGTTTATGACCACTAATGCATTTTTGAAGTTCATACATGCATTTTTACATTAAAAAAAGTGGGTGAGGGCCAAAAATTTTAAAGTAGGTTGCATTCATATCTCCAGCATGGTATGACCTATGCAGGATTCCTACAGACCCTTGAATTCCTGGAAAACCCCTGAATTTGAAAAATATAATTCAAGGCCTGGAATACCCTTGAAAAATGTCCATAACCATTGAAACCTCTGGAAAATTGGTCCCAAGCCCTTGGGAAACAATCTCCATACTGGTTTTGGATATTTGGATAAGAACTGATAGCTGAGTCTGTTACGAGTAGGCTTGGACGGTATTTCAATATACCGAATATTATTTGGTATTGAATTCAATACCGTACAGTTACCGCCGCAAAATCGATTATTCAGTATACCGTGCACGCGGTATTACCTACCGCACACGCGGTATTACTAGAGTATTGTGTGGCATTGCTTGAATAATTGCCTAAAAATCTAGCGCAAAAGCGACGATTGTCTTTGCCGTTTGCAAATGTCTTGAGTGCAAAGTCTATTAATAACTCTGCACTCTGCAGCCCATGGGTAACGTCATAAAAAAACACACGGACGATGCCATAGGTACAGTACAGGTACAGCAAAACAGTCTTTTGTAAAGTCTTTCATCCACCACTGAACCAACACTGTTCGAAGTGGTATAGGGTTATAACCGCTGAGCGAATGAACTCACCAGAAGCACATTATTAAGTGTCTTCTTCTAAATGTTGAAAGGAAAGTAGTCTAAGGGAGGTAATCATGAAAGAACTAAACTTTTCTCATACATTGAGATTGCTGACAGTGCTCACCCTTACGTGACACCCCCATTGTCTCACCAAATTTAATTTTCTTTGTTCCATGGCTGATTTTAAATAATATGAATGATCTCAGACTTTGATATCATGAACCTTTTCAATTTTTTAATGAGTCTTGGTCATTGTGAAGCTTTTAATGTCAAGCTGGGCACCATTGCCTTATTGTTAAGCCGACAAGCCCCAACACCTGAACAAACCTTTTCACCTCAAGCAAAGATTAAGACACCAGTATTGCAGTCTCTCTGGCAGATTGCTGGTTTGGGGTTCCAGCCTTAAAATGTCCCCTGCGCCACCATTTAACCGTGGCTTACACCTGAGTCGGAATTATTTCCTGAGAATGCAGACGCATGTCCCAAACATATATCGGATATTCGCGTACAACGAGTGTGTATGATTTTTCGTCGGAAGTTTTCACAATCGCAGGAGCACAGTTATAGAACATCGCCCCTCAAACGTGTTGACTTGGCCGAATTCCAACGCCAACCAACAGGGAAGTATTCGTAGTTCTCGTTCAAAATGAATTCTCTAACCATCTTACCTCCATGGACTTCGATGACCTTTGAGAAGAATCAGTTAGTTCGGACACATTGAATCCTTCTTTCGATCTTAAAATGGGCCTCTACGATAGTTAAAAATCTTAAGCACTAAATAATTATTCAATATTTCGGTATACCGTGGTATGATTTTTCAAATACTGCAGCATTTTTTTTATCCAATACCGTCCAAGCCTAGTTACGAGGAGTGCAATCTCCGTGCAGAGTTTGGATATTTAATTAGAACACAAACGAATACATAAGAAGAACTGGTAGCTGAGTCTGTGACAAGTGCCGTTGAACTAAGCTTAGATAATCTTTTGAATGTTTTGGTATACAACATTCTTAGTAGGGGCAGTTTTAAATCTGTTCAAATAATGTTTTGCGGTTATATTTGGGCTCCCTATTGTTAACTGAGTGATTTTATGCAAAGAAAGTTTGTTCACTCAGTTCTCCCCATGGGCTGTAAGAGGAGTCCACTGAGTATATTGTCTCATCTGCTTTCATAAAGGTGAAAGTTTCGCAGAAGCAAGACAGGTAACACTAATTCCAAAGGCCAACAACAATCAGCAATGGATTATAACTTTTGAACCGCTTAAGACATTTCCATGATACTTCAAAGGGTCATACCCCACCATGAACTGATATTTCACAATCAAAACCATGCCACTAGGTTCAAAGTCAAAGTCGCTGTTACTAAAAATAGATTTAATTTCAAGGTTAATTTTTTGCATCAAGTTTTCCAAATGACCACACCTTTTAAGCGCTGCAGATATTTCCCTGAAACTTTTCAGGTATATACCCTACCATGATCTGATATGCAACAATTAACCCTTTGAGACGTTAATTATCCGGACGTTCCAATGTCACTGGGAATTCAGTTTCTTCAACGTTTTTCAAAATGCGATGTCAAACGTTGGAAAGTACAAATAACAAGATATTTTTCACATCAGTGATTATCTGGTTAGGGGTAGGTTATTTTTGGTGGTCTGAATTTGCTATTTAAAACTTGTTTTATTACAAATTATTGGAGAGTGCCCACAGGCACTCTCCAATAATTAGTAATAAGACAAATTTATATAAACAAAATATTATTTGTGTTTAACTGAATATGAAATATAAGCAAGGAAAGTGTTGGCTTTTGCTCTGGTATTCTCATTTTTTGAAAGCCCATATTGTAGGTTCTGGCATTCAGCCAGTTAAGAAGTCTTGACAGCAGGATTATATTAGTATTTTAAGCTGCGATAACATTTGTCTCAACGGTTGTCACTGAGCACTGTTCGGGAGAAAATTGGAATTGAGGTTAAAACTTTAAAAACTCAAAAAATAATAACAAAACAAATGACCACAAAGTATCAAGGAGCTGTTTGATTTCGAACGTCATAAGACGTACAAAAGTATCAATGCACTGTTTGATTTTGTACGTCATAAGACGTACAAAAGTATGAAAGGGTTAAAATAAGGCCACTTAGTTAAAGATCATCAAGGTTGCTGTTACTTAAAATATAATTTCACTTCAAGGTTAAGCTTACGTGTCAAGTTTTTCAATCGGCTACAATTTTTTAACCTTTAAAGATAATTCATGGGATTATTCAGCACTATGAGGCGAGATGAATTTTATTTATTTTGGTGAGGGGTGGGTTGAAAGTGATTTTTTTTTTCTTTTTTAAAATGTCTTTTGAAGAATTTCAAGTAATTTTATGCCAAAAAAAATGTTTTCACCAAATTTATCCCAGTGCATAGTAAGTGGGATTGGGGAGGGACTCAGGTTATTTAACCCCCTACTCCCATATTTCTGGAAGTTTTCAGGTTGAGTTTTCCAATCGTTTATAACTTTTAACCATTGAAAATAATTCTGTGACACTTTATGGATTGTTCAACACTATGAAGTGGGATAAAATTTGAGGGTTTTTTTTGTTTGTTTTAACATGAGTATTGAAGGGTTTCAAGTGATTTCATGCCAATGAAATGTTTTTTACCAACACAAGTGGAGAGGGGTGGAGCTGGAGGCAGGGGGAAGGGGACGGGGCATTTTTCATGTTAATTTTTTTTAAATGACGACTTATTGCTTTAAAATGAATATCAAAGGATTTCAAGTCATCTATAAAGAAAAAAAAATATTTAAAAAATCCCCAATTGACTTGTACTGTGTTGGGGAATTTTAGGGGGAAAGTGGGGGCATGGAATCACTCATAATCCTTCAAAATTTTCATTTTAAAGAAAAAAACAAAATCCACTTAATTTACACACCCATCCACCCCAGGGATCTGCCATGGTAGGGTGATGTTTAAAGCCTTTGTGGGACTGAATGGCATTGTTTCTTTTTTGTTTCATAATGAGTTCATGCCAAAAAATTGGAAAGATCATCCATTTGACCTTAAGTTATGGGGTGGGGAAGGGGGTTGGTTTATGTAGACTGAATTTTTTTTACTTTTTTTCTTCTTCTTACTTTAAAATGAGTCTCAAAGTGATTTTTAAAAAAAATTGCCCATCTGACACCACACACACCAATCTCCCCCACCCATACCACTTTTTTTTCACAAAATCATGCTGTTTCCTTCAAAACTTGTTTTACAGATAAAAAAAATTCAGCCAATGGCCCCAAAACCCCTTCCTCTTTAAGGATCCCCCTCCCCCGTCCCCCCCCCCCCCCCCATGATTTACCCCTCTCGTACAAAACCCTGCCACTCGTTTGTATGTTTATTGTGGTTCAGTGACACTTCCGACAGTCAGGTGCACATCATGTCAGACAGTTTTGCAGTCGGAGGAAGCCAGACTATCTGGAGAGAATAAAAATAAACATTCATTTGGCACAGACCTCTCACAATAATCAAAAGTTTGAAGGTACTTTACAACATTTTACAATTGAAAAAGGAAATTTTTTATAAACAGCATCAGGAAGCTGTCAAATTCAGTTCTAAAAACTATCTGTTAAATAAGTAAGTTTTTAACCTTCATTACCTAGAGAAGGGTTTGACCTTACAAATTTTGGAAACCATGTTGAATATTTAAGAGCATTGAAGCTGAAAGGTCGAACTCCATTTGTAGCTACAGCATATGATTTCTGATTTTATAAATTGTGACACGAGGAGCAAAGGAGTAATTTTGACACATATGTTTTGACAAGGCTAGAAATGTAAGCAGGAGCTTGGTTACGAGCCTGAAAATAAGCAATCTGTCATTTGCAGAATGAGGTCCCCAGAGGGTGCATTTGCTGATGCATTCCCATACAGTGGGCCAATTTATCCTCTGGGTACCTCTTTCTGTTTATGCTGGAGACCCTGATTCCGATTGAGGTTCACAGAGGGTAAATTTAGTAATGCTACCCTGTTGTGCAGGGTAGGATCACCACATTCACCCTCTGGGGACCTCATTTTGCAGATGACAGTCTGCTTATTTTCTGGCTTGCTTGGTTAGGCAATGAAAGGAAACACTGAAAGATTGTTTTCCCCCCTTTAATATTGCTGACCCATTTGCTGCTACATTGAAAACACAACATGTATGTTTTGATGAGTTTCAAGTTTGTTGGTAAATAAAATGTACAGAATCTTCCATAACCAACCTGTCTGTGGCAAGAGAAAATATACAGAATATGGTAGATATAAAATATAAGTAGGCTACTTCATATATGTAAAGAAGCAAATCTGTACAGAAACAGTGGATATAAATGCACCTACTTCAGTTCCTCTCTCTGAAGCAGCACAATTACATCTTAAGCAATTTATGCATTGGAAAATAACTTAAGCACATATTTCTGTGGCCACTTAGCATTCAACATGTGATGTTTTGGCACATATCTCACCATGTAGATCTTGTTTCTGGAACAGAACACACTTCAGCTTATGTATTTGAAGCTCGTAGAGAAAAAATATGAAGCTAACAAACACAACAGATATCAGACACCCATCATAAGTACCAAAGTGACACAGCATAACCGTAAACCCTTGGGCCAAACTGCAATGCTGATCATTGCCAAAATATCATTACAGTCTGAATATGTGTGCAGTACCAATGGACTCCTTGTTTAGCTAGGCAGAGGAATTTAGGTACCTAGCATTGCAAACCAGACTCAAAGATGAGAAAGAGAGTGCATGTCCAATAAACGAAAGCCTTAAAGAAAAACCCAATAGTATTTGTAGGCAAGGCACTCTAGAAACTGTAACAGAACCAGCTGATCTTTGTAACCAAGCTGATGCAGTAAAATAAGTCATAAACCCCAAGCTCAATTAGGTAGGCAAAACAGTTTAACCCTAAGATACAAATAAACAAAACGTGATTACAAACAAGAAGAGAACTGACCCATCTGAAAAGCTATGAACCATGTGATGTAATATGGCCATTCAGCCCCACAAATGAGAATGGGGAAGATTGAAAAGAAAGTGATGATGTTGAGGGGTAGTGATGGAGGAGGGATACATAATCTGCTTCACTAACAGGTGATTTATGAAGAAATGAGTGAAGCAGTTAATTATATTGTGAGAAGGGAATACCACATGGTCACATTAACTGCATGAGGAAATATGAAAGAGAAGGCATGTCACAGGTAAGGTCAACTCATCGAACTATGCAGTCATTGCAAGACTAAACTGATGAGAAGCCTAGAAAATTCTTCATACACATGACATTGAAATAAAGTGAAATTTATTACTTTATATCAGTTTATTTTTTTCTTTTACTGTAATATTAAACCTAATTTGCCGTGTAGCTGCATACATTTTTAGGGCCCCAACAAAAAGGTGGGAGCCCTATGGTGATCGCTCTGTCCATGATGATCTGTATGTGTGCGCATTTGTCCGATTTGGTTTCCAGACTTGACCTTGACAAAGCTTTGGCCTAAGATCATGAAACTTCACGGGAACTTGGCCAAGGGGGTCAAAAGGTCAAGGTCATGGTGATCCATCCATCCGATTTGGTTTTGGTTTCTGGAGTCTAACTTGGAAATGCTTTTACCCAAGATCATGAAACTTCATAGGTACTCTACCTGGGAATAGGGGATGGACCCTATAGATTTAGCAACCAAAAGGTCAAAGTCACAGGGTGCTTCTCATTTGGTTTCTGATCTCCAACTTGACATTACTTTACTCTAGGATCATGAAACTCCACAGGTATACCGCCCAAGAGAAATGAATGAACCCTATCAAGATGGGGGTCCAAGGTCAAAGTTGTTCAAACCCCAAAACAGTTTCAGGACTCTTACTTGACAGTGCTTTGGCCAAGGATCATGAAACTTCACAACTATACTGCCTAATGGAAAGGAATGAACACTATCAAATTGGAATCAGTTTCCAATTTTATTATGTCTCATTTTATCATCATATTTGCAAAGTGTCTGCTTTTCTAGGATTTTTTGTATAAATACCATCAAATTCTGTTTCTTCTGGTTTTTTTGTAGAAGATTACCTAAAGCATTGAAAGAAGGGCAGGCATTTTTGGACTGGAAGAAAAACATTGATGACTTCAGTGAATCATGTTCTTTACTATACTTCCTGAAAAACATTCGGGGAGCATATAGTTGCTGCTTTGTCCATCTGTCGTCAATCCAAAATAAATGTTTTTTTGGATCGTAACTCTAGTTTGCTTTGATGTATGACCTCCTAATTTTGTAACGTTACTATCTCCCATGAAATGCAGGTCAAGTTTGATTTTCACTGTTATGGCATTTATTGTTCCAGAGTTATGCCCTTGAAAAGTTGTCAAATAGTAAAATCAATGGTTTCCGGATGATACCTCTAGTTTGCTTTGATGTATGTTTTTATAATTTTGCAGCCTTACTACCTACTATGGGATGCAGGTCTGTTTCAATTTTCACCATTATGACTTTTACCGTTCTAGAGTTATGCCTCTCAAAAATTTGCAGAATGGAAAAATCAGTGGTCTCTAGTTCATTTTGATGTAAGACCTTATACTTTAGCAACATTACTACCTACAATGAAATGTAGGCCACGTTAGATTTTCACCATTATGGAATTTACCATTCCAGAGTTCTGCCTCTTGAAATGTAGCAAAAAGTGATAAAAACATTTTTTATGGTATCTTATTAAATGCCCAGGGCATGTATAATCAAACATGCTCATACATTCACCCTAATTAAGCAGTAAAGTCACAGGGTGCTTCTCATTTGGTTTCTGATCTCCAACTTGACATTACTTTACTCTAGGATCATGAAACTCCACAGGTATACCGCCCAAGAGAAATGAATGAACCCTATCAAGATGGGGGTCCAAGGTCAAAGTTGTTCAAACCCCAAAATAGTTTCAGGACTCTTACTTGACAGTGCTTTGGCCAAGGATCATGAAACTTCACAACTATACTGCCTAATGGAAAGGAATGAACACTATCAAATTGGAATCAGTTTCCAATTTTATTATGTCTCATTTTATCATCATATTTGCAAAGTGTCTGCTTTTCTAGGATTTTTTGTATAAATACCATCAAATTCTGTTTCTTCTGGTTTTTTTTTGTAGAAGATTACCTAAAGCATTGGAAGAAGGGCAGGCATTTTTGGACTAGAAGAAAAACATTGATGACTTCAGTGAATCATGTCCTTTACTATACTTCCTGAAAAACATTCGGGGAGCATATAGTCGCTGCTTTGTCCATCTGTCGTCAATCCAAAATAAATGTTTTTTTGGATCGTAACTCTAGTTTGCTTTGATGTATGACCTCCTAATTTTGTAACGTTTCTATCTCCCATGAAATGCAGGTCAAGTTTGATTTTCACTGTTATGGCATTTATTGTTCCAGAGTTATGCCCTCTTGAAAAGTTGCCAAATGGTAAAATCAATGGTTTCCGGATGATACCTCTAGTTTGCTTTGATGTACGTCTTTATAATTTTGCAGCCTTACTACCTACTATGGAATGCAGGTCTGTTTCAATTTTCACCATTATGACTTTTACCGTTCTAGAGTTATGCCTCTCAAAAAATTGCAGAATGGAAAAATCAGTGGTCTCTAGTGCATTTTGATGTAAGACCTTATACTTTAGCAACATTACTACCTACAATGAAATGTAGGCCAAGTTAAATTTTCACCATTATGGAATTTACCATTCCAGAGTTCTGCCCCTTGAAATGTAGCAAAAAGTGATAAAACATTTTTTATGGTATCTTATTAAATGCCCAGGGCATGTATAATCAAACATGCTCATACATTCACCCTAATTAAGCAGTAACCTGTCTTCAAAGGCCAGTTTAATCTCCTTCCCAGGAAGCTTTTAATACAAGTTTACTGTGTACTGTTACCAACACGTTTTTTGTATTTTTTTATATGGCTTAAACTATTTCACAGTACTGCATTTGAAAAAAATCAGAATGTTGTTCCCATCAATTTGCATTTCAGGGAGCACCTGTTTTGTGCCAACTTTTTACTTATTACGAGTTACTGACAAAGAAAGCTATGAAACAACTGTGCCATTAGGATAAAATTTCACACTTACTGGAGAGTGTTTATGCTGGCTCAAAATACTTTGCTGCCAAGTAGAATTTTTGTTTGGTGCCAAATGAATTTTTGTGATGCCAAAAGAATGATTTTAGTGCCAAATGGAATCTGATTGTAAATGAGAACAAATTAACCATGTATCATCCATTGAGTGCAGCAAGGCACCATTGCAGATGAAGCTTTGTTACACTCAAAGTACGATATTTTAATTTAGTATTACCTGAGTGTTTTAAGTATTTTAGTTGCTAAAAAACTCACAAATTAAAAAAATATTGATAATTAAAAAAACTAAAACTTATAGTCATAAAAAAATAAATAAATGAGAATTATTAAAGTTTACAAAATAATTTCATGATTATTCATTTTTACTTACTCACTGTTTATTCACTTCAAAGAAATTAGTTGCAAATAATTTATTATTTTCCAGAAGGCTTATAAAAAAAATTAAGCAAGATAAAAAGATTAAGAAGCAAGAAATGTTTTGATAAGAATCAGTAGCAAATAATTTATTTTTCAGAAGGCTTATGAAAAAAATTAAGCAAGATAAAAAGGATTTATAAGCAAGAAATGTCAGGTTAAATGGATAAACTGTTAATGATAACTTCTGTTATTTCACACCTTGGACTCTGAGTTATACAAGAGACACTGGTCAAAATGAAGGCTTCCCTTGCTACCATCTGGAGTATCCAGGTGCACAAGGGAACAATTCACTTAACAGTGGATTTTGAGACTAAAACAGAACCGACATCCTTGGAGAGGTGTAGCACCTTTTGTGGGGGGATTTCCTCTCACACTGGACACCCTCCAAGTGACAAGCTGGATGAAGACCACTGAAGCAATACAGCCCCCACCAAGAAGAAGAGAAAGAGGAAGAAAGGACCCTCTGCCAGACGACGTGATTCCCTGTCAATTGACAGAGTTTTGAAGAAAAAGATAGGGAACAAAGAGGAAGAGGAGAGGAGGGACGTTGAAGAATCAATGCTTGTCACCCCCTGTTCGACCCAAGTCCAGCTCAGGACCTCCCTCCCCAGGGGCAGAACCAGAGATCAGCAGGTGACCGATCCATCTCCAGCTCATCTCCACCCTCATCTGAGGAGGCAATGGAGGAGAGCGATTAGTCTTTGGTGCAGAAGGTTGACTGATAACAATCCATCCGAACCTCTCTCTGTTTCTCTTCTGGCTTCTTCAGACCAGAGCCTTGCTCAGGAGGTAGGCACCACAGAATCTGTGGAGGCATTCCTAGGTGAGGAAGTTGAAGACAAAGCCTTGTTATCCCAAATGCAGGAACTACACATGATCTACCGAACACCCTTGTAACCTGACGACACAGCAAGAGAGTTCCTACTACGGAAAATAGCAGAACACTCACCATCGGCAACCTTGTCAGTATCACCAGCAGCAGCTAGGACTAGGCCATACCAACCTAGCCAGTCCTCCTGCACATCACCATCAATGCCACCTAAAGAAATGTCACCATCTCAGCCACCCACTCCTAAAAAGAACAGATGGAAACACAGGCACCGCTAACCGAGTACCTTAACTCATTCCTTCTCTGCCGCACCCAAACATGACAGAAAGAAAAATTTAAATACAGTCATTGCAGAGGGTCGAAAGGGGCTTGTGCCACACTGTCCCTGTGTGCCTTCGGCACGTGAAACCATTTGATCTGCTGTAACCAAAAGATAATTTGAGAGGTGTGAATTCGGTTTCGCCTGTGTTGTCCGACAGCCATTTTATTGAAAACCAAGCACTGATATAATGAACCACAAAGCCTTTGAGACCTAGCAATGGTAAATTTTGGGTGCCAGATTTTGGTGCCAATGCTGTATTTTTGGTGCCCAACAAATATTTCCAGTCCAGTTGGTACCATTGGTACTCGACAGCATGAATACTCTTACCAGACACTTCTAAATTTGTTAGAAAATGATTAATTTTACTCAATTTATTCAAATGACATGAGAAACTGCTCTTTTTCTTCAAGACATTTAAAATTATTGTCAGAGAGAAAGTGAGAGTGAGGGAGAATATCAAAATTTAGAAAGTTACATCACTAATATCACATAAAGTTCTGTTTCCTTTGTTTTAGATGTCGAAGATTACCAAAAGCATTGAAGGAATGGCAGGCATTTTTGGACCTGAAGAAAAAAATTGATGATTTCAGTGAATCGTGTCCTTTATTAGAGTTAATGGCCAACAAAGCAATGAAACAACGCCATTGGGATCGTATTGCCCAACTGACTGGACATACATTTGATTTTGACTCAGATAATTTTACCCTGCGGGACATCATGAAAGCACCATTATTAAAGTACAAAGAAGATATTGAGGTATGTGTGACCAAATGTTCATTATCAGGCCTGCTGTTTTCAAAATTTTGCATAACCCATTCAGCATTTACCTGGTCTGAGCTTAGGTAACCTCTCGTTCGTTCCACTGTACTTGACTCAGGTAACTCATTCGGTAACCTAAATATATATGTATCGTAACTATGCTGATATATAAACTGTTGTATCATAGCCATGTTCTTGCTCCTATGGTCAATATCCTGATGAATAGAGATGTATCCTTGGTAACAATAATGAGGCTGTGTTGCAACAATTCAGATACAAATTAGTTGCAATTATAGCCTCATCTTGGCATGGGCAAGAATGCTGCAGAAAAGAATGGCAACCATAAGGCCATTATGAAAAATATGCTAGATTTTCATCCACCTTTTCATGTCCCCAACCCACTCGGGGTTTTATGTTTTCACCATGTCCATCCATCTGTTATCCATCCATTAACTTTTGGTTTCCGTCCAATAACTAAAGAAACTAAAGAACCGCTTATTTGATCAAATCACAATTTTAGGAGTTACTTGTGGATGACTGAACAATCGATTTTGGTCCAGCTAGCCAATTCAATATGGCCACCATGGTGGCCCTATTGAATTTGGTTTCCATCCAATAACTAATGAATGCTGACTCGAATCATTTTTAGTTTTTGATTATGCATTGTTGGTGTCTAAAGGAAGTTTCCTTTCAATGTTCAACCAGTTAGCTGAACTAAGATGGCCATCAGTACCCAATTCAGTGTGGCTTCCATGAATTCGGTTTCTGTCCTATAACTACTGAATACTGACTTGAATCAATTTCATTTTTTGATTATGCATTATTGGTGTCTAGAAGAAGCTTCTTTTCAATTTTGGATCAGATAACCAATTGAATATAGCCGTCATGATGGCCACATTGAATTTGGTTTCTGTCCAATAACAAATGAATGCTGACTCAAATCAATTTTATTTTTTGATTATGAATTGTTGGTGTCTAGTCTGAGACAGTCAGATTCTTTTGATACTTGGTATGCAGCATCTCTACGGGGGTCAGACTGAAGTTTATTCAAATCTAGACCCTGGGTTAATATTTTGGCTTCCTGTGGGAGCCTGAATATTAACTTGGTGCAATATGGGGAATAATCTTTAAAAATCTTCTTCTTCAGATCCACGAGTCAGATTCTTTTGATATTTGGTTTGCAGCATCTTTAGTGGGGTTAGATTCAGGTTTGTTCAAATGGGATCCCTGGATGAATATTGGGGCTCTTTATTGGTGCCCAAATTTTAACTTAGTGCAATATGAGAAAATGTCTTTAAAAATCTTTTTCAGACCCACTTGTGAGAATCCTTTCATATTTAGTATGTGACATCTCTAGCAGTGTAAGGTTCAAATTTGTTCAAATCGAGTTCCTGGGTTAATATTTGGGTTCCCCAAGGGAGCCCAAATATTTAATTAGTGCAATATTAAAATTTTCTTCTTCAAATCCAGCAGTCAGATTCTTTTGATATTTGTTGTACAACACTTCTGGAAAGGTTAGATTGAAGGTTGTTCAAATCAGGTCCCTGGGTTAGTATTTGGGCTTTTTATTGGAAATTTCTTGAAAATTTTTCTTTTAGAGGTCCACCAGTGAGAATCCTTTCATATTTGATATGTAACATCTCTAGGGGTGTCCACTTCAAGTTTGTTCAAATCGAGTCGCTTGTGTATTCTTGTTTTGTCTTGTTGTTCTTTTTTTTTTTTTTTTTTTTTTTTTTTGGGGGGGGGGGGGGTGGTTGGGGGTGGTGAGTGGGTGGGGGGGGGGGGGCTAGAGAGAACCACAGTAGTTGAAAATAAAACAAAAATTTTGTTTAGTTGTTGTTTTTTAATACTTCGCAGAACAGAGCTTGCTAGGAAGCTTTTCTAGGACCAGCAGAAATGAATGGCCAAAAAAGTTGTGTCATAGCAAATCAAATGAAAGTGTCAATGACACTGTAGCTCAACTTGTCAAGACAGACAAAGACATGTACATGTATAGTATGTGACACAGCAATGACAAACATCTAGGTAATGACCTGATAACAAAGGTACATATAAAGTATTGTAACGGTCTGTACATAAATACTGACCGTTGCCTGTAACAAATGTATAGGTAAAGTATTGTAAAGGTGGGTGACAGTCAGATGCTAAACTAGAAAAGAAATCTTTGAGTCCCAGAGTGGGTCTGACTGAACCCCAAAATATTTGTTCTCATAGCACAGTGATAACAAAGGCACCCCAAAACACACTCGTTCCTGTCCCAAGGTGAAAACAAAAGTACTCAAGAAGTTTTGTGAAGATCAGTTCATAAATACGAGCTGTATAGAACTTGTGACAAAAAACTGATTGGACCTAATTTCGGTACAAAATGGCCACTGGCAGCCATCTTGAATTTTGGACCGTACCCAGAAACACTCATTCTCATCCCAAGGAGATAACAAAGGTACCCAAGAAGTTTTGTGAAGATCGGTTCATAAATACAGCCTCTACCCTGAACCGTATTGACATGTGTGCTTACATTGTGTAAGTAGCACTGAATAAATCAAAGTTCATCTAATTTGCATAATTTCTGCACGAAAAAAAACCCCTTACAATATGTGATGTTTTCCATGTTACTAAACATTCATACAAAAATTTATTAAAATCAGAACTTTCATACAGAAGTTCTATACAAAAGACTGATTGCACTAATTTTGGTACAAAATGGCTGCTGGTGGCCATCTTGAATTTCGGACCACACCCAAAAACACTCGCTCTCATCCCACGGTGATAACAAAGGTACCCAAGAAGTTTCGTAAAGATTGGTTCATAAATATGGCCTCTAGTCTGAGCTGTATAGAAGTTGTGTACAAAAAACTGATTAGACCTAATTTCGGTACAAAATGGCCACTAGCAGCCATCTTGAATTTTAGACCGCACCCAGAAACACTCATTCTCGTCCCAAGGTGATAACAAAGGTACCCAAGACATTTCGTGAAGATCAGTTCATAAATACAGACTCTAGTCTGAGCCGTATTGACATGTGTACTTACTGTGTGTAAGTCGCACTGAAAAAATCAAAGTTCATCTAATTTGCATAATTTCTGCACGAGAAAAAAACCCGTATTATATGTGATGCATCCCATGGTACTAAACATTCACACAAAAAAATTATTCAAATCAGGGCTTTCATATGGAAGTTCTGTGCAAAAATCTGATTGCACCTAATTTTGTACAAAATGGCTGCCATCGGCCATCTTGAATTTCGGACCGGACCCCAAAACACTCGTTCTCATCCCACAGTGATACCAAAGGTACCCAAGAAGTTTCGTAAAGATCGGTTCATAAATACGGCCTCTAGCTATGGCTCGGGCTAGAGGCCGTATTTATGAACCAATCTTTACGAAACTTCTTGGGTACCTTTGTTATGACCCTGGGACGGGAACGAGTGTTTTTGGGTGTGGTCCAAAATTCAAGATGGCTGCCAGTGGCCATTTTGTTCCGATGATGCAAAAATCAGTTTTTTGTACAGAACTTCTGTATGAAAGTTCTGATTTGAATAAAGTTTTGTATAAATGTATTGTACAATGGGATACATCACATATAATACAGGTTTTTTTCTCGTGCGTAAATTATGCAAATTAGACTAACTTTGATTTATTTAGTGTTACTTTCAGAGCTGTAAGTGCCAAGCTGCTATGGCTCAGGCTATAGGCCATATTTATGAACCAATCTTTACTAAACTTCTTGGGTACCTTTGTTATGACCGTGAGACGAGAACGAGTGTTTTTGGGTGCAGTTCCAAATTCCAGATGGCTGCCAGCAGCCATTTTGTACCGACGATGCCGAAATCTGTTTTTTGTACAGAACTTCCATATGAAAGCTCTGATTTGAATAATTTTTTGTATGAATGTTTAGTACCATGGGATACATTACATATATTACAGGTTTTTTTCTTGTGCGTAAATTATGCAAATTAGGCTAACTTTGATTTATTTAGTGTTACTTTCAGCACTGTGAGTGCAAATCCCAATACGGCTCGGGCTAGAGGCCGTATTTATGAACCGATCTTCACGAAACTTCTTGGGTACCTTTGTTATCACTGTGGGACGAGAAGGAGTGTTTTTGGGTCCAGTCTGAAATTCAAGATGGCCGCTAGCAGCCATTTTGTTCAAAATTAAGTGCAATCAGATTTTTGCGCAGAACTTCCAAATGAAAGATCTGATTTGAATAAATTTTTGTATGAATGTTTAGTACCATGGGATACATTACATATAATACAGAGTTTTTCTCGTGAATAAATTATGCAAATTAGGGGTCCGGGTGGGACTTAGAAAATTTTGGACCAAAATCTGGAAATTAGTTTTTTGTGTTTTGATGCATTTTGGTCAATTTTAAGAAGAAGAAGAAAAAATTTTAGTCTGAAAATATTTTGTTTGGGACTGAAAATTTCCACACAAAAATAATAATCTACAATGATTGGTCATAATCTGTAGTCCATTACAGTCACCTTGTAATTCTTTTATTATTGTTGACTGGGCCAAAACAAATACTAATTCCTGTCATATTCATTATTCAGTTGTCTTGGTCACAGCAAGTACTAATTCCTGTCATATCCAAGTTGAGCTACAGAGTCATTGACTCTTTCATTTATTTTTAGCTCAACTTTGACGAAGTCAAATTTGAGCTATTGTCATGGCCCGTCGTCCGTCTGTCCGTCCGTCCGTCTGTCCGTCTGTCCATACGTCAACAATTGGCTATGGCTCGGGCTAGAGGTCGTATTTATGAACCGATCTTTACGAAACTTCTTGTGTACCTTTGTTATGACCCTGGGACGGGAACGAGTGTTTTTAGGTGTGGTCCAAAATTCAAGATGGCTGCCAGCGGCCATTTTGTACCGATGATGCAAAAATCAGTTTTTTGTACAGAACTTCTGATTTGAATAAAGTTTTGTATAAATGTTTAGTACCATGGGATACATCACATATAATACGGGTTTTTTTCTCGTGCGTAAATTATGCAAATTAGACTGACTTTGATTTATTTAGTATTACTTTCAGAGCTGTAAGTGCCAAGCTGCTATGGCTCGGGCTAGAGGCCGTATTTATGAACCGATCTTTACAAAACTTCTTGGGTACCTTTGTTATGACTGTGGGACGAGAACGAGTGTTTTTGGGTGCGGTCCGAAATTCAAGATGGCTGCCAGCTGCCATTTTGTACCGATGATGCAGAAATCTGTTTTTTGTACAGAACTTCCATATGAAAGCTGTGATTTGAATAATTTTTTGTATGAATGTTTAGTACCATTGGATACATCACATATAATACGGGTTTTTTCTCGTGCGTAAATTATGCAAATTAGACTAACTTTGATGTTTTTTGGTGTTACTTTCAGCACTGTAAGTGCAAATGCCAATACGGCTCGGGCTAGAGGCCGTATTTATGAACCGATCTTTACGAAACTTCTTGGGTACCTTTGTTATCACCGTGGGACGAGAACGAGTGTTTTGGGGTCCGGTCCGAAATTCAAGATGGCCGATGGCAGCCATTTTGTACGAAATTTGGTGCAATCAGATTTTTGCACAGAACTTCCTTATGAAAGCGCTGATTTGAATAATTTTTTGTGTGAATGTTTAGTACCATGGGATACATCACATATAATACGGGTTTTTTTCTCGTGCAGAAATTATGCAAATTAGATGAACTTTGATTTTTTCAGTGCTGCTTACACACAGTAAGTACACATGTCAATATGGCTCGGGCTAGAGTCTGTATTTATGAACCGATCTTCACGAAACGTCTTGGGTACCTTTGTTATCACCTTGGGACGAGAACGAGTGTTTCTGGGTGCGGTCCAAAATTTAAGATGGCTGCCAGTGGCCATTTTGTATCGAAATTAGGTCTAATCAGTTTTTTGTACACAACTTCTATACAGCTCAGGCTAGATGCCGTATTTATGAACCGATCATTACGAAACTTCTTGGGTACCTTTGTTATTACCGTGGGGTGAGAATGAGTGTTTTTGGGTGTGGTCCAAAATTCAAGATGGCCACCAGCAGCCATTTTGTACCAAAATTAGTGCAATCAGTCTTTTGTACAGAACTTCTGTAGGAAAGTTCTGATTTTAATAAATTTTTGTATGAATGTTTAGTAACATGGAATACATCACATATAGTATGGGTTTTTTTTCTCGTGTAGAAATTATGCAAATTAGATGAATTTTGATTTATTCAGTGCTACTTATACTCTGTAAGTGCACATGTCAATACGGCTCGGGCTAGAGGCTGTATTTATGAACCGATCTTCACAAAACTTCTTGGGTACCTTTGTTATCACCTTGGGACGAGAACAAGTGTTTCTGGGCGCGGTCCAAAATTCAAGATGGCTGCCAGTGGCCATTTTGTACCGAAATTAGGTCCAATCAGTTTTTTGTCACAACTTCTGCACAGCTCATATTTGTGAACTGATCTTAACGAAACTTCTTGGGTACCTTTGTTTTCACCTTGGGACAGGAATGAGTGTGTTTTGGGGTGCCTTTGTTGTCACTGTGCTATGAGAACAAATATTTTGGGGTTCAGTCAGACCCACTCTGGGACAAAGATTTCTTTTTTAGTTTAGCATCTGACTGTCACCCACCTTTACAATACTTTACCTATACATTTGTTACATGCTACGGTCAGTATTTATGTACAGACCATTACAATACTTTATATGTACCTTTGTTATCAGGTCATTACCTAGATGTTTGTCATTGCTGTGTCACATACTATACATGTACATGTCTTTGTCTTGACAAGTTGAGCTACAGTGTCATTGACACTTTCATTTAATTATGCATTGTTGGTATCTAGAGGAAGCTTCATTTCGATTTTGGACCAGTCCGCTGAACCAAGTTGACCACCAGTGGCCAATTCATTTTGGCTTCCATGGCAGCCATCTTGAATTTGGTTTCTGTCAAATAACAAATGAATACTGACTCAAATCAATTTCAACCAGTGGGTACAATGACTTGATATTTGGTACAGAGCTTCCTTTTGAGGTGTAGAATCAAATTCTGTTCAAATGAAGTTCGTGGAGCAATGATTGCCCTGGTAATGGGAGGGACAAGATTTTTGGACCCGCCCCAAATTTATATTTTCTGAACCAATGGTCTGATATGAACCAAATTTGGTATGTGATATTTGAGTCATAAGTACTTGATTCATGCGAAAAATGGGGTTTGTGTCCCCTGTGGGAACCCCAGGAGCTAAAAATAGAAATATTTTCAAACGCTCATATTTCAGAACAGATAACTGTTATTTGGTATCAAGCATTCTTAGGACCAGTGGAATGGAATGATAAAAAAAAATTGGCATCAGTTGTGTCAGAGTGTTCTGTAGGGTGGGGGGAGGGGGGAGGATCAGAAAAGTGCTGAGTCAGCATATTTGCAAAAAATTTAGAAATAATTCTTCAGAATCACTGATCAGAATCTTTTGATATTTGGTATACAGCATTCGGGTGGGGGCGGGGGTCAGATACAAGTGTGTCAAATGAAGCCCTTCGGTTCATATTTGGGCCTTATACAGGAGCCCGAATTTTAACTTAGGGCAATATGGGGAATAAGTTTTAAAAATCTTCTTCTTCAGAACCACTAGTCAGAATCTTTTAATATTTGGTATACATCATTGTTACAAGGGTCAGATTCAAGTTTGTTCCAAGTCCCTCAGTTAATATTTGGGCTTCCTTTTGGTGGCCCAAATTTTAACTTCGTGCAATATGGGGAATAATCTTTAAAATTCTTTTTCTTCAGATTCACCAGTCAGAATGCTTTCATATTTGGTATACAGCATCTATAGGGGGGCAAATTCAGGTTTGTTTAAATCGGGTCCTAATATTTTAGCTCTCTGTTGGAGCCCAGAGTTTAACTTGGTGCAATTTGAGGAAATTTCTTTAAAAATGTTCTTCTTCAGATCCACCAGTCAGAATCCTTTCATATATGGTATACAATATCTCTAGTGGGATATGAGGGAATTTCTTTAAATATATTCTTCTCCTGTTTCACCCAGTATAATCCTTTCACATTTTGGTATACAACATTTATATGTGGGTCAGATTTAATTTTGTTCAAATCCGGTCCCTGGGTTAATATTTGGGTTCCCTATGGGAGACTGAATATTAAGTTAGTGAAGTATGAAGAAATTTGTTTAAAATCTTCAGATCCACCAGTCTGAATGCATTCATATTTGGTATACAACCTCTCTAGGGGGTCAGATTCAAGTTTGTTCAAATTGGCTCCCTGGGTTAATATTTGGGCTCTCTATTGGAGCCCAAACTTTAACTTAATGCAATATGAGGAAATTTCTTTAAATATCTTCTTCTCCAGCACATCATTTAGAATCTTTTGATATTTGGTATACACCATCTCTAAGGAGATCCAACAGTCTGAATCCATTCATATTTGGTAACAACATCTCTATGGAGGTCAGATTCAAGTTTGTTTAAATCGAGTCCCTGGATTAATATTTGGGCTTCTTATGGGAACCCGAATTTTAACTTAGTGCAATATAAGGGAATTTCTTCTTCAGATCCACCAGTCAGAAATTCATTTTTGGTATAAACCATCTCTAAGAGGGTCAGATTCAAGTTTGTTCAAATCGGGTTATTGTTATGTAACATCTCTAGGGTAGGGGTGTCAGATTGAAGTTTGTTCAAATCAAATTTGAGCTCTCTGTGGGAGCCCAAAGTTTAACTTACTGCATTATGAGGAATATTCTGTAAAAATCTTCTTCAACAGATACACCAGTGAAAATGTTTTGTTATTTCAATGGTATGCATCTCTAGGGGAGGTCAGATCAAGTTTGTTCAAATCGGGGCTCTGAGTTAATATTTGGGCTTTATAATGAAGCCTAAAGTTTAACTTAGTGCAATATGAGGAAACATCTTTAAAAACTCTTCTTCAGATCTAGCTGTCAGAATCCTTTCATATTTGGTATACAACATCTCTAGGTGGGTCAGGTTCAAGTTTATTCGAATCGGGTTCCTGGGTTAAAATGTGGGCTATCTATTGGAACCCAAAATTTAATTTAGAGCATTATGAGGAATATTCTTTAAAAATCATCTTCATCAGATCCAACATTTCTAGGGGGAGGGGGAAGCGGGGGGGGGGGGGGGGGGGGGGGGTTCAAGTTTTTTTCAATTAAGTCCCTGGCTTAATATTTGGGCTCTCTACAGGAGGGGCAGGTTAGATTCAAGTTTGTTTAAATCCATTCCTTAATGTTTTTCCATAAAATTTGCCTTTCAACCTGCAGTGACATAACAACCTTGGAAATTTGGCAGTGCTTATCTACAGCGGATAGAATTGGAAGCCGTCATGACTACCTATGATAATCATTTGACATGGAGTTCAGAGTTATGAATAATTTCATGACTTCATTTCTTTGTAGTGTTGATGAACCAAGACTAACTGAATGTGACCCAAAATATTTCTTTGAACCACTTCATCAGATGTGCGTTTAAGACCCCTTGGGGGCCTTTGGGTTTTTTTTAAGTTTCCATGGCAAATACTGGTTAGCATACTTCTTACAATAAATATTGCATTTATGCTCACCTGGTTTTATCAGAGGATAAGTATTACAAATGACAAAAATGGTTAAGGAGATCACTCGGTGCCTTTTTTCAATCTGAATTAAATCATATCATTCAGACAGTCCTGGCAATTAACCCTTGGCAATCTAGAATGCCAAGGAAAATGTTGTGGTAGCAATGAACATCGTGGAAAAAATTGCCGCCGGTGTAATATTGTAAAATGTCAGGACCCCCCCCCTCCCCACCCCACCCCCCCAAAAAAAAACAAACAAAAAAAACAAATAAACAAAAAACCCTGTATTTTGGGAAACCCAACCAACCTTAAAAAAGTATGCTCACCCTGAAAATTTTATCGACTAAAAGTCGCTCATTTAGTTCATTGTAACCCTAAATTTCCATCCAACTTCAACTGTGAATTTGAAATCGATTTTGGAGTTATAACTTTCAAAATTACGTGTAGAAATAATTATATCGGACAGTATAAATGAAGCTCAAGTGTCAAGTTCCAGTTCAGCAAAGAAAACTGCATTCGATAAACTGATGAACATTTCACAATGCTTCACCTTCGGTGTTGACAGGTTATGAATATTACTGAGTATCATGTTCAGTTTCGTGTATTGGTACCGAACACCCCAAATCTTGACCTGCTGTCTTGAAAATGTCATTGCCAATTGGTGCAAGTATAATGTACAACAGGTTTTTTTTTTTTAATTCCATTCAAATGTGTTATGTATACATGGAAATTACTGACAATTGCCAGCAGATCCGTGGATATTGCATTTAAGTGAAGTATGTGGTCATTTTTGGAAAATCGATATTTGTTTTATTTCTGTCAGATACCATGTGGCTCTTTTAATTTCACACCAAATGGTAAGATTTTTATCATTGGTCATTACTATGGAGCTCCCCAAAAAGTAAGAAGAATAATTCGAATACACTAACCACGGGTAACCTCTTTAAATTGAATTTGAATTGCCTAAATAATCAGTCAGGGTTAGTACATTTTCGAATAGAGTATATGCAAATGAGAGAAGCCTGTCAATACATCATTATCATATTTATAAATAGACCGAGAAATATCCGCCAATGAACTGAATTTGGGGGCAATTTGAAACATGCAGTCAAAAAGAGAAATATATTTTTCCACTATACCAATGGCCCAGACTAGCTGGTGCAAGCCAATTTATTACCAGGGCCAAACACAAATTTTGAATCCCCCAAACCCCCCCAAAATTTGCCAAAAAACTTAAAAACAAGAAGACCAGTATGGTCCTCCATACTTTTGCGCAATGCGCAACTTGTTGTCAAGGACAACAATAGGCTACCGCCATCATGTCATTCTGTTGGTTGGCCCATGTCAGATTAACACGTATCCTGACTTTTGTGCTATAAAATCCTAAAGTATTATGTAGCCAGACACAATTTTGAAGTGGAATGGTGGAATAATTGCAGCAGAATGTAGCTGAATATAGACATTGAGTTTTTGAACATCAGGGCTATAACTTTATTGAAATTAAATAATATATCTTGTTCTTCCCGTTTTCGGGATATGCACCTGATTTGTTCATTCTTTGTTTATCATATGTGTATGTTCAATGTTTACCTTTTTCCCCTTGAATCCTCTCATTAGATTTTTAAGAACTAATTGCTGTTTGTGAATTTGTTATTAATTAAAATTCTTCTTAAAAATCTTAGATAATTTGCGGAATGTGGATTATTCGTACCCCCCTTTGTCACGTACCGGTTATTTTTGACTTAGTCAGACGTGTCTGTTTGCCATTACCCTTCTCTGTGGGGAATCTTCTGGGAAGTTTCTCTGTTGTTAAGGGTATTATTGGGATACCGGTTGTCTGACCTGGACCTTTGTGCCTGTGGTGGACTTTGTTACCCGGCTCCTGTTCAGTTTAAATTTTTGCCTCGGGCGTGTGTGTATTATGAAGTCCTCATGTTCGAAATGTAAGAGGAAGAAGTCCTCTCTTGATTCTCATTCTTCATGTTTAGCTTGCACTCGTTGTTCGAAAGATGTTACCTGTGCAACTTGCTGTTCTTGGGATTCCAAGCGATGGAATTCCCTCTCGACTTATGTATGTGTTGGCGAAGCACCGATTTTGGTGCTTTCGCCTAAGGTAACTAATCAAAATTTAGTTTCCATTTCAGAGGAACAAGAACATGGTATTGGTCATGGTATAACATCAAGTTCTGTGCTGCCGTCGTCTTCAGATACAGAGCATGTTGACTTACGAGGTATTGCAGAATACTCGGTACCTCGGGCAAGCAGACGGTCAACAAGCTCGACCGGTGTAACGGAACCTTTAATTAGTGCTTCAGTACCTGGAAAATCCGTAGAGGTCCAGGATACGGAGGATGGAAGACAGTCCTCTGTTCAGACGACGGCACGTAAGGGGAAGAGGCCAGTCAAATTGAAAGGTGCATCAGTAGCGAAGCATTCTGTTTTGGGGACAAAACAGATAGATTCAACTTTTGTTGCCAGTTCCGCTGGTAGTCCGGTAGAAAATGCTTCGGAGCCAGTTGTTTCTGATGTACCTTTCTCTGCCAGTGCGGCTGGCAGTAATTTTGATATAAGAGCCTCTTCTTCGTCCCTTTCCAGGACTCGGCACAGTAGACCGCATGCTAGCCGGCAAGATCCAGAGGTAGAGAGTCAGAGCCAGGATCCGGCTCTCTCTAAGGCTAGCATTTCGAGGCAAACATCTTTTTCAAAAAGACGGACACAGGGCGCTGTGTCAGATCACCTTCCAGAGCCAAAAAGGCGTAGAACGGGGGTGAACATAGCCTCGAATACGGAATTGCTGGAGCAAATTGCCCAGCTAATTGCAGACTCCCAGCAGCATAATATGCGGCCGTCATCGATCTCTGCTTCGGATGATTCGGACGGTGCTGGATCGGCAGAATGAAGTATTTCCTCAAATAATCAGTATGCTGATAATAGACCAGACCAGGAACCTCTAGCTGGTAGTGTTAGGGAGTTTGATAAAGACGAGACTGACACTACATCTTTGGCTGAGCAGCATATGGAAACTATGAGGTTCCTGCAGGATTTTTCACCTGAATTAATTCCTTCTGGTCAGAGGTCTGCACCTTCTAGAGCCAAGTGCCTGTCTTCTTTAGACAGGGAGGTCATTAAGTCGAAGGAAAGTATCCTTCGGTATCTGTCTTAATCAGTCCAAGCGTTAGATGCGTTTGATTGTTGTGATGAGGCTATTGCTGACCTGGCTCAGGCTAGAAAAAGTTCTTTCCTTCCGGAAAAGAAGCTTGACCTACCGTTTAGAGGCGATACCTTCTTGAATATGGTAGGCGAGTATAAGATTCCAAGAGCTCCTCTGTGATTGGATGACAGAGCTAGGGACTTAGGTATGTCTCTTCCGTCATCAGGTAGTGTCAGTTCTGATGTTATAGATACTTGCATTGAATCTAGCAGAAGTATTTTGGATGCTGTGTCTTATGCAGATCATATTTGCAGGGCATTGGCCGGCAATCTGGAATCTGAGAGCTTACAGGAGTTGTTATCTCCTTTGAGAGTACTCTCTCGCGCCATCATGTATACAACATCCCACTCTGCTCTTTCTGTAGCGAATTTAGAGTTGGTCAGGTGCGATGCTGCCCTTAAATCTACATCATTTATTGACGACAGTGTTAAGAGCTCTCTAAGGGCCGCTCCCATTTCGGGCTCTTCATTATTCAATGATAAGCTAAAAGCTGTATTTGAAGATGCTTCTACGAAAGCTACAAGTCAGCTTTTGTTGCGCTCAGCTTCGCAACCTCAGCCTTCCACAAGTGGTACTCCTCGGAGAGGTAAATTTTTTTCCAAGAGAGACTCAGCCCGTGCTGCTTCTAAAGCTAATCGTGGGCGTGGTGGCTCGAAACAGGGGAGCGATTTCAAAAAGGGGATGGCGCAGTCGGATAATAACGAAACGCGTAACCCCACACCTTAGTCACAGAGGGGTGTGAAAGCTTCACGAGGTTTATCCTCGTATAAGCCTCGTAAGTCCTACAAATGAAGATTTAGACCTCTGCTGTTCTTCGGTTGGCGGAAAGCTTTCAAAATTCGCCAGCAACTGGAACAAAATAACTCAGGATCTTTGGGTTCGAGACGTTGAGAAAAATGGTCTACGTCTTTCGTTCCGGAGAAAACCTCCATTAACGCGGATTCCGCGTTTTGTGAGCCTTCCACAAAATATAACAAAGAGAAAGGCTTTGATTTCAGCAGTAGACTCTCTCCTACAAAAGGAGGCAGTAGAGGGCGTAGAGAATCCCAATTCAAAGGGATTCTACAGTCATCTTTTTCTTGTGCCGAAGCCAGACGGCTTGTACAGGCCGGTCATCGATCTCGGATAAACAAGCTAATAATTGCTCCAAGATTTTATATGGAGACAATTCGATCGGTGAGAGGCAGCATCCGAGTAAACGATTACGCCACAAGTATAGATTTGAAGGACGCATATTTTCACGTCATGATTCATCCGGCATTTCGGAAATACCTCCGTTTCGTGGTTCAAGGAAAGGTATACCAGTTCAGAGCAATGTGTTTGGGCCTGAACCTTGCTCCGTGGGCGTTCACTCGGGTGATGAATGCGGTGATGAGCCATTTCAGAGCACACTCGGCTTCGATGACGTCGGCATATCTGGACGACATTCTTCAAGGTACGAAAATGTTCATGCTCTTCAAAGCGACGTTCAGAGTCTGCTATCGCTGCTACGATGCCTAGGTTTTATAATCAATGTCGACAAGTTGGATTTAATGCCGACGAGGTCGTTTGTTCATCTAGGAATGAGTTTTGATACTCAAAACAATCGGGTCAGTTTGCCGGTAGCAAGAGCAAAATTAGTTTCGCTTTAAGCAAAATACTGCATAAGTCATTACTGCAAGAGAGTTTATGCGGCTGTTAGGACTTTGCGGCACCACCGCGGAGTTAATTCCGCTAGGTCGTTTGCGCACCTCGTCCACTTCAAATTTATATAATTCAAAATTGGAGCGTAAAACGTCAGTTGTTGGACAGTCTGATTGTTTTAACACAGTCAGTAAAACACCATCTTCAAATTTGGATGGATATCCAGTGGTTATCCCAGGGAATACCGCTTCAGATTCAGGAGCCGCATTCATAATCATGACGGATGCCAGTCAAGAGGGTTGGGGTGCTTCTCTGATTCCGGGCGATCAAGTGTGTCACGGTTTATGGGAGAGTCAGTTTCTTGTGTCCCATATAAACTACAAAGAAATGAGGGCAATTTGGTTAGCTCTACATCATTGGCTCAGTCAAGTAATAAACTCACATGTTCAAATACTGTCGGACAATTCAACAGTAGTAGCCTATATTCGGAATCAGGGAGGTACTCATTCCGTCCAGCTGATGAATCTCACCAAAAAGATTCTTCTTTTCTCTCAAGAGAATCAGATTCTGATATCGATTCGTCATATTCCAGGTCGTCTCAGTGTAATAGCAGACTCTCTATCGAGAAAGGATCGCCTGCTGCCTTCAGAATGGATGTTAAAAAAATCTGTCTTCAATCAGATTTGCTTCCAGTGGGAACGTCCAATGATCGATCTTTTTGCCACGAGTCTGAACAATCAGTTACAGACGTTTGTGTCTCCATGCCCGGACCCTCAGGCTTATGCAGTAGACGCTCTGTCAATTTCATGGAACGGGATAATAGGGTATGCTTACCCTCCAGCTCCCCTCATTCAACAGATCTTTCTAAAGATAAAACAGTCTTCTTGCAAGATTCTTCTGGTTGCAAGTCTGTCGGCTCACAGACCATGGATAAATCTTCTCCGGGAACTTCTTTGGGACGTTCCACAGAAGTTACCACCTCTCCGGGATCTTCTGACACAGGGGAAACTCTGTCGGCTTCATCACAATCTGGAAGCCCTCAACCTTCACGTATTTCCGTTGTGCGGTCCTTCTTGCTCGGAAAACAGTTTTCCAGACAAGCAATGGACGCAATTTCTAACTGTAGGAGGACCTCCTCTTCATTAAATTATGAAGCGAAGTAGAAGGTTTTTGTTCGTTGGTGTGAATCACAATTGATTGATTTTTTTAACCCAACTATTCCTCATTTAGCTAACTTTTTTATTTATCTTTTTGATGAAGTTAAGCTACAGTCAGTCACTATTAAGGGCTATAGGTCTATGCTTTCTGACACCTATGCACACCAAGGGAAATTAAACATTGGGTCAGATTTATCTTTAAATAAATTAATGAGGAACTTCTCTGTGAATAGACCTCTACCTTGAGACTAGTCCCTAAGTGGAATTTAGCTTGGGTTTTTCTGAAACTTCAGGAAGCACCTTTTGAACCGTTAAATACTGTTGAGTTTAAATTTCTTACTTATAAAACGGTTTTTCTCTTAGCATTTGCGTCAGCTAGAAGAGTTAGTGAGCTTCATGCGTTGTCTGTTGAAGACTCTCAATATCGTAGTGTTGGTAATTCTGTTACTCTCACTACGAAAGTGGGATTCTTAGCTAAGAATCAGGTTCCAGACAAACGGCCAAGTCCTATTCTTATTAAAGCATTACCGTCTTCAGATGGTCAGAGACCTTTGTTGTGTCCAGTAAGAGCGCTTAGGATTTATAAGGAGTGTTCTAGTTTTATTAGAAGAGGTAGGAAGAGGTTATTTCTTTCTCTTCTTCCTAACAGAAATGATATTTCTGTTCATTCAGTATCTAGATGGATTCAGTTAGCTATTCAGACAACTTATAATGCTTTGTCTGTAAATCAGAGAATAGCTTATAAGATTTCAGCTCACGAAGTTAGAGCTTTAGCTCCTTCTTGGGCTTATGCTAGTAGTACTTCTTTGAAGGATTTGATGCAAGCAGCTTACTGGACACAACAGACGACTTTTACCAAATTTTATCTTCGAGATTTAGAATCAATTTCGGATGATCTCAGATCTTTAGGACCGTTATCGGTAGCTCAGAATATCGTCCTTTCTAATTAGGATTTTCATTCTGCTCTAGCACTGTCTCCAGTCTGCTACCCTCTTCGTTTTGAAGTGCAGTTACTTTCAAAACAAGGAGAAGAGGGGAGGGGATGGTATTTCCAAATAGTCATCTGGCTTTATAGTGAAAAGTATGGACATACCTCCTTCAGTGATAGTATCCTGGGGTCGGTGCTATGGTAGTTTTAATGTGTAGCTTGGTATGAAGCAATTTTCAATGTATTATATGCTTTTAATGTGTAGCTCGATATGAAGCGTTATTGTATATGTCATGTGTCAAGACGAGCTTTACTATACAATACTCGGACACTTTTAATAAAGAGTCTCATTTCTCTGGACTTCTTTACATTTTGGCTTCCTTTATCAAATTAGCATAATGGGTTATGCTAAGCTTTAAATAGAGTTACACCTATATTTTCATTGTTTTTTCTGTAATAAGAGCAATGAATATCAAGTACTGGGCCCGCCTGCCTGTTTACTATTCTCAGCTAGTCTGGGTCATTGGTATAGTGGAAAAATATGAAAAATTTATACCAATTTTAATATTTTTAATACTTACCAATGGCCCAGACGGGGATGGCCCTCCCTGGAGTAGACACTCCTTCCTCCCCGCTGAGTTATATTACAGTTCTTAATAACATTTAACAGGCACAACAATAAAGAATGACATGATGGCGGTAGCCTATTGTTGTCCTTGACAACAAGTTGCGCATTGCGCAAAAGTATGGAGGACCATACTGGTCTTCTCGTTTTTAAGTTTTTTGGCAAATTTTGGGGGGTTTGGGGGATTCAAAATTTGTGTTTGGCCCTGGTAATAAATTGGGTTGCAGCAGCTAGTCTGGGCCATTGGTAAGTATTAAAAATATTAAAATTGGTATAAATTTTTCATTTTTGTCATCCAAAAAACGAGTACATTTGCTTCCGAAAAGCCACCAGAAGACTTCATTTTATAGCACGTTTTCAGGTTTTTTTTCTGTGTGGGAGACAGATACTTTCCGCATCTGAATGCAATGACCCCCGGCAATTGCTGATGGAGGGACAATTTCCGTCAGCATATGTTTTGCCGAGGGAGCGATGGTGAATTACCAGGACTGTTCAGAACAAAGTCACTCAATTGGAATCCACAAATTTTCAGCCCCTTGGCCTTTATCAAGTGAAAGAAGTTTTAATGGTTACTACAATGTAAAATCCTTTTTGTCACTATATACTTTATAATTGAAACTATTATGGAAATAAACAAGGACGTAGGATACAGTGGGGATGTAACATCTACAAAAACACAAAAACACAAAACAAGAACGAGTCAGGTGTTATGACACTAAGTAAACAGTACCAAGGAAGGGGAAAACTAGGAATAGCACTGTACAGTTGAAACAAATCAGTACCCGTTCCATTTATCCACACCCTGCAATGTACCCCCTACCCCTCCAACCCCCCCCCCCACACCCACCCCTCCCCCCCCCAAACCAAAAAAAAAAAATCAAAAATTATATTTACAGGACGGGGAATGGAAACAGGAGAGACGGCAAAAATGCATTTTACAAAGTAAATCCTGTAAGCAAATCGCAGCTGTATATAGTACCACTAAAAGATTTTAACTTAACCCCTACATGCACAACACTGCCCCCTTCCCCCCTCCCCCCCCCCCCCCCCCCCCCAAGAAAAAAGAAAAACATGTTTTTACATCATTGTTGGTGGCCAGTAATCATGTAGAAATATCATCAAGTCCTCTGCATGCAGCTGCACTCACATTAAGCCGGTGGAAGATACCGTAGAAGTGAACTGAGGACCAATGGGCGAACTGGGACAAAACCGCAATAAGTACTCATACTCACGAAAAATAAGGGATTGGCAGTGGGGGAAAGGGGTGAAAAAATGAAACAAAATAAGTTGCACCAGCAGTGCAATAAATGGATGGGTGCAGTAACCTACTATGAAACAGTCAGTGGAAGGTACCTTTATTCAAAAATGGAGCTCCACAAAACAAAATATGTGTAGAACTTCAGATTGAATGAAAGACTACGCTGTGTATGCAACTGCAGTTTACATGTTTCAAGGACTTCTGTCATATTAGTATAACCAGTTACAAAAAATTCAGTGTGTCCAGTTTGAGAAAATAATATTATTTATTTTCTGTTGCTTGGCACACTCTTTTCTTTGTAGCTGTATAATTTTAAGATGTTCCTAATGTTCAGTCCACCTGCTTCCCCCCAGGCTATTTGTATGGTAAATATCCTTCAAAACAATTTGCAACATTAATTACGTGATTGGAAATCCACCCTGCTAGGATTTAGGGGTTGCATTCCCTGTAAAAAGATGAGGCACCTTATCTTTAACTGAAATTTTCAAGTAAAAGACAACAGCCTTTCTTTATCTAAGGTTTATCATTTAAATTGACCATAACAAATTCACAAGATGGCTGTTTTCCTGTCCAGGGTAAGTGGGTGGAACTGACATTCTATGCCAATCAAAAACAGCTGGGTGGGATTATAGGTTGAGCAAACATAGCCTGTCACTTGAGGATAGATGGAAACCTTTTTGGTATACAGGGAGATTGGTAGCTCTTCAGCAGAAGGTGTTAACCCTTTACCCAATGCAGGCGATATCAAAATTTATTATTTTAAATATCATTTTTTCAAATTTTTAAAAAAATGTCAACAAAACCATATCATGTGACCTCTTGTTGGAACGGGCTCGATGAGCTCATTCCAACGAGGGGTCACATGATATGGTTTTGTTGAAATTTTTTTTAAAAATAATATTTTTTCAACTGCTGAATTTGCATATTACGCAGGCGGATGTGGGCGATTCGTTGGGTAAAGGGTTAAGGCAGTCAATGAGTCAACAAAAAAATAAGTTATCAGGTCCAACAGTTCAAGTTACTTTGTTATTATGTTAGGAGAGTGTTTAACATGTTGCCAGTTAACCAGTTAGCAGACAGCCATTTTAGTAGCACCAGTTGCTAAAGTTACCATGTTTTATCAGACTCATGTTTCGGGAAGCTGATGCACACCATAAACATCGCATTTATCAGCAATGCAACCTACAAAACGTCGTACCAGCTGATCTTCTCAATACCATAACCGCTGATCTACGCCGCACAATTAATGGCGTATTGAAATTTGAGAGCGATATCTCGTCGGACCTCGACGCTTTAGCTCTCCAAACCACACAGCGTTTGACACAGCTCTTAGAGACACAATATTGGAAGCGCATCTCATACCTAGAAACTGAGATATCTGAATACCTTATCCACCCGCTTCCCCCGAATATCATTGAGCAGGACCAACCTGCATTTCTTGAGCTCTTCCAGCAAACCATTGATCGCTTTTCCTCCACCGATCTCACCAAATACAGGCTAACCAATGCCCAACGGTATAAGGATTTTATAGCCACGGCTGTACTAGTTCCCAACCGGGACTGTACCACAGTTACCGCTACCATTGCACGCAACCGACATACACATGGTGACATAATCCACTCACCGAGTGACATTACCGTGGACCAACCGGGTCCATCTCTCCCGGACTCCACTCTCCGGGTTACGTTACCAGTGGACACCACCATATCCCCACTCAAACCACAAGAATCCGCTGTCCACTCACCGAGTGGCCATACCTCTAACCTACTGAGGAACCACTTCCCGGAATCCTCTCACCGGGAAACTGTACCAGTGAACACTAGCCATACCATAGCTGACTCGCTTCTTCGGGCTCCTAAACGCCGGAAGCTGGGAATGACCAACATTCTCCCACCAGACGTTACGTCTCGTACTGTAGCACACGCCCTTAAGGACTTGCCCACCGAGTCCTCACCGGGCGTCATGCCCAACCATCCTACCACGAAGTTGACGGATTGTAGAGCCACCAAGCGCCAATACACCCCACCACGGGTGCTACCTGTAAATAACCTTCCTCCTTGCACCTCTACCTCGACCACCCTCGACTCATTAATGACCCCCTGTAGTAGCCAACTACCATGGTCGCAAGTTACTCTACCTGAGGGAGACTGGCCTCTCGACCCAGACTCGAACCACACGCATGACAATGCTACCAATAATACCGTTTCACCTGCTACAAACATACAATCGGTACCAATTAACAACGCACCAGCTCCACCTAGCCCATTGATACACGAAGGGCCTACCCATACGTTCACTGACCTCAGGCCTAGGGACCTAAGCGGTCCCCTAGGTTCCACATCCGACCTCCCACTGTCGGAATATGGGCTCACGTCTACCAATGAGACCGGCGGTCAGCATACCAGCTCCTCCACCGAGAGTTTACAGTTTTCCTATGCTTCCCCTGGTGATCCGGGGATCCGGTCCACTCCTATTGGACCAACAGCGGGCCTACCTGCTTTATCAACATCCGGTTCTGACGGTGTTACTCACCCTCCAACCATATACGGACCTGATTTTTCCACTATCAACCGGGCATATAAAACACCTGTTATACCTACCATTCCAGGGCCTACCCTGAACTATACCAGAGACGGCATATTGCGGAATTTAGCCAGAATTCTCGAGGCTGAACGGCCCTGACTAGGCCATTTAGCTCATACCAGTGATGTTTACTCCCCTACGGACCACCGTAGGCCTAAGAGTTATTGTCGTACGCGCAGTTTCCGCGCGGCCTCTCGTGTTAAACATAACCAGAATCAGCGTACACGACGTCGAATGAAACAACACTCTATACTAACCGCTCACGCTGAGACGGCTAGCAAACACATCACCAACCTATCGAGTTACACCCTCAATAAACCTGAGATGATTGTACTCGGCAAGGGACTGAAATTTATACCAACGCCTCCTAAACCTACCAAATCCTTCTTTAATGAGGATATCCAATTGCTTCTAAATAGAATGCCATTGCGAGTTATACATGCTGACCAACAGCAGCGGTTCATTAACCCCTTCCACCAGAAGTCCACTGTGTGGGAACCGCACCCCTGCGCAACGCAGGAGGCTTTAGTTCCAATCCTGAGCCCGTACCCCAGGGCCCACCTATAGTCCATATACGGTGACTACATATCGATAGCCTTATCCCGCTCTCATAAACACGGGATATATGTGACTTTACGCAACCGGGTGCCTAACTACACCCCCTCCCCCCAAATGGGGATGCCAGCCGTGTATAACAACGGTATGATGAACATGACACCTTATGTGTGCTCTCTTGACACACAATGATTGTGCTCTCCACGCATCCAGCTCACACTACCAAGTAACAATGCCCCCCCCCCCCCCCCCACGGGGCTGGGCGTATAAGGATGGGCTACCATGGCCCTCCCCATCTCGCACCGCTGTTAGATGACCACACCCGAAGCTTGAGGGCGAACCTAGTGGCTACTATGTCCCCCCACTATCATAGTAATCATAGACTGATTCAAGAATGTATTTTACCATGTTTGAGTTAATGCAGCCAATTATAATGTAAATATTTGATGGACCATTAATAAAAGTTCATTAACTGAACAAAGATGTAATTTATTACCTCTAGCTGCCAAGCCTGCTGAACAGCAGCCATGCCTTAATGACCAGTAACCCAAGCAAGGTCATATTTTAGAAAAGGTATTCCAACTACGTTGATATTAAATTTAGACTAATAACACATCTGAGAAAAGGTAGAGAAGTAGCTTTAATCAGTTACTTCAAGGCCAACAAAATGAAAACTGCAAAATTAATTGTTCATAGCTCCCTAGGAATAATTCATTCACACTTTTACACATATGCAGTTGCACCACTTAATTTTTTAAGCAAATCTAATTCTATAAATTCAATTGGTAGGCAAACACAGATTATCGGTGGTCACTCGGTTCGAATCCCACCTGCGGCAACTGCGTTGTGTCCTTGGGCAAGACACTTCACCCCGAATGCCTTCATGGGGGCACGATGACGCTGTGTACTGAGGCGTACTGCACATCGATGGTGCGCATGTCTTCAACCAATCTAACCCTGCCTGTGCTGCGGTGCAGAGTTCAGAGTTACGATGTTGGAGAGCTGACAGCTGCTCATCATTGCTCGGTGGTTCTCTCCGGGTACTCCGGCTTCCTCCACCCGTAAAACTGTCACGGTCACGATTAGCCATTGTGCATAAGTATGTGACCTTAAACACAAATGAATAAATAAATAAATCGGTGGTCACTAAAAGTGGTAATCCGAGTCCGAGTCAGAAAAAGCCGAGTCGAAACCGGTTTTGTTATATTAATCTCTCAAATTAAAAGATATAACAGTAATTTTTAGATATGTTGTGCCTATTTGAATGGAGAATACTTGTAATTAAAATTTTTGTTTTTAAAAAAAAATTATACGTGATTTACGGACAAATTTTTATCTCCAAGTCACTAAAAGGGGTAGTTCAATAACCTGACACCTGATCAAGAAAGCTGATTAACCAGTCATCTTTGTAGTTTTGCATGGAGGCGGGGCGATTTACAGAAGTGGGAAGTGAAAACATTGTTTTCTTTAGGATATCCCTGAGTGTTGACTGTGGTTGTAAGACGAATTTTGTTTGTAGGCGACTTAATGAAGTGGGAAACATTGTTGGCCCTGGGAGAAGTTGGCCCAAACAATTTCGGAGAAGTCGGCCCACGAGAGAAGTCCGCCCAGCAAACTACTGGAGAACTCGACCCACAGAAGAAGTCGGCCCCAACAAGTTAGGAGAAGTCGGCCCACGAGTGAAGTCGGCCTCACAAACTAATAAGAGTAGCGGTTACCTCAGCATTTTATTTTGTCAAATGGCAAGAGGATGGGGGGGGGGGGGGGGGGGGAGATTAGGATGCTTCAGTGGAAGTGGACAAAACATAAGATGGCTTATTTCGACTGAGTGGTAAAAAAATGCCTTTTTGGGTTGGCAAAAATGACAACATAACAGGTTTTTTTTTCAATATTTAATTAAGATAATAAAAAAATAAGCAGTATTAACAGAGGAAAACAGATATAAACATTGCAGGTAATGGTATTATCAGTGTCACAAAATTGGCAGTATTAACAGAGGAAAACAGACATAAATGTAGCAGTTAATGGTATTATCAATGACAATTATTTATTGAAATTTCGATACACTAAATGTAGTCTTGGTTTTTTACCATTGAAAATACCAGTACGTTAACATTAATTGCTAGAAAGCCCAAAGAGTTTTCTAGGAACTGATGTTTGTTAGGTAGTGGTATTATCAGTGATAAAAAAAAAACAAGACAGCATTATCACCTATTATTTACTGAAAATTCAAGACACTATTTCTGTATTTTGCCATAATGTCGACCCTCAAGTACCCCACAGAGATGTACGAAAAATGTAGTCTTGTTTTTTACCTGCATCGCCAGCGGCAGAGCAGGTCTAGTAACTGCTCGACTCCGTCTGTCCGTCAGTCCCTCTGTCCGTCCGCCAGTCTGTCCGTCAGTCCGTTCAAAACACTTCTTCCGTCCAAGTTTTGTTGGCTTCTATGAAAGGGAATGATTTTATATTTGGTCTGCTGCTTTATATTGATGAGTTGTATCGTGTAAGCAATTTTCAGATCTGCCAAGCAGCCACTTCCTGTTTGCCGATACTTTGAAATTTACTGTACCCACTGAACATTGAAATTTTCCGTCAAGGTTTCCTCAGCTTCTATGCAAGGGATTGATTTTATATTTGGTGTGCTGCTTCATAATGATGAGTTGTATCGTGTAAGCAATTTTCGGATCTGCCGTGCAGCCACTTCCTGTTTGCCGATACTTTGAAATTTTACTGTACCCACTGAACATGGAAATTTTCCGTCAAGGTTTTCTTGGCTTCTATGAAAATGATTGATTTTATATTTGGTCTGCTGCTTCATAATGATGAGTTGTATCGTGTAAGCAATTTTCAGATCTGCCGTGCAGCCACTTCCTGTTTACCGATACTTTTAAATTTTACTGTACCCACTGAACATTGAAATTTTCTGTCAAGGTTTTCTCGGCTTCTATGCAAGGGATTGATTTTATATTTGGTCTGGTGCTTCATAATGAGGAGTTGTATCGTGTAAGCAATTTTCAGATCTGCTCTGCAGTCACTTCTTGTTTGCCGATACTTTGAAATTTTACTGTACCCACTGAACATGGAAATTTTTCGTCAAGGTTTTCTTGGCTTCTTTGCAAGGGATTGATTTTATAGTTGGTCTGGTGCTTCATAGTGATGAGTTGTATCGTGTAAGTAATTTTCAGATCTGCTGTGCAGCCACTTCCTGTTTGCCAATACTTTGAAATTTTATTGTACCCACTGAACATTTAAATTTTCCGTCAAGGTTTTCTCGGCTTCTATGCAAGGGATTGTTTTTATATTTGGTCTGCTGCTTCATAATGATGAGTTGTATCATGGAGGCAATTTTTTTCAGATCTGCCATGCAGCCACTTCCTGTTTGCCGATGCTTTGAAATTTTACTGTACCCACTGAACATTGAAATTTTTCGTCAAACTTTTCTCGGCTTCTATGCAACGGATTGATTTTATATTTCATCTGGAGCCTGATAATGATCAGTTGTATCGTGTATGCAATTTTCAGATCTGTCGTGCAGCCACTTCCTGTTTGCCGATTCAGTTGCATGCAGCGACGCAGGTCCAGACCCGGTATTGGTCTTGGCTTGTTTACCATTGAAAATACCAGTACGTAACATTAATTGCCAGAAAGCCCAAAGAGTTTTCTAGGAACTGATGTTAGGTAGTGGTATTATCATTGATAAAAAAAACAAGACAGCGTTATCACCTAATATTTACTGAAAATTCGATACACTATTTCTGTATTTCACCATGTCGACCCTTAATTACCCCACTGAGATGTATGAAAAATGTAGTCTTGTTTTTTTACCATTGAAAATACCAGTACGTAACATTAATTGCTAGAAAGCCCAAGGAGTTTTCTAGGAACTGATGTTAGGTAGTGGCATTATCAGTAATAAAAAAAACAATAACAACATCACCCATAATTTACTGAAAATTCGATACACTATTTCTGTATTTCTCTCATGGGCCGACTTCGTTTGGGGCTGACTTCTCCCATGGGCAGACTTCTCGTGTGGGCCGATTCAATTTGACTTGAAATGAGTACTATTTGAAACATCATTAAATTGTACATTTATAAGTATTACATTCAACCATATCAGCAAAAATATTTACATTTACTACAACCCTACAGTTCTAAAATTGTATTAACACAGGAAACAACAGAAATGACAAACTATCAGCATTCGAACGATATCATTGCCATATAACTGGCCCAACTGTATCTCAAGAGATGTGGACAGTGGTTGGGACTTATTGAAAGCGCTGTCGATGACGTGAATGCTGTTTTCTGCTAATACGGAGAGAATCCAATTGTCTTTTCCATCATGGTGAATATGTGCTGCAGGCAGCTGAACTTCATGGAATCTCAACTGGTACTGCCACCTGGTGTCAAAAATTGGAACCAATCCAGTACACTGGAGTCCATTGACTGAATATTGGGATTTAAATATTTTTGTTGCGATGTTTATAATAATGCCACACAACTTTCTGCCATTTTCGATTTTTTCTTTTTGTTCTAGGGTCAGTTTGTTGTCATCAAACGAAACCCACAAGTTGTTATTTTTCACTTCATCTGTTCTACTTGATAACTCTTCATCGATTATTGGCAAATGGGCCTTTAGTTTAGGAGTCTCAAATTTGATCTTCTTTTTTGCTGATTTGGCAGGTGTTGAACTAAATATGGGGTTGTCAATTATGGAAACTTCACCAATTAGTATACTGGCATCTGGAGCAGGTTTCACAGAGCAGTCAAGATCTTCCCTGTCGATTGGCCTTGGGCGTTTCTTTCCAGCACATTTGTTTGGTTTCTTTCTGTGGTTTCTTGTTAGCTGGGTCAAGTTATATATCCTTTTTTCATCTCCAGTGTCCAAACCGATCGAATGTTTTGCCACCATAATGTGCAACACACTCCTAACGCGGGGCATCCACACTTCTCCAGGAACAAAGTCACTGAGTACTTGTCACCTTTGGTCCCTTCTACCACGAAAGCTTTTGCTTCTGGACAGTGAAAAACCTTTTGAGCGATGGCACTCGTCACTAAGGCTTGTTGGGTACTTCCTTTCGGGACAGTTGTCGGCATCTCTTCTTCAGTTAACTCTGTAATATCATTCTTTGTTTGTTACTGCATGTCACGTAACTTTCCTTGGATCACGTTGATTATTTCAGATGGTCTTATCATATCACTTGGCATATATACAGTCTCAGGGTCAAGTTTTCTATGTCTATGCTCACTCCTCAGTTGAAAATAGCCAACGTCACAAAAGCCTCTGATGAGCTCCCATCAGTAAAACTGTTGCAGATGCTGAAAGACTAAAACAGCAGCATCCAAAGTCACATTTTTCCATCCCAAAGAATTTTTTACCAAGCAGTTGAGTCCTTCGGAAATGTTGTTCGTAACACCAGAATATGAGTCATATATGCCCAAAGGTTCAACAACGAATTTACAGCAATGTTCAATGAGGCCTTTCTTCAAGTTTGAAGCAATGGACAACCTTAGCACCTGGAATGAATCAGCGAATTGCTTTTGAGAAAGAAGCTTCTCTGTCTGTTACAATTGTCACGCCACTGTTCTCAATATTTGTGATGCTATCGGCCATTTCTTTCCAGAAAGAATCGTGGGATTTCTGATTTTTTCTGTCGTGAAGAAGAAACACGGTAGGAATACAACACCTCCCTTTAAAAAATGGGTGTTTCATTACCAGAGAAGAAACCAAAAAGTCACCAGTGTTAAATGTTGTGTCATAAGACAACAGCACTGTTTCGTCTAGAGGTAGAATACGGTTGAGCTCCTTGAGTGACTCCTCATGTTCAAGCACTATTTCCAGTTCAGGGAAAATACTAGATTCTAACACGAAATTGCATAGTTCATAAGCTACTTGAAGTGTGTTGTAGGCTGCGTCCTGGGTCAACTTTTTAGCTTTGTTCGACAGATATTGCTGGTTTTCTATCTGCTCTCGATTCTTCGCAGTCAGTATTCCTTGCTGGGAGGCACTAACAGTCGGCGACTCTTGGCTTTCAATGTAAACCGTGTTTGGTTCTTTGTTGGAAACTTGTTGTTTAATATTTGTTAACTTTGACTTCAAAGTTCTGGTATAAACCTGTTTTTCTTCTTAGAATTTTCATGTGGCCTTTCAACAAACAAAGTCTCGTCACCGAGGTAATGTACTAAAACCAGATCGTTTATATGTGAGAAATAGCAGACTCTTCTAAAACCATCATCCCCTACTTTTATCACCAATAAACCTCTTCAATTTGTAGTCTCTCCTTTGCATAACAGGGTTTTTCTTTGGTATTTCATTGCAACCTTTATTGGACCACAGATACTGATCATAAGTTGCATCTTTTCTGTTGTTGATAAGGAATATTTTGCCACCTTTTGGTTTTGTGGGTGGTACTAACGATATTTTATCTCCATCTGGTTCGGTGAGAATATTTATAACTGTTTTGAAGTCTAGAAGCGATTCGCTACACACATACACAATTGCACCCATTTTGGTCTGATTTATTTCCAGAGTCATTGGGATTTTATATGAGTTAAGTTTAATTTGTTAGAATAACAACCACAGGCAGTACTCAGAGTGTGAATTGTGAAAAATAAACATATAGTTTTGTTTAATTGAACTCTGATTAAAACTTTATAAAGAATTTTTTACAAGTGATGAGAAATCGGTATGAATTTTAAAGAGCCGACATAATCAACACTCGGGGATATCCTTAAAAAAAAACAAGTTTTCACTTCCCACTTCCGTAAATTGCCTCCAAACAAAATTCATATAACAACCACAGTCAGTACTCAGAGCGTGAATTGTGAAAAATAAATATACAGTTTTATTGAATTGAACTCTGATTAAAACTTTAAAGAATCTTTTACAAGTGATGAGTAATCCGTATGAAAGAACTGACAAAATCAACACTCAGGGATATCCTTAAAAAAAACCAATGTTTTCACTTCCCACTTCAGTAAATCGCCCCGCCTCCATGCAAAACTACAAAGATGGTTGGTTAATCAGCTTTCTTGATCAGGTGTCAGGTTATTGAACTACCACTTTTAGTGACTCGGAGATAAAAATTTGTCCGTAATCACATATTTTTTTTAAAAACAAAAATTTTAATTATAAGTATTCTCCATTCAAATAGGAACAACATATCTAAAAATTGCAGTTATATCTTTTAATTTAAGAGATTAATATAACAAAACTCGACTCGGCTTTTTTCCAACTCGGACTCGGACTACCACTTTTAGTGACCACCCAGATTATCGGTTATGTGAAATCAGTTCCTGTGAAGAGTGGTAAGAAAATTGTATGCTGGGATAAAACGAGATTTTCAGATACCAATTATGATTTTATTTAACATTACTGGTGAAGGGATTGAAAAGTCCTTATTATAATGGGTGTACTGAAATACCGCCCAATATCTTGTACAATTTAGAGAGACACAGGTAAGACATTTAAACACTAAGTAACTGGGGAAATGCTAAAAATCGTTTCAGTGTGATAAAAACAGATAATTTACTTTATTTAGCACATATGCCTGGGTGTATATTGGGATAAATACTGACCTATATTTATAGAGAATGTTACTGTCATTTTGTTGTTCCAGAAATAAGCAAAATAGAAGTCTGCTTATAATGGAATGAATGTGTAATTCACTGTTCATTTTATTATGCCTACACAGCTAGATCCAAATGGGGCATTAAGTGTTGCCCTTGTCCATCGTTCCAAACATACATTTTTTGTATGGCTGTATGATTTCCACTCTATAACTTTAGTTGTCCCCCGAAAAACTTTTTCTGGGAACTATAGAAATAGTCATAGTGATTCTGTCCGGATATGGTTTCTGAATGATAGCTTGAGTTTTCATTCTTCAATTGACACAAAAACAACTTTCTTGTAATATGGTCACAGAAATATTGAACTATGCGTGTGAATTTGTTTTGATAAGTTGTAGTAACACATTTCTTTAGATATTTTGTTATTTTACATTAATTTTGCATTTCAGGATGTTTGTATATCTGCAGTGAAAGAAAAAGATATTGAAGCAAAACTAAGTCAGGTCATTGCTGACTGGAATGGAAGAATACTATCATTTGCCAATTTTAAAAGCCGAGGGGAGCTCTTACTGAAAGGAGGTGAAACATCTGAAATAGTTGCTCTGTTAGAAGATAGCTTGATGGTACTGAGTTCTCTGCTTAGTAACAGGTACTTCATATAATGCTTATTTGAAACATTTCCAGTCCCTTGCCCATGGCAATGGCAATTTAATGTGGATGCATAACCACCTCATTATATTTATACACAGTTACTATTTATTATGTCCCCAACTTGATCAGAGGGGGTATCTAGTGGAGAGCTGCATACGTTCGTACATAATGCAGATGTGTCCGTCCAACATATTTGCTGCTCTAGCACGGTCATTATTTGTCGTATTCAAATAATTTTTGCCATGCTTGTCCGTCAACATGGGGGACCGGATCCTACAGCAGAATTAACATCTTCGCATAAACATTTACAGAGTTATTTTCCCTTGTTTAACTTAGGGAATTATTATTGAAAAATGTGTCCATCCAACATATTTGCTGCTCTAGCTCTGTCATCATACGTTGGATTGAAATAATTTTTGCCATGTTTGTACCTCAACATGAGGGAAGAGATCCTTTGCTTGTTCCTCAGCATGGGGGAAGGGATCCTACAGTAGAATTAATATCTTTGCATGATCATTTACAGTGTTATTTGCCCTTGTTTAAGCGAATTTAGACTCACGGTCTTATGTACTTCAATTTTAAGTACTGTGATGCAACGTCTATATGGAAAGGAATTTTGTGGACGTTTGTACCTTTTAAAAAATTCTTTCCAGGCCTATTTATCATATATATCTCTGTCTTAACAGATGTTAAGTGGGAACTATTCTGATGTGACGAAGCCTTGCGTCGTCATCTTCAACATTTACTGGTTGGAAAACTTGCTACAGGTTGTTTTAGTTTTCCAGACACTAAGTCTTTGATGGTAAGCTTTCATTAATGTAGGATTAAGCTACAAGAAAGCATCAATACTTGGCTCTTTAAGTTGGGGTCTAATCAACCAACACCAGCAGAATGAGTAGGAGAGGTTATCCTGGACTCAGATCATCTGTAAGGACTCATAGCGAAGGTATAGGTATCCCTCCTATATATTACTGTAGGGATTGACTATACAGCCACTTGGATGGGGGGTTTACGTCTGTTTGAGTTTACTGATCAGACACCCCTGAGCTGGTGGCTTGAGGCTCTTGCAGAGCTCGGCCTGACCAATTTTGACTGGAACTGGATAATTAGGTTATTTATGATAAGCTTTCTGTCGAAAAGCGAGCGTTCGGCGATGCAGCGAGTATAGTTCCTTAGATCACTTGAATAATCAAGATAATGTCTCATGGGATGAATGATAGAATACACGTATCCTACAATTCATTTTCAACAGACTGGTTCGTCTGTTGTTTCACAGAGTGAATTAGCCAGTTGTTTGGCTCGCTTTTATCTTTTATCTGACGCATTAACAGCGGAGAATTTTATGCATTGGATGGAGTTGTGCGGAGCGGCTATGAATGTTATTTCGATGGGTCGCTTACGCACACGTCCCCTCCAGTTATTCTTAACTGGCCTGGCAGATGTTTTTCACTCTAGACCTGTTTTGTTTTAGCGAATCTTTTAACATAAGGTCAAGTTTGGGCATATATTTAACGGTTTTCTCAATTATGATAGATGTGAGTTCATATATTGGGTTACAATCCTGAGTTCAATGGTCTCTCTGTGCAGGGATCTTGGGACCCTCGGTACTTGGAGACCACATATTCAGAAAAGATGTCTTATTGTTTACGCTACATCATTGAATTTATATTATTAGCGATCATGTATTTATAGACGCAGATCAGAGTTTATCAGAAGAGAAGAACGCTTCTTTTGTCATTAATTTCCAATAGAAGGGACATTTCGGTTCATTCTATTGCCAGATGGATTCAGTTAGCTATTGAATTGAATTGAATTGAAGTATTGAATTGTCTTTATTTAGCAGCATCTACATGAGCATAGAAAAATAACAGTTTGTACATATGAGCTAAGAACAACAAAAACTTTTAGATAATAATAATGCACATGTTAATTTAGATACTGCTCGGAACTGCTTAGGAAAATTTATCTTCCAATCAGCAGTCGATGCTTAAGATTTCAGCGCATGAAGTAAAAGCACTGGCAGCATCTTGGGCTTATTCTAACTGTATGGCTATTACATGATCTTATGTAGGATCGCTTCAGGATAGTTAAGTTTGTGGCTCACAAGAAGAATAGTTTCCATCATTTGTGTTGCCAGTTTTAGGCATTTGAGCGCATACAATTGATGCTCAGCCGTATTCATGGGAATGAATGATAGGATATGTGTATCCTTCAATTCATTTGTTTCAATTGATTTCATTCAGGTTAAAGTGTCTTATTGAACATCCGCCAGAAGCTTCACCCACGAGAGGGTTTTCTTGTTCAAGGAAAGTTTTGATCTTCACGTCATTCTCCGCTCTCAGTAGCGTAACGGAGTATGTCAGATGTGAGGGAGCTTTGCAGTTACTATATTTTCGCTGTCTGGACCAGCAATGATTAAGAAATGTGGGTGAGGAGGTTTCGACATGAATTCAAATTCCCCCCCCCCCCCCCCCCACACACTCACACACTGTCACGTATATATATCTTAATACATACATACTATGCGTTTGGATCATGTTGCATGGCGCCCTCATAGGCATATACGCAGTTTTGTTGCATTAGTTTTCGGTGTTTATTTTCTGATTTCTAATATACAAGCACTTATTAATCATCATAATTGCTGCTATTTGAATTCATAGGTGACTGCATAGCCACGTAGTGGTTTTTTAGATGATTACAGGCTGGATTTTAATGCACTCACGCAATATTTTATTACGCTATCGCTTTGGTGGACCTTGAAATTATTATTCATTTTGGGGGCGGTCTGTGTTGGAGCCGGTTAATCATACCTATCTCCATTTCTAGATCCTGGTCTCTATTTTGTCGGTTCTCAAATTGCATATTCTCACGTGTTTATAGTTGTAGATACCAAATAGTACACGTTGGAGAGTGTTTTTACCGGATTTAATTGTACAAAGGATGCCTGTGAATGATCTTTGAAGCGTGTTTTCTCTGCAGAGATTGTTCATCGTATCTCGCTAAATTTAATATGTATATGTTATATTATTATTTCACTGATTTCGTCGTACCTGTATACGCCGTCTGCAGTGCATATTTTGTAGCGGATAATGTTATTTACCAAAATCGTTGCTGTAGCCTTGGCTTGTGAAGTGGCGTTAAGCACCATTTATTATTCATGAATTAATTCCTGAGTGCCTGATCGATATTTATTTATATTGTTTCCTGGTACCGCTTATTGATTCCAGAGCTCTCCCCTCTTTCTTTTGAAGAAATGTTCAAAAAAGGGGGGGGGGGGCATTTTCTCCACTTCTCTGGCTTATTGGGTATGTAACTATGACATGCCTGGAAATAATTTTTTTTGATGCATCGATCATAATGACCGGCTCCAAAATGATTGGATCGGTCATACAGTAACCCACGTCGGTCATATTTTTTGGCTTCCAAATCAAACATTAACTAGGGCTAAACCCATGTAAATTATGTTGGGCTAACGTAACGATATACAAAATATTAGGACCTACCTGCGTTCAATTTTATTGAAATGACACTTAACTTTTATAACATGAAACTGCATGACGTGGATGTCTTCAGTCCATAAATCACTTTTTTTTTCTTAAAACAGAACAACAGGACTCCAATGTGACAATTTATTTGCAATTGAATGCTGAACATATCCACACCTGGAGCCTGAATGTCTCGCCACTGGGAAATCTGGCACCTGGTCAAAACCAACCCCATCATTTTCGGCACCAAATAAAATTGGCACTTGCTCATCTGTCACTTGAGTTAAAACTGGTTATATTTTTCTGGAAGTATTACTGAATTACTGTAAAGCTTTCCGGAAATTATGACAAATTCTGCTCACAGTCTTCAAAGGAAGTATATCACACAAAGGAAAGGAAAGAGGACGGGATCATCTGGTTTGATTTGAAGAACATACACGGAAAAAATAGAGTACAAATGAGTTTCAGTTTCGATTGCGAAAGGAGCGTCTCTCTTTTATAAATCTGTCTTGTGTTTTACGATTTTGTATTTGTATTTATTTTAGAGAATATATTCGAATATTGAAATTAGTCACCATCAACATCCATAATTAATGATTCAGAACACAAGGTCTCATGTGAAAAATTAATATACTTGGGAGAAAAATACACCGGTCATTCATGACTGGTTGAATACTGTTAGCGACGGTCATATCGACGTTTCGTGCCGGTCACTGTCTGTGACTGGCCACTTATTTCCAGGCCTGAATAGTAGGAAGCTGTTTTGTCCATACTATATTTGCGTTCAGCTGTAGTATTATTGTATGGCGTAGGTTTATGGGCAATTTTCTCTCATTTTCAAATATGCCATCCTAATTTTTGGGCCTCAGTCCAGACTAGCCTTAAAAATTTGTGAACTCGATACATCCTAATTTCATGCTCAAATTTAGGATTTACATAATTGGGATCCATATTATGATATGTCTCCTCTATTATGGTATAAAGAGACATACATGTAAATTCTAATTTTCTTCATCATGGATTGAAGGATTTGATCTATGTTGATCTACTATTTCGGAAGTTCAAGGCCCTCCACCTTTTTACGATTCAGCTAAGTCTGGGCCATTGGTATACAGTATAAAAAAATGAAAAAATTTAAAGTAATTTATATATTTTTTATGCTTACCAATGTCCTAGATGGGAATGGCCCTCTCATGAGTGGGCAGTACTGGGCACTCATACCTCCCCGCTGAATTATTAGATTATAATCTTTTTTACAAAGAATGATGTTGGCGCCAGTTTTGGTGACTTCCTGGCATCTGCGTATGCGCAGAGAGTAAATGTATGGAGGGCCAGATAGGACTTCTAATTTTCAGTTTTGCATGCAAATTTTGGGGATTGGGGGCAAACTTTGTGTTTGGCCCTAGATATTTTTGAGTTAGCACCAGCTAAGTCTGGGCCATTGGTAAGTATAAAAAATATATAAATTACTTTAAATTTTTTCATTTTTGCGTAAACATTTGCAGAGTTATTTGCCTTTGTTTCACTTAGGGGATGATTGAAAAATGTTGTCACATACATTTCCGGGCAATAACTTTTGTATTGTTGGTCGCATGATGCTCATACTTCACACGTTGGTTGCCCATAATGGGGCAGTGATGGGGGAATGGATCCTACAGCAGAATTAAAATCTTCGCGTAAACATTTACAAAGTTATTTTCCCTTGTTTAACTTTGGGGATTATTATTGAAAAATGCTTGAAAAATGTGTCCATCCAACATATTTGCTGCTCTAGCTCTGTCATCATACGTTGGATTCAAATAATTTTTACCATGCTTGTTCCTCAGCATGGGGGAAGGGATCCTACAGTAGAATTAATATCTCCACATGAGCATTTACAGTGTTATTTGCCCTTGTTTAACTTAGGGGATGATTGAAAAATGTGTCTGTCCAACATATTTGCTGCTCTAGCTCTGTTATCATACGTTGGATTGAAATAATTTTTGCCATGCTTGTACCTCAACATGGGGGAAGAGATCTAATGCTTGTTTTACTTGATGCAGATTTTTCATTATAAATATCAGGGGAGAGTTGAAATGCTGCATTTTCCAAAACTGATAATCACAGAAATCTTGTGTACAAAATTCTTAAAAATCCATGCACACTTTGCTTCAAGATCTGTATAATGCCTCATATATATGATGAGAAACATTCCTTATTATGCCCCTGACTTGAAAAGTCAAAGGGGTATTTAATGGAGACCTCCGTCTGTCTATTTATCCGTTTGTCTATCCTTCCGTCCATATCAAGATTTTCCCTTGTATCTCAGCCACTGCTACTCCGATTTGAATGATATTTGGTGATGTGATAGAGCATCATGGGGGGACGATACCTGTGTAGAATGAATTTCTTCCGCACATTTTTTCCAGAGTTATGGTCCTTCTTCGACTTAGAAAATTTCAAAATTCCTTTCATCCCAACATATTCCCATGTATCGCAGCTACAGCTACTCTGTTTTGAACTATATTTGGTACAGTGATAGAGTAACATGCTTGTAATGATGCTTGCCTAGCATGAGTTTCTTCCACACATTTTCTCCAGAGTTATGGCTCTTCTTTGACTTGGAAATTTCGAAAATTCCCTTCCATTTTCCCTAATTCCTCCGCCACTGGTATTCTGATTTGAATGATATTTGATGTGGTGCTAGAGCATCGTGGTTACAATACCTGTTTAGCATGAGTTTCTTCCACACATTTTCTCCAGAGTTATGTCCCTTTTTCACTTTTTTGACTTAGAAAAAGAAAAAAATTTTGCAGTTGGGGGCATTAGCAGGGCTTTGGGATGCAGGCCTCTTGTTTAAATTAATTTTAGAGCGCATCTTAACACTCCACAGCTGAGAATGGCTGAATGTTTTTTTATGAACAGAAAACTCACACTCATAAAAGTAACTATCAAGTGACTCAAATATATCTTATAAACAAAAAAATATATATTTTGTATTTTATATGACATAATTTTCTTCGGCCATTCATTTGTTTGCCCATTTTTATACCCATTCACCTAATTGTTTGTCCATCCATTTACCATGTATCACAATTCTGTCTCTGTAATAACTAGAACAGTGGTTACCTATTTTTACAAATATTGTTTCATATTAATTGTTTAGACCTGCCTGATAATTCCTTTTATTTATTGGAAATTAAGAGGGTTTTTTTTTAGCCTTTATCGTCTTCATTTTTTATAAAATTTAATGTTTCTGACATTCCTTGAAACAATATTTATTCCATGGATTAAATTTTTGTTGCTTTGGATCAACAATAACTTGATTTTTTGTACATATGAACTTACTGCCACTTTTAATTTTATGCATGGAGCTTAAAATTTTAATGTTTATTGCACAACTTCCCACAGTTTACACTGTCTTTCAATGAATTCTAGTCCCCTAATATCAGGAGGCGGGGCGGGGCGGGGCGGGGCGGGGGAAGCTCCAAACAACATTTTTAAAAAATCTTATCATGAACCAGTGGATACAATGACTTGATAGTTGGTACCAAGCTTTCTTTTGAGGTGTTGAATCAAATTTATTCAAACAAAGTTCATGGAGAAATATTTGCCTTTACAATGGAAGGGGCAAGATTTTTGGCCCTGCCCAAAATTTCTGTATTTTTATACTGTACCAATGACCCAGACATAGCTGGTGCTAACTCTTAAAATATAGGGCCAAACACAAATTTTGCCCCCCAATCCCCAAAATTTGCATCTAAAACCAAAGAAAACATGTCCTGAATGGCCCTCCACACTTCACCTCTACTGCGCATGCGCAGTGTCAAGGAAGTTCCGAAATTGGCGCCATTAATCATTCTTAGTTTGGCCCTTCATCAGTTAACATCTGACTGATCTTTGTGCTTGTAAATCTCAGTTTAAATGATGCCAGACACATAAATATTAGTGAAATGGTGATTCTAAGGAGGATATAGAAGGAGGAGAGGAAAAATGTGTGACAGAAAATTATCAGGGCTGTAACTTAAAATTTTTTAATGAAATTATGTTAAGTTACCTATTTTCGAGGCAGCAGCCATTTTGTTGTCATTCTTGTTATCAAGTTACACTGATTTTTCAGTGTTTTCCTCTCTCCCTTTCCTTTAAGTCCCCTCTTGCTATTCTCCCATGCTTTTGGCATATTTTCTGTAATTATTATTACTAAAATTTCTTGGCAGTTTTAGCTGAATAACAGAATGAATTCTGTTCTTTTCCCCATGTTTACGTCTTCACCTATGGGTGGTTAGGCGTTGTGTTCTGCATCTACCATCTGATGTTCTGCAGTTTCTTCCCTGGAAGTCTCTGTTTTGCATCAGATAGTGTATTATTGGTTACTGATTTCGGGCCTGGGTGCCTGGAGTCTTATTTTAGTGATTTTACACTTATTGTTTACATCTACAACAGCCCTCTGTGTGAGGGGGGATTTCTTGAAAATAATATCTTGATGTTAATTTAATCATAACTAGATACATTATTATTGTTCGTAAGTGTTGCATAAATTGTTTAAAATATTTTTAAAATTTTTGTCCACACTTAGGCTTGGGATCCATTGGGGCTCAACGTTACTTTTCAGAAACTTGGGCTGTTCTGAAAAAATATTTTTTCAAAATATTTTGATTTCAATTATTTTTTCTATGTTAATGGATCATATTATTATGTATTTTGATTGTCAGGGGTTGGTGCGAGTACCAGGACTTTGTTTTCTTTTCACATTGAAAGGATTTTGATCAATTGTAATAAGAGGAAGTCTTCCTCTGACTTTTATAATCATTCTATATGTAGTCAGTGTACTCGCACTAACTCCTGTTCTGTATATGATGATTTCGATGACAACTTGGGAAGCGTATGTCACGGTATGTTAGTGGGGAATTGGACATTCCGGTCCTTTCCCCGCAGGGTCACTCTACTTTATCAATTTCTGTTTCAGACGATCAAGATTAGGGTGATGTATCTGTGATGTCTTCCAACAGTGTGCCTCCCTCGTCACAATTAATGAAGGGCTAGCGGAAAAGTGCTCATATAAATACGCCAATTGCCTAAGAGGACCCTAGTAGGTTCGACGGCCTTTGACGTCCGCTAGCTCGCCCGGAGTAGCGTCCATTCATCGAATGGTTCGGCAGCCGGGTTCGTCCGTTGCGGTCTAGAAGGAGTTTTGGGGTGATGCGAGCACTATAAATCAACCAAATGCACACCCAGTGATGGCGGATTAGAGGGAGAACGGTGGAAGCCTTTTAGTCCGGTTCCTAGCTCGTTCAGGTCCATCCGGACGGCGAGCGAGAGAGGCCCCTCTCTCGTACAACAACATCTGGCCCCAGATGTTGTGATACAAAATGTTTCGCATTCGGAGCATACGTCCGCCGCTCGGGATGCTCCGACATATAGTCAGTCCGGAGAGACTGTCAATAAGGCTTCCTCATTCTCATGGTAGCGCACACGACCGCTCTTGGCTACGTGACCTCGGATATCCAGTCAGCTTCGCCAGTCAGAGAATCATCGGCGACCAGGTCACACTATCCGGTAGCCAGGGACACGAGGCCTGCAGACTCAGGACGTTTGCATAGGAAAGTGTGCGGGAGTCAACGTACACGGAGCTTCCGGCGGCAGTGCATCGTAAGACCGTTACTGCACAGGCCTCGGGGACGGACGTGCTATCCTAAATAGCACAGCTTATCGCAGCATCCCAGCAACAACTGAATCTGTCGCATAATGTATTATCCGACGATGCTGGGTCGGGATGCTCCGCGGAAGCGGGTACGGACGTCTGAAAATTTCATCCAGTCCGATGGGATACTGAAAGGGATTTGGAGGATTTCGAGCTTTCCCTTTCGGAACAACATATGCTGTTGTGTATGTCATCTGACTTCATCTTCTACAGGTTCTTTCGTCGGACCAGAATGCTGCGATGCCGGATAAGAAACTGATAGCGTCGGTGGACTTAGAAATTTTTGGTTCGGTTCAGGGACATCGTCCCTCAGTTCCGACATAGTCCAATAATGTCACACAAACTTTCGAATTATTGAACGACGCTATATATTTATTATTATATGCTTGCTATTACCAAGCATTTCTGGTTTCTTGTTCGCAAAGTTACGGAGATGTCTTTCAAAAGTGTGCCTCTGTCATCATAGTTAATGAAGAGCTAGCGGCAATAAGTGCTCATGGAATATGTCTATCGCCTAAGAGGTCCCTTGTAGGATCGACGGAGTGACATTCGCTAGCTCACTCGGTGTAGCGTACATTCATTGAATGGTTCGGCTGCCGGGTTCGTCCGTTGCGGTCTAGGAAGGAGATTTGGGTGATGCGAGCACTATAATAACTTTAGTACTCACCCAGTGACGGCGGATTGAGGACAGATCGGAGGAAGCCTGTTAGTCTGGTTCCTGGCTCGTCCAGGTCCGTCCGGGCTGTGAGCGAGAGAGGTCCCTCTCTCGTCCAACAACATAGGGGACCGCATGTTGTGGTTCAGATATTTTACATTCGGAGCATATGTCTGCCGCTCGGGACGCTCCGTTATATTGACAGTCCGAGAGACTGTCGATAATGCTTCCTCATCCTCACAGCAGTGCACACGACTGCATATTGGCTACGTGACCTCGAGTATCCGACCAGTTTCGTCATTCAGTGATTCCACGGCAAACAGGTCACGCCATCCGGTAGCCAAGGGACACGAGGCCTATACACTCCGTTCGCTCGCATAATAGTAGTATGCACGCGGCAATGCATCGTAAGACCGCTTCTCCACGGGCCTCAGTGACGGTCGTGCTATCCAAGTTAGCACAGTTTTTCGCAGCATCCCAGCAATCGACAGTTTCTCGGTCGGATCAGGAATTATCCGACGGCACTGGGTCAGTGCGGTCCGCGGTTGCATTAGGTTCGGACGACCGAATGCGTTATAGGGTCCGACAGGATGCCGAAAGGGATTCGGGTGATTTCGAGTTTTCCCTTTCGGAACATCGGAAGCTGCCATACATTTCTTCCGGCATTATCTTCCAGTGGTTGTTCCTTCGGACTACATTGCTGCGATGTTGGATAAGAGACTTATAGCGTCATTGGACACGGAATTTTGGATCGGTTCAGGGATATTGTCCCTGACTTACCGACACAGTCCAATAATGTCATTAGAACATGTGTATTATTTATCGACGCTATATATATATATAAGCTTGCTACCAAGCATGATAGTTTAGTTTCTTGTCCGCAATGCTCAATTCTGCCTTTTATCATTTATAGGAATAATTTATTTTGGCAGAACTGGGCATACCGAGAGTTCATATGCGTCTAGACGGCGTGGTTAAAGACTGCAAATTATCTTTTTCGCCGTCTATGTCTTTTCCAACCACAATGTTGGAAACGACAATGAGGTCTAATAGACTTAACTTAGACGCTTTATCATACGTAATCCACCTTAGTGAGGCGTTATCATTACGTCTTCAAGAGAAAGAATTCCGGGATATGATCCTCAATGTGATTTCTTTTGAGGGCAGTAGTTTGTTCACGTATAACTCCGCCCTTCAGTGGCTACCTGGAGTTGGTTAGACGTGACGCAGCCCTAGCTACATCCACGCGCATGGATAGTAAGGTGAAGAACTCTCTCAGAGTCGCTTCGGTCTCGGAGAAGCTTCTCTTCGACGGCAACTTTTCAGCATTCCATGAATTGCTCGATTTACACGTTCTCTTGTCTATCTAGTGTAGCAAGAGATTCAGACTGGGGCAAACATTCGGTGGTGGACTCAGAGAGTGCCACTGCAGTTGCCGGATCCGAGTTCTTTATTATGACGGTTGCCAGTCAAACAGGTTGGGATACAATATTGATCCCAACAGATTCGAAGTGCCAGGGTCTTTGGGTTCCGCAGTCTCTAGGCAAGCACTTATCTTCCACGGAATAATGTTTTTTAGGCTTGCTTTATGTCATTGGATGAACATTATTTAGAAACGCATGTCCAAATCCTGTCCGATAATACGACAGTAGTGGCGTATCTCCGGAACCAGGGAGGCACTCATTCGTTTCCGTTATTCAATTTAATGGAAAGAATCCTTCTGTTTGTTATAGTACACCAAGTTCTGCTTCGGTCCGTCATATTCCGGGTCGTCTGATTGTATTACCGGACTCCCTTTCACTTATGGGTCGCTTGTTGCCGTCAGAATGGACTCTCAACAAACAAGTATTCAATCAGATTTGCTATCAATGGGAGCGCCCAATGATAATTTATTTACGACACAACTTGCTAATCAATTGCAGACGTATGTGTTTACATGTCCGGATCTCTGAGCTTATGTTGTTAACGCTCTATTGATCTAATAGGACGGAATGATAGGATATGCGTATCCTCCTGCGCTGTTGTTTCAGCAAGTATTGCTAAGATAAACAACCACAATACATTTCTGTTGATAGCATCTCTGTCTTCACAGAGACCGTGGGTAAATTTACTCTGAGGTCTACTGTGGGACTTAACGCGAAAACTTCCTCCATGAGAGGATCTTTTTTCGCTGGGAAAAATCGTGTCATCTTCATCACAACCCGTAAGGTCTCAACCTTCACGTATTCCGTTGTGTGGTCCTTATTGCATTGTAAGCATTGTTCTGGACGAGCTTTGGACGCAATTTCTTACTGTAGGAGAACCTCTTCTTCGCTATACTATGCGGCTAAAGTGGAGGCTCTTCCGTCGTTGGTGTAGGGATCACTATGTTGATATTGTTGATTCCTCCATACTAGTCATTGCAACTTTCTAGTATACTTGTTTGACAAGATCTACTCCAGCCTGTTACTATTAGGGCTATAGGTTTATGTTATCTCATACCTATGCACTCTATGATAGTTTACAATTGAGTCTTATGTCTCTTTATCTAAGTTAGTAACTTTTCGATAAATAGACTTAGAATCATTAGATTAAATTTCTATACGGAATTTAACTTCGGTTCTTATTTAGCTAAGTAATCATTTGAGCCTCTGGAAACAGTAGTTTTCAAATTCTGACCTTTTAGACAGTAATTCTGTTGGCTTCTCTTTTACTGAAGAGTCAATCAGCTTCATGCACTATCGGTGGATGATTCTCACTTTCATAGTTTCGGAATCACTACTTCCTTTACTATTTAGGTTGGATTTTTGCATAAGAGTCAGGCTCCTAATAATATCCGGAACCTATTGTTATTAAGGTCCTTCCGTCTTCGTATGGGCATAGGCCTTTACTCTGTCCGGTTAGAGTTTACGTATTTATAAACAGATATCTGTTTATTACTACGGGCGTAAGCTTCTTCTGTCTTTGATGCCTAATAGAAGGACGTTACGCTCCATTCTATTGCTAATGGATTCAATTAACTATCGATACTGCTTATGGTATATCATTGACTCAGCAGTTGTGCTTGAGATTTCGGCTCATGAAGTAAGAGTTCTTCTACATCTTGGGCTTACATTAATAGTGTCGCTATTATAGATTTTTGAAGGCTGCTCATTGCGCTCAGCCATCCACATTCATGAATTTTTATCTCAGAAATATCGAGTCCATTTCTGGAGGCCTCTATTGTTAGGTCTATTATCTACTGCTCAGAATGTCATTCACTTAACAGTTGCTACTACAGCTAGGTAGGCTGTCTGTTTCGGCAGTGACTCTGTTCTGCTGCCCTCTTCGCTCTGGGCTATTTGACCCAGGGCAAGAAAAGGGGGGGGGGGGGGGAGGGTGTTCCCTTGGGTCACCTGTTTTACTATGAAAACAAGGGGATACCTCCTCCGGAGTTAGTAATTCTGAGCTGTTATTGGGATGGTTTTTTAGTGAGAAGTTTATGTTTTAAAAATTCATTCAGGTCTTAGTTTTTAAAGTATAGCTTTTGAATATAGCATGTGTCAACGGACGTTATTATACAATCCTCAGACACTTTTAAGAAGTATAAAGAGTCTCTATTCTCTAGACTTACTTTATTTATTGGCTTACTTTAAAAATTATTAGTATAAGGATTATACTAGATATTAATAGAGTACATGGATGTATGATGCTCAATTTTGGAAGGTGTTGTATCTTTCTAATTTATCATAAATATGAAAGATACATGTAAGGCCTAATACTTCTTTTTCCCTAGAGGGGATGACTCTATTTTATATATTGAGCGTATTCCAACTTGCTCTATGTCCTTGGCCCTCCAGCCTTTTTACTATTCAGCTATGTCTGGGTCATTGGTACAGTATAAAAATGTTAAAAAATTTATAGTAATTTATATATTTTTTATACTTACCAATGACCCAGACGGGGATGGCCCTCCCAGGAGTTGGGAACTCATACCTCCCCGCTGAGTACATAGCGCTTACCAGGCACTGGTTATAAGAATGATTAATTGCGCCAATTTTGGAACGTCCTTGACACTGCACATGCGCAGTAGAGGTGAAGTGTGGAGGGCCATTCAGGACATGTTTTCTTCGGTTTTAGATGCAAATTTTGGGGATTGGGGGGCAAAATTTGTGTTTGGCCCTATATTTTAAGAGTTAGCACCAGCTATGTCTGGGTCATTGGTAAGTATAAAAAATATATAAATTACTATAAATTTTTTAACTTTCTGAACAGATGACCCAGTTTAAACCACATTTGGTATGTGGTATTATTGAGTTGTAAGTACTTGATTCTTGGCCCCCACCACCTCCCCCCTCCCCCCTCCCCCCCCCCCCCCCCCCCCCTTCCAATTTATATTTCAAATGTCCATATTTCCCAAAACACATTCTTAGGACCAGTAGAATGGAAGTTGGTAAAAAAAAAAACTGCCATCAGAAATGTCAGTGTGATCTGCAGGAGCATCTGAAAAAAAGTCAGCATATTTGTAAAAATTAAAAAAAAATTTCTTTCTCAGAACCACTGATCAGAATCTTTCGATATTTGGTATAGAGCATAAGGGGGTCAGCTATGTGTTTGTTGAAATTAAGCTTCATATTTGGGCTCAATACAGGAGCTTAAGTTTTAACTTAGGGCAATATGAGAAATAAGCTTTAAAAATCTTCTTCAGAACCACCATTCAGAACCTTTTAATATTTGGTATACATCATTGTTACAAGGGTCAGATATAAGTTTGTTCATATCAAGCCCCTCAGTTAATATTTTGGCTTCCTATTGGGGCCCGAATTTTAACTTATTGCAGTATGGGGAATAATCTTTAAAAATCTTCTTCTTCAGATCCACCAGTCAGAATCTTTTGATATTTGGTATACAACATCCTCAGGGAGGTTAGATCTAATTTTGTTCAAACCAAGTCACTGGATTGATATTTGGGCTCCCTGTGGAGCCTGAATATTAACTTGGTCCAATATGAGGAATAATCTTTAAAAATCTGCTTCTTGAGATACAATCAGAATGTTTTGATATTTGGTATACAACAACCTTAGAGGGTTCAATTTCAATTTATTCAAATAAAGTCCTTGGGTTGATATTTGTATTCCCCATGGGGGAGGGAGGGAGGGCAGATTTTAACAGTGCTGAATTGGCAATATTCTCACAATCTTCTTCTCCAAAACCAAAATCAGAATTTTTTGGATATTTTGTATACAACATCCTTGAGAGGGTGAGGGGAGTTTTTAAAAAAAAAAGAGCAGGGGTTAATATTTGAGCTCACTATGGAAGCGCAAATTTTAACATGGTGCAATATGGGGATTAATCTTTAAAAATCTTCTTCAGATCTACCATTCAGAATATATGGATATTTGGTATACAGCATCCTGGGGTGGAGGAGAAGAGGTCAGATTCAAGTTTATTCAAGTAAAGTCCCTAGGTTGATATTTGGACTCCCAAGTTTTGTATTACTGGAAACTGGGGCATTATTTTTCTTATAGCATCACAATACTAGAAAAAAATCATCTGGCATGGACAACAGAGTTATAAATAATTAAACAAGAGGCCTGAATTGGAAAGCGCTGCTAATGCCCCCAACCACAAAAAATTGTTGAAGTCTAAAAAGTGAAAAAAGGCCATAACTCTTGAAAAAGGTGTGTGGAAGAAACTCATGTTACACAGGTATCGTTCCCCATGATGTTCTGTCACAACACCAAATATCATTAAAATCGGATTAGCAGTGGCTGAGATACAAGGGAAAATGTTGTTACGGATGGACGAATGGACAGACAGATGGAGGTCTCCTCTAGATACCCCTCGATCCTTCAAGTCAGGAACCAGCCGTGAGGGTGATCAGGGCGATTATGTCGCCCTTTTAAGCCGAAAGTCGCCTAGAAAAATAGTCTCCCCGCGGCAACCACGGGAAGTGAAGCAGTGCCTGTTCACTGCGGTAAATAGGCTCTGTTTTACTAGTAAAATAGGAACCATTCACCAATGCTTGGGAGGTGCAAATCCTCTCCAAAATGGGCAACATGGCTTATTAACGCTCACCCCTGGTCTTGAGTTGATACTCATGTTGTGATCATGATTAGCCATTGTGCAAAAATATGTGACCTTAAATACCAATAAATAAACAAATAGAAAAATAGTCGGGCGATTACAAGTTGCTGTCTAAAAATTGTCCAAAATGAGGAAAGGCTGAAGTAGCCTGAACTGAGTGATCCGAGGTTTACATAAAAACAATTATTTTCAAGAATCGAATGTGCTTGAGTGTGATAAATGGGGCATTTTCATTCGTCAAATAAGCGACCATTTACTTGAAGTCACAGTGGAATCAGTTGTCCATTGTCGCTTTTTGCAAATTTTTTATTTCTATTTTGTTCCGTTTCAGTCAGAGCTTCAAGTGTCGAAAAAACTTACACGACTCCACAAAATAACCCAGTTTAAAAGTAGCTTACGTCGCTTAGGATGCTGAAAATTCTCTGCTGAAAATTATACACAACAGACGTATTTTCTAATACTGTATTTTTATTTCGTTTTGCTGACGACTGTTAACTGTTAGCCCATCTATTCCCAGAAAAACACGAATGGAATTGAAACAGATGAAAAAAAAGTTTTAGTGATGACAAGAAAAGCTTTGTACAGGGCGCAAGTGTGCATATGAAGGATCTTGAAAAAGTACCTTCCAAGCAACCTTCTTACATCTGGTCCTGTCCACACTTTCAGACTTAGGAAATTATCAGCTTAGTAGACTTTGGTGAAAGGCAGTCACAGGAGGATGCTGGGGGGATTGGCACAAAGAAGAGGGGAGGGGACATGAAGGAGAGGGTAGCAGTGGAGGATATTTTTACACAGTGTACCAATGGCCCAGACATAGCTGGTGCTAACTCTAAAATATCTAGGGCCAAACACAAATTTTGCCCCCCAATCCCTTAAATTTGCATGCAAAACTGAAAATTAGAAGTCCTAACTGGTCCTCCATACATTTACCCTCTGCACATGCGCAGACGTCAGGAAGTGACCGGAATTGGCACAAACACCATTCTTTGTTTGGCCCTTGTCAGATAACAACAAACTGACTTTTGTGCTTTTTAAATCTCAATTAATAATGATGCCAGACACAAATCAATGGTTAAATTGGTGGATCCAAGGACACAATTGGATGAAGGAAGGAAGAAACGGTGGTTTGAAAATGTTCAGGGCTGTAATTTTATAATATTTATAAAAATTAGTTCATGTTTCCTAATTTCTGGACATGAGTCTGACGTCATCATTGTTGATAATGATTTTTCCACTATTGGTAAAGTATTCCTTCCCTAACCTCCCTTGATTCCCTGAATTCGAAGTCATAACGAAATCCCCTCACCCGTATTATTTAATCGTACCTGTGTCAGTTAAGATAAAAAATATAGGAACCAAAATGGCTCCCTCACGTCTAACCGACTCCATATCCCACTATGGACGGAGAGAAAGAATAAAACATCCCCAGAAAGAAGACCCTCTCTGGGAGAAAGCTTCTGGGGAGCATCACATAACTAGCCCTGGAAAGGACTCTAAATGAGGTACAAATGTCCTCCAATTTCTTTCCGTAGAGACGAAGCGTCACAGTTCTTAAAGGTGATCTGCTTAATGCAGTGAGTCTAAATTCGCTCTGAATGAATAAATGTCGTCTCAATTGTCACCAAGCGAATAATGAATGATGAAGGTAAGGCCATAGCTAGGTCCTTAGCCTACTCATTCAAACGCAGAAGAACTCTCAATACATCTTCACTGTTTTCCGACCAGCGGAACTACAGAAGATGACAAGAAACCGCCTTACTTCTTTCCACAGAAAGTTGAATGTGGAGTCGTCTAAAAGGCCAAAAGCCTGCGACACCTGTCTGTACTGAAGTCACACCATACAGTAGCCAAGGAGACGAGGCCTCATTTATAGGGATGTCCGCAGAAACGAGCCAGACACTAAGTTTTTGACGATAAGCTTTCATTGGTTTATGAACAAGCTACAAAGAAAGCATCAATACTCTGCTCCTTATGTCGACGTATATTCGACACGCATTAGCAGAAAGAAATAAGGGAGGACATCCTAGGCAGAAGGTCGCCTATAAGGACTCCTCATGAGGGTATAGTTTACTCTTCTATAATTACTCTAGGGATCGTCATATAGCGACTCAAATATGGGGCTTACGTCTGATCGAGACTTCCGGTCAGACGCCCCTAACCTGCTGGGTCGAGATTCTTCGCGAATGAGATGCAGTTCCTCCTTCAGTAGGCCTTGCTGGTGCTACAGCTGTGAGTTAGGACCTCTGTTGTTTTGCGGTTGACGGATGGTTATCAAGATGAGCATCAATCTGGATAACTGTTATGGAGACTAGTAGTTCAGAAGTGTGGTTTCGGAAGGCCTGCGGCTATATTTCCGAGAGAACCACAACTAAATTAATGTCTGATGGACAATGCTTCCGTCTAATCCTTGCATAAGAGTCTCTCCAATCAGAGGTAAAGGTTCTCTTGACAATGATGTTAAAAGAGGTCGTCTGGAATTCTGTAGCCAACTGTTACTTGTACCGAAGCCGAAGAACTCGTTCCGACAGATAATAGACTGGAGCTTGTTAACAAGTTTATCAAAGCTCTAAAAGTTTATTTATGGTTATAAATTTAGTCGGTTAAATGAGTGTTTGAGTGATTGACTATGCTATAAGCATAGATCTAAGGATAGCTTTGGTCTGGAGATAGCGCCCTGTGCTGTCTCTCAAATATTAACTTGGTAAGGTCTCTTAACAATCTGGTTCATCTGCCATTTTCCAGAACGAATTAGTTTTATGCGACTGATGGAGATGTGCTGAGTGGCTACGCATCTTGTTTAGATGGGTCGCTTACGCACACGCCCCCTCCAGTTATTCTTACACAGAACTGGAGTGTGACAATGCATTCGCTCAGGACCAGTATTGTTTTAACGGATATAGTAAACAAAAAGGTCCATATTGAGGCAGATTTTCAGTGGTTAACTCATTAGTTCTGCTGCAACTGCCAGATCCGGCTTTCACGATTATGATGGGTATGAGTCAATAGTTTGGGGCACGGCCCTGAGTCCTACAGACTATAATTGCAGGGGTCTGAGACCCTCGGTTCCTGTAGAAACACATAATCATCAAGAATGATGTCAATATTGTTAGCACTATATCAATGCGTTCATGCTTGTTCAGAGTTTGTTGAACAACTCAATAGTGGTAGCGTACATCAGGAACCAGGGCGGCACCCATTCACTTTTGTTATAATACCTAACAGAGAATCATTTTTATGTCACTCTATCCGTCATATACCGGGTCGTCTGAACGTACTAGCAGACTTTCTCCTTGGAAAGGTCGCCTGTTTCATATGTATGGTTGCTCAACATGCATTTGTGTACAGTTTTGCTACCAGTGGGATCACCCCATGATTCTTTAGTTTGCGATGCACCGGAACAATTGTTATCACATCATTTGTGTCGCCATGCCCAGATTATTGAGTGCAGACAGTAGACGCTCTGCAAATTCATGGGGAGGAATAATAGGATATGCGTATCCTCCTATTCATTTGATTCAATAGCTTATATTTAAGTTTAAACAGTGAATCCTACTGGTAGCACCTCTGTTGTCACAAGAATCTTGGTTCAATATTCTCAAGTGTCGGTTATGTGATGCTCCCCAGAAGCTTTCTCCCAGAGAGGGTCTTCTTTCTGGGGATGTTTTATTCTTTCTCTCCGTCCATAGTGGGATATGGAGTCGGTTAGACGTGAGGGAGCCATTTTGGTTCCTATATTTTTTATCTTAACTGACACAGGTACGATTAAATAATACGGGTGAGGGGATTTCGTTATGACTTCGAATTCGTGTGGAGACGTGTGTCACGGTATATTTTTAGTGGTGAGAGGTCCATGCTGGTCCTCTCGCCACAGGGTCACTCTATGTTTTTCAGTCTCTTTTTCAGAAGAACAAGAACAGGGTGATGTTGATGTCTTCCGGAAGTGTGCTACCGTCGTCGCAATCAAATGAAGAGCTAGCGGCAAAAGTGCTCAATGAAATACGACAAGTGCCTAGATCCTTAGTAGGATTGACAACCTTGTCGCCAGCTAACTCGCCCGGTGAAGCTATCACTCGAAAAGTGGGTGATGTGACGCCGGGTTCGTCCGTTGCGGTCCAGGAGAGGAGAAGGGGGTGTTGCGAGCACTATAAACTCGGATCGCACACACCCGCCGACGACAGATCGGATGATGGAACGGAGGAAGCCAGACAGTCCAGTCGCTAGCTTGTCCAGGTCTACCCGGACCGCGAGTAAGAGAGGTCCCTCTCTCTTACAGCAACATCTGGGCCCAGATGTTGTTGTATGTAACGTTCGTCAGTCGGAGCATACGTCCACTCCTCCTGCTCGGGATGCTCCGTCGCATAGACAGCCCAGCACGGCTAGTCTACTGGCTTTCTTATCACGTCAGCACCTTGGCTACGTGACCGCAGATATCCAGCCTGCTTCGCCGACCAGGGATTCCACATCCACCAGGTCACTCCATCCGGTAGCCAAGGACACAAGGCCTTACCAGTCGGGACGTTCGCATAAAAGAATTATGCAAGAGCTACCATCCCAGGAGCTTCCAGCGGTTAAACTTCGCTTGACCGCGGCTCCACAGGCCTCCGTGACGGACTTGCTATCACAGATAGCACAACTCATCGCAGCATCCCAGCAACCTTCAGAAACTCTTTCAGATCAGGAATTGTCTGAGGAAGCTGGGTCGGTACGTTCCCCTGCAGTGTCAGAAAGGGACGACCGAGATTCATATTTGGTCCAGTCGGATGGTGAAAGGGAATCAGCGGAGCTGGAATTTTCCCTTTCCGAACAACATAAGGTGGCCGTAGAATTCATCTGGCAACACCTTCCAGAAGTTGTTCCTCCGGACCAGAGAGCTGCGATTCCAGATAAGAGACTGATAGCGTCACTGGACACAGACTTTTTTGGCCGGGATAAGGACGTCGCGCCTGAGTTTCCGGCCCAGTCTAGAAAGGTCTCACGGACATTTGAATTGCTGAATGATGCTATATTCAGGCTAGCCTCTAAGACTGGCAAATCCAGTTTCTTATCGCCTCATGCTCTACATCTACTGTTCATCAACAGTAGACATAGATTTGAAACGGCAGGACAGGGCGTGCCGAGAGTTCCTCTGCGTCTAGATGACCAGGCAGAAGATTTGGAGTTGTCATTGCCGGCGTCTATGTCGATTCTCTCCAGTACGTTGGAGACGACAATCTCGTCTAACAGAGCCAGTTTAGATGCCTTATCTTACGCAGATCACCTTACCAGAGTGTTATCACTACGGCTCGATGGAAAAGAATTCCAGGACATTCAAACTTCCTTGAGAGTTCTTTCGAGGGCCATAGCATATTCCACGTATAACTCCCCCCTTTCAATGGCAAATTTGGAGTTAGACGTGATGTTGCCCTGGCTTCATCCACAAGAGTGGATTCTAAGGTGAAAAACTCTCTCCGAGTCGCTCCGGTTTCAGGAGAGCTTCTCTTTGATGGTAAGCTTTCGCTAATCTATGATCAGATTACTAAGAAAGCTTCGGATTCTCTACTCTTTAAGTCCGTTTCGAAAAAACCGGACTCAGCAGAGAGGAGTAAGCCAGGGACTTCTGGGGCGTGTACGTCCAAGGGAAGTTCCTATAGAGGCTCTAAGAAAGCCTCTACATCTTACTCCAGAGACCGTCAGAGTAGCAACTCAGGCAGGGGTCGTAATGCTGGCCGAGACAACCGGTCCGATGCCCCTAGGTCGACTGGTCGAAGTGCGGGTCAGGGAGGACGTAGTTTCTCCTGCAAGCCTTGCAGGTCCAGGAGGTGATGGTCAAAACCTCTATTGCGCTCCAGTGGGCTGAAGGCTGTTGAGATTCTTAACCAATTGGTTGTCAATTACGGACAACCCATGGGTTCAGGGGGTTATTTCGGAAGGTCTAAAACTGTCCTTCAAGGAAAAACCTCCGTTAACACTAAGTCCAGGTTGGACTCCGCTTCTGTCAAACCTTCAGAAGAGAGATTTGCTTCAATCAGAAGTCCAATCTCTTCTGGAGAAGAATGCAATAGAGGTCGTAGAAAACCAGGAATCTCTTGGTTTCTACTGTCACCTGTTCCTGGTTCCAAAACCAGACGGCTCGTTCCATCCAGTTTTAGATTTAAGCTGGATAAACAAGCTGATCATGGCTCCAAAATTTTATATGGAGACTATTCGATCGGTAAGAGCGAGCATTCGAGTGAACGATTACGCTGCGAGCATAGATCTCAAGGAAGCGTACTTTCACATCATGGTACATCTGGCGTTCAGAAAGTACCTTCGCTTCACTGTCCTAGGAGTCGTTTATCAGTTCCGAGCAATGTGCTTCGGTCTGAATCTAGCGCCCTGGGCCTTCCCTCAAATAATGAACTCAGTAATGGCTCATTTCTGAGCTGATTCGTCTGCGGTAACGTCGGCCTACTTGGACGACATTCTTCATAGGTACGGTAACAGATTAACGCTTCAGAACGATGTTCAGAGTCTGCTTCAACTGCTCCGACGTCTCGGTTTCATAGTAAACGAAAAGAAGTCGGATCTAGTTCAGTCCAAGTCATTCATGCACTTAGGAATGAGCTTTGAGACGCACAACAATCTGGTTCATCTGCCGTTACCCAGAGCAAAATTAGTCAGTTGTTACGATCGCTTTTATCTTCACTCAGATGTAGTAACAGCGAGAGAATTCATGTGACTGATAGGTTTGTGCGGAGCCGCCGCGGATCTTATTCTGATGGGGAGCCTACGCACTCGTCCACTCCAGATATATTTTACTCAGAATTGGAGTGTGAAGATTCATTCGCTCGAAACGAACATCGTCTTGTCGAAACAAGTAAAACAAGAGATTCAGACTTGGGCAGATATTCAGTGGTTAACTCAAGAGAGTGCCACTACAACTGCCGGATCCGATTTTTAAGATTATGACGGATGCTAGTCAAACAGGTTGGGGCGCAACTTTGAGCCCAACAGATTCGAGGTGCCAGGAATGATAGGATACGCGTATCCTCCAGCTCCGTTGATTCAACAGATATTGCTAAAAATCAAGCAATCTCACTGCAAGATTCTGTTGGTAGCATCTCTGTCACCCCAGAGACCATGGATAAATCTACTCAGGTGTCTGTGAGACATTCTTCCTCCATGGGAGGACCTTCTTTCGCAGGGGAAATGCATCACAACCTGCAAGGTCTCAACCTTCACGTATTTCCATTGTGCGGTCCTTCTTGCACGGCAAGCATTTTACAGCACGAACAGTGGATGCAATTTCTAACTGTAGGAGGACCTCCTCTTCGCTAAATTATGCTGCTAAGTGGAAGGTTTTCTCTTGTTGGTGTAGGGATCATTCTGTTGATATTTATGATCCCTCCATTCCAGACATTGCTAATTTTTTGGTCTACTTGTTTGACGAGATCAGAGTGCAGCCAATAACTATTAAGGGTTATAGGTCTATGCTATTGGATACTTATGCTCATCATGATAGCTTACAAATTGGATCTAATGTCTCTTTATCAAAGTTAGTTAAAAACTTTTCGATAAGTAGACCTAGAACCCTTTAGTTAATTCCTTAGTGGAATTTAGCTTGAGTTCTTCTGAAGCGAAAAGAAGTGCCATTTGAACCCCTTGACACGGTAGACTTCAAATACTTATCTTATAAGACAGCTTTTCTGTTAGCCTTCTCTTCTGCTAGAAGAGTTAGTGAGCTTCATGCTCTATCTGTTGATGATTCTCACTATCGTAGTGTTGGTAATACTATTACTTTGACTACTAATGTTGGATTTTTGGCTAAGAGTCAAGCTCCTAATAAGTACATGCTCTATCTGTTGATGATTCTCACTATCGTAGTGTTGGTAATACTATTACTTTGACTACTAATGTTGGATTTTTGGCTAAGAATCAGGCTCTTAATAAGTACCCTGAACCTATTGTTATTAAGGCTCTTCCGTCCTCAGATGACCATAGGCCTTTGCTATGTCTAGTTAGAGCTATGCGTATTTACAAACGTAGATCTGAATTTATCAGAAAGGGCCGAAAACGTTTCTGTCTCTGCTGCCTAATAGAAGGGACATTACGGTCCATTCTATTTCAAGGTGGATTCAATTAACTATTCGCACTGCTTATGAAAAATTATCTTCTACTCAGCAGTCTGTGCTTAAGATTTCAGCGCATGAAGTGAGGGCGCTGTCTTTATCTTGGGCTTATGCTAATAATATTGCTATTACCGATTTGATGAAGGCTGCATACTGGTCTCAGCCTTCTACGTTCACAAATTTTTACCTTAGAAATATTGAGTCTATTTCTGGCGACCTGCGTTGTTTAGGTCCGTTATCTGTTGCTCAGAATGTGTCCACTAAAAGTTGCAACAACAGTTATGCAGGCTTTCTGTTCCAGCAGTGACTCTGTCCTGCTGCCCTCTTCGTTCTGGGGTGATTAACCCAGAGCAAAGGGAAGGGAGGGGGATGGTGTTCCCTTATATCACCTGCTTTATAGTGAAAAACAAGGGAATACCTCCTCTGAAGTCAGTAATTCCGAGTCGGTGCTGGGATGGTTTTAAAGTGTAAAGCTAATGTTTATCTCATTTATGTAATATTTTTAAAGTGTAGCTCATTGTGAAGCATTTGTATATGTCACATGTCATACGAGCGGCAATATACAATCCTCAGACACTTTTAAATGCGTATAAAGAGTCTCATTCTGTGGACTATCTTTATTTATTGCTTTCCTTTAAAGAATTAGTATAATGGGTTATACTGGATGTTAATAGAGATCATTGATGTTATTGTGCTCAATTACAGAATGGTATTGTGTCTTTCTTTTTTTGTATAAACAAGAAAGATACATGTAAATCCTGTTTCTCCTTTTCTCCTTGATGGGATAATTCTGTTTACATGTAATTGAGCCTATTGGATTTTCCTTAATGCCCTAGGCCCTCCAGCCTTTTTTCTATTCAGCTAAGTCTGGGTCATTGGTACAGTATAAAAATGTTAAAAAATTTATAGTAATTTATATATTTTTTATACTTACCAATGACCCAGACGGGGATGGCCCTCCCATGACTTGGGAACTCATACCTCCCCACTGATTACATAACACTTACCAGGCACTGGTTGTAAGAATGAAGATTTGGCGCCAATTTCGGTACTTCCTTGACACTGCGCATGTGCAGTGGACAAAAGTATGGAGAACCACATAGGGCATGGATTTTTTGGATTTTGATGCAAATTTGGGGGATTGGGGGGGGGGGGGGCAAAATTTGTGTTTGGCCCTGAAATTTAAAGAGTTAGCACCAGCTAAGTCTGGGTCATTGGTAAGTATAAAAAATATATAAATTACTAGAAATTTTTTAACTTTTCAGGTCTTTTCCCTGACATCTGAGGCTTTTTGCATTGCATACTCAAGCTCTAGGCTGAGTCATTATGAGTTGGATAATGCATGTATGTATGTGTATGTTATGTGTGTTCTTTCACATGTCATTATTTTGTCATAAAAATTTATAAATATTTTATAAATATTCAGCACACTAACAGATTCTTGGTTAATAATGACAACCCATTTTACCACAAATCTCTGTTACCTGTTACTATGCTATAAATATGTGTGTACACCTGTTAGTATGCTATATATATATATGTACACCTCCATCCTATTACCCATTCAGCATATTGTGTTGGTGTTGAAGGTTGAACAGAGATATTAAACTTTTCTCTCAAATTTTATTCCCACTATACCTACCCGACCCAACACGAAAAATGTCCCACCCAGTTAAATTGATTTATGCCAAAAATGTTTTTCAAAATGCCCTGTGGGAACCACAGGAGCTAAAAGTAGAAAAAATTTCAAAGGCCCATATTTCCAAAACTACACGGCACGGAGAATTCTTATTTGGTGTGAAATTTCCTTAGGACCAACAGAATGGAATGGTCCCAAAAAATTGCTATCGGTTTTATGATAGGGTATTTTTTCAGGACTTTGAAAAAATGCTGAGTCAGCATTTTTTAACACTGTGGGTAATGGGGAAAACATTTAAGACTCTTCTTCTCCCAAACCACTCCCCCAAAAGCTTTTAGATTTCACATATAACATTACTGGAAGATTGTTTCACATGTTTGGTGAAATCAAATCCCTGGGTCCATATTTGTGCTCTCTATGGGAGCCCAAATGTTTAAATTAGTGCAGTATGAGGTATATTCTTTAAAAATCTTCTTCAGATCCACTAATCAGAATCTTTTGATATTTGGTATGCAGCATCCTTAGAGGGGAGAGATTCAAGTTTGTTCAAGCCAAGTCTCGGTACATATTTGAGCTCCCTGTGGGAGCCCAAATTATAACTTAGTTCAATATGAGGAATTTTCTTTAAAAATCTTCTTGTTCAGATCCAGCAGTTAGAATGTTTTGATATATGGTATACAGCATCCTTAGGGAGGTGTAATTCAAGTTTGTTCAAGCCAAGTCTCTGAGTCCATATTTGGGCTCCCCGTGGGAGCCCGAATTATAACTTAGTTCAATATGAGGAATATTTTTTTTAAACATTGTTTTCAGATTTGGCCGTCATAATGTTTTGATATTTGGTATATGGTTTTCTTAATGGGGCAGATGCAAGTTTGTTCTAATCAGGTCCCTCAGTTGATAGTTTTCTGTGTCAGGTGAGTGCTCTCAGCCCCCTTTGGGCCTCTTGTTTTGGACTTGTTATATAACTGAATCTTAACTTTTTAGTTAGAAAATCAGGCTTCTTCAGGAACATCTGTTTATTATCAATATTTCTTGAGTAAATCTTGAATTTATTTTTTGTTAGATTTCTTTAAGTCCATTATTCCCAGCTACATTTTTTATATAAAATATATGAACACCCTTGATTTCGAATGAAAAACGTTTTTTTTTTAAATTTCAGATATAATGCACCATTCAAAAAGACAATTCAAGAATGGGTTGCTAAACTGTCAAACACAACAGACATTTTAGAAAACTGGCTTACTGTGCAGAACTTATGGGTTTATTTAGAAGCTGTTTTTGTTGGAGGTGATATTGCAAAACAACTTCCTCAGGTAAATTTGAATTTTCATTCATTGCTTGAATTTAGATTTTCATTTCCTGGATTAAGGATGAAGAAAGGGTTCATCCAGATAGCTGACTCCCCATTTTCCATTAGATTCCAACAAATCCTTTTGTTCAGGTTTTTACGAACTGAGACTGACCACACCTAGCCAACATTAACTTCAATTTAATATAAAAATTTATGAATAAATTAAATAGGACAAGTATAAATTTACAATAAATCAGTGTCGGTCAGATTTTTTATGGCTAAAAAAGACTTGGATGTGATTGAGTGTGAAGAATACTAATAATTGTGTGAGAAAAGATTTGTCTTTTAGGTATTCCCAACAAAGTTTTTTAAACATACCAAGTGGGAAAGTGTGGGAAAGTCCAAGTTCACCAGCACAATCTCAAATTGAAAAACAGTCAATGAGTCAAGCAAGATGTGCCTCTTATGCACTTTTTAATTTATAACTCTGAACTCAGTAGGAAACTGCACTAGTTAAATGATATTCCATGTGAAACAGCTGTATGAAATACAGAGATTTTTATATATATGAATATATTAACAACTCTAATTTCTGAACTTTGATCTTTAAAAGTAAGTCTTCTGAATAATGATGATTTCTCCTTGTGAGATTAATGGCAGGGTTCATATGCGGGTATGGAATCCTGGTAAAAGTATGGAATTGGAAAAATAATTTTCCCTACTCCTGAAAAGCATGGAAAATAAGAGTTTTTAGCTCAACTTCACAAAATCAAGCTGAACTTTTGCTGTCATTTCTCGGTCATCAACGTATACCCACAATTTTATTTGGCACACCACACAGTTTGCATTTATGACATGGATCGCTTTGAAACTTGGTATGCTTGTTTGTAGTGACCTCTAGATGGGAGCTATTGATTTTCTTCCTTTTTTGTCGATAAACATTGCCGTTAGCAACGTCCTTTGAACTTGTGCCTTTGTGCATCAATATATTCCTTTGGCACAACGCACATATCCCATTTATTACCTGCGTCGCCAGCAGCAGAGCAGGTCTATTAACCGCTCGACTCTGTCCATCCGTCAGTCTTTCTGTCCGTCCATCAGTCCATCCATCAGTCCGTCCAAACCACTTCTTCCGTCAAAGTTTTCTTGGCTTCTATGAAAGGGAATGATTTTATATTTGGTCTGCTGATTCATAATGATTAGTTGTATCGTGTAAGCAATTTTCAGATCTGCTGTGCAGCCACTTCCTGTTTGCCGATACTTTGAAATTTTACTGTACCCACTGAACATTGAAATTTTCCGTCAAGGTTTTCTCGGCTTCAATGCAAGGGAAGGATTTTATATTTGGTTTGCTGCTTCATAATGATGAGTTGTAGTGTGTAAGCAATTTTCAGATCTGCTGTGCAGCCACTTCCTGTTTGCCGATGCTTTAAAATTTTACTGTACCCACTGAACATTGAAACTTTCCGTCAAGGTTTTCTCGGCTTCTATGCAAGGGAATGATTGGATATTTGGTCTGCTGCTTCATAATGATGAGTTGTATCGTGTAAGCAATTTTCAGATCTGCCGTGCAGCCACTTCCTGTTTGCCAATTCTTTGAAATTTTACTGTACCCTCTGAACATTGAAATTTTCCGTCAAGGTTTTCTCGGCTTCAATGCAAGGGAAGGATTTTATATTTGGTTTGCTGCTTCATAATGATGAGTTGTATTGTGTAAGCAATTTTCAGATCTGCTGTGCAGCCACTTCCTGTTTGCCGATACTTTGAAATTTTACTGTACCCACTGAACATTGAAATTTTTCGTCAAACTTTTCTCGGCTTCTATGCAAGGGATTGATTTTATATTTCATCTGGAGCCTGATAATGATCAGTTGTATCATGTATGCAATTTTCAGATCTGCCACTTCCTGTTTGCTGATTCAATTGCATGCAGCGACGCAGGTCCAGACCCAGTATTGGTCTTGGCTTGTTGTTTGGATCACTTTGAAACTTGATATGCTTGTTTGGGGTGACCTCTAAATGGGAACTATTGATTTTCTTTCAAGTCCGTTGAGAAACATTGCATTGGCAACGATGTTTAATTTATCCATTTTGTACGTTGACAGTTTCCTTTAGCACACTGAACAGCTCTCATTTATCATTAGATCACTTTGAAACTTGGTATACATGTCCAGGTGACCTCTAGATATGAGCTATCAATTGTCTTTCATTTTCATTGAAAATGTTGCTGTTACCTTGACCTTTGAAATTTGCGGATTTGTGCATAAATATTTTCCTTTGGCGCGCCCTGCAGGGTGCATTCATGAATGGATCACTTTGAAACTCTGTATATTTGTTTAAGCTGTGCTCTAGATGGAAGATTTTGAATTTATTTCATTTAAACAGTATTTACTTGGAAAATAAATAACCATGTAATTATAAAACAGAAGCATATTGCTTACAAATAAAATTGAACAAAGGTACCAATAACTATAAATATTTGTGGATTATTCCATTTCCATCGAGAAATGTTGCCGTTAGCAATACCATTCAACTTATGTTTGGACATCAACAATTTCCTTTGGCACACTGTGCAGGTCACATTTATCATCGAATCACTTTTAAAATTGGTATGCTTATTCAGGGTGACCTCTAGATGGGAGCTATCAATTTTCTTCCATTTTTGGTAAAAAGTTTGTCGTTAGCAATGACCTTCAAACTTAGTGTATTTATGCATCAGCATTTTACTTTGGCAAGCCCTACAAGATACATTCATGAATGTATCACTTTGAAACTTGGTATGTTTTTGGGGGGGTGACTGCCAAAAGGGAGCTCCTTCATTTCCATCAAAAAAGTTGCCGTTGGCAATGATTTTCAACTTTGCCTTTTTGTGTATCGACAGTTTCCTCTGTCACGGCACCCAGGTAAAATTCATGATCCAATTATTTTGAAACTTGGTATAATGGTTTGGAGCAACCTTTAGATGCGAGCTATTGATTTTCTTTCATTTCCATCGAGAAACGTTGCTGTTAGCAATTTGCATTAACATTTTTTCTTTGCATTTAAGAATGGATCGGTTTGAAACTTGGTATGCTTGTTTTGGGTGACTTCTAGATGACAGCTATAGATTTTCTTCCATTTCTGTCAAAAATTATTATATTGTGCATTTGTGCATCAACATATTCCTTTGGCATCCCAAACAGGGCACATTAATGAGTGGATTGCTTTGAAACTTGGTCCAAATCTGTCAAAAAAACATTGCTATAGCAACGGCCTCTGAACTTGGTGCCTCAACATATTCATTTTGCACACACTATAGGGTGCATTTATGAATAGATTGCTTTGAAACTTGATATTTGTTTTTAGGGTGAAGTCTAGATGGGAGCTATTGATTTTCTTTCATTTCCATCAAAAAATGTCATAAGCACCAGCCTTTGAACTTCTGCATCTCAGCCCTTTTGCACTCCCTACAATGCATATTAAGAATTTCCATCAAATAAAGAAGAAAAATAACATTGCCATTAGCAATGACCTTCAAACTTAGTGCATTTGTACATTAACATTTTCCTTTGTCCCACCTGAGAGGGAGCATTCATTATCAGATTGTTCCAAAAATTTTCTTCTCCAGAACCACTGATCAGATTCTTTTTAAATTTGGTATACAGCATCGATAAGGGGTCAGATTCAAGTTTGGTAAAATGAAGCCCTTTGGTTCATATTTGGGTTCGATACAGGAGTCCGAATTTTAATTAAGGGCAATATGAGAAACAATCTTTAAAAATCTTCTTCTTCAGAACCACCAGCCAGAAGCTTTTAATATTTAGTATACATCATTGTTGTGAGGGTCAGATTCAAGATTCTTCAAAGCAAGTTCCTCAATTAATATTTGGGCTTCCTATGGGGGCCCGCATTTTAACTTAGTGCAATATGGGAGATAATATTTAAAAATCTTCTTCTTCAGATCCACCAGTCAGAATCTTTTGATATTTTGTATACAGCATTTTTAGAGAGGCAAGATCTAAGTTTGTTCAAACCAAGTCCCTGTGTTAATTTTTGCGCTCCTTATTGGAGCCCAAATTAGTACTTAGTCCAAATAATCTTTAAAACTCTTCTTCAGAACTACTGGTCAGAATCTTTTGATATATGGTATACAGAATCCTTACAGGGATCAGTATTAATTTTGTTTATATCAAGCTCATTGATTAATAATTGGGCTTTCTATGAGAGCCCGAATTTTAACTTAGTGTAATGTGGGAAAAAATCTTTAAAAATCTTCTTCTTTGGAACCACCAGTCAGAATCTTTTGATATTTGGTATACAGCATTCTTTGGGAGGTCAGATCTAAGTTTGTTAAAATCATATCTCTACGTTAATATTTGGGCTCCCTGTTTATAAGCCTGAATTTTAACTTAGTCCGATATGAGGAATAATCTTTAAAAATCTGCATCTTGAGATACAATCAGAATCTTTTGATATTTAGTAAACAGCTTCCATAGAGGGTTCAGTTTCAGTTTGTTCAAATAAAGTCCCTGGGTTGATATTTGTGTTCCCTGTTGGGTGGGAGGTGAGAGGGTGGGGTAGGGCATGGCAAATTTTAAAATTGATGATATTCTCAAAAAAAATTTCTCCAGAACCACCAGTCAGAATCTTTTGTTATTTGGTATATAACATCCTTCAAGTTTGTTCAAGTTAAGTCCCAAGGTTGGTATTTGGACTCTCTGGTTTTGCATTACTCAAAAGCTGGGCATTGTTTTTGTGGTAGCATCCCAATACTAGAAAAAAATCATCTGGTATAGACAACAGAGTTATAAATAATTAAATAATTTCATTCCTCTGTAGCGTTAACTAGCCATAAATACTAATTAAATCCTTCTTTAAACAACTTTGGTCAGATATGTGCCTCAGGCCCCATGGGGCCTCTTGTTTTATGAAGTAACACAAATATGGAAGCTTACATTGATTTGTTTTGTCAACACTTTCACTAATTATCAGTATGTTTGAGAATTCTGAGTGACATTGACTTTCGCTTTCTCAAATAATTACTTAATTATCAATACTGACTCTCTGATCCTGACTAACTGTTAACCATTAGCAAACAGACTCGAACTACTTACACCACTTTAATAATATTTCTGGTTGACTCGGTGGCATAGCCATGGTGGTGCGTGGACACCCCTAGAACCTAACCTATATCACATTTTTCATAACATTCTCTACTGGCATAGACTTTCCAATTACTGGGAATACCTTACATGTATGTAACTTTACGAAACCGTATCATCTAATCAGTCTTCAAAATTCCTCCTTGTAGTGTGACCTGGTCAGGAATGTATGGAAACGAGCACTGCTTTACTGGAAAAATAGAACCAAGTCACCAATGCTTGGGGTGGAAGTCCTCTAAATTGGTCAATATGGGTATAAATGATTGACTAAATTGACTTTCCATGTTGTTGTCACCATTAGCCATTGTACAGAATACATTTTGATATCCTCTGCATTGGGTAAAGGGTTAACAACCCAGTAACACAGTTCAAAAATTTATACTTTCACCCCACCATGTCGCAAAACTTTGAGATCCTAGTTTTGGACCTAACAGTGTTGAAAGGATCTTCTTAACAGATAAAGACAGAGTTAAGGAAGAGTATGTTGTCTGAGGGGCTATGCAATCTCTCCCTCTTGTCGCTTGAAACAGACCTGATATTACCTGTCTAATATGATGAGATATTTGGCCATTTTAAGCAGAAACCACGACGATTAATGTTTTTAGGAAACTTTGTGTATGTGCTGGTTTTAAATATTGTGTATTATATATGTATGTGTGTTAATATATGTGCATGTGTGCATTATGATTTTGCCATCACAGATTAATGCTACCCATTTAGATCACTATGTCTAGAGTACAGGTCCAAAGATGCCCTTTTCACAGTATTTTCTTATTGAATGAGGGGCACCCCCACATTTGAGTGTGCACCCCCAAAAAATAATTTTGGGCAATGCCACTTGGCTGACATTTGCTCTGTTTATGTATCACACCCAATTCCCTCAGATGGATTAAGAATAGCCTATTACTACAGACAGTGGGGGGCGTGGTGGCTCAGTAGGTAGAGGTGCAGGCTGCAAGCTGAGAGGTCCTCAGTTTGAATCCCACATGCGGCAACCACATTTTGTCCTTGGGCAAGACACTTCACCCTCATCGCCCATGTGGGGGCACGATGGTGTTGTGTAATAAGGGGTACTGCACGTCAATGGAGCACTCGTCTTCAACCAATGCGAACCCTGCTTGTGTGGAGTTAGTATGTTGGGGAGCCTGAGAGTTGCTCACCGTAGCTCAGTGTTGTACTCTCCAGGTACTCTGGCTTCCTTCACCCATAAAACTGTCTGACACGAGGTGATCCTGGCTGTTGAAAGTGTCATTAAACCCCAATAAATAAATAACTACAGACAGTGACTGATAATAATATTGTGCTGAGAGATGATCAGTATGCTATTATTGCAGCACTAACGACTCAGATGGTGTACAAACCATAATTTGATGGTGCCATTATGTTGACCAGATGTATCATGAACTTAAGCAGTTAATATTGATCATTTAGGGCTAGCGAGGCAAGACAACATGTTACTTACTGTCAGACAATTTGACAGTGGTAGTGTACCTAAAGATGCAAGGAGGCATACATTTGATTGCAATGTTCAGTCTGGTGATGGAATTGTATTTCTTGGTATACAGTAGAGCCTGTCTTGAGAGGCTACCCGTTTTGCCAAGCAAAAGTGGTTTCTCAAGTCAGGTGGTCTCTCATTAGGCTTTTCCCTCTGGAAAAGACTATTGTTTTTCTACGGATTATTATTTTTTATTTTTTTTTTTTCCCCACACTTTTTGTCTGTATGATTGAGAAGCCAATTCCAACCGATTTTCACAAAATTTTGCACACTCATAGAGGGGCACAAAATCTAAAAATGTACCCAAGCGGAATTTTCGATTTAAGCCTTATTTCGTCACAATTGGCAAAAAACTGCCAAAATTGGGGTTTATTGACACTTTCTAGAAACACGTCACAATTTTTTTTTAAACATTCATCATTGCTAGACCTACCTCTGATGCGACCATTGATAGACTAGACATATTAGACAATGCATACGGTAACCCTCCACAGGCTGCCAAACATCAAAATTTTGATGAAATAGGCTGTTTTTGGACCCACAGAGCACCCAAACGATACCCGAGAGATAAACATAACTTCCTTTATTGGAAGTGGAATTCACCGAGGATCATTTTTGTAAATAATTATGGTGTTAAAAAAAAACAAGCGTTAACCCGTTTTGTGCTGGTTAAACAGCAATACCCCCGTAAAGCTCAAAAATTCATGTTTTTCGTGGATTTCTTTAAACGAGTCTTGTAGATTTTTAAAAAAAATTGGTCACTCCAGGTCTTGGTGTGGCAATAGAAGTTGCATGGACAAAATACTCCGGGGAGCATTTGTTAACCCTCCACAGGCTGCTAAAAGTCAAAATTGTAATAAAATGAGCTGTTTTGGGGCACCAACAGCACCCAATGGGTACGCCACAAAGAAAAGTGCCTTCTTTTATCGAGCGCACAATTTATACGGAAACATTTTTGTAAGTAGTAAGGGTATTCAAAAGTCGAAGTCTTGACCCATTTTGGGAAGGCTAAAGAGAGAGACCCCTTAAAATCTTAAAATTCCCATTTTCTGTGGATTTCTCTAAAAACATCTTGTAGGTTTTCAAGAAAAATTGACTACTCGCAGGTGTTTGTGTGACATTACAAGTTGCATAGACAAAATATTCCGGTGAACGTTTATTAACACTCTACAGGCTGCCAAGCATCGTAATTTTGTTGAAATGGGCTGTTTTCGGACATGCACAGCACCCAATGTATACCCGAGAAATAAACATAATCTCCTTTGTTGGAAGTGGAATTCGCCGAGGATCATTTTTGTAAGTAATAAGGGTATTCAAAAAACTATGCGTTAACCCCTTTTGTGGTGGTTAATAACGATACGCATCAAAAGCTTAAAAAATTCATGTTTTCCCAGGATTTCTGTACAAACATCTTGAAGGGTTTTCAAGAGAAAATGGCCATTGATGGGTCTTGGTGTCACATTACCAGTTACATGAATAAATTATTACGGTAAGCATTTGTTAACCCACCATGGGCTGCTAAATGTCAAAATTTTGAAAAAATAGTCTGTTTTTGGACACCAACAACATCAAATGTGTATGCCGCAAAGAAACATAACTTCTTTTACCGGACGCAAAACTGATAGGGAAACATTTTTGTAAATAATAAGGGTATTCAAAAATCGAGGTCTTAACCCATTTTTGACTGGTTAAGGAGATATACCCCTTAAAAGCTTAAAATTCCAGTTTTCTGTGGATTTCTCAAAAAAACATTTTCAAGAAAAATTGACCATTCGCAGGTCTTGGAGTGACATTACAAGTTGCATGGACAAAATATTTCGGTAAGCATTTGTTAACCCTCCAGAGGCTGCCAAGCATAGACAATTTGAAAAAATGGGCTGTTCTTAGGCACCCATAACACCCAATGTGTACCTGCAAGATAAACATAACCTCCTTCCTTGGAAGTGGAATTCACAGAGGATCATTTTTGTAAGTAATGAAGGTATTCACAAAACCAAGCATTAATCCGTTTAGGGCTGGTTACAGAGTGATACACCTCAAAAGGTTAAAAATTCATGTTATCCGAGGATTTCTCTAAAAACATCTTTTAGATTTTCAAGAAAAATTGGCCATTCTCAGATCTTAGTGTGACATTACAAGTTGCATGTACAAAAACAAAACCAACATCAAAATTTTGATAAAATGGGCTGTGTTTGCGTACCCACAGCACCCAAAGTTGAAAGGAGAGATCAACATACAGTTAAAACTAGAAGTCCTGTATTCTGCACTAATTTGAAATAATAGCGCATTAGGTTAGCGCAGCAAGTCACCAGAGAAGCTCATCTGGTGCACAGTAGCATTTTGCAGTTTCTGCAGAATTGTAACGTGCGACGGCTGATTGATATTCAATACTTGTAACAGGCAATCAACAGTAATTAGGTTGCACCTCCTACTGACATATTGTGGCAATTAAATATTAGAATGCAGATACTCAAAGGACAAGATGATGTCCATTACTCTATTTTCCCCCTTTTTATCAATTCATTTCGCGACAATACAATTCTAAATTAATACATTAAAATTGTATTAATGGGAGTTTGAGCTAATTGAACAGCAATGTCCTCAACAAATGCATGCTAGCCACCCACAGCCACCCATACTATAGGACCTTTAGGCCAAATCAATCGGGCAAATGCCATTGCATTTATTATAACAATTAGCAGTGCAGCTTTAATTAATAACAGAACCACATCTGAACACTTTTCAGTCCCAAATCCACTGCAGAAACAGGGTCCTGGTTTTACAATTTGTAACTTCAATGCTGATTCAGCACTCGGGTGTAAATGGTAACATGCAACCCTGGATATCCATTAAAGGGAATTCTATATTTACAATCACCAACTTTCCGTGTAAAAGTTGCAAAGAATTGAGCTGACTCAGTAGAATTCTAGGAAATTTACCTGCAGCTACTCCAGGTCATACCATATCAGGCAACAGCTTTGCAAACACAATTTCAAAGCATTGAAGTGACTCACACCAAGTAAATTTCTACAGAATATGTACAGGGAGGCATAGCCAAATATGGTAACCAAAATTACACAGTATCTTATTGTTATTCCCAGGCCCCCCTTAGCAGATTCAGTTTTTCTGTTTGGCAAGCTGTTCAGATTCATGTGAAATTGTTCTAACCACCCATCTATTCACCGGGAATTTTGAAAGTCAGGTCAACAAAAAGATCCGCCCCCCCCCCCCTCCCACACACACCCTTTCATCGGCAAAACCAGCTCATGCATTCGTATCCCTACGTAGAGGGAAGCATGGATAACAAACTGCCAATTCCCCAGACTCCACAACTCTTCCTCCCCACGCTAGCTTCGTTTTTTTTAAGTAAAAGGTGAAAACAAAGTATTCTAATTGCTGTTGGTGGCCAATGTCACCTTCGTTCAATGAGTTAAACAGGGTTAACATTATTAGTTATAAAGGAACGTTGTATCAAAAACATCGATGCGTAATTATTTTATCCATCACGGCTGTTTGTATGTGGGGGGGATAATATTATATCTGGAAAAAATTGCTCCTCCCGCCCCCGCCAACATGCATTTTCATCACTGCATGGTTTGGTGGGCATGCTGTATTAACAATTTATGATTGACAAGGGAGACCTACCTTTCACAACACTATTTCTGAGACCTACATTCCTACTCTTCCACATGTGGTCAGTTAAATTTGGCCAAAAATTCACAGTACGGCATTTTTAAATTTCTCTCCGACACTGGCAATAGCAAGAGAATATTAAAACAACCGTTGACATACATGTATTTTATTCTATTTTCTTTTAGAAAGATAATATTCATGAAACTTTTCAAACAATCATGATCAATCTTTAATGGAGTGTTAAAAAAGCAAAGGCAACTGAAAATTGTCTACATGCTCATGCTAGAAATCAGTTAAAAATCATTTTTTTCATTTTCTGTCAACGTGCGTCTTTTTTGGGTGAATTGATATTCTGATGCAGTACACTTGATGTCATGGGGAAGCATTTCCAAATGACTGAGAACAATCAAAAGCGTGTAACAACTATTTATTCATGAAAAATATCTGAAAGAACGTTTTAGAAAACTAAGTATGAACATTGTGGACAAATGTTTCATCCACATCATGACACGCGGTTTGAGAAGTTGCCACATCCTCTCTCAGTTTCGTACCACAGTTGACTCGACCCATCTTTCATGTGAATTTAATATTATCAGACACCGTGAACGACTGTACATTTGAAATCCATGCAGGGTACATGGTGGATGCTTTTGTACAGAAGCACCAACAAAGTGGAATTTCCACGCATACTGGATTGTGTTATGTGAAAGAAACATTCTCAACTTCAAGTGAGCTTCGAACCAATATAAAAAGCCCAATCCACTGATCCATACTGTGTGTTCCTTGTGCTTGCTTTGTCACAGAAACTAAGAATATCATTTGGGTGGATATATCACCCCTGGAGTGATTTGCAGACACCCCAATTATATGATAGGGAGTTCTTTGCAGAATAACTCTGGTCATCGGGCGAGAAGATGAGTATAAGTGGAGTTTCCTTGCGCTGAAATTTGCTAGATTTCAGTCAGTTATCCCAAATGGTGGGTGGGGATGGGAGTTTTATAGACCCATTCCACACAAAACCCTGTATAAGCTTTCTAGCTTTGTGTCTGATCCACCATCAACTATGTTGTACTTTGTATCTCTTGAATAAATGTTTAAACTAAGACCCTGTCATATCTCTAATACAGGCGTACAGTTCATTTAGAGTGGAATGTCATTAAATCACCTGCACGGTGAAGTTTTTAACCCACACACTTGAAAGTTGATGCAAAGAGGTTTAGTCCTCAAGCCATCCTCAGACTGATGTGTGTTTTTCCTTGTTCATTATTTGTCCTTGTCGTACATACTTTTTTCTTCAACGAACCGTGGAAGTAGGCTTTCACGTAAGCTCAACTTATTGTACTTTTACTTCTGGGAGAGAGATCTTGTCAGGTTTTAATTTTCATAAATTGTCACCAGACCGTTGTTCCTTTGAATATTCTACTTTCTTGCTCCTCATTTATGGAACAAATATGATTATTATTTATTGATGCTGAAGGCTTCATCAGCAGCTCGGGCTATATTGTGCCGATGGCCACATATGTGGTATAAAGTACAAATAAATATGGTTGATGATCGCTATCATTCTCGATGTAAACATACTGGGAGCGGAAAATGTACACTAATCCTGGCTGAACAGAGAAGATTTTTCTCAATTTGCTGCAGTTTTTCAGGTAGCAATCAGTAATGTTGGCAATCACCATTTCTGCGTTTTTTGACAGTAGAAGGTGTGAATAAGCTTTGAAAACAGTCCTGTCAATATACAAAGCTCCCGTTTTATGGCCTCAATTAGGAGATTACTCAACAACAATTAGATGTAAAATTTATATTTCCATGGGTCTTATTTTCTTTTATCATCCATGCTTAAGGATCAATGATGAAGAGTGATTGAAAAGACCTGATCTGGAGAAAAGTCAGTTTGGGATAGAAAATTAAAATAAAAAAAGAAAAACAACTCATTTTTAGCGACGACTTTATTTGTTTACAGGGATGGGATTTTTCAGCAAATTCGCTGATTTCGGTGAATTCATGCCGAATAAGCTGAAACTTTAAAGAAATTTAGTATTTCTAAACCAACAGGTTCACTGTGTATTCTTAGATTTAAAAAAAAAAAAAAAACCCGATTTAAGGGAATTTTCACAAATTTCAGCGAGTTTTGTTGCCTGTCTTTCTCATCCCTGTTGTTTACTGATAATGTTGGTGTCATCCCAACAAGCCGAATCCCAACAAGCCGAATGGATAAAATTTCCCAACAAGCCGATCCCAACAATATGAATCCCAACAAGACGAAAATTAATATTTTTCATTAATTATTGCAGAAATTTAGAAATAAGAAACAAAATGTTTATTCTTTAGATGTTTTGTGTGTTTTTGTGTGTTTTTTTAGTTTTTTTTTTATTTTCATGCATTTATTCTTTTCTTGTTCATTTTTTTCTTTTCTTCTATTGAGAGTAAACGTACCCACTTTTACTTTATCAAAATTATGCAAGCCTTTCTTTTCAAGTTAGGTATATATGTTTTTTTATGATAAGTTTTTTGGGGGGAAAGTTTGGTGGGTGAGAAAAATGTTTATATTTTCAGATAACAGCCTGTTGCAACAATACGCAAATCCTTTGTTGATTGAAACCCCTTTTTCTCCCCTATGACTGACAGTAAGCCGTGTTAGCAGTTTATGGTGCAATAATCACTAAAACAGTACACTGTGTTCAATAATCGTAGTACAAACATGTCGGTTATCTTTGAGAAAAAGTTGAAAAAATAGATTTTGCCAACAAAGTTGAAAAAACAATTTGGAAAGAAGTCAATTTATATAAATTCTGATGCAGGCTCCTAACTTTAAATCAATACTCATACAACTATAGTCTGTTATGACTCCGCCACCCCTGGCAGGGTTAATATGTATTCCTATTATTAACATTTCCATTCGCATTTCATTTGCATTTTTGTAAAATTCAGAACCAAATTCTCAGTTCAAGGATTTGTGTAAGTCCTCTCTGCCATCCTGCCGTTCAGGGTTAATATGTATTCCTATTATTAATATTTCCATTCGCATTTCATTTGCATTTTTGTAAAATTTGGAGGCAAATTCTCAGTTAAAGTATTTTTTAAAGTCCTCTTGCCATCAGGCCGTCCCTGAACTGAAAATTCGCTTCTCAATTTTGAAAAATGTAAATAGAATGCAAATGGAAATATTCATTCAAAAAGGGTTGAAAATTCTACTAAAGAGTGCACATTATATAAAATTTACCTCTTGTCCTGAGCATTGTAACGTTTTATGATGAAATTTTTTCGAGTTCATTCACAATAAACTATGAATTTCTGATAATCGTTTTGTATTTCTTTTCCTTCAAAATACCCCCTTATACACATTTTTGCAGAAAAACCCTAAAAATAAGTGGGTTATATAGTAATTTTAATAAAATTTGTCCTGTTGGGATTCGGCTTGTTGGGATGACCATTTTCGACATTCATCTTGTTGGGATTCAGCCAGTTGGGAATAAACCATAATGTTATAAGATACGCTTTGCTCATGTTGACGACAAGACAGATCGTTAAAGTTGAGAGCAAACTGGGACAAGTTAAAGAAATCAGAATTACAAAAACTCACTTAGCTTCAGAAGAATTTATCCCAAAATGTTTGACAGTACTCTTGTGAACAAATCACCTGGAAATACAAGCAGTATAACCTGGTGATAGAAATTGGGTAGGGAGGGGTGGGGGGCAGTCTTTAAAATCATGTATGCCTATGGTCTATTTTAACCATTCTGCACTGGAAGGGGGGGGGGCATTTTTCAATCGACACACAAAAGTTATTGTTTATTTAACCCATAGGTTAATACGAACATGCGCGCCATTTGCCAAAAACAAGACCCCCCCACTCCCCACCTCAAAAACCCAACTTGTGACCATGCAATCATGATTTTCAAAATCTGAGGGGGGGGGGAAGGGGTGGGGGTGGTTCGGTCGAAAGTCGAAATATTCAGGGGAGGGTTTGACTCTGGGACGGATGGGTTTAAATCGTTTGCCAGCCTTATGGCCTGGCCGCTGAATGTCGGTTTGGGTCAAATAGCAGAGACGGTTCAGATCAAAATGATGGGGGTCGATTTGGCCAGGGGATGCTCTGAACGATTCCCTTCGTAATGAATAGCACGTCATGCCCCACTGTTTTTGTTTTTATTGGGTGTAGCTAGTGTTATGAACAAGATCTCAAAAAGGAATGAGAAGGTTTTAAATGATACTGAAAATTTACTGCAAATTGCTCGTTAAAAATTCAGTTGGGAGACTGAGTGATATTATCGGTATTTGGATTTTTTACGGTGATTTTACAAACAAATTCATCCATGTTTTCTAAGTCGAACGAAGTCAAATATTAATTGCTAAAATGTTGGAGTCAAAACATTTTTTTGATTTCACTGTCCAGGCTTCTTGTGAAAATTAAAACTGGTCATTTCGACAATTTTTTTGCCGTTTTTTTCTTTCATTGTCACCACTAATTTACCAGACAAACTCGATTCGAAATGATATCGACGGATGTTCGAGTCCAGTTACAACACATTTTTTCCTAATTGTATGTGTCGGAGATCAAAGTTAACGACCTCGTGAATAGCGCATTACATTCTGCATTACATATAGCACAGAAGTTATCGCATGTTTAATGAGATTTACTTGACTGTTCTGCACTAGATAGCGCATTAACTAATGAGAATTTTCTGCACTAGACGTGACAGGACTTCTAGTTTTAACTATAAGTGGAAGTAGAATTCACTGAAAATTATTTTTGAAAGTAATAAAGAGTATTCAAAAAACAACATTTAACCCGTTTTGGGCTGGATAAACAATGATACCCATCAAAAGCTTAAAATTCATGTTCTCCCTGGATTTCTCAGAAAACATCTTGTAGATTTTTTAGAAAAAATGGCCATTCTCAGTAACCTGGTGTGACATTACAGGTTGCATGGAAAAATATTCCTGTTAGCACTTGTTAACCCTCTACAAGCTGCCAGACATCAATATTTTGGATACATTTGAGAATAAATGGACCATTTTCAAATAGCCAGAGCACTTAGAGGGTATGTGTCAAACAAACATAACTCATTTTGTTGGTCATTAACTTCATTAACTTGTCGGACGACGATATTGATATTTACCCTCTCCACCATTAATGATGGTTTTTGCCTAAGCATTTTTAGCTGCAACTACACCCTCTCAATACCGCATATCATTCGGATAATTTCTGTCACATTTATGGACTTGTCGCCAACAAGTTTTTTTATCACCGAAATTTTTTTGTCACCGAGTTTAAAAAACACCATACCTCCTAAAATACTTGATGGAATGACACCATACTTAGTATGCAAGTGTATCTTCATGATGTCTACACCCTCTCAATAGTGCACGTCATTCAGATAATTTCTGTCACATTTATGGACATGTCACCAACAAGTTTTTTTGTCACCAATGAGTTTTAAAGCACCATAACTCCTAAAATATTTGATGGAATGACCATTGGTGTGCAAGTGTATCTTCATGATGTCTACACCCTCTCAGTAGTGCACGTCATTCAGATAATTTCTGTCACATTTATGGACTTGTCACCAACACATTTTTTTGTCACCAACAAGTTTTTTTGTCACCAACAAGTTTTTTTTCACTAACGAGTTTAAAAAACACCATACCTCCTAAAATACTTGATGGAATGACACCATACTTGGTATGCAAGTGTATCTTCATGATGTCTACACCCTCTCAATAGTGCACGTCATTTGGATAATTTCTGTCACATCTATGGACGTGTCACCAACTAGTTTTTTGTCACCAATGAGTTTTAAAACACCATAACTCCTAAAATACTTGATGGAATTACACCATACTTGGTATGCAAGTGTATCTTCATGATATCTACACCCTCTCAGTAGTGCACATCATTCGGATAATTTCTGTCACATTTATGGACTTGTCACCAACAAGTTTTTTTGTCACCAACAAGTTTTTTTGTCACAAACGAGTTTAAAAAACACCATAACTCCTAAAGTACTTGATGGAATGACACCATACTTGGTATGCAAATGTATCTTCATGATGTCTACACCCTCTCAATAGTGCAAGTGATTCGGATAATTTCTGTCACATCTATGGACTTGTCACCAACAAGTTTTTTTTGTCACCAACGAGTTTTTTTGTCACCAACGAGTTTTAAAACATCATTGGCATTGCACAAATCATCGCAGCTTCGGCACTGTGACAGTGCGCTCTAGTTTTATCAAACTGAGTGATTTGAGACTACTATACCCACCGTTCTCATAACATCAATAAAGGAACTTCAGTGAGACAGTTAAAAACAATTCATCAGACACCATGGGGTCATGAAAAATCATGGAATCTCATCTGGAAAAGCCATGATTCTCCAGAATCATAAAGTCTAGTTAGAGGTTTGAAGTTTTCGCTAGTCAGTGAATGACCAACCAGAGAATATTTGTTGCAGAAATGGAGAAGAATTGATTTTTCAACTTTTTTTATTATTGTTTTATTTCAATTCAGTTTTAATAGAAGTACAGAGGCATTGTTTGAGAAATTACAGTTAAAAGAACATATTAAATTGAAAAACTTTTTGAGATTATGTGAAAGGGCTGGACCATCCAAAATAGTAATTTCTTACTTTGTACAAACAAAGTTTTCTCTTCCTATCATTATTTTCAAATGAGTTATTAGGCTTTTCCCTCTGGAAAAGATTATTGTTTTTCTATGGATTATATTTATTTATTTTTTCCACACATCTTGTCCGTACGATTCAGAAGTCATTTTCAAACCGATTTTCACACAATTTTGGACACGCACAGAGGGGCAAAAAATCTACTGAAGCGGAATTTTTGATTTAACCCTTCTTTTGCCAGAATTGGTAAAAAACTGTCAAGGTTAAGGTTTATAGGCACTTTCTTGAACCGCGTCTTGTAGATTTTTAGCTCACTGAAGGGAGCTGAACTTATCACTTGCCGTCCGTCGTCGTCCGTCATCCGTCGTGAACTTTACATTATCGACTACTCCTCCCAAACTACTGGATCAAATTGAACCAAATTTGGTGTGCATGTTCCCTATCATATGTCAATTGAAACTTGTACAAATAAACTTGCCGCACCCACAGGGGGGCACCACAAGGGGCATAACTCTGATAGCACCCATGAATTTCTTTCCAAAATTAAAAATAATCTTCTTCAGATCCACCAGGCAGAATTCTTTCCTATTTGGTATACATCATAGCTAGGGGGGTCAGATTCAAGTTTGTTCAAATTGGCTCCCTGGGTTCATATTTGGGCTCACTATAGAAGCCCGAATTTGTGCATTTCAGGCAAATTTCTTGGAAAAATCTTCTCCAGATCCAGCAGGAAGAATCTTTTAATATTTGGTATGCAACATTGTGGGCTGGATCTGATTCAAGTTTGTACAAATCTGCCCCCTGGGTTCATATTTGGGCTCAGTATAGGAGCCCAAATTTGAACTTAGTGCATTTCAGGCAAATTTCTTAAAAAAATCTTCTCCAGATCCAGAAGGCAGAATCTTTTGATATTTGGTATGCAACATTGTGGGGTATATCTGATTCAAGTTTGTTCAAATTGGCCCCCTGGGTTCATATTTGGGCTCAGTATAGGAGCCTAAATTTGAACTTTGTGCATTTCCGGCAAATTTCTTTAAAAATCTTCTTCTCAAGATCCAGCAGGCAGAATCTTTTGATATTGGGTATGCAGCATGCTTAGGGGGGTGAGATTCAAGTTTGTTCAAGCCAAGTCCCTGGGTTCATATTTGGGCTCACTATGGGAGTCCTAATGATAACATAGTTCAAAATGAGGAATTTTCTTTAAAAATCTTCTTCTTCAGATCTAGCAGTCAGAATGTTTTGGTATTTGGTATACAGCATCCTTAGGGGGGTGAGATTCAAGTTTGTTCAAGCCATGTACCTAGGTCCATATTTGGGCTCACTGTGGGAGCTTGAATTGTAACTTAGTTCGAAATGAGGAATTTTCTTAAAAAATCTTCTTCTTCAGATCCAGCAGTCCGAATGTTTTGATATGTGGTGTGTAGCATCCTTAGTGGGGTGAGATTCAAGTTTTTTAAAGCCAAGTCCCTGTGGGAGCCCGAATTATAACTTAGTCAATATGAGAAATTTTTCTTTAAAAATCTTCTTCTTCAGATTTAGCAGTTGAAAATGTTTTGATATTTGGCATGCAGCATCCTTAGGGGGTGAGATTCAAGTTTGTTCAAGCCTAGTCCCTGGGTTCATATTTGGGCTCACTGTGGGAGCCTGAATGATAACTTAGTTCAAAATGAGGAATTTTCTTTAAAAATCTTCTTCTTCAGATCCAGCAGATGAATGCTTTTGATATTTGGTATGCAGCATCCTTAGTGGGGTAAGATTCAAGTTTGTTCAACCCATGTCCCTAGTTCCATAAAATTTGTCTCTCATGACTTTATTCCTTTGTAGTGTTGATGAACCATGTCTAACTGAATGTGACCCCAAATACTTCTTTGAACCACTTTGGCCAGTGAGCAGTTAAGGCTCTTTGGGGCCTCTTGTTTTTTAAGCATTCATCATTGTTAGACCTGTCTGTGACATGGCCATTCATATTCAAGAGATATTAGGCGTTGCATATGTTAACCCTCCACAGGCTTCCAAACATCAAAATTTTGATGAAATGGGCTGTTTTCAGGCCCCTAAAGCACCCAAACGATACACAAGAGATAAACATAACTTCATTTATTGGAAGTGGGATTCACCATGGATCATTTTTGTAAGCAATAAAGGTATTTAAAAAACCAAGCGTTAACCCGTTTTGGGCGGATTAAACTGCAATACCCCTCAAAAGCTAAAAAATTTATGTTTTCTGTGTATTTCTCTAAACGAGTCTTGTAGATTTTCAAGAAAAATTGGCCACGCACAGGTCTTGGTGTGATAATAGAAGTTGCATTAACAAAATAATCCAGTGATCATTTGTTAACCCTCCGTGGGCTGCTAAATATCAAATTTGTGATAAATGGGCTGTTTTTGGACACGAACAGCACCCAATGGCTACGCCACAAAGAAAAGTGCTTTCTTGTATCGAGCGCACAATTGATACGGAAACATTTTTGTAAGTAGTAAGGGTATTCAAAAGTCAAAGTTTTAACCCATTTTGGGCAAGCTAAAGAGAGATACCCTTTTCTTAAACGCTTAAAATTCCCATTTTCTGTGGATTTCTCTAAAAACATCTTGTAGGTTTTCAAGAAAAATTGACTATTCGCAGGTCTTTGTGTGACATTACAAGCTGCATGGACAAAATATTCCAGTGAGAGTTTATTAACCATCTAAAGAATGCCAAACATCGTAATTTTGTTGAACTGGGCTGTTTTCCCTGGATTTCTTTACAAACATCTTGTAGGTTTGAAAGAGAAAATGGCCATTGATAGGTCTTGATGTCACATTACCAGCTGCATGGTTAAAATATTCTGATATGCATTTGTTAACCCTCCATGGGCTGCTAATTGTCAAAATTTTGAAAAAATAGTCTGTGTTTGGACACCAACAACATCAAATGGGAATGCCACAGAGAAACGTAACTTCCTTTACCGGATGCAAAACTGATAGGGAAAAATTTTTGTAAGTAGTAAGGGTATTCAAAAATCGAGGTCTTAACCCATTTTTGACTGGCTGAGGAGATATAACCCAAGTTTAAGATATAACCCTTAAAAGCTTAAAATTCTCATTTTCTGTGGATTTCTCCAAAGAATCTAGTAAGTTTTCAAGAAAAATTGACCATTCGCAGGTCTTGGAGTGCCATTACAAGTTGCATGGACAAAATATTCCGGTAAGCATTTGTTAACCCTCTAGAGGCTGTCAAACATAGACATTTTGAGAAAATGGGCTATTCTTGGGTACCCATAACACCCAATGTGTACCTGCGAGATAAACATAACTTCCTTCATTGGAAGTGGAATTCACAGAGGATCATTTTTGTAAGTAATGAAGGTATTCTCATAACCAAGCATTAACCAGTTTAGGGCTGGTTACAGAGTGATACCCCTCAAAAGGTTAAAAATTCATGTTATCTGAGGATTTCTCTAAAAACATATCGTAGATTTTCAAGAGAAATTGGTCATTCTCAGATCTTAGTGTGACATTACAAGTTGCATGTACAAAATATTCCCATAAGCATTTGTTAACCCTATGCAGGTTCTCAAACATCAAAATTTTGATAAAATGGGCTGTGTTTGCATACCCACAGCATCCAAACTTAAGAGGAGAGATCAACATAAGTGGAAGTAGAATTCACTGAGAATTATTTTTGTAAGTAATAATGGTATTCAAAAAACAACCCGTAACCCATTTTGGGCTGGATAAACAGTGATACGCATCAAAAGCTTAAAATTCATGTTCTCCCTGGATTTCTGTGAAAACATCTTGTAGATTTTTAGGAAAAAATGGCCATTCGCAGTTCTTCGTGTGACATTACAAGTTGCATGGAAAAATATTCCTGTTAGCACTTGTTAACCCTCTTCAAACTGCCAAACATCAATATTTTGGATACACTTTGAACAGATAAAATGGACCATTTTCAAATAGCCACAGCACTCAGTGGGTATGTGTCAAACAAACGTAACTCCTTTTGTCGGTCATTAACCTGTCGGACGACGATATTGATATTAACCCTCTCCACCATTAATGATGGTTTTTACCTAAACATGTTTTTATCAGACTGAGTCATTTGAGACTACTATACCCATCTTTCTCATAACATCAAAAAAGGAACTTCAGTGAGACAGTTAAAAACAATTCATCAGACACCCTGGGGTCATGAAAAATCATGGAATCTCATCTGGAAAAGCCATGATTCTCCAGAATCATAAAGTCTAGTTTTTATAGTAATTTACTGTTATACCTTGAAAAGTCTGTTTTTTTGTCAGGTTTTGTTTTAATAGAAAATAATTTCAGTCACGCTTTAAGTAAAAATATGCTTACCAGGGTGTTTTAGTTTGCTTAATCATCTTTGATTTTGTCACACTTGGCAAATAATGGACATAAACTAAGTTTGTTTTTTTCAACAATAATCTTTATATTTTCAAAGGGATCTTGGTAAAAATTTCTCAGACTTGAAGTGTTATACAACTGAATAACAATGTAATTGAAAGTCAGTTAATATAGTTTTCAGACAATATACAATGAAAGATATTTGTCATACGAGTGTATGATTTCAGATATTGAGGTTTCAGGAGACAATTGTCCTGACAAGTTTACTGTTGGGCAGATGTCCTGGTTAAATATTTTTGAACTATTGATGTCTGTACACATTGCATTGATCTTAATTGATTTTAATACTCTGAAATTGCAAAAAAATTGATTTTCCGGTTCTCAAAACAGGTGAAAAGCCGAGTTTTTGACTAGTTCAAATCAATCCATGGGGTTATTTTTGGACTCCCCATGGAGCCCAAATTTTACCTAACTGCAGTATGAGGAATATTCCTCACAGGTCTTCTTCAGATCCATCAAACAGAATCTTTTGATATTTGGTTAGAGAACAGATTTTGTTTCATCAATAGTTCTGTTTCATTAATGATTGCATCTGTTTGTGAGTGTGTAATGACACACAACCAGAAAGCCTGATTTTGTCAGAAAAAAACTCCTATTTCAATGATGTCTTTGTTGACTGCCATTTTACTCCATTTCTTCCCACAACTGATGGCTTCCAGGAATATTTCCCCGAATTTCAACCCAAAATTTTAACCAACATATTCCATAAATAAATGAAAAATGAACATTGCCACTAGCAATGACCTTCAAACTTATACATTTGTGCATTACCATCTTCCTTTGGCACGCCTCAGAGGGCACATTCATTATCAGGTTCTTTTGAAGCTTGGAATGCTTATTCAGGTTGACCGAGATAGGAGCTATCGATTTTCTTTTCATTTCCATCAAAAACTGTTGCTGTTAGCAGCAACCTTTGAATTTATGGCATTTGTGCATCAGCATTCTTCTTTTACATGGCCTATTGGGTACATTTATCATAGGATTGTTTTTGAACCTGGTGTGCTTTTTAGGCGAGACCTCTAGGTAAGAGCTCTCAATTAGCATTCATTTCTGTGAAAAAGTTGCAGTTTACAATGACCTTTAAACTTACTGCATTTGTGTATCAACATTCTTCCTTTAGCCAGCCTTACAGTTTACATTTAAAAATGTATGGATTGCTCTTGTATTGTGCACACAGAATGCTGTTGTGTTGAAGTTTCGCCAAGTAACATTGGAACCAATGATCTTCAGTTTTGCCATTTCACTTATAACTTACCAAGTTCAAGTTTGTCAAGTTTAGCTACAGTGTCACTGACACTTTCATTCCTTCCCTTTTCCTGTTTCCCCAATTGTTTCTAACGTTTTCGGCATTTTTGTGATTTTCAAAAGTTTGTTCGTGTTTGTTTATGTTATAAATGGCTAACCCAAGACTCCAGTTCTTCGTCACCCCTTAACTTATGCCCTGTCCCAAGTGAATTGTTGCCTTTGTTGCCTTCATTGGAAACAAGCTCTGGTATATTCTGGTTCTATTAGGAGAGTTTAATTATTATCGGAATTACACACATTTTTATAATTTTTATTTTGGAAACATGTTGTTAATCTTCGTAATTTCTAGATATGTTCTAGACTTATATTCATTGATACAGGTAATTTAGAGATGACAGTATTAAGATTAGTCTGTTTATACTTACTCTCTTTAGGCCTCCTTATGTGATTCACTGTGTTGTGTCCTTATTGACTGAAAATTATTGCCCACAGGTAAGTACCATTAGGTATCGGCCTTCAACATGGTATTTCAGTTGGGGTTATATACTGAGTCAAAAAAGAAAGTATAATAGAAACAAATGTGAAAAAATAGCATAAAGGATGAAATATAATAGTTCTAATGTTGCATGTTTGTGGACAAGAAGTCATGCAAAGAGTTTAATGACACGTTGTTGTTGTCCACCCAACCATAAACAGTTTTACTACGGATTTCAAAATAGCACGGGCTACTCGAGAATATCAAATTGAATGGGTGACCGACGATTTTCTTTGTGTTATGTTGTTCTAGAGAGCCTGCGTTATTGAGAAAAACGCTAGTTTTTGTCTTCTGACATTTTAAAAAATGCCAAGGTTAACCGAAAATCAGAGGTTGCGTGCCATTGGTATGCATGAGTCTGGGATACCTCCAGATGAGCTCACTGCTGAGTTCAGAGTCACTGTGGCCACTATTTACCATCTCATTGGAAGGTATAGAACCACTGGATCTACTGCTGGCAGACCACGTTCAGGTCGACCAAGAGTTACGACCCCTGCACAAGACTGAGACATCAGGACATCTCACTTGCGGGATCACTTCCTTCCGGTGACGAGGACAACAGCAATTACTCCTGGTAGAACTAACAATAGAATCAGTGCACAAACTGTCCGCAACTGACTCGCTGAACACGACATCCGATGTAGGTGCCCATACCATGGACCAATCCTTACCCAACGTCATTGTACTGTCAGAAAGGAATGGGTATGTCGCGTGTTCGCTGGACTCAGCAGCATTGGAACACAGTTCTTTTTAGTGATGAATCATGATTTTGTCTACGACATGCTGATTGTAGGGCAAGAGTGTATCACCGACGAGGAGAACGGTTTTCTGATGCTTGCGTGCAGGAATGCGACCGTTTCAGCGGGGGTAGTGTAATAGTCTGGGCAGGAATTTCCTTGCACCATCAAATGCAGTTGATCTTCATCGATGGTAATCTGAATGGACAGCGATATAGGGACGAAATTCTTAATGCTGTTGTTGTCCCGTTGTTCAACGCTACTGTCAGATTGCAGTTTTTCCAGCAAGACAATGCCTGATGTCACATGGCGCGTATCTGTCATGACTTTCTGGAGGAGCAGAGCATCAAACTTCTTCCCTGGCCCCCACTTTTGCCAGATTTGTTGCCAGTCGAGCACCTTTGGGATCAATTGGACCGTTGGGTACGACTTCATTATCTTCTGACGTTAGGCGATTTACGTAATGTTCTAAGGCAGGAGTAGAATGCAATACCACAGGGTGACATCCAGAGACTTATCAGGTCCATGCGCCATTGATGTCTTGCCTTCCAAGAGGCAATTGGTGGACATACACGCTATTGACTGCATGTGTGAACTTTTCATTTCACCCCATGTCTGAATTGCTACGTTCTGACGTGACGCTGGCAACAGTAAGAACATGAAATTATGCAAATTCATACAGCTAGACTCTAAATATGAATTTACAATAATTTGTTTGGGATTAAAGTTGATTATACTGAAACAATTGCTCCTAGAAGTTTATTATACTTTCTTTTTGGACTCAGTATATATAGTTACAGGTAACACTTGACTTAAATGAAGCCCCCAAACCCTCTTAGTTTAATGAACCACATGGGCCAAAGCTTAAGGCTTCATATGAGTGATCAGATATTGCCAGTAATCGTAGATTTGCTCACGGTGTAATATGCATGAAATAATTAAAATATGGATTATAATAACTGAGAACTTATCCTGAGCTGTCCACATCAGCTATTTTGACTGTGTACGGATCTTGGAAGATTATATACATTGTCCACCCTTCAACAGATCAAATGTTTTCAAAGACAGTTTATTGTTTTCCTTAAGGTCTGTCCATATGACACAATTGTTATTGATAATTTCAGAAATGCTATGTTTATCCCAAAATCTTACCCCACTGCATTCCACTGCTGCCAGTTTGGCTTATTGGTAAAGACAATAACTCTTTACCGCTGAGTATTTTCAAGATATTTTTCATCAAATCTAGTCATGGCTGCTTTAAAGCAGCCATGACTAGATTTGATGAAAAAAAATTAATGTGAACAAGAAATCATTGGTGAAAAAATCCATTCCATTTACAGGAAGACAATATGATTAAATATGCACAAATTATACTTATTTCAGAGACAAGAGAAACCCTTTGCTGGGCAGGAATATCTGCCAGCAGCATGCAAAGATATAAGCATTGTAGGCCATTGCCTCTTTTGTTCATTACTTTTCATGAGTTGGCAGTCTGGATGAGGAATCTGATGCCATGTTCTCCCTTCAAACCTTCAGGCGTACAGTCAGTTAAAAAATATTCCTTTCATCCTTGACAGACTTGGATGAAAGTGGAATTAATATTCCGGTATGATGGACTGTCTTTAATGAAGAAAAGAGGTTCAGAAAGACATGGCATATTCAGATTGATTTTGTTTTAACAAAAACATCAAGCATCAAAGTCATTAAAAAGCAAAATGGTTTTATCAAGGTATAATATGATTTACTTGATTCAAGCAATAAGTAGGGTAAAGATCATATTGATTTAAATAAGGTTCCCTTTTCTATTTCAGGAGGCAAAGAGGTTTCAAAACATTGACAAGTCATGGGTTAAAATAATGCAGAGTGCCCATGAGGTGACAAATGTTGTTCAGTGTTGTGTTGGTGATGAGACTCTAGGACAACTACTTCCTCACTTGTTGGAGCAGTTAGAACTTTGTCAAAAATCTCTCACAGGGTGAGTATGTGTACAAAGCTGTAAATAGAACTTAGAATACTTACTGATACATTTGTTTTTCTAACACGAGGAATCCTGTAATTTTATCAACTGACTTAAATGTACCCCAAAATATTAAACATTGTTAACATTTCATTTATATTCGCCATCATATTCTAATTGTGCTATGTTATAACATAGGGCCTAATGAATCTGAATTTCAAATTTAATGCACTTTCAGTATTTTTGGCTTTTTCATGAATATAAGGTCAAGTTTAGCTAATTGTTTATACCTATGCTACGCACTTCAGAGGACTCAAAGCCCAGATATTGGTTATCACATCCTATTATAACAGTAAAACTGAGCTTGTTTGCCACAGTAATCAGGCCCAGCACCACTTCATGTGGTTCCCACAGGGAGAATTTGTTTAACCCTTTACCTAACGAATCGCCTGCATCCACTCGCATAATATGCAAATTGAGCAGTTGAAAAAATTAAATTTTTCAAAATATTTCAACAAAACCATATCATGTGACCCCTCATTGGAACGAGCTTATTGAGCTCATTCCAATGAGGGGTCACATGATATGGTTTTGTTGAAAGTTTTTGAAAAATTAAAAAAAAATGATATTTAAAATAATAAATTTTGATATCGTCTGCTTTGGGTAAAGAGTTAAAAGAGTCCTTATTGTTCTTGAAAAATTTCATCTATTTGGGAAAATTTACAAAAAATATCTATACACATTCTGTATTGTGTAATACGAAGTAGATATATGTTTCAAATCGTGACCCTACTGTATCATTATACCCCATAGTCAGTTTGGATATAGTATAGGACATCTGTGGGTATGATAATTATTAGGGCCCCTCTGACTTTCGACGGAAGCCCTATAGTAATCACTCTGTCCATCTGTCCGTTTGTCTGTCCATCAGCATATTCCTATGTCATACGATAACTCAAGTTTCATTTGACCAATTCTCATAATATTCATAGACAATATTGAAATTGATCAAATGAAGCTCCCTTTTCATTTTGACGGTTTCGTTTTTTTCTTTCCAGAGTTATTGGACTTGAGTCTTCAAAAAATTGGCAATTTTTTATACGTCGTATCATAACTCACCAAAATCGAATCGCTTTAAATTTTGTAACTATGTTACAATCAGAAAAGGCAACATCCCTTTCAATTTTTACAATTTTCAGGTTTGTCATTCTGGAGTTATGGGACTTTGATTGTAAAACAATTACAATTTTTCACGTCATATCATTACTCAAGTTTGTTTTGACCGACTCTCATAATTTATATACACACTATTGAGATTGATCAAACGAAGTTCCCTTTCATTTTTTGACAATTTATAGTGCCCTGCCGACTGTCGGCGGAAGCCCTATAGTAATCATGCTGTCTATCCGTCCTTCTGTTTATCAGCATATTCCTGTGTCATTCGATAACTCAAGTTTCCCATGACCAATTCTCATAATATGTACACACAATATTGAAATTGATCAAACAAAGCTCCCTTTCATTTTTGACGGTTTTCTTTTTTTTTCTTTCCAGACGTATGGGACTTGTATCTTCAAATGAATGTTTAGTACCATGGAATACATCACATATAATATAGGTTTTTTTCTCATGCAGAAATTATGCAAATTTGATGAACTTTGATTGTGTTGTCACTCTTTCTCTTATCCACCACTCCTCTTTAACCTATGAATGGATTTTGATGAAACTTTCAGTGTTTCTTTATCACATAGTGGCATTGTGCACCTCCTATTTTATTTTTTGATCTGCTGTATTTTTTCCAGAGTTATGCCCCTTTTCCACTTAGAATTCTGTCTGAAATGCCAGGCGACACACGTCTTCCATGGAAGACTCACATCTAAGTTTTTTCAGTGCGACTTACACACAGTAAGTACAAATGTCAATACGGCTCGGGCTAGAGTCTGTATTTATGAACTGATCTTCACGAAATGTCTTGGATACCTTTGTTATCACCTTGGGACGAGAACAAGTGTTTCTGGGTGCGGTCTAAAATTCAAGATGGCTGCCAGTGGCCATTTTGTACCGAAATTAGGTCTAATCAGTCTTTTGTACACAACTTCTATACGGCTCAGACTAGAGGCCATATTTATGAACCAATCTTTACGAAACTTCTTGGGTACCTTTGCTATCACTGTGGGATGAGAGCGAGTGTTTTGGGGTGTGGTCCAAAATTCAAGATGGCCACCAGCAGCCATTTTGTATCAAAATTAGTGCAATCAGTCTTTTGTACAGAAGTTCTGTATGAAAGTTCTGATTTGAATAAATTTTTGTATGAATGTTTAGTAACATGGAATACATCACATATTGTAAGGGGTTTTTTTTCGGCAGAAATTATGCAAATTAGATGAACTTTGATTTATTCACTGCTACTTACACAATGTAAGCACACATGTCAATACGTCTTAGGGTAGAGGCTGTATTTATTAACCGATCTTCACAAAACTTCTTGGGTACCTTTGTTATCACCTTGGGACGAGAATGAGTGTTTCTGTGTGCGGTCCAAAATTCAAGAAGCCCAGTGGCCATTTTGTACCGAAATTAGGTCCAATCAGATTTTTGTCACAAGTTCCATACAGCTCGTATTTATGAACTGATCTTCACAAAACTTCTTGGGTACCTTTGTTTTCACCTTGGGACAGGAACGAGTGTGTTTTGGGGTGCCTTTGTTATCACTGTGCTATGAGAACAAATATTTTGGGGTTCAGTCAGACCCACTCTGGGACTCAAAGATTTCTTTTCTAGTTTAGCATCTGACTGTCACCCACCTTTACAATACTTTACCTATACATTTGTTACAGGCAACGGTCAGTATTTATGTACAGACCATTACAATACTTTAAATGTACCTTTGTTATCAGGTCATTACCGAGATGTTTGTTATTGCTGTGTCACATACTATACATGTAGATGTCTTTGTCTTGACAAGTTGAGCTACAGTGTCATTGACACTTTCATATTGGCTTCCTCATCCTCGTCAACACACACGACTGCACCTTGGCTATGTGACCACAGATTTCCAGGGGACGTTTGCTTATTATATAAATGCAGGATTGAATGTCCCTAGTGCTCCTGCTTCGCCGACCAAGGAATACACGTCGACCAGGTCACTCCATCTGCTAGCCAAGGATAAGAGACCTTTCTACTTGGGACGTTCGCATATTATATAAATGCAGGAATGAACGTCCCGGGAGCTTCCAGTGGATATTTCACGTAGGACCGCGGCTCCACAGGTCTCATAGGGTAACATGAACTAGGTATTGTTACTGTGAAGTCTTTGTAAGTGTGCTTCCGTTGTCACAGTCAAATGAAGAGTTAGGGGAAAAGTGCTCATGAAGATACATCAATTGCCTGGAGTTCCCTAGTAGGATCGATGGCGTTGGCATCCGCTAGCTCGCCCGGTGTCGCGACCATTCACCGAATGGCTCAGCACCCAGGTTTGTCCGTTGCGGTCCAGGAAGGAGATTTGGGTGATGCGAGCACTATAAAATACAATGTGCACACCCGGTGAAGACGGATACGGGGATGGTACGGAGGAAGCCTATTAGTCCGGTTCCCAGCTTGTCTAGGTCCATCCGGGCTGCGAGCGAGAGATGTCCTTCTCTTGTATTACAACATCTGAGCCCAGATGTTGTGGTACTAAACATTCCTCAGTCGGATTATACGTCCACCGTTCGGGACGCTCTGTTATATAGACAGTCCGGAGAGACTGCTCTTTCGGCTTCATCATCTTCACAGCAGCACACACGACCGCACCTTGCCTACCTGACCTGTGATATTCAATGAATATCGCCGACCAGGGATTCTATGGCGACCAGGTCACGCCATACATTAGCCAAGGATACGAGGCATTCATTCTCCGGACGTTCACATATTAGAGGTATGCAGGAGTGAACGTCCAAGGAGCTTCCAGCAGCTAAATCCTTAAGACTGCAGCTCCACAGGCCTCTGTTACGGGCATGCTATCGCAGATAGCACAAATTATCCCAGCAACTCACAGTGACTCTGTCGGATCAGGAATTATCCGAGGAAGCTGGGTTGGTACGTTCCGCTGCAGGTTCAGGCACGGACGACCAAGAATTTCAAGTGGTCCGACAGGATGGTGAAAGGGATACGGATGAGTTGTATTTTCCCTTTTTGGAACAACATAATTGCCGTAGAGTGCATCCGGCATTATCATCGTACGTTGTTCCTCCGGACCAAAATGCTGCGTTGCCGGATAAGAGACGGATAGCGCCACTGGACACAGAATTCTTAATCGGTTTAGGGACATCATCCCTCAGTTTCTGACATTGTCCAGATATGTTTCACGGACATTTGATCTGTTGAATGACGTATATTTATATAACTTGCTACCTAAATGAGCAGGTCAGGTTTCTTATCGGCAATATGCTCTACAGCTGCCTTTCATCAATTCATCGAATATTTTGAAACGGCAGGACAGAGCATTCTGAGAATTCTCTGCGTCTAGACAACCAGGTCAGAAACTAGTATTGTTTATCTGTCATCTATGTCAATTCCAACAATGATGTTGGAAATAACAATATTGTCTAGCAGGGACAGCTTAGACACATTATCGTATGCAGATCACCTTACCAGAAAGTTTTCATTACAGCTCAAAGTAAAAGAATTCTAGGATGTACAACCTCCTTAAGAGTTCTTTCAAGGGCCTCACGTAAACTCCATCCTTTAGTGGTATTATGGAGTTGTTTGGATGTGTCGCGGCCCTGGCTACATTCACGTGTGTAGATAGTAAGGTTAAAAACTCTCTCAGAGTCGCTCCGGTCTCCGGAGAGTTTTCTTCGACGGCAAGCTTTCCGCAGTTTATGATCAATTAACTAAGAAAACTTTAGACTCTCTGCTATTTAAATTCGCTTCCATATAGTCGGATTCAGCAGAGAAGAGTAGGACAGGCACTTCTAGGACGAATACGTTCAAGGGAAGTTCCTATAGAGGTTCCCTATGCATCCTCTAGGTCTTATTCTAGAGACCGTCAGAGTAGCGACTCAGATAGGGGCTGTAATTCCGGTCAGACGCCCTTAGGTCGACGAGGCGAGGTGCGGGCCGTACAGGACATGGCTTCTCCTTCCGCAAGCCTCGCATGACCAGAAGGTAATGGTTTTATCCTCTATCGTGTATTAGTGAGCAGAAGTCTATTGAGTTTCTCAATTATTTGAGATTAGATTAACGGACGTACCTTGGATTCAAGGGGTGTTTTTGGAAGGACTATATTGTTCCTCAAACGAAATCCTCTGTTAACTTGGAGTCTAAGATGGACTCAGCTTCCGTCTGTCAGTAGATTAGAGGCTCGCTTCCATCAGAAGTCCAGTCTCTTCTGGAATGATTGTGATAGAGATCGTAGAAATCCAGGATTTTTAAGGTTTCAACAACCATCCTTTTCTGGTTCCAAAACCAGACGGCTCGTTCCATCCACTCATAATCTGAGCTGGATAACAAGCTGATCGTGGCTCTAAGTTTCTATATGGAGTCCATCCGAACGGTCAGAGCGAGTATTCGGGTGTACGACTATGCTACATCCATAGATTTGTAGTTACATACTTTCACGTCATGGTACATCAGGTGTTCAGAAAGTATCTTTGCTTCTTTATCATAGGAATTGTGTTTCAGCACCGACCAATGTATTCCGGTCTGAATCTAGTTCCTGGGCTTTCACTCGGATAACAAACTCGGTAATGACTCATTTCCGAGCTCATTCGTCTGCGGTGGCGTTGTGCAGATTCTGCTTCTTTTGATCCGACGTCTCGGTTTCATAAGTAAACGAGGAGAAGTCGGATCTGGTTTCGTCCAAGTCAATTACCCACCGGGGGATGAGCTTCGGGATGCATAACATTCTCGTTTGTCTGCCGTTAACCAGAGCGAAATTAATCAGTCGTTATGCTCGCTATTGTCTTTGCTCAAACAAAGTCTCAGCGAGAGATCTCATGTGACTGATACGTTGTGCGGATCTGCCGAGATTTTATTCCAATGGGGCGGTTACGCATTTGTCCTCTCCAAATTTCTTTTAATTCAGAATTGGAGGGTGAAGTTTCTTTCGCTCGATACGGACATCTTTTCAAATCAAGTGAATAAGAGATTCAGACTTCGGCAAGTTTTCAGTGCTTAACTCAAGTAGTTCCACTGCAATTGCCAGAGTTTTCAGTTTTGACGGATGCCAGTCAAACAGATTGGGTTGTTTTATTGAACCCAACGGATTAAAGTGCCAGAGTCTTTTGTTTCCGTAGTTTGATGTCATTTTGGCTTGCGCTACGTTATTGGAGGAACGTTATTCAGAATGTTCCTATGCTAATTCTGTCTGACAACTCAACGGTATTAGTGTATTTTCGGATTTATGGAGGCACTCATTCCATCCTGTTATTTATGTTAACAGATTGAATCTTTCCGTTGGTACTAGAACATCAAGTTCTCTTATTGGTCCATCATATTCCGGGTCGTCTGAATGTATTAGCGGACTCCCTTCACGGAGAGGCCGTTTGTTGCCACCAGAATGGACTTCCAACAAACGAGTATTCAATCAGATTGCTACCAAGGAGAGCTGCCAATGATCATCTTATTTGCGACGCATCTCAACAATCAGTTGCAGACGTCTGTGTCATAATGTTTCGATCTTCGAGCGTTCGCAGTAAACGTTCTATCATTCTTGTGAGATGGAATAATAAGATATACGTATCCTCCACCTCCAATGCCGTTGATTTAACAGATATTGCTTAAATGTAATTTTTTCAATGCAAATTCTGTTGGTAGCTTCTCTAGCTCCACAAAGACTGTGGATTAATTTACTCAGGCATCTGTTGTGGGACATGCAGTGGAAGCTTCCTCCACATTTCGGTCCATTCTATGGTCAGATGGATTCAATCTACTATCAGTTCTGCTTATGATTATATCTTCATTCAGCAGTCTGTGCTTTAGTTTTAAGCTCATGAAGTAAGAGTTCTTCTACATCATGGGCTTAGACTAATAATGTTGCTATTACAGATCTATTGAGGGCTGCGCATTGGTCTTAGCCCTCCATTTTCACGATTTTGTATCTGAGAATATTGAGTCCTTTCTGCAGATCTACATTGTTTAGGTCCGTTATTTTTTACTCAGAATGTCGTCTACTAAACAGTGGCAACTATATGTGTATAGGCCTTCGGTTCTGGCAGTGACTCTGTCCTGCTGCCCTCTTTGCTCAGGAGTATTTGATCAAGGGGAAGGGGGGCGGGGGGGGGGGGGGGGGGGGGGGGGGGGGGTGTTCCCTTAGGTTACCTGCTTTATAGTGTAAAGCAAGGGAATACCTCCCTTAGAGTCAGTAATTCCGAGTCGGTTCCGAGATGATTTTAAGGGTAAAGCCTATGTTTACTCATCTGTGTAATATTTTTAGTCGAGTTGTGATGAAGTAAAACTCGACTTATAGTTTGGTGAATGGCGGGCGGGTGGGCGGACTGGCGGGCGGGCGTAAACAATTGGTTTCCGGATGATAACTTGATAGTGGTTCAACTCACATTCATTAAACTTCATATGTAGGTTGGTCTTGGTGGGAGGAAGAACCCTATTGATTTTGGACATGCTACGTCGAAGGTCAAGGTCACAGTGACCTTGAACATAGTAAATCGCAACAATTCCTTTCCGGATGATAACTTGATAGTAGTTCAACCTACATTCATGAAACTTCATAGGTGGGTTGGCCTTGGTGCGAGGAAGAACTCTATTGATCTTGGACTCACCAGATCAAAGGTCAAGGTCACAGTGAACTTTAACATAGTATATCGCAACAATTGGTTTCCGGATGATAACTTGATAGTGGTTCAACCTAGAGTCATGAAACTTCATAGGTGTGTTGGCCTTGGTGCGAGGAAGAACCCTATTGATCTTGGACTCACCAGGTCAAAGGTCAAGGTCACAGTGACCTTGAACATAGTATATCGCAACAATTGGTTTCCGGATGATAACTTGATAGTGGTTCAACCTAGAGTCATGAAACTTTACAGGCGTGTTGGCCTTGGTGCGAGGAAGAACCCTATTGATGTTGGACTCACCAGGTCAAAGGTCAAGGTCACAGTGACCTTGAACATAGTATATCGCAACAATTGGTTTCCGGATGAGAACTTGATAGTGGTTCAACCTAGAGTCATGAAACTTCATAGGTGTGTTGGCCTTGGTGCGAGGAACTGTTGTCACAACTCGACATTGGATCGGTGATCCTGAGCGGCATTTTTTAAAGTGTTGATTGGTGTGAAGTATCTGTATATATCAACGTGATTAATTGGATGTTAATATACAATCCTCGAACACTTTTAAATGAGTGTATTGAGTCTCATTTCTCTAGACTCCCGTATTTATTGGCTTTCCTTTTGAAAATATTAGTATAAAGGGTTATACTAGATGTTTATAGAGATCAATGATATTATTGTGCTCAATTACAGAATGGTGTTGTGTCTTTCTTTTTTGATACAAATAAGAAAGATACATGTAGCCTATCTCTCCTTTTCTCATTTAGGGGATAGGTCTGATATAGGTAATTGAGTTTATTGGATTTTCCTTATGTCCTAGGCCCTCCAACCTTTTTACTATTCAGCTAAGTCTGGGTCATTGGTACAGTATAAAAATGTTAAAAAATTTATAGTAATTTATATATTTTTTATACTTACCAATGACCCAGGTGGGGATGGCTCTCCCAGGAGTTGAGAACTCTTGCCTCCCTGCTGCGTACATAACGCTTACCAGGCACTGGTTGTAAGAATGACTTTTGGCGGCAGTTTCGAGACCTCCTTGACACTGCGCATGCGCAGTGGAGTAAAAGTATGGAGGACCATATAGGACATGTAGTTTTCAGTTTTAGATGCAAATTTGGGGGATTGGGGGGGTAAAATTTGCGTTTGGCCCTAAATATTTTAGAGTTAGCACCAGCTAAGTCTGGGTCATTGGTAAGTATAAAAAATATATAAACTACTATAAATTTTTTAACTTTTGGCGACAAGCTTTCGTTAGTCTATGAACAGGCTACTAAGAAAGCATCAAGTGCTCTGCTATTGAAGTCTGCATCTCAACAACCCACTTCAGCAGACAAGAGTAAGGAGTACGTCAAAAGGGAACTCCTCACGAGGGTACTAGAAACCCTCTTACAATTACTCTGGAGTTTGTCAATATAGCGACTCCGGAAAGGGGCGTAAGTCTGATCGGGACTATCAGTCAGACGCCCCTAGGCCGACGGGACAAGGTTTTTCGTGGGGAGGACGTAGTTTCTCCTCCCGAAAGCCATGCAGGTCATACAGGTAATGTCCAAGACCTCTATTGCTTGCCAGTTGGCGGAAGGGAATCACCTTCACGAGAAACTGGATAGCAGTCACAGAAGATCAGTGGGTGAGAATGTAGTCTTGGACAGCCTACAGCTATCAATCCGAATGGAACCCCCACTAACAAGTTGTCCGCGTTGGACAAATTTTCCGTTGGATCCTTTCAAAAGAGAGTCTCTCCTAGCGGAGGTACAGGCTCTCTTATTAAGGAAGCAATAGAGGTCGTTGAGAATTAAGATTTTCAAGGTTTTTACAGTCACCTATTCCTCGTACCGAAGCCAGATGGCTTGTTCCAACCTGTAATTGACTTGAGCTGGATAAACAAGCTTATCGTGGCTCAAAAATTCTATATGGAGACCATTCAGTTGGTAAGAGCAAGCATTCGAGTGAACAATTATGCGGCAAATATAGATCTATAGGATGCGTACTTTCATGTCCTGATCATCCGGTATTCAGAGAGTACCTTCGGTTCGCTGTACAAGGGAAGGTTTATCAGTTCAGAGCAGTGTGCTTTGGTCTGAACCTGGCTCCCTGGGCATTCACTCGAATAATGAATTCAGTAATGTCATACTTCCGAGCTCTTTCGTCTGTGGTAACATTGGCTTACTTGGACGACATTCTGCAGAGATACGGCAACAGAATTATTCTTCAGATCGATGTTCAGAGTCTGCTTCTATTACTCCGACGTCTCGGTTTCATCGTAAATGAGAAAAAGTCGGATCTAGCTCCGTCCAACAAGTTGTTCACTCATTTGGGGATGAGCTTCGAGACTCACAACAATCTGGTTCATTTGCCGTTACCCAGAGCGAAATTAGTCAGTTGTTATGCTCGCTTTTGTCTACCCTCAGATGCATTAACAGCGAGGGAATTCATGTGACTGATGGGGTTGTGCGAAGTGGCTGTGGATCTTATTCCGATGGGCTGTCTATGCATGTGTCCCCTCCAGATAGGCTTTACTCAGAGCTCGAAACCAGTATTGTTTTAACGGACCTAGTAAAACTAGGGTCCAGATTTTGGCAGATCTTCAGTGGTTAACTCAGGGAGTTCCGCTGCAACTGCCGGATGCAGCTTTCGTGATTTTGACAGATGCGAGTCCGACGGGTTGGGGCACGACCCTAAGTCCCACAGACTTGAATTGTCAGGGTCTTTGAGACCCTCGGTTCCTAGAGAACACATTAACATAGTAATAGCTTACATCAGGAACCAAGGCGGCACTCATTCAATTCCATTATGCGAATTAACGGAGAGGATTCTCCTATACGTCATGTATCATCATGTTCATCTCTCAGTCCGTCATATACCGGGTCGTCTGAACATATTAGCAGACTCGCTCTCTCGGAAATGTCGCCTGTTGCCATCAGAGTGGACTCTCAACAAGCGAATATTCTGGCAGATTTGTTACCAGTGGGATTGTCCCATGATAGATCTGTTTGCGACACACCGGAACAATCAGTTACCGATGTTTGTGTCGCTATGCCCAAATCATCGGGCGTATGCAGTAGACGCTCTGTCGATCTCATGGGAATAAATGATAGGATATGCATATCCTCCAACTCCGTTGATTCAGCAGATTCTGTTAAGATCAAATAGTCTCGTTGCGAAATCTTGATAGTAGCACCTCTGTCGTCACAGAAACCTTGGATCAATCTTCTCAGGTGTCTGTTATGGGACGTTCCCCAGAAGCTTCCTCCACGAGTGGACCTTCTTTATCAGGGGAAGTATTTGTTCTTCACGTCCTTCTCCGCCCTTAGTGGCAATATGGAGTTGGTTTGACGTGAGGGAGCCTTGCGGGTGAGGGGGGTTCGATATGACTTATATGAATTATTAGGCAGACACATTATTGTATGTTTTGGACCTTAGAGACAACGAATTATTTCTAGGGCGGTCCATGTCGAGTCTGTTAATCATAGCACGTTCCATTTCTGGATCCAGGTTTCTATTAATGTCGGTACCCAATTGAATACACCTTGTCTTACACTCTCATATATTCGCACGTTTTTAGATTCATAGATATCAGATAGTACATGTCGGGGAGTGTTATTACTGGAATTTATTGTACACCTGAATGGGGTCGCCTGTGGGTTACCCCCAAAGTGTGTTTACTCTCCAGAGATCGTTCATTGTGATTCTATTGGACATGTGTATGTTATATATTATATTACCGTTTTTTGACCTATCTGCGTATGCCGACTCCGGTATATGTTACAAGTGTGCGATATTAATTACCGGGATCCCGGCTATAGCCTTAGCTTCTGATGCAGCGTTAAGCACCAATTTATTAATAATAATTAATACCTGGATGCCTGTTTGACAAATATTTATATTGTTATTTGGTACCACTTTTACTGATACCAGAGCGCTCCCCTCTTTCTTTTTGAAGAAGATTCCTTCAAAAAGGGGGGGGGGGGGGGATTTTTTACCTCTCCTCCGGTTTGATAAGTATATAGCTATGAGTGAAGCTGTTTTGTCTGTAATTATATCCTGGATACAGCTTGTGTTTTATTGTATAAATATGCCATCCTAATTTTTGGGGCTTTGTCCGGACTAGTCTTAAAAATTGGGAACTTGTTACATCCAAATTAGCATAGTCTTCATGCTAAGAATACGGAATTACTTGAATTGGGCTCCTTATTTATGATATGTCCTCTCTATTACTGTATAGAGAGACATACATGTAATTCCTTTTAAATTTAATTTCCTTTCACCTTGGATTACAGGCTTGGAACGATGTTGGTCTACTAATTATGAAGTCCTAGGCCCTCTGCCTTTTTACGATTCAGCTAGTCTGGGCCATTGGATTATAGTATAAAAATATTATAAATTTAAAGTAATTTGTATATTTTTTATACTTACCAATGGCCCAGACGGATATGGCCCTCCCATGAGTGGACACTCATACCTCTCCGCTGAATTATTATGTAGTACTCTCTTCTACAAAGAATGATGTTGGCGCCAATTCCAGATCAATTCCTGACGGCTGTACATGCGCAGAGAGTAAATGTATGGAGGACCAGATAGGACTTTTAATTTTCGGTTTTGCAAGCAAATTTTGGGGATTGGGGGGTTCAAACTTTGTGTTTGAGTTAGCACCAGCTAGTCTGTATAAAAAAGTATAAAAAATATACAAATTACTTTAAATTTATAATTTTCAGGAATTTTTGTGCACTTTCATCTCTGGTTTTTTGTGTGAGTAAATTTTATGGGGTTCAAAAAACTGCACTCACTAATGAAGCTGCAAAATTGAAAAAAAACTCATTTGGTTTTGCTTGTATGGGAATGCTTATCAATTAAGGGACATGACAATGTTATCACTGAGTGTCAACATTGTTATGACCCTTAACCCTCTGAAGTCTGATGTCAAAATCACGAAGTTTTCAGCAGCAAATATTTCCCATAATTCAGTTTGATTTTTAACCAAATGTATCTTGCTCATTGAGCTCTGTCAAGCAAGATATAATTGATTAAATTCAAAGTTACACAAGAGAAAAACAGTGATTGGATAAAATTCTGTTGTACTACCATTGTGCAGGGGTTAATTATTTTAACGCCATTGACATTTTGTGTTTGGATTAATGTTTAGCTTAACTTGACAAAGTCAAGATAAGCTATTGCTATCACGCATGCGGAAGTCTGTGAGTCTGTTCACATTTTCCTTTAGCCCAGGCTACAGCCCGTAGTTCTTATCTGATCGTCACAAAATTTCATATGCAGGTTTGAGGTCATGTCTAGATGAGACCTTCCCTTTTTGGTCGCGATTGGTCAACCGTGGTTGCTGCCTGAGCCCAAAATCCGAAAACCATTAGCACAGTCCACAGGTCGTATTTATGAAGGAATTTCATTGTAACTTGGTTGGATGCCTCTGTATAATATCTAGATGAGAACGTCCCCTTTTGGCCATGATCTGTCAACTGTGATGGCTGCCCAAGCCCAAAACCCAAAAACTTTTAGCACAGTCTACAGGTCATATTTAGTATGGAAGGATTTCATTGTGACTTGGTAGGATGACTCCGGATGATGTCTAGATGAGAACTTCCCCATTTGGTTGTGATCTGTCAACCGTGACAACTGCAGAGCCCAAAACCCCAAAACCCTAAGCACAGTCTACAGGTCGTATTTATGGAGGGATTTCATTGTAACTTGGTAGGATGACTCCATATAATGTCTAGATGAGAACGTCCCCTTTTGGTCAAGATTGGTCAACTGTGACGGCTACAGGGGCCTGAAGCCCAAAAACCTTTAGCACAATCTATAAGTCCTATTTATGAAGGGATTTCATTGTAACTTGGTAGGATGACCCCAGATAATGTCTAGATGAGAACGTCCCCTTTTGGTCGCGATCATTCAGCCGTGACACCTGCCCGAGCCCAAAACCCCAAAACCTTTAGCACAGTCTACAGGTCGTATTTATGGAGGGATTTCATTGTAACTTGGTAGGTTGATTCCATATAATGTATAGATGATAACGTCCCCTTTTGGTCGCGATTGGTCAACTGTGATGGCTACAGGGGCCCGAAGCCCAAAAACCTTTAGCACAGTCTACAGGCTATATTTATGAAGGGATTTCATTGTAACTTGATAGGATGACTCATTTTGGAATAATTTCACTGTAAATTGGTAACTTTCGTTGATATACATTAACTGTGAGGGCCACATTAACCCACCCCTTTAGTATAGTCTACACCTCATATTATTAGCTCAACTTGACAAAGTCAAGCTGAACTATTGCCATCACTTCTCGTCCGTCGGCGTACTTACGTACATACGTACGTACATTAGTACGTACGTCCACAATTTCCTTTGGCACACCTCACAGGTCGCATTTATGATCAGATCGCTTTGAAACTTGGTATGCTTGTTTGGGGTGACCTCTAGATGGGAGCTATCGATTTTGTTCAACTTCCGTCAAAAAATGTTGCCGCGGTCAACGTTCTTAAAACTTAGTTTAGTCAGACCTCAATATTTCCCTTTGGCACACCCTACAGGGCACATTTATGATCAGATTGCTTTGAAACCTGACATGCTTGTTTGGGGAGACCTCTAGATGGGAGCTATCGATTTTCTTCAATTTCCGTCAAAAAAATTTTGCCGCGGTCAACGTTCTTAGAACTTAGTTTAGTCAGACCTCAATATTTCCCTTTGGCACACCCTACAGGGCACATTTATGATTGGATTGCTTTGAAACCTGGCATGCTTGTTTAGATTGACCTCTAGATGGGAGCTATAGATTTTCTTCCATTTCCGTCAAAAAATGTTGCTACGGCCAACGTTCTTAGAACTTAGTTTAGTCAGACCTCAATATTTCCCTTTGGCACACCCTACAAGGCACATTTATGATTGGATTGCTTTGAAACCTGGCATGCTTGTTTGGGCAAGATGGGACTGGGAGCTATCGATTTTCTTTAATTTCCGTCAAAAAATGTTGCCTGGGCAAACATTCTTAGAACTTAGTTTAGTCAGACCTCAATATTTCCCTTTGGCACACCCTACAGGGCACATTTATGATCAGATTTCTTTGAAACCTGACATGCTTGTTTGGGGAGACCTCTAGATGGGGGAGCTATCGATTTTCTTCAATTTCCGTCAAAAAATGTAGCCGCGGTCAACGTTTTTAGAACTTAGTTTAGTCAGACCTCAATATTTCCCTTTGGCACACCCTACAGGGCACATTTATGATCAGATTGCTTTGAAACCTGACATGCTTGTTTTGGGAGATCTCTAGATGGGAGCTATCGATTTTCTTCAATTTCCGTCAAAAAATGTTGCCGCGGTCAACGTTCTTAGAACTTAATTTAGTCAGACCTCAATATTTCCCTTTGGCACACCCTACAGGGCACATTTATGATTGGATTTCTTTGAAACTTGGCATGCTTGTTTAGATTGACCTCTAGATGGGAGCTATAGATTTTCTTCCATTTCCGTCAAAAAATGTTGCCACGGGCAACGTTCTTAGAACTTAGTTTAGTAAGACCTCAATATTTCCCTTGGCACACCCTACAGGGCACATTTATGATCAGATTGCTTTGAAACCTGACATGCTTGTTTGGGGAGACCTCGAGATGGGAGCTATCGATTTTTTTCAATTTTCGTCAAAAAATGTTGCCGTGGTCAACGTTCTTGTGCTGCAGTGCGGAGTTACGATGTTGGGGAGCTGGCAGCTGCTCGTCGTTGCTCGGTGGTTCTCTCCGGGTACTCCGGCTTCCTCCACCTGTAAAACTGTCACGGTCATGATTAGCCATTGTGCATAAATATGTGACCTTAAACTTCAATAAATACATAGTCAGACCTCAATATTTCCCTTTGGCACACCCTATAGGGCACATTTATGATCGGATTGCTTTGAAACCTGGCATGCTTGTTTAGATTGACCTCTAGATGGGAGCTATCAATTTTCTTCTATTTCCAACAAAAAATGTTGCTGCGGCCAAAGTTCTTAGAACTTAGTTTAGTCAGACCTCAGTATTTCCCTTTGGCACACCCTACAGGGTACATTTATGATCGGATTGCTTTGGAACCTGGCATGCTTGTTTGGGGTGACCTCTAGATGGGAGCTATCGATTTTCTTCCATTTCCGTCTGTCAAATAATGTTGGCGCTGGCAACGATCTTTGAACTTAGTTTAGTCAGACATCAATATATTCCTTTGGCATGCCCTACAGGTTACATTTATGATCAGATCGGTTTGGAACTTTGTATACTTGTTTGGAGTTACCTGTAGATGGGAGCTATTGATTTTCTTTGTTTTCCATCAAAAAATGTTGACACTGGCAATGACCTTCGATGAATTTAGTAAAAACTTAGTGCAGTTAAGTATCAGCATTTCCCTTTGACACACCCTGCAGGGCACATTTATGATTGGATCGCTTGCAAACTTGGTGTGCTTGTGTGGGGTGACATCTATATGGGAGCTGTCGATTTTCTTCCAATACTGTCAAAAAATGTTGCCACTGACCTTTGAACTTAGTCATTTCGGGGTCGCCCGACTTGACCACGTCTGGTGAGAATTGCTCCCCCTCCGTGGGGGATGTGCAGCTCCTCCCGCACCAGCGGGGGGTGGAGAACGCTGTTGTTTCGGGGCTTCCCGACTCGACCATGTCTGGTGAGAGTTATTCCCCTTCTGTGGGGAATGTGCAGTTTTTTTACTGTGGTGGATACTGCAGGAGCTGTTGGATTTCTGGTGAAGAGATGCCTGGTTCCGGGACTATGCGCCCTCTCCAGTCGACATCTGAGGCTGTCACTAGGGTTGTGACTCCTCCTTTGGAGGCCGAGCTTGGTGGCTCTCTCCGCTTTTCCGCCAGTTCCAACAGCTCCTGTCGTATCTGCTGCTACTGCTGTTCCGTCTACAACGTCATTGGGCACCGTTTTTAGCCGGCCTCGGCTTATCCCTGCAAGAGTCTGCAGGGATGTCTGTAGTGTGGTTGTGGGGTATCGGCCTCAGCCATCCCCGACTTCAACTCGGCGAAGTCGGAAGGGGCTGCCGACTGAACCCCCTACTGTGTCCTCTCAGCCGTTGAGCACAGTAGTTTTATACCTGCAGTGGTCTACTGCGGTGTCTGGGAGTGTAGACGTGGGGGTATCGGCCTCAGCCTTCCCTGACTTCAACTCGGCGAACTTGGAAGTGGCTGCCGGCCGGACCCTCTACTGTGGTCTTTGGGCCGTCGAGCACCACAGTTGTGTTATTGGATTCGGATGTTCTTACTGCCTTCAGACGTTTAGATCCTCCGCTCGTCGTCCCGCATCGGGTGTTTTGGAGGATCGTGACCCTTTGCTGGTTAAGAGGGTCAGAGGGGAAGCCACTTTGCCGGTTCGTTCCCCTGTCGAACCGGCCAGTACGGGCAGTGAGCTTAGGGAGGCCCTCTCCTTACTCACTCAGGTTCTGTCAAAGAGCCTTCCCGTTGCTGGCATCAAGTGGTTTCCAGGCGCCCCCTATGGCGCCGCTTTCCGGGATTGGAAACAGGCCGCTTTCTGATCGCCCTGGTGTTCCGACACCATGGGAGGCATCGGCTGTTTTGCCCACGATGGGTTATATGTCTTCCGACTCAGTGGAAGAGTCAGAAATGCTTGATGTCGAGAGCCAGCAGTCTTCGGACTTGGGGGCAGCTCTTGATTTTGTGTTTGGGTTCCTTCCGGATCTCAAACCATCAAACCAGCCGACAGTGTCAGCCAGGCTGTGATCATCGGTCGCACGCCAACAGCCTATGGAGCAACCTGCTTTTGGACGTCTTTGACCGTGCCAGTCGGTACAGTTGGTTGAAGCATTTTCAGCCTTGGACTCTTAAGCTGAGTTCCAAGGCTATGAAGGCTCCGTTCTTCACCCGGGTTGACACCTTTTTGCCTCCAGTGCGTTATCGTTACTACGATTTCGCCAATCCGTCAGTCTGCCAGACTTTGACGGTTTTAGATCAGGACTCCAATTCCCTCGGGCTTTCCAAGCCCAAGTCTGCCATCATTCCGATGACGACTCTGGAGTCCATGTTGAGCTTATCGAGAGAGATGCTTGGTATGCTTTCTCTCTCGGATCACGTCGTCTCAGCTTTAGCTGCTTATCTGCCTCCAGATAAGTTTGACGAGGTACAGGTTCCTTTGTGTGTTACTTTGTGCGCATCTTACTCACATGCATGCCTGTAACACGGCTAATCTGGAATTAGTTTGGAGGGACACTGTGCTGAACACAGGCCGATCCCTTCCTGAGGAGCAGCGCGCTACTCTTCAATCTGCTTCTTTGGCAGGTCAGCAACTTTTCCATGGTTCCGTGTCGACGGTCCGGGATGACGTCCTACGCCATTCCAAAGATCAGCTACTGTTTCTTCAGCTTGATCAGCCTTCTAGGGGAGGCAGGGGCCATTCCAAGCTTAACAAGTACCCTTCTGCTTCCTCTGTGAAGCAAAAGTCTGATCCTTCTGCCACTGCTTCTACTTCTTACTCCAGGGGTAAGGATAAGCGTCGGCAGACTAGAGGGAAGTATCGGGATTCTTCATTCAGTTGAGGAGGTGGTTTCTCCTCTTGCGGGCCTTGTCGGGGCTCGAAATGAAGGTCCTCACCTCGACTCGTCCCAGGTTGGAGGAAGGATTGCAGAGTTTGCAGACCGTTGGGCCACCATCACATCGGATCCTTGGGTGTTAGATGTTAGATGAACTTTTGTCCACGGAGATAGACAATCTCCTGACAAAGGGGGCGATCGAGGTCGTCAAGAACATTCAGTCAGTGGCGTTCTATTCCCGCCTGTTCTTGGTGCCGAAGAAGGAGGGCCGACTCCGACTGGTTATCGATCTGAGTATCCTGAACCAGTCTATCATTGCTCCCAAATTCAGCATGGAGACTTTCAGGTCGGTCCGCCGTTCAATTCACCAGGGAGATTTCGCTTCCAGCTTCGACCTGCGAGACGCTTACTTTCACGTTCCGATTCATCGGGCATCACAGAAGTATCTCAGGTTCGCTTTTCTGGGGCGAGTTTACCAGTTCAAGGCCATGCCTTTCGGCCTCAGCCTGGCTCCTTGGGCCTTCACCTGACTGATGTCGCATGTGATAGCTTTCCATCGCACACAGTCCAGGGTGACTACTTTGGCATATCTGGTCGATATCCTCCAGAAGCATTCCAATGCTGCCTTACTGGAGTCAGATGTCGCCACTCTGTTGAGCTTGCTCACGTCGCTTGGATTCAGAGTCAATGAGGAGAGGTCGGAAATGGTCCCTTCTCAGTCGTTTTGTCATCTGGGGATGGCTTTCCGCACCCAATTCAATTTGGTGGCGGTTCCCCAGGCCAAGGCTGTGGTTCTCTCAGCTTTTGCTCTGACTCTGTCCCAGTCCACATCTGCGCCGGCACAGAGTATTCTCCGGCTGATCGGTCTTTGCGGTTCGGTGACGGATCTCATTCCTCTAGGTCGGCTGCGTGTCATCAGACCTCTCCAACACTTTCTGCTCCGTCGTTGGAGGCCGAATGTCGATTCTCTGGATCTGGTGCTTCAGTTACCAGATTCTCTTATCCTCACCTTCTCCACTGGATGAATGTTCAGTGGATCACGCAGGGTGTCCTGTTGGACTTACCCACATCCGATCGCGTTCTGACGGCAGATGTCAGCGATCTCGGATGGGGTGCAACGTTGGATCCTGTAGGTCTTTCCCTTCACGGGATGTGGGACCAGGATCGGGCATCTCTACACATCAGCCAGTAGAGCTTCTTGCTCTTCTTCTGAGTTTCAGGCAGTGGATCCCTCACCTGTCTAATCGTCAGGTCCTTCTGTTGTTCGACTATTCAACAGTGGTTGCTAACATTCGGGACCAGGGCGGCACGCACTCGGTTCCAATGTAAGAATTGGCTCGGGATCTTCTACTGCACGCTCAGGATGTCAACGCCAGTGTGGTTGTTCGTCACATTTCCGGTCGTCTGTACGTCCTAGCCGACTCCCTGTCCCGACGGGGCAGGTTCTTTTCCACCGAGTGGATGCTCCACATGGTGGGTTCCATCGATCTCTTTGCGGCTCGTTGGAACCATCAGGTGGACACTTTCGTGTCCCCGTGTCCAGATGCTCTGGCTTTCGCCGTGGACGCTCTGGCCCTCCTTTGGGACGGTTTTGTCGGCTACGCCTTCCTGTCGATTCCGCCTCAGGTTCTCTCCCAGATATGAACCTGCAGTCGTTGGATCTTTTCGATCACACCCGTCTCCTCGGTGGGTGTGGGTCAATCTGCTCCACTCTCTGTTAGCGACGGATCCGGCATGTCTCTCTCTACCTCACGACTTTCTTTGCCAAAGTCGCCCGAGGAGGTTTCAAGTTGACCCGACTTCATTGTGCCTTTGCACATGTCTTTTATCGGGTTCTGTCTCCTCTGTAGTGGTTTTTCGAGACACGCAGTGGAGTTGCTTTTCTTCTTCAAGGAGGCACTCACTCCACTGGTTTAGCCTCTGTGGCTAAGTGGAAGGTTCTTCTGTCAATGGTGTGCGATCACTCTGTTGCTTCTGTCACTCCTTCGATCACACCGCTTGCAGAGTTTCTGGTTTATGTTTGTTTCTGGGGGTCTTCAGCAATGGGTACAAGTCCATGCTTTGGAGACCTTTTTCATATGTGGTATCGCATTGTTTCGACACTCATTCTTGCCTCTCCAAGCTTGTTCAGCTCTTTTCCTTGAAAAGGCCTAGGACTTTGCAGTTTACTCCAAGATGGTCGCTTTCTTGGGTGCTGCTCTGCTTGGGGGTGGGGGGGGGGGGTGGGGGGGGTGGGGGGGCGTTCGCGCCTTTATCCTGGATGACTATGCGTTTTCTCACATGCCAGATCTCTCCTGCATCCATTTCTCGATGGATTTGTCTTGCTATTCGTGCAGCTTCCGCTCGTCTAGCTACTGGTGATTGTATTACCATTTGTTTTTTCTGCCACGAGATGCATGCATTGTCTTCCTCTTTTAATAACTCTGTCATGTTGTCAGATGATGGATGTTATACTGGCAGCCTACTGGAGAAATGCTACATTCTCCTTTTATCTGCTCTTTCTTCGGCTCAGGCTGTTGTCTATCCCAGCCTTTCAGCTTTTTTCAGGGTCAATTCCAGCTGTGTGCTGTTACTGCCCTTTCTGTCTGTGCGTTGCACTTCACCATATGCCTCATCTTTCATCGTCTTTTCTAATGTTTGTGATGCTATGGTTTGATAGGCCTAGGGATCTCTTCGTCTGCCCACGGTTCCAGTGCTATTGAGTTATGTGTGGGTTGGTTATATGATTCCCTCCATCCTTTTGTCTATTCAGCCTGTAGTAAACAATTGAGGTAGGTTGATAAGAAATATAAATTTTATAGTAAATTTCCTTTCTTATTATACCTACCGAAATTGTTTACATGGAGGCCCTCCCATCTTCTTATTCGGGTAAGAATCCTTCCTCACCGCTGATCACACAACACCTGTGTTCTTCGGAATCAAAAGAATGACGAATTAATGCACTGCACACTGTTTTACGGTAGTCGTGGATTTGTACTATGGAAGAGTGTCCCATACTGGGTGTGCGCCGATGGCACTCGACCCAGTTTTGGCTTATTTTTTCGTGGTGTTTTTACACCACTTTTTCTTTCCCAAATCTTGGGAAAGATTCAAATAGAGAGTATTTTATCCGAGTTAGGTTCTTCCACTGTAGTGCAAGTCTGTAGTAAACAATGTCGGTAGGTATAATAAGAAAGGAAATTTACTATAAAATTTCTATTTCTGTAAAAAAAGTTGCCATTTACAATAACCTCTGAACATACTGCATTTGTGTATCAACATTCTTCCTTTAGCCAGTCTTACAGTTTACATGTAAAAATGCATGGATTACTCTGACGTTGTGTACACACAATGCTGTTATGTTGAAATTTAATCAAATAACATTGGTACCAATGATCTTCAATTTTGCCATTTCATTTATAACTTACCAAGTTCAAGTTTGTCAAGTTGAGCTACAGTGTCATTGACACTTTCATTTTTATTGAAAACATAGCATCCAGGGAACAGAAATTAACATAGTCCCAGTTATCACAATTGTCTTATTTCATAATCCTTTCATAAACATTGAACATTATCCTTTTCATCAAACATAACACACAGACAAGTTAAGCTACAGTGTCATTGACACTTTCATTTGAATGTTGTTAGTGGATGGGCACTGACAGCTAACAGGTATGTGGTTACTAGCAGTTTTTTGTAGGCATCTCTGACATTTTTGTGAACTGGAGTGTCAATTCAGATTTATATGGTTTGCTTGATTTATCCTGGCTTCCATTAGTGTGACAGTCAGCAGAGATAGTTGGTGAGGGAAAGGGGGCTTCACCTGCATGGGTGATGTCAATTGGATTTTTTTTCTAACGTCAAACTGAATTTGTGGCATTTACTTCCTAAATGTCTTTCAAAAGTATAATTACTAATAACAACAGTCCTCATGGCAAAGCGGTTGAACTCAGAAAAAAAACCTTCCTTTCAGCTGTTTTCGTGCATTATCAGTGTACACCACATATTTTGCGCCAAAATCGGGAAACCAATGTTTTTCCACCTTTGATGTTTGTTTCAAATCTGATAAAATCTTTAAATGACCATTTTAGCAATGAAGAAAGTGTGACAACTGGCATTTTAATTTAAACGGAAGAAAATAAACATAAATGCTTGCACATATTTCTGACACAGATTTCAGGAGTTATTTTATTAGCTCACCAACGAAGTTGTGTGAGCTTATGTCATGACCCGAGGTGCGTTGGCGTCAACACTTGTGTTAAAGTTATTGTAAGAGTCCACTTTGACTTTCTGCCCTGTTATTATGCACCTCATACCCTTTCTATGGCTTACAATTACCCACAGACCCTAACCCATTTATATTTTTTCGATTTTTAGCTCAACTTAACAAAGTCAAGCTGAGCTATTGCCATCACTTCTAGTCCGTCGGTATACGTACATACGTACGTCCACAATTTCCTTTGGCACACCTCACAGGTCACATTTATGATCAGATCGATTTGAAACTTGGTATGCTTGTTTGAGGTGACCTCTAGATGGGAGCTATAGATTTTCTTCAATTTCTGTAAAAAAATGTTGCCGCGGCCAATGTTCTTAGAACTTAGTTTAGTCAAACCTCAATATTTCCCTTTAGCAAACCCTACAGGGCACATTTATGATTGGATCGCCTTGAAACCTGGCATGCTTGTTTAGGGTGACTTGTAGATGGGAGCTATCGATTTTCTTCAATTTCCGTCAAAAAATGTTGCTGCGACCAACGTTCTTAGAACTTAGTTTAGTCAGACCACAATATTTCCCTTTGGCACACCCTACAGGGCACATTTATGATTGGATTGCTTTGAAACCTGGTATGCTTGTTTAGGGTGACCTCTAGATTGGAGCTATCGATTTTCTTCAATTTCCGTCAAAAAATGTTGCCACGGCCAACTTTCTTAGAACTTAGTTTAGTCAAACCATAATATTTTCCTTTAGCACACCGTACAGGGCACATTTATGATTGGATCGCTTTGAAACTTGGTATGCTTGTTTGGGTGACCTCTAGATGGGAGCTATCGATTTTCTTCCATTTCCGTTAAAAAATGTTGCCGCGGCCAACATTCTTAGAATTTAGTTTAGTCAGACCTCAATATTTTTCATTGGCACACCCTACAGGGCACATTTATGATCGGATTGTTTTGAAACCTGGCATGCTTGTTTGGGGTGACCTCTAGATGGGAGCTATCGATTTTCTTCCATTTCCGTCCTTCAAAATATGTTGCTGCTGGTAACGATCTTTGAATTTAGTTTAGTCAGGCATCTATATATTCCTTTGGCATGCCATAAAGGGCACATTTATGATCAGATCGGTTTGAAGCTTTGTATGCTTGTTTGGGGTTACCTCTAGATGGGAGCTATCGATTTTCGTCAAAAAATGTTGCCACTGGCAATGACCTTCTATGAACTTAGTAAAAACTTAGTGCATTTGACATCAATATTTCCCTTTGACACACCCTGCAGGGCACGCTTATGATTGGATCACTTGCAAACTCGGTGTGCTTGTGTGGGGGTGACATCTATATGGGAGCTGTCGATTTTCTTCAATTTCTGTCATAAAATGTTGCTGCTGACCTTTGAATTTAGTTAAGTCAGACCTCAATATTTCCCTTTAACACCCCCTTTAGGGCACATTTATGATCGGATCACTTTGAAACTTGGTTTGTGTGTTCGGGGTGACCTCTATATGTGAGCTATTGCTCTTTTTTCATTTCCATAAAAAATTATTGTCGTTATCACCAGCCTTTGAACTTACTGCATTTGTGCATCAACTTATCCCTTTTGCACTCTGCAGGGTATATTTATGAATTTCCATAAAAAAAAACCATTGTCACAAGCAATGACCTTCTACTTAGTGCATTTGTGCATAAACATCTTCCTTTGGCATGCCTCCGAGGGCACATTCATTATCAGGTTGTTTTGAAACTTTGTAAGCTTATGCAGGGTGACAAAGCTATGAGCTATTGATTTTCTTTTCATTTCCACCAAAAACTGTTGCTGTTAGCAACAATCTTTGAATTTATTGCATTTGTGCATCAACATTCTTTGACATGGCCTGCAGGTCACATTTATCATAGGATTGTTTTTGAACTTGGTGTGCTCATTAGGCAAGACCTTTAGATAAGAGCTATTGATTAGCATTCATTTCTGTGAAAAAAAAGGTGCCATTTACAATAACCTCTGAACATACTGCATTTGTGTATCAACATTCTTCCTTTAGCCAGTCTTACAGTTTACATTTAAAAATGCATGAATTACTCTGATGTTATGCACACACAATGCTGTTATGTTGAAATTTCATCAAATAACATTGGTAAGAATGATCTTCAATTTTGTCATTTCATTTATAACTTAACAAGTTCAAGTTTGTCAAGTTGAGCTACAGTGTCATTGACACTTTCATTAGAGTATTTTTGCAATGTTAGACTTTTTTGTCACTGTGGACTTTTTTGCTATACATGTACATGAGGGGAGGATTTCACCAGTATGCTGTGGCTTTTATATTTCATTTATGTAATAAATGCCTCAATATAAGATGAAATTAACCATTGGCCAGACATTTTTTTGAGATTTTGGACTTTTTTATTGCAATGTTAGACTTTTTTGTCAGTGTCGATGGAGAAAATTTCTGACCTGTTTTGCTGTACATGAGTGGAGGCTACCACCGGTATGCTGTGGCTTTTATATTTCATATATGTGTTAAATGCATCAATATAAGACAACATTAATCCTTGGCCAGACATTTTTTGGAAATTTTGGACTTTTTTAATGCAATGTTAGACTTTTTTGTTAGTGTGAACTTGTTTTGCTGTGTATGTGCCTGACCAGTCATTTTTTGCTGATTTGTAATAAGCCTAGGTTTATTGCATGCCATGTGTTGGTGAGCTAATGGGGATGGACCCCCCCCCCCCCCCCCCCCCCCCCCACACACACTCTTGTTTACTTCACTCGCAAGAGAAGATAGTAAAATTATAAGATCAATCAAAACGATTGGCTGCAGCAGACAGTTTCACTATTGACTGGCCAATAAAAGCACAACTAAATGTCAGCTTTGTGAAATTTACCAATCAGAATATAACTTGCCAGTGACGAATGGGAACAAAATGGAGGCGAGTGGAAAATCGCTCACCTCAAATAAATTTGCGAGAGTGAAAACTGTGAGGAGAGTGAATTTGATTGAGTGTTGATGTCAATGTTTAACTTCAACTGACAAGAGTCCTTCGAAACGAATGTATGAATACAATTGAACATGGATGGAAATTTTGACGGTGAAAATATATGTAACCCACTAAAATTATTTCTGGATTTTAAATGGCAGATTATTAAAATCGTGGAAAATGGATGCATAAATTCCAATTCGGGCACATTAATTTGTGTCACTGATGAATTGGAATGACAGGTGTCATGTGTATTAAAGAAAATGAGGAATGGAGCAACATTCCGCATGTCCTTGATAAAAAAAAATACGGAAGTATTAAAACGTTTCTCAGATCTCAGAATGGCCACCGTTTTTTTTCTGAACATGCGTGTTCATTTTGTGGCGGGAGTAAGCTCTGGGCGAGTTGTTAATGTACAACCATCTTACTGTTAGCGTGTCGTGTGTGGATGTATAAGCGAACGACTGTGTCATGTTCATAATGACGGAAAAGGAAATTGTTTGGAATTGTACTTTAAACGCTTCAAATTGTGAGCAATTCTTCAAAATTTCCCAACATCAAAACTTAATTGAATGTTTCTGTTGACGCACCTCAAAAGGATGAACACACACCCAAGAATAGAGGCGAGCGATTATTCACGCACCTTGGACAATTTTTGCATTAGTGATGGTGCACGAGAGCGATCACGTGCCTTTCCCATGCATCACTGACTTGCCATGCGCATTGTGCAAAAGAAACACTGATAATGTTTTCACTAATCAAGTAGACTCAGCAATTTACACAGTCTATTTTTGGAAGAAATAGGTAAATTGTAAAAGGTTCTGTAATTTGTTAATGCCTTATTGATCTGGTGAATTAAAAAAAAAAAAATTTTAATCAGCTGACCGATAACAACATGATGTGTTTAGTTGCCAGTGTTTTGAAGCTCAACTTGACTGTTTTGTTGCGAGTGCGATTTGTTGACCTTTTTTTTGCAATCACAGGCACTTGCAGGTATGAGTGCAATAGCGCCCATCTCAAATGAAGGACTGATGTGTTGAGTTAAATTTCAGGCAGGGTTTGAAAGAAGATGGCCCAGCTACCATGAGAGTTTTACATCAGGTGTGGTGAGTCATTGGTACTTAGAGGGCAAAATTTGGACATATGGTCAGTGCTGCAGCAGAGGAAACACACCTGAGATTTTTGACCTGCAAATATGGAACAGAAAAAGTTATTGTTCCTAATGGATCAAACAACTTTTATTATGCTCCCCCCCCCCCCAATTTTTTTTTTTTTTGGGGGGGGGAGGAGCATATAGTCACCGCCCTGTCTGTATGTCCTCACTAACAAATCAGGTTTATGTGCCTAGTTGTTGGTACACAGCATTGTTTTGTGTCTACTCTGATTTATGTGGCTAGCCATATAAATTTGAACAAACGAATTGGTGTTTATGTGTCTAAAAAGTGTGTTACATGGCTAAAATGGTTAATGTGGCTACTAAGTGACAAAAAGTGGGTATTGTATTTTCTGGGATTTTATGTTAGGGTTAAGATAAGGGTTGGGATTAGAGTCAGTAAGGTGGAAGGGTTAGGGTTTGCTACCACCCAGAAATTAGACTTAAAAAAGAGTTTTTAGTGGTTGCCCTGCATTTTAAATTCCTCAAATATTTTAGCCACCTAAACCCTGATTTTAGTTACATCTGTCTGTCCATCCGTCCAAAACAAATGGTTTCCAGATAATAACTTTAGTTTGACTGAACGGAATGAAACAAAATTTTATGCATAGGTTTATAACTATATAATACAGGTTAGGAATGATAGTGGTCTTGGTTTGATATTTTTTGGCAGAGCTATGGCCCTTTTCCAACTTAGACATTTTGATATTGGTTTCTGGATGATAACTTTAGTTTGAGTGAACAAAATAAAACACAATTTTATACGTAGGTTTATAGCTGCCTAATACAGGTTGGGAATGATAGTGGGATTGCTCTGATATTTTTTGGCAGACTTATGGCCCTTTCTGACTTAGAAAACATATTGATAATGGTTGCTGGATGATAATTTAGTTTTACTCAACAAAATGGAACAAAATTCTATACATAGGTTTATTACCACATAATACAGGTTGGGATTGATAGTGGACTTGGTCTGATATTTTTGACAGAGTTATGGCCCTATTCCGACTTTGAAGACATGTTGATATTGATTTCCGGACAATAACTTTAGTTTGACTGAACGAAATGAAACAAAATTTTTATACATAGGTTTATAACCATGTAGTACAGGTCACTATTGATAGTGAGCATTGGCCAATATTTTTTGGCAGAGTTATGGCACTTATCTAACTTAGAAGACATGTTGATATCAGTTTCCACACAATAGCTTTAGTTTCTCTGAACGAAATGAAACAAAAGTTTACACATAGGTTTATAAGAACATAATACAGGTTAGGTTTGATAGTGGGCTTGGTCCGATATTTTTTTGCAGAGTTATGGCCCTTTTCTGGCTTAGAAGACATGCTGATATTGCTCTCCTGATGGTACCTTGAGTTATAGGTGTCCGATTTCAATCAAACATGGAATATTGCTTTTTATAGACAATATACCAGATGGGTTTGATTTTGAGTGGTGTGCAATAATTTTTATATGAGTTTTGACCCCTTTTTGGACTTTATTAACCACTAAAATATAGGTTTTCATAAAGCAGGGGCATTAGTGTCTCATGGACACATTTGGTGGCTTACTATATTGGTGCTATGGTTTAATGGAAATAAGATAAGATATTTATTAATTCAATATAAACAAAGACAAATGACCAGAAACTCATGCTTGGCAGTGGGAGGGGGGGGGGGGGGGGTGGTGGAGGGGCCAACTTATTGACCTTGTATTCCTCTGAAGCTAAGCTATGGCTTTTGTGGAAAAAGCCAGTTGATATTGATAAAAATCCTCGCCATACCCGGCCACAATTTTGATAATGTTGGATTGATAGGCATCATGTTCAGTTCAACAATGTGGGTAGATGTTGCACATGATTGCTTGGAATTTGTTGAAGACCTTCATGAATTCTGGCAGTGCTAGTGATTTGCGAAGGCGAGTATCAGATTTTGTGTCCCGGTTTGTATATTCCTCTGTCCATCCGTTAACATTTTTAGCCCGACTGTTTACAGTGAGGGCTATTGTAATGACTTTTGTCCATCCGTCCGTCCATCCGTCTGTCTGTCTTTTTCTGTTACCATTTAGAGTTTTGGTTAAAGTTTTTTACTGAAGGTTCAAGTGTTTTTTTTGTTTTGTTTTTTTTCTTCTAATTCCTGTTTAGTTGACATTTGGAGTTTTGGTTAAAGTTTGTGGTTAAAGTTTTTTATTCAACCTTCACGTACAGACTATACCCGGTATTTCTTGTCTGATCGTCACAAAATTTCATATGCAGGTTTTAGGACATGTCTACATGAGAATGTCCCCTTTTGGTCGTGATCGGTCAACCGGTATGGCTGCCCGAGCCCAAAACCCGAAAACCATTAGCACAGTCTACAGGTCGTATTTATGAAGGGATTTCATTGCAACTTCATAGAATTCCTCTGTATAATGCCTAGATGGGGCATGATCTGTCAACCAAAACCCAAAAACTTTTAGAACAGTCTACAGGTTATGTTTAATATGGACGGATTTCATTGTAACTTGATACAATGACTCTGTATGATGTCTAGATGAGAATTTCCCCATTTGGGCGTGATCTATCAACCGTCACGACTACCCGAGCCCAAAACCCGAAAACCTTTAGCATAGTCTACAGGTCATATTTATGGAGGGATTTCAGTGTAACTTCATAGGTTCACTTCACATAATTTCTACACATGAGAAAGTCCACTTTTGGACGTAATTGGGCAACTGTGACGGCTACAGGTGCCCGATGCCCAAAAACCTTCAGCACAGTCTACAGGTCATATTTATGAAGGGATTTCATTGTGTCTTCGTAGCATCAATCCACATGATGCCCAGATTAGAATGTCCCATTTTGGTTTGGTCGTGATCGGTCAACCGGTATGGCTGCCCGAGCCCAAAACCTGAAAACCATTAGCACAGTCTACAGGTCGTATTTATGAAGGGATTTCATTGCAACTTCATAGAATGCCTCTGTATAATGCCTAGATGAGAATGTTCCCGTTTGGGCATAATCTGTCAACTGTGATGGCTGCCCGAGCCCAAAGCCCGAAAACCTTTAGCACAGTCTACACATCATATTTATGGAGGGATTTCATTGTAACTTGATAGGTTGACTTCATATAATGTCTAGATGAGAACGTCCCCTTTTGGGCAACTGTGACGCCAACAGAGGCCCGAAGCCCGAAAACCTTTAGGAATATTCCGCAAGCCATAATTATGAAGGGATTTCATTGTAGCTTGGTAGGATGACTCCCAAGTTTGTGGTTAAAAACCCACGTCATATTTATGGAGGGATTTCATTGTAATTTGATAGGTTGACTTCATATAATGTCTAGATGAGAACGTCCCCTTTTGGGCAACTGTGATGGCAACAGGGGCCCGAAGCCCGAAAACCTTTAGCATAGTCTACAGGTCAAATTTATGGAGGGATTTCATTGTAACTTGATAGGTTGACTTCATATAATGTCTAGATGAGAACGTCCCCTTTTGGGCAACTGTGACGGCAACAGAGGCCCGAAGCCCGAAAACCTTTAGAATATTCCGCAAGCCATAATTATGAAGGGATTTCATTGTAGCTTGGTAGGATGACTCCAAGTTTGTGGTTAAAAACCCAGACAAACACCACCCTATCCCCCCCACCATTAGTCTTTTTTTCTTCTTTTCTCCAATATGCATTTTGAACTATTTACAATCACGACATGCGGAACCTTTTTTTAATTTAAACTTACATATTTTTTCTTTGGTACAAAATGCATTTTTAGCCTGACTGTTTATAGTCAGGGCTATAGTCATGACTTTCGTCCGTCCATCTGTCAGTCCATCCATCTGTCTGTAAACAATTGGTTTCCGACTGATAACGACTGATTATTTGATTTCAACCAAAGTTGATATGTGTATTTTCCAGCTAGTAATACAGGCCAGGTTTCAATATAGGTTCCACAACTGCCCCCCCCCCCCCCCCCACACACACACACACACACACACCCCACACACACACACACACAGATTGTCACTTAGGCAATTATTCCCAAAATGCATTTTGAAGGATTGGGAGTTATTACATGCAAAAAAGAAAATTGACTCATATAGCCCAACATTGCTTTATGTACTGCATCTTTAATCCTTTACCTTACACAAGTTGAAGCCAACAGTACAAATTATTTTTCTGAAACCTCAGATTTTTTCATTTTTTATTTACTTCTAACCATGGCTTATTACTCCTTATTGGAATAAGCTCATCAAGTTTGTTCCATTAATGGGTCATGAGGTATGTATTGAAGTAGAGAAATGAAAAAAAAAAAATTTGAATAGCAAATTTTGTATATCACGAGTGCAGATATGGCAGATTCTTTAGGTAAACTGTTAACAAAAAATGGCTCCGACTATTTTGCGTCTAAGCATTGCCATTCCTGGGACAGTCAGGCTGCATGCGTGACATCACTCTAGTTGGTTTCCGACCGATAACTCCAATTTGGATTATTTGATCTCAACCAAAGTTGGCATGTATATTACCCAGGCCTGGTCTTTCGAGGAGAGCTCCGTGACTCCTGCAAAATCATTTTAAGGTGAGCCGTAATTGCTCTCCTTAACATCTGTGATAGCTCTCCTTTTACCTTCAATTCCCTTATTAATAACTGACTAAGCACAGAATAGCTCTCCTGGCACAGGTTTAGGGGAGTCGTAGTAACTCCCCTGGATTTTTTAAAAGTCCACGCCTGATTACCCAGCTAGTAATACAGGCCATGTTTGAATACGGGTTCCGTCCAATTATTTTTACATGAGTTATGGCCCTTTTCAACTTAGAATTACACCATCTGTCAACATTTTTGTTTCCGACCGATAACTCCAGTTTGTATCATTTGATCTCAACCAAAGTTGGTGCGTGTATTTTCCAGCTAATAATACAGACCAAGTTTGAATATGGGTTCCATCCAATTATTTTAAATTTTACATGAGTTACGACTCTTTTTCAACTTAGAATGAGCGCTTGGCAGTGCTCTTGTTTGACTGGGAAGAATTGCCATGAAGTGGTGACATGGGAAGGCATGCCAAACTGACATCTTTGCCTAGTCAGATATCATGCTGGATAGTAGTGCCAATGATGGCATCAATGTCTGGTAAGTTTGCTAAATGTGTACCTGTGGACTACAAGAGGTTGTGAATGGGCAGGATGTTGCCAAGTTTATACCGGTTTGAAACAGATGTGGCATGTGCAACTGCTGAACATGGTTGACAGTTTATGCAGGCAAAATATTGAAAGTAGCATTGTGTTGACTATCTTGAAACATACAATCCAGTCTATTTTGCAATAGTGCGAGCTGTTGCTGCTGATTTTGCAGGTGACAGTTTATTTGTGCTAGAGTCTCTTCTAGTGGAGTGGACATTGTTGTGTTGTTGTGACTTGATGAGGGCTGGCTTATCCTGTAACAACTGCTGTGATGGGGAAAACTCTGTGGAGTCACTTCCACTTCTGGATGGGAGTTGACGGATGAGACATCCAGAATTTACAGAGAGATTGGAAGCAAAGTCATAAGTATTTCTTGCAACAATATGTTGCCCTGCTGTAAGTTGTCATTTGTATTTGTAAGGTCGTTCCTTGACTCCATTATAAAATAGACATGTAAACAAAGGAATCTTTTAAAAAATTTGAGAGAATTAACAGTGTGTGCAATTTCAACAGTCTAGTGCTCTACTTATGTTTGGACACAGTTTGGCAAGCGTAAAGGTTATCAAGTGCACAAATTTTCAACATTCCAAAATATATTTAGTATTAATACGGAAAAATGTTTTTAGGATTTCAGCTAAGATAATGCATCCTCGGTATTAATGTTGAAAAAATGGTTTATTTTTTCAGTTAGGATGATTACGGTGAAGAAAATGGGTCCATTCCCTTGTCTGAATAAATTATAAATCTCCAAGACAAGAGTGGAATTGTGATGTTAAATTTGTGCCCCAGAGAAACTCAATAGAAGATTTTGTTTTTGTACAAATACACCATTTGGTAGCCTAGAACAAACTTATGCCAGGGAAGGGTGCTGTCACTTGACTTGCTGGTTAGGTTTAGTAGAGGAAGAGTGGCATTGAATACATGCAGGTATGTTGGAACTGTGATCCTGATTTGATGACACTCCCTGGATGATCGCTAAAATTAACAACGCTTCTGAGAATCATGTTTGGGGGCACAACTGAACTGAAGCATGGGTGTTATCTTACTACAGTTGAGTACAGCATGCCTTGCCATGCTAGATTGCACAAACTCTGGGAAACATACTGAATCTCTATAATTGTGTGTGCCTACTATTCTGCTTTATTATCTTTTACATACACCAAAAATGGTATTTTTCTTGTGGCTTACGTTTTTTCACACTCACTGATGAATCAGAAAGTGGGTGTTTCAACTGTTCATTGGTCAAAAGGCTGTAACTGGGCCCTCTTGAAAAGTTCTGGAAGCCCTTATTCATCCACCCGTTTTCACTTCGTCTTTTATTTAGTTGACAAAACATGACTGTTTATGAAAATTTGTATACATTTTCAAAAAAAGCCAATTTATACCCTTCAATGTATCACAGGAAAATACCTTTTATGAACAAAAATATATTTTGAAAGTAAAATAATCCTTGCTATGAGCATGTGGAGCATTTATTATTCATCACCACTCGGTGGGAGTGAGAAAAAGGATTGGTTCTATCCATCCATCCTTCTGTCTGTCCTTCCATCCATCTGTCCTTTCATTTATCCATCCTTCTCCATCACTTGTCATCACATTTAAAAGAAAATCATTCAAAACATTTTTCCCAAATTTAATATATAGCTTTTTAGTGACAGTATCTTGAAAGAGGTTGAAAACCGGTCATGTTCAAGTATTTCTTCCAAGAGTAACTGTTATTGCCCTTGTTGCACTAGGAATTAGAAATCTGTTTCATATCTTTTTGCCTAATTTATTATTTTGCTTTTGGTGATAATATCATGAAATGAATTGCAAACCACCTAATTTTGTAATTTTACAGGTACTTGGAGAAAAAAAGATTGGTGTTTCCAAGGTTTTTTTTCATATCTGATCCTGCATTATTGGAAATTCTTGGACAGGCTAGTGACTCACATACAATTCAGGTAAGCCTCCTCCTCCCCCCCCCCCCCCCCCCCCATAAAAATACATCTTTTTCTCTTTTTATTTGGCCTCTCATATTATGAGCGGGCCATATTATGGTATGGCAATGTCCGTCCATCCGATCTGTCTGTCCATCCATCCGTCCGTTAAATTTTGTTTGTCTCCGCGATAACTTGAACATACATCCAACAGATATTAGTCATGACTAGAGGATGGTTCCTTTTGATAACCAGCATTCTGGCGTATCCAATATGGCCACCACAGCAGCCATCTTGGATTTTCAGGGAATTTTGATTGTCCACGCAATAACTTGAAACTATACATCCAACAGATACTGCTTTTTTATGGTTGATTAATCATGACTAGAGGATGGTTCCTTTTGATAACCAGCATCAATGTCCGTCCGTCCATCTATCCATCCGTCTGTCTGTCTCTCCATCCATCCATTAACTTTTGTTTCTCCATGCGATAACTTGAAAACAATACATCCAACAGATACTGTTTTTTTATGGTTGATTAGTGATGAGTAGAGAATGGGTCCTTTCGATAACCAGCATCAATGTCCATCCATCCATCCATCTGTCCATCCGTTAACTTTTATTTGTCCACGCGAAAACAATACATCCAACAGATACTGTTTTTTATGGTTGATTAGTCATGACTGGAGGATGGTTCCTTTCGATAACCAGCATTCTGACAAGTCCAATATGGCCGCCATGGCAAGCATCTGGGAGTTTTGTTGACTTTTGATTCTCCACTCAATAACTTGAAAACAATATATTCAGCTTTAATGGGTCGTAAGCCAGGAATGTACAATTATTTTTGAAGGAATTATTGACCTTTTGTTCAACTAAAAATTTCTTCACAAGCGCAATTTCTTCATAGGTGGCCGTATATTGATCCACCACCTGGCGGTGCACTTGTTTTTCATTTAATATTTCAAATCAATGAGGTAGGAGAGTTTGTTTTATTTTTTTTTTTGTTAATAAAAACACATGAAATACATTTGTGTTTACTAGTTATGTTTTTGCAACCTTTTAGAAAATGTTCTGTAAAACAGACAAACTGTGTGTTTACAAAAGAGAATCAAGCTGAGAGCAGGAAAATGTTAATACTGTTGCAAACGCCAAAAACATTTACACTTGCATCAGGCCCTGTGCAAAGCTACTTGTAGAACAGGAATCTGAAAAGCAAACATTACCTTTACTATTCAATCCCTGACCATGGGTTTCATTTTCTACATAGCCTCCATAAGTTTACTTGTTGCAAAATGAAACCAAGTAAATTTGAGGGATTGAGAACAGAATGATTCCTCTAATGCCTTGATATGTGCTGGTGAGTGAACAACATGTTTGAGCAAAATCCTTTCCAAAGTACACAGTAACTGTAAATTTTTCATTTGGGATATCCCTCTCCCACATCCTTGATATAACAGTCCCCTTTTTGTCCAGACCCTCATTTTTTCCTTCCTACTTTACACAACTTAGAGGACCTTCTTACATATATGTATATCTATATCATCATCTGTAAATGGTGTGTCGCGCACCACATTTGCTTTCCACACCCCAGGGTCAAGGTCACAGTAATGCAACAAATATTAATAATGTAATTTCTTAGTGACATTTTTGTCTGGATCATATCTTCTTCACTACATGACATATTTTAATGAAACTTCTTACACATATATATTAATAGTAGAAGTAAATGGTGTGTTGCGCACCACACTTAAATTCCATACCCCAAGGTCAGTGTAACAGTTATGCGTCAAATGTTAATAATATCATTTCTTAGTGACATTTCTTTCTGGACCATAATGTTTTCACTACATGACTACATGATATAAATTGAAGAAACTTCTTAAACATATATATCATTAGTAGACAGTGTGTTTCATGCCACATTTACATTCAATACCCTATGGTCAAAGTCACAGTTATGCATCAAGTGTCATTTCCATGTGCGGACCATAATTTCATTTCTACCCGGTACTTCAAATTTACCTTTTACACCCTGTATTATCTTTGAATGTAAATTTATGCATTATATCAGTGATTTTAATATCATCTCTTTAGAACCTGGTTGTAATAGGTGTGAATTTAAGGTAACCATGTTTCTTATTTGCTTTCTGTCTTATATTTTTCCTGTTATTAGCTGCCCATAAATGCAGTGATTGATCCTGAGTGGAGCTCTCTTAGAGGAGAGGCCTCTTGTTTTTAGTTCACCTTTCAGTCAGGATGAGGTATACTAATCACTCCTTATCTATAGATTGTTTTCCTGCAAAAAGGCGGCATTTGTGGTTTTTATTAAAAAACATTTGAACAAATTTTAAAGAAAAATGAGAGAATTCTTAGTTGAAGAGTTGCATTTTGTTTTTGTTGAAATCAAGGCGACAAGCTCAATAAGGAGGGTGAGTGGGGCAGAATTTCCCTGAATTTAAAAAAAAATCTTATCATCTCATCATCCAATTGATGGAAAAATATTCAAATAAAAAAGTTAGGCCACACAAAGTAGATCTTCTGTTTCTCGGGCCATTATTTGTAAAATTGCATGCGGGCGAGCGGTTTTTTATTTTATTTTTTATTTCAGTAATTACTTCTTTGGCACCAAAAGTTCATGTTCTTGGTTTATGTTTTAGGCCTCATAATCTACAGAATAGCATGGGTGATGGTGTATTTCATCCCTTGAGTGCAAGAAGGTTTTGCAATGCTAAAGCATTGCAAAGCCTTCTTGCACTCAAGGGACAAATTCATCAATTTTTTTAACTTGGTAAAATATCACACATGAACCATTAAATTTTTATTTTTTTTAAGTTTAAATTGGTTTTAAAAAGATAGCATGCGGCAGCCAAAAGGACCATGCAGGAGGGCCTGAGAAACAGATTTTTTATTTTTTTAGGCCTTAAATATTTGTTATTCAGCTTCCTTTTGAAGTGTTCACTATAGTTTGTTCAAGGAAACTTGAATGTCAGTATTTTCAGTTCTGGAAAAGCCAGACTTTTTCAGAACATTGGAGGCAAAATTTCCTTTTTTCTGAACTTGAACCAAATCTGGTATGCAGTATTATTGGGTAACAAGTACTCGATTCATGCAAAGAACAATTTACCTGCGTTCCCATGTGAACCCCAGGAGCTAAAATTAGACTAATCTTTAAATGCTTACATTTCCCAAACTACATGGAACAGAGAATTGTTATTTGTCATGAAGCATCCTGAGAATCAGTAGAATTGAATGGGTGAACCTCTACTGCTTCTATGTCATATCAACAACCTATCAGACTGTGCAACATCTATAGTGGGACTGTTTGTGAATGACTCTGCTTTACAGACAAATCAACAACAACAAAGACCAATTAAAACTACAGCAGGATTTGATAAACTTAGAAGAATGAGCGAACAACTGAGGAATGAAATTCAACTCAAAGAAGTGCTATGTGGTCAGCATATGGAGGAAGTACAGTACATTGTACATGCTGGATAATGAGACACTTGGACGTAGAAAACAAACCCTACATTGGCTTGGGAATTTCAAACGATGTAAAATGGACAACCCACATCAACAAGATCTCAAAGAAAGCTAAATCCACATTCGGCTTTCCCAGAAGGAACGTGAGACTCATGCCACAGAATTGTAAAAAGGCTGGTTATTTGAATGTAAAAATACAGATACAAAACTCACGGATTTAGAAGTCCCCTGGGTATTGTGTCGCCTACTCCTTCAACATTTTACATGCTATATTGTTCAAACTATGTACACATGTTGATCACCAATTGTCGTTGTGCATGTGACAAGAGCAGGTAACTCCATTTTGTATTTCCAGAGTTATGCCCCCTTGTGGTACTTGACACATCAAAGTATTGTGTCGCCTACTCCTTCAGCATTTTACATGCTACATTGTTCAAACTGTGCACACATGTTGATCACCAATTGCCATTGTTTATGTGACAAGTACAGGTAACTCCATTTTGTATTTCCAGAGTTATGCCCCCTTTTAGTACACAAAACATTACAATATTGTGTCTCCTACTCCTTCAACATTTTACATGCTATATTGTTCAAACTTTGCACACATGGTGATCACCAATTGCCGTTGTGCATGTGACAAGATCAGGTAACTCCATTTTGTATTTCCAGAGTTATGCCCCTTTTAGTACTTAAAACATTACAGTATTGTGTCACCTTCTCCTTCAACATTTTACATGCTATATTGTTCAAACTGTGCACACATGTTGATCACCAATTGCCATTGTGCATGTGACAAGAGCAGGTAACTCTTTTTTTATTTCCAGAGTTATGCCCCCTTTTAGTACTTGAAACATTACACCATTGTGTCGCCTACTCCTTCAACATTTTACTTGCTTTATTGTTCAAACTTTGCACCCATGTTGATCATCAATTGTTGTTGTGCATGTGACAGGAGCAGATAACTCCATTTTATTTTTAAAGGAGGAGAATCCTCACCGTTTATAGCTGTTATGATCCTCAAAATGTCCTTTTCCTTGGCGCCACCTATCGTCAATCGTTATCAATGAAGTTAACCTGTCAATGAATGGACGCTACCATTGTAAACGGTGAGGAGAATCTTCTACACCTAAAAATTCCTTGCATTTCCATTCTGCATACTAAAATTTCACAAAAACAATATGAAATGTGTGCACACAAGCATACAATTTGAAACCCTTTACCCCAGACATGGCAGGGGAATGGGCAATGATTGAAGGGGGGGACAAACATAGTTGAGTCAACAAAAATTTTAAACTTTACCCAAGAGAAACTTGTGCATGTTCCAATATTGAGAGGCGTATGTTGCCCCGCTAGGCAGTGCTTTTGTTAGTTTAGGTTTCATTTTAGCATCCATTCCAACTTTTAAAATGACAAGGTTATTTTATTATTGATTCCTTTTCCGGTGTAAATAGATTTGTAAAAGGATGTGGTCATTGAATGTTTTATCATAAAGACACATTGTTATTCGAGAGACCCTTTATTTAAAGTCCATCATGGGCTTATAGGAAGAGTTATAGCCTATATTCATCAGTGGAATGATTTTTCAATTTCGAATCTACCGTTTGTGGTTGTCTCTAATTTCGTGTGATGGGAAACGACGTGGAAAACTTTCTTCAGCTACTAAATGACTACAGGTACCAACTTCAAAATGTCAATATAGAAACATTGAATGCAGGTAATTTTTTCAATGCGGCGATGCCTGAGAATCGGTTGTATTTTTTTTAGCATTGGTATACAGATTCAAGTTTGTTCAAATCAAGTCCCAGGGTTCATATTAGGGATCCATAAAGAAGCCTGAATTTTAACTTTGTGCAATATGAGGAACATTCTTCTGCAGATCCATAACTCAAAATCTTTTGTTATTCTGTATTCACATCCTTGGTAGAGGGGGAAAGGGGGGGATTCAAAGTTGTTCAAATATGAAAACCCAAAATTGAACTTAGTGCAAATTGAGAATATTCTTTAAAAACCTTCTTGAAATCCAACAGTCATATTATTGTAATATTTAGTATATAGATTCCTTAAGGGGTTCAGGTTTAAGTTTGTTCAAATCTAGTCCCTGGATTCATATTTGTGAACCCTACAGGATCCTGAATTGTAACTTCATGTAATATGAGGAATATTCTTCAAAGCTCTTCTTCAGATAAACCAGGCAGATTTATTTGCTTTTTGATAATAAAACCTTTATTCTTTGAAACAAATGTTCTGTTTCCATTAATGATGACATCTGTTCACGGTTGTGTAAGAACACACAACCAGAAAGCCTTAATTGGATAAAAAAACTGTCTCAATCTAGTATTGTGTGGTTAACCAATTTTGTAAGTCTGTTTTGGTTCGGCTATAAAACCGTAACTGAAAAAAATCGTTTGGTTTCTGGTTTTCCCAATGTATGTCAGGACCTGATGTTTACATTGTTCAATTTGTGTTCAAGTAAATCCCTAACATTAACTGATAATGCTGTTGTTTGTTTTCAGTGTGACAAACATGCGTCATTGTCACTCATGAAGGATGATCATGTGTCAAAAACAATTCTTCAGTTTCTTGTGTCAGGTGTATGACAAGTTAAGTTCTCCAATCATTCGGCAGGGTCCTCTCACTTTCAGCAGTGACAGTCAGTTGGGACAGACAACCACAGTGCACCAATTCAAAAATTAAAATGGTAACAAATGCTTACTGAGTGATTTTTAAAGACTAATTCTTGTAAAAGTCATTTTATTTCTTTCTAATCCTTTTTATGCCCCCGGAGGAGGCATAATGTTATCACCATGTCCGGTGTCCGTCATCCAGCATCTGTCGTCCGTCCATTAACTCTTTGCATTCCGTCAATTAACTAAAGTTCTTCCAACCAGATCTTTACCAAACTTCATATGTGGGTTAGGTATGATGAGTGGAAGAAGCCTATTTATTTTGATCATGATGTGCCAAAGGTCAAGGTCACAGTGACCTCCAATGTTAAATACACTTGAAATTGGTTTGTTATTAACCTACCCTACAATTGTTTACTACAGGCTTGCACTACAGTGGAAGTCCCTAACTCGGAAAATATACTCTCTATTTTGATCTCTCCCAAGGGATTTGGGAAAAGTGGTGCAAAAGAACCAAGAAAAAATAAGCCAAAACTGGGTCGAGTGCTACCGGCGCACACCCAGTAGGGGACGCTCTTCTCCTAGTACCAGTGCACAGTCAGTAACTAATGAATCATTCTTTTTTCTTCCGCCGTCCTGGAGTGACGTGCGGCCATTTGTATTACGAAACAGCGATAATTCATCTCATTGATAATGGTTACCTGTGACTAGAATTATGGATCTGAGTATCGTATAATAACAGGACTGTGTTTTATTTATTCTTGTTATTATTTTCAACCACATTTTCATTGTATTTTGTATATTCTCCATGTTCACGCGCAACTTTCGCGTACTGGATCGGACATATAATTTTTTGGTTGATAAATTTATGTTATCCTTTTGGATATTATTATTATTATTGGAGTTAGGTGTCAGTGGGGGGGGGAGGGGGGGTGCTAAATGGACAGGATTTCTCCTCTTAGTTGAGGGCTGAATTTCTGTTTTTTGGGTCCCTGTTGGCCGTCTGGGTTCAGTTTTCCCGCCGGTCCTTTATTTTCTGCCACCTTTCTCTCATAGTAGGGGGTGTTCTTCTACTTTCTACATCTGTTGAGTTCACATTTTCTTCTACTGCTCTCATCTCTGTTATTCCCAGGACTGTTCTTTGAAGGTAATGCCTTTTGCCCAAGCATGTGGTGTGTTCTCGTGGCCATTCCTCCCGCACCCGCTGGAAAGGGGAAGGCTGTCGTTTGGGGCCTTGTGTGGTGAGAGTTATACCCCCTCCGTGGAGGATGCGCAGTTGTTTCCTGTGGTGGATACTGCGGGAGCTTTTGAGTTGTCTGGTGAAGAGATGCCTGGTTCCGGGACTGTGGTCCTGCTCCAGTCGACATCTGAGGCTGTCACTATGGTTGTGACTCTTCCTTTGGAGCCGAGCTTTGTTGCTCTCTCCACTTTTCCTCCAGTTTCAACAGCTCCCGTCGTATCTGCTGCTACTGCTGTTCCGTCTGCAACGTCATCGGTCACCATTTCAGCCAGCCTCGGTTATCCCTGCAGGGGTCTGCAGAGATATCTGGTAGTGTAGACGTGGGATATCAGCCTCAGCCTTCCCTGACTTCAACTCTGCGAAGTCGGAAGGGGCTGCCGGCCGAACCCTCTGCTGTTGTCTCTCAGCCATCGAGCCCAGCAGCCTTCTCTTTGGATTTGGATGTTCCTGGTGGGGTCACCATGGACTGTGTTGCGTTTCCGTCCATGCACTCTGGTCCAGCCGCCAGTTTTGTGGGACTGACGCTTTTTGTGCAGCCTGGACCTTCTGCCCCTCAGAGGTCCACGGTGACTCTCCTGAGTTCCCGCACTCTTGATCCTCGTGGTCTGGTATACCCCTATCAGCATCTGCCTGCAGATGTTTCGGCTGCTGCCCATTGCCCCACGTCGGGTGTTCTGGAGGATCGTTGACCCATAGCTGGTTCAGAGGGTCAGGAGTGAAGCCACTTTCCCGTTTCGTTCCCACGTCGAACCGACTGCCACGAGCCATGAGCTTAGGGAGGCCTTCTCCTTGCTCACTCAGGTTCTTTCCAAGGGCCTTCCCGTTGTCTCCAACGAGGCTACTAGTGATTTCCAGGCACCCCCCACCCCCCCCCCCCCCCCCCCCCCCCCCCATGGCGCCACCTGAGTGTGATTTCCAAGGCGCTCATGCATCTTACTCACATGCATGCCTGTAACATGGCTAAATTGGAATTAGTTTGCCGGGACGCTGTGTTGGACACAAGCTGTTTCCTTCCTGAAGGGCAGCACACTGCTCTTCGATCCACTTCTTTGGCAGGTCCGCGACTTTTCCATGGTTCCATGGAGACGGTCCGGGATTACGTCCTGCGTCATTCCAAAGATCAGCTGCTGCTTCGCCAGCTTGATCAGCCTTCTGTTGGAGGCAGGGGCCGTTCTAAGCCTAACAATCACCCTTCTGCTTCCTCTGCGAATCCAAGGGCTGATCCTCCTGCCGCTACTTCTACTTCTTACTCACGTGGTAAGATGAAGATCCTCACCTCGATTCGTCCCAGGTTGGAGGAAGGATATCAGGGTTCACAGACCATTGGGCCACAATAACATAAAATCACTGGGTATTAGACGTTGTTCGGTCCAGGCTGCGAATATCCTTCCGGAGGCACTCCACTCTGTCGGAGTGCCTCTTCCAACACAAGTTCCTTCAGACGTTTCATGTCAGGAGCTTTTAATCACAGAGATGGACAATCTCCTGTCAAAGGGAGCGATCAAGGTCATCAAGAACATTCATTCAGTGGGATTTTATTCCCGCCTGTTCTTGGTGCCGAAGAAGGGCGGCTGACTTCGACCGGTTATCGATCTGAGTATCCTGAACCAGTCTATCATTGCTCCCAAGTTCAGCATGGAGACTTTCAGGTCGGTTCGCCGCTCCATTCACCAGGGAGATTTCGCTTCCAGCATCGACCTTCGAGACGCTTACTTTTACGTTCCGATTCATCGGACATCACGAAAGTATCTCAGGTTCGCTTTTCTGGGGCGAGTTTACCAGTTCAAGGCCATGCCTTTCAGCCTCAACCTGGCTCCTTGGGCCTTCACCCGACTGATGTTGCATGTGACAGCCTTCCATCGCACACAGTCCAGGGTGACTACTTCGGCATATCTAGACGATATCCTCCAGAGGCACTCCAGTGCTGCTCTTCTGGAGTCAGATGTCGATACATTGTTGAGCTTGCCTACGTCGCTAGGGTTCAGAGTCAGTGAGGAGAAGTCGGACCTGGTCCCTTCTCAGTCGTTTTGTCATCTGGGGATGTTCTTCCATACTCAGCTGAATATGGTGGCGGTTTCCAGGGCAAGGGCTGTGATTCTCTCAGCTTTCACCCTGAGTCTGTCCCAGTCCACATCCGCGACAGCTTGGAGTCTTTCCCGGCTGCTCGGTCTGTGCGGTTCAGTGACGGATCTCATTCCTCTCGGCCGGCTGCATGTCAGACCTCTCCAACACTTTCTGCTTAGTCATTGGAGGACGAATGTCAATCCTCTGGATCTGGTGCTTCAGTTACCGGACTCTCTTCATCGTCACCTACTCCCCTGGATGGATGTTCAGTGGAATATGCAGGGAGTTCCGTTGGACTTGCCCACATCCGATCATGTTCTGACGGCAGATGCCAGCGATCTTGGATGGGGTGCGAAGTTGGATCCTCTAGGTCTTTCCCTTCATGGTGTATGGCACCAGGATCAAGCAGCTCTTCACATCAACCAGAAGGAGCTTCTTGCTCCTCTTCTGAGTTTCTGGCAGAGGATCCCCCACCTTTCGAATTGACAGGTCCTTCTGTTGTCCGACAATTCGACAGTGGTCGCTTACATTCAGAACCAGGGCGGCACACACTCAGTTCCCATGTATGAATTGGCTCGGGACCTTCAACTGCTAGCTCAGGATGTCAACACCAGAGTGGTTGTTTGTCAATTTCCCGAAGGTCTGTACATCCTAGCCGACTCCCTGTCCCGCCGGGGCAGGGTCATTTCCACCGAGTGGATGCTTCACAAGGCAGTGTTCCAGTCACTTTGCGATCTCTGGGGTCGTCCCCACATCGATCTCTTTGTGACCCATTGGAACCATCAGGTGGACACTTATGTGTCCCCCTGTCCAGATCCTCTGGCTTTCGCCGTGGATGCTCTTTCGCTCGTTTGGAACGGTCTAGTCAGCTACGCCTTCCCTCTGGTTCTGATTCTGCCTCAGATTCTGGCCAAGGTCAGAACCTGCAGTTGTCGAATCATTCTGATCGCTCCCCTGTTGCCTCAACGGGTGTGGATCAATCAGCTCTGCTCTCTGTTGGCGGCGGTTCCTGGCACGTCTCCCTCTACATCGTGACCTTCTTTGCCAAGGTCACCCGAGGAGGTTTCACGTCGACCCGACTTCATTGTGCCTTCCCGCATATCTTTTGTCAGGTCCTGTCTCCTCCGTGAAGGGTTTTCGAGACGAGCAGTCGAGTGCATTTCTTCTTCAAGGAGGCACTCCACTGGCTTAGCCTATGCGACTAAGTGGAAGGTCTTCTGTCGATGGTGTGCTGATCACTCTGTTGATTATGCCAATCCTTCGATAACACAGATTGCAGAGTTTCTCGTATATCTGTTTGATTTTCGGGTCTCCACCCTGTTAACATCAAAGGGTACAGGTCCATGCTTTCGAAGACCTTTTCGTATGTGGGAAAGTGTCATATCGGCACTAATCTATACCTCTCCAAGCTTATTCGGCACTTTTCTTTGAAAAGGCCTAGGATTTTGCAGCTTAGCCCAAGATGGAATCTTTCTTGGGTGCTGCTTTGCTTGAGAGGGGGTTGGGGGGGGGGGGGGGGGGGGGGCGCCATTCGAACCTTTTTCCCAGGTGGATATGCATTTTCTCACATACAAGACAGATTTTCTGATGGCCTTTGCCTCAGCCAGATGGGTTAGTGAGCTTCATACCCTCTCGATTGATCCGGCCTTTTTCAGGAGCTCTGCCAACACTGTTACTTTTACCACTGATTGCTCCTCTCTGACCAAGAATCAGATACCAGGAACAACTCCACCTCCTATCTGTATCAGGGCTCTTCCTTTGGCTGAGGGTAATCACCCTTTGCTCTGTCCGGTTCGTGCACTTCGCATTTATCTCAACCGGTAGCAGTTCATTAGAAAAAGGCAGGAAATGATTCTTTCTGTCTCTTATTCCTGGTCAACAGAAAATCTCTCCTCAATCCATTTGTCGATGGATTTGTCTTGCTATTTGCGCGGCTTATGCTCGTCTAGCGACTGATGATTGTATTTCCAATCGTATTTCTGCACACAAGGTGCGTGCCTTGTCTACCTCCTGGGCTTCTGCTAACACCGTCAAGTTGTTGGATGTTATTCAGGCAGCCTACTGGAGAAATGCTTCTACTTTCTCCACCTTCTATCTACGACAGTTGCAGGAGCAGTCTGAGGACCTTTTTCTTTGGGCCCTCTTTCTTCTGCTCAGGCTGTTGTCTACCCTAGCCATTAGGCTTCAAGGTGATTTCCAGCCCTGTGCTGTTTTACTGTCCTTTCTGTCTGTACATTACGCAGTGCCATACGCCTCATCTCTCATTGTCTTTTACTAATGTTTGTGATGCTATGGTTTGATAGGCCTCAAGAACTCTTCTTCTGTCCACGGTTTCAGTGCAGTCGGGTTATGTGGGGGTTGGTTATGTGATTCCCTCCTCCTATTGTCTATTCAGCCTGTAGTTAACAATTGAAGGGTAGGTTGATAAATTTAAATTTTATAGTAAATTTCCTTTCTCATACCTATCACAATTGTTTGGGAGCGCGGTGGCTCAGTAGGTAGAGGTGCAGGCTGCAAGCCGAGAGGTCCTCGGTTCGAATCCCACCTGCGGCAACCGCGTTGTGTCCTTGGGCAAGACACTTCATCTCCATTGCCCGCGTGGGGGCACGATGACGCCGTGTACTAAGGCGTACTGCACGTCGATGGTACGCATGTCTTCAACCAATCTAACCCTGCCTGTGCTGCAGTGCGGAGTTATGATGTTGGGGAGCTGGCAGCTGCTCGTCGTTGCGCGGTGGTTCTCTCCGGGTACTCCGGCTTCCTCCACCTGTAAAACTGTCACGGTCATGATTAGCCATTGTGCATAAATCTGTGACCTTAAACATCAATAAATAATAATATCACAATTGTTTACATGGAGGCCCTCCCATCTTCTTATTCGGGTAAGAATCTTTCCTCCCCGCTGATCACATAACTCCAGTGTTGGCGGATTCAAAAGAATGATTCATTAGTTACTGAGTGCACACTGGATCTGTACTAGGAGAAGAGCGTCCCCTACTGGGTGTGCACCGGTAGCACTCGACCCAGTTTGGGCTTATTTTTTCTTGGTGCTTTTACACCACTTTTCTTTCCCAATTCCCTTGAGAAAAATCAAAATATATAGTATATTTTCCGAGTTAGGGACTTCCACTGTAGTGCAAGCCTGTAGTAAACAATTGTGGTAGGTATAATAAGAAAGGAAATTTACTATAAAATTTAGATTTCTGCTCTGTGAACTAAAGTTCTACCAACCGGATCTTTACCAAACTTCATATGTGGGTTAGGTATGATGAGTGGAAGAAGCCTATTTATTTCGGCCATGGTAGCCAAAGGTCAAGGTCACAGTGAGCTCCAATGTGAAATCCACTTGAAATTGGTTTCCGCTCTCTAACTAAAGTTCTACGAACTGTATCTTTACCGACCTTTATATGTGGGTTAGGTATGATGAGTGGAAGAAGCCTATGTATTTTGACCAATAAGTGCCAAAGGTCAAGGTCACAGTGACCTCCAATGTTAAATACACTTGAAACTGGTTTCCGCTCTATAACTAAAGTTCTACAAACCGGATCTTTATCAAACTCCATATGTGGGTTAGGTATGATGAGTGGAAGAAGCTTATATATTATGACCATGATGCGCCAAAGGTCAAGGTCACAGTGACCTCCAATGTTAAATACACTTGAAATTGGTTTCCGCTCTATAAAGTTCTGCAAGACTCATCTTGTTTTTCTGTAATTCTATCCCATAATATTGCAGGAGGGGGCATATGCCGTGCTTCACATTGCTCTTGTTTAATATATGTTGTTTAGATATTTTGGGGTGAGAAATAAGCCATAATTTTCTTATTAACTGCAGTGTATAAAAACAAAATTCTTGTTTATATTTTACTTTACATGCTGGGAGAATTTGGGAGTTCAAGTCACATGACAATCATGTGTTAACGCAGTGCTTCACTTGTTACACTTCTTTAAATAGAATGTTCGTTCTGAATGAATGTTCCCAAACTTGGCCCAAGTAATGTCGATCTGTGTTGGCTTTCAATACTTTGTAACATTGCAAGAACACAAGTTTCATCTGAAAATCCCTTTGTATGTAATAGATCACAATAAAAATACTTTTTACAGACATGGTCTTCATTGTTTGCAGTAATGCATTGATAAAGATCCTAAACAAGCCACTACACTGTATTGATTGTACTGTACTCCCAATGTCGCCTCAACTTGAAGTTGCGAAAAATACTCTGGATGTTTTTTTTGTCTATTGATATATCTGGATAATAACATGAATGTCTTTTGCACAGAGAGTATGTTATTAACCAAAATCAACTGTAGCATATTTCTGATTAATACTATTCATTAACTGAAGCCAGGATTTTTTTTATTTGGAAGGTGGGGGGGGGGGGGGGGGGGGGGGGGGGGGGGGTCACACGTCACACTTACATAGGAATGTGGAATGCCCTTACTGTTTTTAGCATCTGGAACAAATTGCAATGGGGGTGGGCACACAAAGAGAAATGGCTTGGCATAAAAGGGTATGAGAGGTGGGTCACCTTCTCACAAAATAAGCCCTCCCAGATTTCACCTGGTGGCTTCTGTGGCAAATGGGTCAAATCAACACCAAAATATATTTAATGTTTAGAGGGATGTTCCAAATGTGGACTTTGGGTATTTGGGGAGGTGGAGGGACACAGAATGTTGACCCCTGAGATGCTCTACCCTACCCCAGGTACACCCATATTCCACACAAAATATACCAAGTGCACATTTTTATTGTGAAAAAACAAAAAAACAACCTATAAACCGAGTTATATGCCAAACCAAACTGAAACTGAAACCAAAGTCAGAAAAAAACAACCTGCACAACACTATCTGAGTCATACCCATCAGGGTTCGTATACAAATGAAAAGTCCTTGAATTAAGACCCTTTTCTTGAAAAGTGCTGGAATTTATTTATATCCTTGAAAAGTACTTGATTTTCCACCACCTTCGTGGAAAGTGGAATTCAGTTGAGTTTACCTTTGAGATCATAACTTTCATGATGATCCATCCCACATAAAATAAAATTGGTCAGATACACACACAGAGAAATACATCTCTTTCATCTCTGCTTAATGGTCATGAACTGGAATTTCTAGAATTCCAGTTTTGTCATTATTTTGTCACAAGAAACTCTTGCTTTCTGAAGGATTCCCAAGGAAAGTTGGCTAATTAGAATCATCCTCATTGCAAACTGACATACATTATGAAAAACTGCTGTTTACATCTGGTTTTACATGCCTATTTCTTTTGATTTCATTGCAGTGTACTTGAAGTGGACAAATTCAGGTCATATACATGTACGCTTCTAAAAAAACAAAGCATTTTTGGGACTCAGAATAATTATTGGAAGCGATCGTACATGTATATACAATTTTCAGCTTTTATTGATATAAAAATATGGGTGGTATTTGATGACAAACCACAGGTGATTAAATATGATGGTTGGAAGTGAATTTTGGGAAAAAACACAAACCTCACACGTTTAGTGTTTTTTCAGGCATCATTCAAATATTATTTATAGATGGGTTGCTGTTTCAAATTAGTTGTGGTAATGTGGAAAAAATTAGGATTTACTATTATATAAGGTAGGTTGTGAAAAAGATTTTGCATTTGGTCAAAGACTTTTTGTAAAATTTCACTTTTGGCATTTAATAATTTTGTATCATAATAAATATGGTACAAAATCAGCTTGATTTGACAGGTTATTGTAACAGTATGCCCGCAATAATAGTCGTTGAAAATCATTAACACAGTCCTTGAAAAGTGCTTAAATATTACTTGAATTTGATTCTCAGATATCTGTACAAACATTGTTGTCTGCCATTTCACTCTATTTCATTGTTTCACACAACTGATGGCTTTCAGGAGCCCTGAATATTTCACTGAATTTCAATCTAAAATTCCAACTAACCATGGAGGTATTTTCAGAGGGAATCTCTTTAGTCTTTTTTAACATAATTTTAAGCCTGATGTAGGATGTGTGCTGGGAGTGGGGAGTGAGAAACAGACATCTTTGTTCAGTGTATTTTTAGTTCACCTGACTGAAAGGGAGGATACAGTGATCACTCCCCATCTGTCATATGTCGTCTTTCCTGACTTCTCCATAACCGCTGGACTGAATTCCGTAAAATTTGAAGCGATTGTTCTGACGTCACATTTTGCTTTTGCTCAAATCAGCTTTACCTGTCCCATATGGAGGGGTTGGAGGAAAATGCCCTCACATTTTTCAAAAATATTCTCATGAACCACTGGGTACAATGACTTGATATTTGGTACTAGCTTTCTTTTGACATGTAGAATCAAATTTGTTCAAACAAAGTTTGTAAGCCAATATTTGCCTTTGTAATTGGAGGGACAAGATTTTTGGCTAAGCCCAAAATTTATATTTTCTGAATCAATGAGCAGGTTAAAACCAAATTTGGTATGTGGTATCATTGAGTCATGAATTCTTGATTCATGCAAAAAAAACCCATTTCTCTCATCCCTGTAGGAACCCCAGCTTAAAATAGAAATATTTAATAAAGCATGTATTTCCCAAACCACACAGAACAGAGGACTGCTATTTGGTTTCAAGTATCCTTAGGACCAACAGAATGGAATGGTAACAAAAAAAATACGACCGGTTGTGTCATAGTATACTGTAGGGGCTGATAGGAGTTGAAAAAGTGCTGAATCAGCATATTTAAAAAAAAAGAATTTAAATTTTTTCTCCAGAACCCCCAACCAGGATACATCCTTAGGAGAATCAGATTCAAGTTTGTGAAAATCAAGTCCTTGGGTTAATATTTGGGCTCCCTATTGGGGCCTGAATGGTCCAATATCAGGAATAATATTAAAAAAATCTTTGAAAATCTTCTCCAGAACCTCTAGTCAGAATCTTTTGATATATGATCTACAGCATCCTTACAGGGGTCTGATTCAATTTTGTTCAAATCTAGTCCTTCAGTTTATATTTTGAGCTTTCTGTGGAAGCCTGAATTTTAACTTAATACAATATGGGGAATAATCTTACTGTAAGGGGTGATGGTAATTGAAAAAGTGCTGAGTCAGCATATTTTTTTTTTTTAAATTTAAATTTCTTCTCCAGAACCCCCAATCAGGATCTTTTGATATACGGTGTACAATATCCTTAGGAGAATCAGATTCAAGTTTGTGAAAATCAAGTCCTTGGGTTAATATTTGGGCTCCCTATTGGAGCCTGAATGGTAACTTAGTCCAATATGAGGAATAATAGTCAAAAATCTTCTCCAGAACCTCTAGTCAGAATCTTTTGATTTTTGATCTACAGCATCCTTACAGAGGTCTGATTCAATTTTGTTCAAATCTAGTCCTTCAGTTTATATATCAAGCTTTCTGTGGAAGCCTGAATTTTAACTTAATACAATATGGGGAATAATCTTTAAAAAATTTCTTTTTCAGATCCGCCAGTCAGAATCTTTTAATATTTGGTTTTACAAGATCCTTAAGGGGGTCAGATTTAATTTTTTTCAAATCATGTCCTTAGGTTAATATGTAATCCTGAATTTTACCTTAGTGCAATATGCTGAATTTAAAAACATCTCAGGAAACTTCCCATCAGAATCCCACCAATTTGATATATATCATACACCATCCTTAGGGAAATCAGATTTAAGTTTGTTAAAATCAAGTCCCAAGGTTAATTTGGGCTCCTTAATGGATCCCAAATTTTAACTTGGTCCAATATGAGGAATAATCTTAAAAAATCTGTTTCTTGAGATACACTAGTTAAAATCTTTTGATAGATGATTTACAGCATCCTTAGAGGGATCAGATTCAGTTTGTTCCAGTAAAGTCCTTCGGTAGATATTGGTGTTCCCTTTGGGGGCCCAAATTTTGACATAATGCTGTGTTTGGATCTTTTCAAAATCTTCTCCCAAACCACCAGTCAGAATCTTTTGATATTTGGTATACAACATCCTTGGGGGTATGGGTTGGGGGCAGAGCAATTTCAAGTTTGTTTCAATAAAATCCCTTAGTTAATATCTGGGCCCATGTGGTATGCAAAAGAGGAATATTGTTTTAAAATCTAATTGAGACCCTCTATTCAGAATGTATTGATAAGTACTGTAGTCATTTTTGTTCAAATCAAGTCCCAGGATTCATATTTGGGATCCCTATGGGATAAATTTTAACTTAGTGTAATATGACAAATAATCTTTAAAAATCTCTTCTTCAGACCCACTTTCAGAATCTATTGATATTTGGTAAACATCATTGTGGGGTGGAGGAGAGGGGTCATATTCAAGTTTGTTCAAGTTAAGTCCCTAGGTTTACATTTGAGCACTCTAGTTTTGCATTATTTGAAATGTGGGCATTATTTCTCTGGCAGCATCCCAATACTAGAAAAAATCATCTGACATGGATAACAGATTTATAGATAAATAAACTTCATTTCTCTGTTGTGTTGTCTAGCCATAGATGCAAATTAAATCCTTCTTTGAGTAACTTTGTCTGGTGTGCGCCTCAGACCCCTGGGACCCCTTGTTGGTGATAGTCATTGCATTACATGTACAAGGTGTCCTTCCTGTTTTTGCCTCTGTCTTTTTGATCGCTTAACACTAACTCCTTATTTCTCTTTCTTCCTCCCTCTTACACTATTATTTCCTTCTAGACAACTTTATCTAGGTGACTCATTTGGGGCTCTAGTTTTTTTGTTTTGTTTTGTTGTTTTTTTTGGTGGGGGGGGGGGGGGGGGGGGTTCACTGATGATAGTGGTAATTAATGTTCAGGAGAAGTAATGTATGATAGATAGGTGATTTTTTAAACCTATTTGCATATACATGTGGCATCCTTGGCAATAATCCATGGCCAGGTAATCTAACTTTTGATTCATAATAATTTTTTTTTGGTGACATTTGCAGTCTCATTTGCTGGGTGTGTTTGAAAATGTGAATGAAGTACAATTTCATGAAAAAGATTATGACAGAATGATGGCTGTAATATCAAGAGAAGGAGAGAAGATCATGGTGAGTGTCAACACGCAGTTTCTTCAATGTACTTGTATTGAAATAAATTATGAATAGAAAAGTTATGGTTAATTACAAGTTCTGAACTGCAAACCTATGTTGTAGTTCTAAAGAGGTAAAATAGGTTAACATTACTAGTTAATCACACAAAGAAGGTTGATCAGTATTCTCATTGCAGGAAATATAAGAATAATTCAGATTTATAATTTTCAAAACTATGGGATTACATTTGTCAACATTTAACCAGCATTCTTATAACATGGGGTTCAATTTTAGCTCACCTACTATGAAGTAGAGTTGAGATAATGTTATGACCGATGAATCGGCGTAAACATCCAATTTTGTAAGAGTTTGTGTTTAAGTCAATTTCTTTGAACGCAGGGGTTTCAAATTGCAGATGTGGGTTATTTAGGACCATGACTACAGTACTTGAGCCTTATTTTCTGGACAGTTTTCTTCAGTATTTTTCAAGTGAAAACTATATGTGCTGTTATTTTGCTTGTTTTTCCCTTTTTTCAGCAAGAAATATGTGAACTTGTTACATAATGTACTTATAACAATTAATGTTTCAGTCAGCTCCAGTATCCGAATTGTAAGAGTTTGAGTTGGTTTCTTCAAACTCAGTGGCCCCATGGCTTTTATATTTTCGCTGCTGGTTGTTTAGGACCATGACTACAGTACTTGACCCATATTTACTAGAAAATTTCTTAATTTTTTTTGTTAGGTGAAAACTTAGTCAATTTTCTGTTGTAAGAAGTTGCATTAAAGTAAACTTATTTCACATGATGGTGATCTATATTGCTTATAGATGTGTTTTATTTGGATTGTATTTTCTCTTAACCTTTCTACTTGGTATATGTTTTTCCTGTGAAATTGCACTTTTATCAATTATACTCAGCTCCAATATCTGACTTAATTTCTTCAATCTCAGTTGCCCTGGGCTTTCAACTGGCAGCTGGGGTGGGGGGGGGGGGGGGGAGTATTTAGGACCATGACTACAGTACTGAACCCTTTTTAGATGAAAATTTAGTTAATTTTATGTTACAAAAAGTGTTAAAATAATTTTCAGCTCACCTATTTCAAAGAAGTGGTGAGCTTATGTGGTGACTCCGGCAGCATCTGTGTCAGATGAATGTGTCCAATTTTGTAAAAGGGGGGCGCTGTGGCATTGTGGTAACCGGTTCTCGTCAGATCACCAAGTTAAGCAGTGTCGAGCCCAGTTAATCATTGGATGGGTGTCCATCTGAGCGATCCATTCGGACTCCCGCATTGTGTCCTTGGGCAAGGCACTTAACCCCGATTGTCCCCATGGGGGCACGATGACACCGGTGTACTAAGGCGTACTGCACGTCGATGGTATGCATGTCTTCAACCAATCTAACCCTGCCTGTGCTGCAGTGCAGAGTTACGATGTTGGGGAGCTGCTAGCTGCTCGTCGTTGCTTGGTGGTTCTCTCCGGGTACTCCGGCTTCCTCCACCTGTAAAACTGTCATGGTCATGATTAGCCACTGTGCATAAGTATATGACCTTAAAACACCAATAAATAAATAATTTTGTAAAAGTTTGTGTTTAGGTTATTTTTAGCTCACCTGAGCAAAGCTCAAGGGGAGCTTTACTAATCACTATCCGTCTGTCATCCTTCTGGCGTTAACTTTACATTATCAACTTCTTCTCACCAACTACTTGACCAAATTGATCCAAATCTGGTGTGCAAGTTCCCTATCATATGTCAATTCCAGTTTGTTCAAATAAAGTTGCCACGCCCACAGGGGGCACCACAAGGGGCATAACTCTGATATCACCCATAAAATACAAAAAAAATCTTCTTCTTCTTCAGATCCAGTGGTCAGAATCTTTTCATATTTGGTATACATCTCTAGGGGGGTCAGATTCAAGTTTGTTCAAATTGAGTCCCTGGGTTAATATTTGGGCTCCCTATTGGAGCCCAAATTTTAACTTGGTGCAATTCGTGGAATATTCTTTAAAAATCTTCTACAGATCCACCAGTCAGGATCTTTTCATATTTGGTACACAGCATATGTAGGGGGGTCAGATTCAAGTTTGTTCAAATTGAGTCCCTGGGTTAATATTTGGGCTCCCTATTGGAGCCCAAATTTCAACTTCGTGCAATTCGTGGAATATTCTATAAAAATCTTCTTCTTCAGATTTACCAGTCAGAATCCTCTCATATTTGGTATACATCATCTCTAGGGGGGGCCAGATTCAAGGTTGTTCAAATCGAGTTCCTCGGTTAATATTTGGACATTCTATTGGAGCACAAATTCTAACTTTGTGCAATACGTGAAATATTCTTCAAAAATCTTCTTCTGATGAATCTCCAGTCAGAATCCTTTCATATTTGGTATTTATGTATTTATTGGTGTTTAAGGTCACATACTTATGCACAATGGCTAGTCGTGACCGTGACAGTTTTACGGGTGGAGGAAGCCGGAGAGAACCACCAAGCTTCGACGAGCAACTGTCAGCTACTCAACATTCTAACTCTGTTCAAGCTCTGCTCAAGCAGGGTCACAGCGGTTGAAGACATGTGCACCATCGACATGTAGTATGCCTTAGTACACAGCATCATCGTGCCCCCATGTAGGCAACCGGGATAAAGTACCTTGCCCATGGACACAATTTGGGTCGTCCCAGACGGGGATCGAACTCGGGACCTCCAGCATAAAAGTCCAACAGTCTACCACTGAGCCACCACGCTACCTCTCATATTTGGTATACATCATCTCTAGTGGGGTCAGATTCAAGTTTGTTCAAATCGGGTCCCTGGGTTGAAAATTTTGGGTCTGGGTCGACTTCAAAGTTGTGGACCAAAATTCTAAAAAAAACAATTTTTTTGCTTTTTTATGCATTTTGTTCAATTTTGACATGAAAAAAAAAAAATTTGGCCAGAAAATTTTGGATCCTGTTCAGGACATTTTGGACCAAAATTTGGAAAAATAATGTTTTGTTTTTTTGTGCATTTTGTTCAATTTTGAGATGAAAGAAAAAGTTTTTAGCCTGAAAATTTTGGGTCCGGTTCAGACTCCAAAATTTGGGACCCAAATTCGTAATTTTTTGTTCTTGTTTTTTATGCGTTTTGTTCAATTTTGAGACCAAGTTTGTTTTTTTCGCCTGAAAATTTTGGGGCTGGTTCCGACTTTTCTTTTTTGATTCTTTTCAAAATCGAGTTCCTAGATGAATTAGAGTGGTTTTATGCAATGTTTTTAAGCTATGCCCTCCCTCCCTTCCTTGTCAGGGGGGGGGGGGGGAGGGCAATTAGATGTAACAAAATGTTTGGCTGCAAAATATATTTTGAAAGTTTTAGAGTGATTTTATGCACACCCCCCCCCCCCCAATACCTCTATGACCACCAACCCCACTCCCCACCCCCAGGGGGCAATTAAGCAGAGGAAAAAAATTGCTACAAAGTGCGTTTTGAAGGAATTAGAGTGAATTTATGTAAAAAAAAAGGACCCGTATAATAATTTCATGACTTCATTCAGAGAAGTGTTGATGAGCCATGATTAGCTGAATGTGATCCAAAATACTTCTTTGAACAACTTGTCAGGTGAGCAAATAAGGCCCCTTGGGGCCTCTTGTCACAAAGTCCTGTGGGTCCAGGGCTTTTATATTGCATATGTAGGTTGCAGAGGCTATCACAACAGTATCCAACCCTAATACTGTGACTTTTTTTCCAGTTTCACCTAAAATTGTCAGCTCAAACTTAGTCAATTTTTGGTTGCAAGAATTAACATTTAGATTAGCTTTTGTTTGGATTGTGAGGTCTTAACTTCTCGTTACTGTGTATTTTTTTAGATTTCAATAACATCTTTAGGTATTAATCCTACTGTACTCAGAGATTTGACTGAATTTTTTTTATTTTTCAGTCAAAATTTTAATGTTTGGTCAATTTCAGGTTGTAAAAGTTTGTGTTAACCCTTAAAGGCCTAATTCTCAAAACTTCTAAGTACCTTTTCAGTTGCTTCTAGGCAAATCTTGGCTGCCTCTGTAGGCATCCAAGACTTTACTAGAAACAAATGCAAAGTCACTGGAAGTAGACTTTCAATGTACATGTATTTCGAAAATGTATAAAAATCTCCCGGCCCTTAAGGGTTAAAGTGAGTTTTGTTTGTATATGTCTTTCCATGTGATTGATATCATAGACTTGTGTTACCAGGGTAGCCGCGGGTCCTTGAAAACCTGGAATGTCCTTGAATTTGAAACGCTATTTTCAAGGCCTTGAAAGTCCTTGAAAACGAGGTATATCAGTAAAAGGTCCTTGAATGTCCTTGAATTTGATCGCCGATTTATCACAAGTATAATTGCGGTCCGAAAAGGAACGAATAAATTTGTTGACAAATCCAAACAAGTAGGTGTTATTAATATTAATTAACTCTTAGCACTCGGTCGGCTCATGTTTATTAGTACAGAGGGGGGCTTCCCTGGTCGAATTATGTTTAACAACCAATGAAAACCTTTTGATTTCCACCAGAATCATCATGAGTTTCCATATAAAGTAACGCACGTGTTCCAGTACTTTGTCCGACAGGGGGACAAAACATCCCAGTTCGACTTTGTTTGGAAAATGGCGTCATCAATTTAAAATAATTTATTAACTTTCTATGACATTATTGAGGATTCTGATTCGGATGAGGATGGTTTTCCTGGATATTCTTTCATAAGAAATATCAAAGAAGAAGACTCGTCAGATGAATTCGAATCGTGTGAAAGCAATTTGGAAGAAAATGTAAATGCCGGCGAATCAGCTGATCAATCAAGCACGTGTGTTCATGTTGACAAAACATTGAATTTGGGGGATTCGTTCCAGCACCTAGGGCTGGGCGATATTTCGATATACCGGTAAATACCGGTATTGAAATCAGTACCGGTTAAATATCGTCTATTTTTTGGCAATACCGGTATATCGTCTGTAACGATATTGGTTTGGGTCACATGATAATAAAATTTCAACATGTTTTTTTTCATAAAATCGCACAGAAAGTTGCTTTGAAAATACAGGAAGTTTATCTTTCCTTATTTCGTGAACAAATGATAAACAGCGAGAGATGATGAGAGTAACGGAAAACACACCCGACTGTCACGCTGTAAAAACACGGTCACTTGCTGTTGGTCGCATTTGTTTGAACTGTAATCAGCAAGCCATACTTATCGCTTAATTCATTGTCAGCAATCTGACACAAAAATGTTTCAAATCACACTATTCACAATTGCGAAATGTGCAACAATTTTTGTCAAATATGACAGAGGTGTGATTCCATCACTGGGAGAAAACATTGTCGGCTGGTGATTGACACTTGCAGACTATCATGAAAGTGAAGGGTGAACACGTCTTGGAGGCGTGCTTAATAGCAACAGACCGACTGGCCTAGCATGTGACAGATGACATTTGACATTGTCATCTTAGGAAGTTCACTGCTGGATGATAGGAGAAGGGGAGGAGCTACTACTGGTTCTTTGTGAAACCAGGCCCTCGTAATTCCATCAACTGGATACCCGTTGTTTTGATAAAAAGTTTTGTTTGCCACTGTTTTCATGAAGACACATACACAATTAACACAATGTGACAATTGACTGGCTCAGTAATTAAACGCTTATCAGTCAAGAGAGGCTGGCCATGTTTTTACAGGAATTAAATTGACAAAGATTAATTTACTTGTATCCCAGATTCAGATGAAAGCCAGTAAACCCATGATAATTTTATGGCTTATTTTCGTATTAAACAATAGGTTCAATAACTTTGTAGACATGGATTATTATGGTCTTCCATTCAAATCACTCATTTTTCCAGAGCAGTAAGTGATACTTCTATCTTTTGCTCCAAAAATATCTTTTTTATTCATGATATCCTTTGCACTTAATATGTGTTTCACACACTGGTGCACGATATACCGGTATATCGCGATATTTTTTCTGATATCGTTACCGGTATTCAGATTCCCATATCGCCCAGCCCTACCAGCACCCATGGTTAAAAACATTTGACGAGCCACGGGCATTCAGTTTTCTGTGGATGGCAATGAGAGTGAGTTGGACATTTTCAGTAAATTTTTTGACAATGATTTTATTGAACTATGCACTTCGCAAACAAATTTATATGCCAAACAATACTTTGAAAAAAAACCAAACATGAAACCATTCGCACTTGCCCGATCTTGGGTGGATACAGATGCGACTGAAATGAGGGCTTTCATAGCAGATGAAACAGTTGCCACAGTAATGAAAACGTGCGCACATGTTTGCTTGACAAACAATAAGTAGTAAATTTTACCTCGGTTCACAACTTGTGAACCGAGGTACAATTGACTACTTATTGTAAAGGGGGTATTGCCATTGGGACGTTTCGGCCTTAGGACGTTTCAGCCTCGAGACGGTTCTTGAATATCCTTGAATTTTCTTCAAAAAGGTCCTTAAAAGTTCTTGAATTTTGTTTTCAATATTCTGGGGGAACCCTGGTTACTGAAGTCCATTGCAATAATATTTAACCTATCACAACTGTATCCAACCTAATAGTGTGGGTTTTTTTTTCCAGTTTTACTTAGAATTGTCAGCCTAAACTTGGTAAATTTCAATATTTCAATAATATGTTTAGGCATTAATCCTACTCTATGCAAATATTTAACTGAATTTTTGTTATTTTTCAGTCAAAATTTTCATGTTTTTCTTGAACTTAATCAATTATAGGTAGTAAAAGTTTTAAGGTGAGTTTTGTTTCTGTTGGTCTAACCAGGTCATTAATATTGTTGACTTGGATTACTGAAAACCATTGCAGTAATATTAACATTTGGATACTTAAAATATTTTCCATTAAAAATTAAATATATCTATTATTTGGAGTGATATAAACAATATAAATGCAGCTTCCAGAAGCTTAATTGATATTGGATCAACTGTATCAATCACAAATATAGGTGTGTGTCCAGGATATAACCTCCCTCTTGTTTTTCCAGAAATTCATTTTTAGCTTAACTTGACAAAGTCAAGATAAGCTATTGCCATCATGCATGCGGAAGTCTATGAGTCTGTAAGTCTGTGAGTCTGTTCAAATTTTCTTTAGCACAGGCTACACCCCATAGTTCTTGTCCGATCATCACAAAATTTCATATGCAGGTTTGAGGTCATGTCCAGATGAGAACGTCCCCTTTTGGTCGCGATCGGTCAGCCGTGATGGGTATGCAAGTCTGAAACCCAAAATCCTTTAGCACAGTCTACAGGTCATATTATGAAGGGATTTCATTGTAACTTGGTAGGATGATTCCATATAAGGCCTAGATGAGAACATCCCCTTTTGGACGCAATTGGTCATCCATGATGGCTACGCAGGCCCAAAACCTGAAAACCTTTAACATAGTCTACAGGTCATATTTATGAAGGGATTTTATTGTAGGATGACTGTATAATGTCTAGATGAGAATGTCCTATTTTGGTCAGGTTCAGTCAACCGTGATGGCTGCAGGGGCACATTACATAGATTTCTGTAGCACAGTCTACAGCTTGCATTTATGAAGGGATTTTATTGCAAATTTGTAGGATGACTCAGTATAATGTCTAGATGAGAATGGCCTATTTTGGCCATGATCGGACCATCGTGATGGCTGCACAGGCACGGGACCTAGATTTGTTTAGCACAGTCTACAGTTCATATTTATGAAGCAATTTCATTGTAACTTGGAAGGATAACACAGTATGATGTCGAGATGAGACTGTTCCTATGTTGGTCATGATCGGTCAGCCGTTACCGCTGCCTGGTCACATGACCTAGATTCCTTTAGCAGTGTCAGCAGGTTGTTTTTATGAAGGGATTTCATTGTAACTTGGTAGGATAATTTGGTATGATATCTAGATGAGACCCTCCTATTTTGGTCATGATCGGTCAACCATGACTGCTGACCCATCACGTGACCTAGATTCCTGTAGCAAATTCTACGAGTTATATTTATGAATGGATTTCATTCTAATTTGGTAGGATGACTCATTTTGGAATGATTTTACTGTAACTTGGTAACTTTGGTTGACATACATTAACTGTGAGGGCCACATTAACCCAGGCCTCAATTCTTGAGTATGTCTACACCTCAGATTATTCTTATTGAACACATAGCATATAGGCAACAGAAATTAACATATTCTCAATTATCACAATTTCATAATCCTTTCATAAACATTGACCATAATCCTTTTCATCAAACACTACACACAGTCAAGCGAAGCTGCAGTGCCACTGACACCTTCATTCAGTTTTATAAGGCATATGTCCACTGATAAGTCTCACATATGAGACAGTCATTGGTCCAGTTCTTCGTCATTCCATGTTTTCATTCAATTCCTAATATCCTAATATTCCTAAATCCTATCTCTACATCAATTGTAAATTGTGCATACCCAGCACACCTGCCTATTAAATCCCAAAAGAATATCTGAAAATTTTTGATATTCTGTGCAGTAAATTGAAAATGTAAATAGGAGCTATAATTTGTCCAGTTGCAGATCACATTTCATATTGCTCAGTTTCCAGTTATGTGGTTCCTTGTGATCAAAAATCATGACAGAATGGCCAAATGAAAATTATTCTTGAAGTTGAACCTAAAAGCAGATCTGAGATTTTTACATTAATGTGACATGAGTTAAGCCAAAGTCCAGTGTAAAAACCTTTGTGTAATCCATCTGTAGGAAACTGCACAAAAGGCTGATTTAGGTAAGCTTGAAGTACTGCGGAGAGTCAGGAGATATTAATTTTCAAGTTGCAATTTAAAGAGAACATGTAGAGACTAAATGCATTGAACTTCATAGGTACAAATGTAGGTTTAGTAAATTTGCGATTCAGTTTCTTGAAAGTCCCTTATTAAAGTTATTTAATTTCAAACTATTTGTCATCTAAGCAATTGGGGTGGGGGGGGGGGGAGGCAGGGGGTTGAATGAAATAGTGATAAATAGTCTCTTGTTGCTTTGACTCCAGTTACTTTCTGTTAATTGTGGAGAAACTGATTGGTAGTCTTGAGCAGAAAAAGGCTCAGTTAAGAAAGGAGGATAGAAAAATGTGCCCAAAATAGTGGGGCCATTTGAACAATATTCATGCATAACCTTTAGTGGATCATAGGGCTGGGCGGTTTATCGGTTTTTCGGTTCGGTTCGTTTTTTTTTTTTTAAACCGAAACCGAACCGCCGCCTCAACAAAAAAAACGCAACTTTCGGTTTCAACAAATTTCCCAGAATTGGTTAAGTTTATGACCACTGATCCTCTCGCCAAAGGCTTAAATGTTGGGCAAAGGTAAATGCTGTGCCATTTATGCTTACTTCGAGAGGACTGACAACAAATCCCCCCTCCCCCCACAAATAGTGGTAGCAAATTTCTTGTATCTTAAACAATATCTACAGAACCACCAGCAGATGGAATATGAAAAATTAAAAAGTCTTACGTAAAAATCCACACAAAGTCATGCAATTCAAGAATCGTTAAGTAAATTTAATGAACCGGGCACATTCGACCAAAGAGGTATTGCAGGTTACCTGACAATATATGGTGTAAACGTATTATAAATTACCTTTGACCCAAAATCATCTGCTTACGGCACGTTGTAAATTAGATTGGAGGTAAACATAAAATTTATTGAGTTTTAAAACCTCAAAGTTCACATGGGAAAAATGATGAGTAAATTATGTTAATTAACCGACTACTGGCACGTTCTCTGAAGTCACATGCTCATAGATAACGCTGCGCATTGGCAGTTATGTTTTTTGTCAATAATAAAATGTTAAATTAAAATAGAACACATCCTATTAAATGGATGGCAGGTAACTATTGAAAGTTTTTTTAAACTTATTGGGAATTGTTTGTATAATATTTGAACTTACTTTAAGGAATCGCGCAGTACTGCAGGTCTGTCAGGTACACACGCTGCATTCCCAATACGAAGATGTTATAATCAACACGTGTCATGACTATGTGTATTTTGTAAACACAACAAATCCCAAGATGCAATATTGCAAACTTTCTTTCAAATCCCATTATGCAGCAGTCTCCCTTCAAAAATATCAATCGTCTGTCTTGACTGAGGTAAAATCAACGAAGGGATCAGCCAAGAGGGAAAAGTAAAGTTGGTAATATCTTCGCCTTGGCACCGCCCATTTCGCTCAATTTCTATGTTTGGGCAGAATCAAAGTAAAAAACGAACCTCTACAGTCGAAATTAGGAGAGATATTGTGAAAGCATTGGAGAGAGTTACCAATAAAAGTGATTCGTATATCACGACTTACTTCAATAATAGTTATCAAAATCACAAGAAATATGATTTGTGTTCCTTTTATTCCACTGTCATTTGAAGCAGGGACCATCAAGAAGCACGGGGCACGTCTATTTTCAAGCGATGTGATAATTACCGAAATAAGCACAACAATTACACATTAGCCACCAAAACCAGGGTGAGAGCTTAGCGACTCCATAAAAAATAAGGAAATGTTGATTTTTGCTAAAAAGTAGCTTTTCTTGTGAATTTCTGCACCTTGTCTTGACAAGGCCTCAAATCTCACTGACAGAACAAGGAAGCTCTCACCAGTGGTGGAGCCATGGTTTGAAATCCTGTGGACCATGCTGGTGAAGATTTTTTTTTTGGGGGGGGGGATCTCAGGACTGAGGGTACTGTACTCGTACTGAGGGCAGGGAATCAAAAAGAATCTTTTCAAATTTGGGGATGGAGAAGCAAGTGGGATTTTGAGTGTGTGTGTGTGTGGGGGGGGGGGGGGGGGGGGGGGCTGGTCTCCCTAGATGCCTCATGGCTCCACCACTGTTGCCCACTACTGCAGTAGCCCAACACTGTACACAATATGTCCATTAGCTGAGAAGAGTCGTGAACACTGATTAACCCGAATGACTCAACACGCTATATGAGCCTCATGACTTGGATGACAAATACAGACAGATTTTATGTGTACATTACCCTCTAAAATGTGGATTTCTACAATATATTTTGAAAAACCGAAAACCGAGTTTTTGTACAAAACCGAAACCAAAACCGAACCGAAATGCAAATTTCAAAACCGCCCAGCCCTAGTGGATCATCAGTTTTAACATATGGTTAGGATATGACTCTAGGATAGGATCATTAATGCTGGAGCCGACAATTGGATGTTCCTTTCTTTGAATACTTTTCATTTACAATACTGGTAATGTCGATCCATTAGAAAGAGATGAGGGAATGGTTCAATAACATATCATTTTTTTATGCAGTTTTGTGAAGCATGTCAGCAACCTCAGATTTAATAGAAGCATATCTGAGATTTTTTCATTCAAGTGACTGATGGTGTCAGATATTGATAAGTGTGAAAACCCTTGTGTAATCCATTTGTGAAGATCCACACGAAAGGTAATCAGGGTGAGCTTGAAGTTCTGTAGAGTGTCACAATATATTAATTAACAAAATTGCTTTACCCAAATGGTTTATTTGACATGTGGAGGAAACACTCAGCTGAGGCATGATGTCCAGCCCCAGGATTCTGGGAAACCTGTGTCGCACATGTATAAGCTTGTCAGGACAACTGGTTGTGCTTGGATGGACTGCAAGGGATTTTCCTTTGGGTACATAGATATCAGGTACATAAGCATTTGCCTTTGGCAAGTGTTCAAGAAGTGGTAGAGCACTGGTATATCAGAAATGCTGTTTGCAAAGTGAAATGATATTGCTTTATCTTAAGATACTGTTGTAGCAAACAAATATCCTGTTCAATGAGCATTAACCGAAAGGGAAGACCTGAAGAGGCAAGACATTTTGTGTTGCCAGCTGCCTTGCAGGTTTTAGAGGAATGGTCACCTTTACATTGTCATCTAACATGCAGTAGGCTCTTCAACCACAGTCTTTTGTAGAACTAAAAAATTGCAGATTTCTTCAACAACATGTATTACGCAGTGTTGCCCTTTGGCTTCCAACATACCTCTGGAATGCCTCTTAGAAGACTGTGGAAAGGTCCTTGAAAAATATACTGTGTTTACGCAAAGACAAACTTAAGTAGATCTTCCATATCAACATATAAGCATTTGGTTGCCTGCAAAAATGGTGCTAAATAATTTCATGTTCCTTTACTCCAGTTACTCTCATGATTGCAGAGAAGCTGATTTGATGGCCTGGGCAAAAAGAATGATTGAAAAGTGTACCTCAAAATTGGTGAGCCATTGTGACCACATTGTTTTGATATGCAAGAATTTTTTCCACTTAAACCCTGATGCTTGGAAAGCTCTCTAAGGGAGTTTTTTAGGGATCAGTGTCAAGTGCCAGTATTATTGGTGCATTCAAACATAAGAATTGTCAACTGATATGTATACATACATCAGAGATAATAAAAATAATTTCTGAAGAAATTCCTGGAAGGTGCTAGAAAAGTCCCAGGAAACATCCTTGAAAGCCCTGAATTGTTTTCTTCAAGTAGTATATGAACTCTCTCAGATTGAGCCACCATGCAGGGCCAGTTGATTCTATTGTGTTTTTTTTATTTTTTTCATTTTACCACCCTGAATTTTTTTTATTTTTGACCTTGAACTTACATATTTTTCCAGTTTCCATTCTAATTAAAGTTTTGCTGGGTCTGTTGAAACTAAACTTGATAAGTCAAGGTCACACTGATCTTTAACTTGCAAATTTTCACGGTTTCCGCTGTCTGATTAAAGTAAAGTTTCAGTATGTCAACTGAAACTAAACTTTACATGTGGGTTGGGTATGATGAGAGGAAGAACTAGATTTATTGTGGAGTTATAGTGCCAAAGGTCAAGGTCTCACAAATTTTCTGGGTTTCCACTCTAAAGTTTTGCTGGGTGTATTGAAACTGAACTTGACAAGTGGGTTTGGTATGATGGGAGGAAGAACCCTATTTATTTTGGGGTTATTGAGCGAAAGTACAAGATCACAGTGACCTTTAACTTACAAATTTTCCTGGTTTCCGCTGTCTGATTAAAGTAAAGTTTCAGTATGTCAACTGAAACTAAACTTTACATGTGGGTTGGGTATGATGAGAGGAAGAACTAGATTTATTGTGGAGTTATAATGCCAAAGGTCAAGGTCTCACTTACAAATGTTCTGGGTTTCCACTCTAATTAAAGTATTGATGGGTGTATTGAAACTGAATTTGACAAGTGGGATTGGTATGATGAGAGGAAGAACCCTTTTTATTTTGGGGTTATTGAGCAAAAGTACAAGATCACAGTGACCTTTAACTTACAAATTTTCCCGGTTTCCGCTCTCTAATTAAATTTAAATTAAAATGTGGATTGGATATGATGAGAGGAAGCACCCTATTTATTTTTGGGTCATTGTGACAAATGTCAAGTTCATAGTGACTTTTAACTTGGAATTGGGTTCTTAGATATTGGCGAGGTAGCTGTATCAGGGTGTTTGTTGTTTTTTGTTTTTTTTTTTTGGGGGGGGGGGTGGGAAGGGGGAGATAAGCCATGCCTGGTGGTAAGTTCTAATTTTGATTTCATTTGTGATTTTATAATCTTCAGGTAAGAATCTGATGGAAGGAATTAGTTCTTTGAGTTTTTGGTAGTTGTTAATTTAAGAAAGTATAACAGTCAGTTAGTGTTTAATAATTAAGCTTTCATCAAGTTTCGGACTTCTTCACTGATGTATGGTGAGTTTTGTCTTTCTCAATTACATTTGTCATAATGAGCCTTTAGAAATAATTTCTTCAGTTCCAGCTTTTGCATCAAGCCTTAGAAGTTGTACAGTTCTCACATTAATGTCAAAATAGACTGATGAGGAAATGTTCCCTTACCTTTTCAAGTGAAAGGATAACAGGTTTTTTAAAACAAGCATGAGTTTCAGCAACGTCTCTCTCACATGTAGCTGCTCTGTTTATATAATGCCCTTGTCATGGATTATGAAGTTTAATATCTCAATAATTATTCTTTATAGCTGGAACAGCCAGTAAATGCCAAAGGAAATGTAGAAATATGGTTGGGAGAATTGCTTCGTGAACAAATGAAATCATTACATGGTGTTATAAGAGATGCTTTTCGGCTGATAAGTGCAGGAGAATTTGAACTTCTTGGATTTCTAAATGATTATCAAGCTCAGGTAAGCACAAAATAACAGCATTATAAATTTCTTGTTTCATTGAATCTTTTATGTTATTATATTTCCAATACAGATTCAGATCTTCATAGAAAACATCCTATGAGTATTTAACCTAGTTACTTTTAGCTTACTTTAGCAATAGTTCAATGAGAACCTTACTGATCACTTTCCACCCATTGCCCACCATCTGTCTATAATTAGTCCATCATAAGGCCTAAAAAAAAATGTTTCTCAGGCCCACCCACATGGTCCTTTTGGCTGCCGCATGCTCTCTTTTTATGACCAATGTAAACTTAAAAAAAATAAAAATTAAATGGCTTTTGTCTGATATTTTACCCAAGTTAAATAAATTGATAAATTTTTTCCTGGAGTGCAAGAAGGCTTTGCTGTGATTTAGCATTGCAAAGCCTCCTTGGCCCCAAGGGACAAAATACACCATCACCCATGCTATTCCGTAGATTATAAGGCCTAAAACAGAAACCAAGAACATGAACTTTTGATGGCAAAGAAATAATTACAGAAATAAAAAATAAAATAAAAAATCAATCGCCTGCATGCAATTTTACAAATAATGGCTTGCGAAACAGAAGATCTACTTTGTGTGGCCTAAACTTAACATTATTGTCTCCCGCTTTTTGAAAAAAACGAGAGATATTAAATTCTGGGTGTCCTTCCATCCTTCCATCCTTCCGTCCTTCCATCCTTCCGTGTTTTTTGTTTCCAGACTCTAACATTCCTTATAGTGACCGGATTTCGATGAAATTAGGGTTTTAGATCCCTTTCATAAATTGTGGATATAAGTTCGAATATGGGCATATTTTTATACTGTACCAATGACCCAGACTTAGCTAGTGCTAACTCTTTAAATTCAAGGCCAAACACAAAGTTTGCCCCCCCCCCCCCCCAATCCCCAAAATTTGCATCAAAATACATGTCCTATGTGGTCCTCCATACTTTTGTCCACTGCGCATGCGCAGTGTCAAGGAAGTACCAAAATTGGCACCAAATCTTCATTCTTTGTTTGGCCCTTCAATCAGTATCATCTTACTGATATCTGTGCTTATAATCTCAGTTAAAATGATGCCAGACACAGAATCATGAAAGAAATGGTGGATCTAAGGATGAAATAAGAGGATGAGAGGAAGAAACAGTGGAAGGATGTGTTCAGGGCTGTAACTTATAATTTTTATGCAAAATTATTTCATGTTCCCCAATTTCGGGGCATGGGCCTGATGTTTTCATTCTTGCTATGAAATTTCCACTGTTTGTTCAGTGTTTCCTCTCTCCCTTTCCTTGATACCCCTTGATGGGTTTGGCATAGTAACAGAATGTTTATTCTATTTTTCCCCATGGTTACGTCCTCACCCTAGGGGTGGTTAGGCATTTTGGTCATGCATCTACCATCCCATGTACTGCAGTTTCTTCTGTGGAAGTTTCTGTTTTACATCAGATAGTGTTTAAAATTGGTTACTGATTTCGGGCCATATTTTCAGTGCCTGGAGTCTGATTTCCGGTTTTTATTCACTTTTGTTTACGTTGACAACGGTTACTTCTGACAGTGATTCCTTGTCTTCTGTTTGGTTCTGTTCATAGCCAGATACATTAATATTGTCCGTAAGTGTAGCATTAATTTTTAGATATGTTTTAAAATTTTTGTCCACACTTAGGCTTTTTTGGGATCCATTTGGGCTCACCAAAATTTTTTTCGAAAAATTTTTCTTTTGAATTATTTTTCGAAATTTTTGTAATGGATTATATTATTATTTTGTATCTTTGTTTTTCAAGGGTTAGTGCGAGTATGATGACTGTTTAATATTTTTTCAAAATGAAAGAATATTGTTCAAATTGTAATTCGAGGAAGTCTTCCTCTGATTCTCGTGTTCATTGTATTTGCTGTAGTCAGTGTACTCGCACTAATTCTTGCTCAGTGTGTGCCAATTGGGATGACAAACGTTGGAGGCGTGTGTCACTGTATATTGTTAGTGGTGAGAGGTCCATGCCGGTCTTCTCGCCACAGAGTCACTCTAGATTTTCAGTCTCTTTTTCAGAGGAACAAGAACAGGGTGATGTTTCCGTGATGTCTTCAAGAAGTGTGCTTCCGTCGTCGCAATTAAATGAAGCGCTAGCGGCAAAAGTGCTCAATGAAATTTGGCAAGTGCCTAAGAGGTCCCTAGTTGGATTAACGGCCTTGTCGCCCGCTAGCTCTCCTGGTGAAGCATTCATTCAAGAAATGGTTGTGACGCTGGGTTCGTCCGTTGCGGTCCAGGAAAGGAGATCGGGTGTTGCAAGCACTATAAACTCGGATCGTGCACACCCAGCGACGACGGATCGGAGGATGGTCAGTCAGTCCGGTAGTTAGCTCGTCCAGGTCTGCCTGGACCGCGAGCGAGAGAGGTACCTCTCTCTTACAGCAACGTCTGGGCCCAGATGTTGTTGTACGTAACGTTTGTCATTCGGAGCATACGTCCACTCCTCCTGCTCGGGATGCTCCGTCGCATAGACAGTCCGGCACGGCTAGTCTAATGGCTTCCTCATCTTCACATCAGCACACACGACCACACCTTGGCTACATGACCGGAGATATCCAGCCTGCTTCGCCGACCAGGGATTCCACGTCGACCAGGTCACACCATCTGGTAGCCAAGGACACGAGGCCTTACCAGTCGGGACGTTCGCATAAAAGAATTATGCAGGAATTAACATCCCAGGAGTTTTCAGCGGCCAAATTACTTAAGACCGCGGCTCCACAGGCCTCCGTGACAGACTTGCTATCACACAGATAGCTCAGCTCATCCCAGCAACCTTCAGAAACTTTTTCAGAACAGGAACTGTCTGAGGAAGCTGGGTCGGTACGCTTCCTTGCAGAGTCAGAAAGGGACGACCGAGATTCACATGTGGTTTAGTCAGATGGTGAAAGGGAATCAGCGGAGCTGGAATTTTCCCTTTCTGAACAACATAAGGTGGCCGTAGATTTCATCCGCAACACCTTCCAGAAGTTGTTCCTCCGGACCAGAGTGTTGCGATACTTGATAATAGACTGATAGCGTCACTGGACACAGACTTTTTTGGCCGAATGAGGATATTGCGCCTGAGTTTCTGGCCCAGTCCAGAAATGTCACACGGACATTTGAACTTCTTAATGACGCTATATTCAAGCTAGCCTCTAAGACTGGCAAATTCAGTTTCTTATCGCCTCATGCTCTACAGCTGCCATTCATCAACAATAGAAATAGATTTGAAACGGCAGGACAGGGCGTGCTGAGAGTTCCTCTGCGTTTAGACAACAGGCAGAAGACTTGAAGTTGTCTTTGCCGGCGTCTATGTCGATTCTCTCCAGTACGTTGGAGACGACAATCTCGTCTAACAGAGCCAGTTTAGATGCCTTATCTTACACAGATCACCTTACCAGAGCATTATCTCTCTGTCTCGATGGAAAAGAATTCCAAGAGGTTCAAACTTCCTTGAGAGTTCTTTTGAGGGCCATAGCATTCTCCACGTATAACTCTGCCTTTTCAGTGGCAAATTTGGGATTAGTCAGACGTGATGCTGTCCTGGCTTCATCCACTAGAGTGGATACTAAGGTGAAAAACTCTCGAGTCGCTCCGGTTTCAGGAGAGCTTCTCTTCGACGGTAAGCTTTCGCTAATCTATGATCAGATTACTAAGAAAGCTTCAGACTCTCTGCTTTTTTAAGTCCACTTCGAAAAAAACAGTCTCAGCAGAGAGGAGTAAGGCAGGGACTTCTAGAGCGAGTACGTCCAAGGGAAATTCCTACAGAGGATCTAAGAAAGCCTCTATGTCTTACTATAGAGACCGTCAGAGTAGCGACTCAGGTAGGGGTCGTAATGCTGGCCGAGACAACCGGTCAGATGCCCCTAGGTCAACTGGTCGAGGTGTGGGTCGGGGAGGACATAGTTTCTTCTCACGCAAGCCTCGCAGGTCCAGGAGGTGATGGTCTAAACCTCTATTGCGCTCCAGTGGGCGGAAGGCTGTCGAGATTCTTAACCAATTGGTTGTCAATTACGGACGACCCATGGGTGCAGGGGGTTATTTCAGAAGGTCTAAAGCTGTCCTTCAAGGAAAAACCTCCGTTAACCCTTTACCCAACGAATCGGCCGCATCCACCCACATAATATGCAAATTCAGCAGCAGAAAACATACTATTTTTCAAAAAAATTCCACAAAACCATATCATGTGACCCCTCTTTGGAACGAGCTCGTTCCAATGAGGGGTCACTTGATATGGTTCTGTTGAAATTTTTGGAAAAATTTAGAAAAATGATATTTAAAATAATAAATTTGGATATTGTCTGCGTTGGGTAAAGGGTTAACTCGAAGTCCATGTTGGACTCAGCTTCCGTCAAACCTTCAGAAGAGAGATTCGCTTCTATCAGAAGTCCAATCTCTTCTGGAGAAGAACGCCATAGAGGTCGTCGAAAACCAGGAATCTCCAGGTTTCTACTGTCACCTGTTCCTGGTTCCAAAACCAGATGGCTTGTTCCGTCCCGTTATAGATCTGAGCTGAATAAACAAGCTGATCGTAGCTCCAAAATTTTATATGGAGACCATCTGATCGGTCAGAGCGAGCATTCGAGTGAACAATTATGCTGCGAGCATAGATCTCAAGGATGCATACTCCCACGTCATAGTACATCCGGCGTTCAGAAAGTACCTTCGCTTCGCTGTCTTAAGTGTCGTTTATCAGTTCCGAGCAGTGTGCTTCGGTCTGAATCTAGCGCCCTGGGGTTGGATTCATTCGCTCGAAACGAACATCGTCTTGTCGAAACAAGTAAAACAAGAGATTCAGACTTGGGCAGATATTCAGTGGTTAACTCAGGGAGTGCCACTGCAACTGCCGGATCCGATTTTTACGATTATGACGGATGCGAGTCAAACAGGTTGGGGCGCTACTTTGGGCCCAACAGATTCAAGGTGCTAGGGTCTTTGGGATCCGCAGTTCCTAAACAAGCACATAAACATCAAAGAGATGATGTCAATTTGGCTTGCGCTACGTCATTTGATGAACATTATTCAGAATTCACATGTTCAAATTCTGTCCGGCAATTCGACAGTTGTAGCGTATATTCGGTACCAGGGAGGCACTCATTCCATTCCGTTATTCAACTTATCGGAAAGAATCCTTCTCTTTGTCCTAGAACATCAGGTTCTTCTGTCGGTCCGTCATATTCCGGGTCGTCTAAACGTTCTAGCGGACTCCCTTTCTCGAAAGGTCGTATGTTGCCATCAGAATGGACTCTCAACAAACGAGTATTCAATCAGATTTGCTACCAATGGGATCATCCTATGATAGACTTGTTTGCGACGCATCTCAACAATCAGTTGCAGACGTATGTGTCGCCATGCCCAGATCCTCTAGCATTTGCAGTAGACAGTTGCAGTAGACACTCTCTCGATCTCTTGGGACGGAATGATTGGATATGCATATCCTCCAGCTCCATTGATTCAACAGATATTGCTAAAAATCAAGCGATCTCACTGCAAGATTCTGTTGGTAGCATCTCTGTCACCCCAGAGACCATGGATGTACTCAGGTGTCTGTTGTGGGACATTCCTCGGAAGCTTCTTCCATGGGAGGACCTTCTTTTGCAGGGGAAATCGCGCACACTGCATCACAACCCGCAAGGTCTCAACCTTCACGTATTTCCATTTGCGGTCCTTCTTGCACGGCAAGCATTTTACAGGACGAGCAGTGGACACAATTTCTAACTGTAGGAGGACCTCCTCTTCGCTAAATTATGCTGCTAAGTGGAAGGTTTTCTCTCGTTGGTGTGGGGATCATTCTATTGATATTTATGATCCATCCATTCCAGGCATTGCTAATTTTTTGGTCTACTTGTTTGACGAGATCAAACTGCAGCCAATAACTATTAAGGGTTATAGGTCTATGCTATCGGATACTTATGCTCATCATGATAGATTACAAATTGGATCTAATGTCTCTTTATCTAAGTTAGTTAAAAACGTTTCGATAAATAGACCTAGAACCCTTAGGTTAATTCCTAAGTGGAATTTAGCTTGGGTTCTTCTGAAGCTAAAAGAAGCGCCATTTGAACCCCTTGACACAGTAGACTTCAAATACTTATCTTATAAGACAGCTTTTCTCTTAGCCTTCTCTTCTGCTAGAAGAGTTAGTGAGCTTCATGCACTATCTGCTATGATTCTCACTATCGTAGTGTTGGTAATACTATTACTTTGACTACTAATGTTGGATTTTTGACTAAGAATCAGGCTCCTAATAAGTACCCTGAACCTATTGTTATTAAGGCTCTTCCATCCTCAGATGGTCATAGGCCTTTGCTATGTCCAGTTAGAGCTATGCGTATTTACAAACGTAGATCTGAGTTTATCAGAAAGGGACGTAAACATTTCTTTCTGTCTCTGCTGCCTAATAGAAGTGACATTACGGTCCATTCTATTTCAAGGTGGATTCAATTAACTATTCGTACTGCTTATGAAAAATTATCTTCTACTCAGCAGCCTGTGCTTAAGATTTTGGCGCATGAAGTGAGGGCGCTGTTTACATCTTGGGCTTATGCTAATAGTATTGCTATTACAAATTTGATGAAGGCTGCATACTGGTCTCAGCCTTCTATGTTCACAAATTTTTACTTTAGAAATATTGAGTCCATTTCTGGCGACCTGCGTTGTTTAGGTCCATTATCTGTTGCTCAGAATGCCGTCCACTAAACAGTTGCAACTATAGTTATGCAGGCTTTCTGTTCCAGCAGTGACTCTGTCCTGCTACCCTCTTCATTCTGGGGTGATTGACCCAGAGCAAGGGGAAGGGGGGGGGAATGGTGTTCCCTTATATCACCTGCTTTATAGTGAAAAGCAAGGGAATACCTCCTCTGGAGTCAGTAATTCCAAGTCGGTGCTGGGATGGTTTTAAAGTGTAAAGCTATTGTTTATCTCATTTATGTAATATTTTTAAAGTGTAGCCCGGTGTGAAGCATTTGTATATGTCACGTGTCATACGAGTGTTCATATACAATCCTCGGACACTTTTAAATGAGTATAAAAAGTCTCATTCTGTGGACTATCTTTATTTATTGGCTTTCCTTTAAAGAATTAGTATAATGGGTTATACTGGATGTTAATAGAGATCATTGATGTTATTGTGCTCAACTATGGAATGGTATTGTGTCTTTCTTATTTTGCATAAACAAGAAAGATACATGTAAATCCTGTTTCTCCTTTTCTCCTTGAGGGGATAATTCTGTTTACATGTAATTGAGCCTATTGGATTTTCCTTTATGTCCTAGGCCCTCCAGCCTTTTTTCTATTCAGCTAAATCTGGGTCATTGGTACAGTATAAAAATGTTAAAAAATTTATAGTAATTTATATATTTTTTATACTTAACAATGACCCAGACGGGGATGGCCCTCCCATGAGTTGGGAACTCATACCTCTCCGCTGATTACATGACACTTACCAGGCACTGGTTGTAAGAATGAGGATTTGGCACCAATTTCGGTACTTCCTTGACACTGCACATGCGCAGTGGGCAAAAGTATGGAGGACCACATAGGACATGTATTTTTTGGATTTTGATGCAAATTTTGGGGATTGGGGGGGCAAAATTTGTGTTTGGCCCTGAATTTAAAGAGTTAGCACCAGCTAAGTCCGGGTCATTGGTAAGTATAAAAAATATATAAATTACTATAAATTTTTTAACACTCTGTGCATATTTAATTAGGTTGCTGAAATTTGATTGGCTGATGGTTTCCAGACTCTAACTTTCCTTAAAATGAACCGATTTCGATGAAATTTCATATATGGATTACTTTTATCAATACTTAGGTCAAGTTCGATTGTGGGAAATTTTATACCAAAAATCTGTCTCTGCCTGTCCGCCTGCCCCATTCATCAACACACCTCGGACTAAAAGCCTTATTTATGAACCGATCTTCACGAAACTTCTTGGGTATCTTTGTTATCATTGTGAGGCCAAAATATGTGTTTTGGGGTATGGTCCAAAATTCATGATGGCCGCCAGTGGCCATTTTGTTCCGAAATTGGGTGTAATCAGTTTTTTGTACAGAACTTCTATATGAAAGTTCAGATTTGAATAAGTTTTTGTATGAATGATTAGTAACATGCAATACATCACATATAATACAGGTTTTGTTCCCGTGCAAAAATTATGCAAATTAGGGAAACTTTGATTTATTCAGTGCTACTACTAATACACAGTAAGTGCACACCTTCTGTGTTTTTCGTTTCCAGACTATAACTTTCCTTACAGTCAGTCGATTTTTATGAAATTTGGGTAGTAGATCACTTTCATCAATTGTGGGTCCAAGTTCGAATATGGGCATTTTCTGCGCATATTTAATTAGGTTGCTTAAATTTGATTGGCTGATAGTTTTCAGACTCTAACTTTCCTTGAAATCAACCGATTTCAATGAAATTTCATATATGGATTACTTTTCACATCAGTTTAACGTAATATGTCTTATCATACAGTCTTAATTTTTATGTGTACCCATACTATGTATGGTACACATAAGGCTGGCATCCGGGGTGACCATCCGTCGTTCGTCCATCCTTTGTCCGTCTGTCTGTCCGTCTGTTCATCTGTCCGTCTGGCGTCCGTATCCATTTCTTTGGCATTCGCTAACTTGAAAAATATTGCTTGGATTGTCTAGTTACTTTATATTTGTGTTCAGGTTACTGATTTGCCAATCTGTATAGTTTTTGGTGTAAATCTGATGATTTGATCCCGAGATATTAACCCTTTATCCTTCAAATTGAAAATTCCTCCAATCCCTTTGGCATTCGATAACTTGAAAAATATTGCTTGGATTGTCAAGTTACTTTATATTTGTGTTCAAGTTACTGATGTGCCGAGCTGTATAGTTTTTGGTGTAAATCTGTTATTTCAATCCTGAGATATTAACCCTTTATCCTTCAAATTGAAAATTTCTCCAACCCCTTTGGCATTCGATAACTTAAAAAATATTGCTTGGATTGTCTTGGATTGTCTAGTTACTTTATATTTATATTCAGGTTACTGATTTGCCGAGCTGTATAGTTTTTGGTGTAAATCTGATGATTTGATCCCGAGATATTAACCCTTTATCCTTAAAATTGAAAATTGCATCAATCCCTTTGGCATTCGATAACTTGAAAAATGTTGCTTGGATTGTCAAGTTACTTTATATTTGTGTTCAGGTTACTGATGTGCCGAGCTGTATAGTTTTTGGTGTAAATCTGTTATTTTGATCCTGAGATATTAACCCTTTATCCTTCAAATTGAAAATTTCTCTAATCCCTTTGTCATTCAATAACTTGAAAAATATTGCTTGGATTGTCAAGTTACTTTTTATTTGTGTTCAGGTTACTGATGTGCCAAGCTGTATAGTTTTTGGTGTAAATCTGATAATTTAATCCTGAGATATTAACCCTTTATCCTTCAAATTGAAAATTCCTCCAATCCCTTTGGCATTCGATAACTTAAAAAATATTGCTTGGATTGTCAAGTTACTTTATAATTGTGTTCAGGTTACTGATGTGCCGAGCTGTATAGTTTTTGGTGTAAATCTGATAATTTAATCCTGAGATATTAACCCTTTATCCTTCAAATTGAAAATTCCTCCAATCCCTTTGGCATTCGATAACTTAAAAAATATTGCTTGGATTGTCAAGTTACTTTATAATTGTGTTCAGGTTACTGATGTGCCGAGCTGTATAGTTTTTGGTGTAAATCTGATAATTTAATCCTGAGATATTAACCCTTTATCCTTCAAATTGACAATTCCTCCAATCCCTTTGGCATTTGATAACTTGAAAAATATTGCTTGGATTGTCAAGTTACTTTATATTTGTGTTCAGGTTACTGATGTATCGAGCTGTATAGTTTTTGGTGTAAATCTGTTATTTTGATCCTGAGATATTAACCCTTTATCGTTCAAATTGAAAATTCCTCCAATCCCTTTGGCATTTGATAACTTGAAAAATATTGCTTGGATTGTCAAGTTACTTTATATTTGTGTTCAGGTTACTGATGTATCGAGCTGTATAGTTTTTGGTGTAAATCTGTTATTTTGATCCTGAGATATTAACCCTTTATCCTTCAAATTGAAAATTCCTCCAATCCCTTTGACATTTGATAACTTGAAAAATATTGCTTGGATTGTCAAGTTACTTTATAATTGTGTTCAGGTTACTGATGTGCTGAGCTGTATAGTTTTTGGTGTAAATCTGATAATTTGATCCGGAGATATCAACCCCCTTTATCCTTCAAATTGAAAATTCCTCCAATCCCTTTGGCCTGAGATAACTCAAAAAATATCAATCCGATTGTCATGTTACTTTATATATTTATTCAGGTTACTGATGTGCTGTGGTGTATAGTTTTTTATGAAAATCTGATAATTTGCTGTAGAGATATTAACACTTTATCCATCAAATTATACACTCCTCCAATCCATTTCTATATGTACCCATACCTTGTATGGTGTACATAATGTCGGCATCCGTGGTGGCCCTCTGTCATACAGCTTTCTACTAGTTGCGCATATGGGTACACATCTGACGATTTCATCGGCCTATTTTTAGTGATTCTCACAGTTATACTCCACATCACTTCACTTGCTTTGACAGTGACCTCCGTGAAAATAAATCTGATAACCACTGTCTGAAGCACTGTCTGTTCTGTCTCTTCTAAATAACTTCCACTTGCAACTCAACTATATTCCACTGGATGCATTAATTCCCCTTGAAACTGCTGTCCAGCGGGAGACATGAATTCTCTGAATTTGCTTGTTAACTTTTGCTCCAAAGCTACTTGACTGAATTGAACCAAATTTTGTATGCATATTTCTGATCAAATGTTAATTCAAGTATGTTCAAATAAAGTTGTCACAGAGGGGTACCACAAGGCTATAACCTGGTTAGCATAAAAATAAATAATTTTTTTTAATTGAAAGGCAGAATAGTGACGGGTCGTATTTTGGTATGTTGATTATATCCAATACAGTTTTCAACACCGTCATCGATACCGGCAATTTAAAAAATAATCAGTATACTGAAAAGTCGGTTTTACCCTGGTATGCAAATTTTAACTTGCTTATCATGATTTACAGGAAGTGATTTTTCTTCACTGCTGTGGATTATCTCTGGTTTAAATTTGGGTCTTTTTCCTTTTTAGCTCACCTGACTGAAAGTCAGGGTGAGCTTTTCTTATCACTTCGCCTGTCGTCCATCGTCCTGTGTGAAGGTGGCCACATTTTAATTAAATTTCATGTAAGTAGTGGTTATATAGGGGCATTTTTATTTTTATGCAAATTAGGTTTTGGCTCTTATTGAGCAGTGGGGTGGGGAAAAAATGGCCAATTTTTTTAAAAATCTTCTTCTAATGAACCACCAGTAGCAGAGACTTGATATATGGTATACAGAGGCCTTTTGAGGTTTAGAATCAAGTTTGTTCAAGAGAAGTTTGTCGGGCATTATTTGCCTTCGTTATGGGATGGGCAAAAATTTTGGCCACGCCTAAAATTTCTGTTTTCAGAACCGTGAGGTCGATTTGAACCAAATTTGATATGAGATGATAATGGGTCATAAGTAGTTGATTGATGCAAAAAAACATTTTCTCATCGCCCCGTGGGAACCTCGGGAGCTAAAAATAGGAAAAACCTTAAAACTGCCATATCTCCCAAAACTACATGGCACAGAGAATTCTTATTTTCTACAAAGCTTACTTTTATCCAATAGAATAGAATGGTTAAAAGAAATCCCTATTGGTTTGATCACAAGGTACTTTTTTCAGGACTTTGAAAAAGTGCAGAGTCAGCACTTTTTAACACTGTAGGCAATGGGAAAAACATTAAAAAATCTTCTTCTCCAGATCCAGCAGGCAGAATCTTTTGATATTTGGTATGCAACATTGTAGGGTGGATCTGATTCAAGTTTGTTCAAATCGACCCCCTGGGTTTATATTTGGGCTCTGTATAGGAGCCCGATTTCGAACTTAGTGCATTTCAGGCAAATTTCTTAAAAAATCTTCTTCTGCAGATCCAGCAGGCAGAATCTTTTGATATTTGGTATGCAACATTGTAGGGTGGATCTGATTCAGGTTTGTTCAAATTGGCCTCCTGGGTTCATATTTGGGCTCAGTTTAGGAGCCCGATTTCGAACTTAGTGCATTTTCGGCAAATTTCTTAAAAAATCTTCTTCTCCAGATCTAGCAGGCAGAATCTTTTGATATTTGGTATGCAACATTGTGGAGTGAATCTGATTCAAGTTTGTTCAAATTGGCCCCCTGGATTCATATTTGGGCTCATTATAGAAGCTCGAATTCGAACTTAGTGCATTTCAGGCAAATTTCTTAAAAAAAATCTTCTTCTCCAGATCCAGCAGGCAGAATCTTTAGGTATTTGGTATGCAACATTGTGGGGTGGATCTGATTCAAGTTTGTTCAAATCGGCTCCCTGGGTTTATATTTGGACTCAGTATAGGAGCCCAAATTTGAACTTAGTGCATTTCAGGCAAATTTCTTTAAAAATCTTCTTCTCAAGATTCAGCAGGCAGAATCTTTTGATATTGGGTATGCACCATGCTTAGGGGGTTGAGATTCAAGTTTGTTCAAGCCAAGTCCCCTGGGTTCATATTTGGGCTCACTGTGATAGCCTGAATTATAACTTAGTTCAAAATGAGGAATTTTCTTCAAAAATCTTTCTTCAGATCCAGCAGTCGGAATGTTTTGATATTTGGTATGCAGCATCCTTTGGAGAGTGAGATTCAAGTTTGTTCAAGCAATGCCCCTAGATCCTTATTTGGGCTCACTGTGGAAGCCCGAATGATAACTTAGTTCAAAATGAGGAATTTTCTTTAAAAATCTTCTTCTTCAGATCCAGCAGTCGGAATGTTTTGATATTTGGTATGCAGCATCCTTAAGAGGTGAGATTCAAGTTTGTTCAAGCGATGCCCCTAGGTCCATATTTGGACTCACTGTGGGAGCTGGAATTGTAACTTAGTTCAAAATGAGGAATTTTCTTTAAAAATCTTCTTCTTCAGATCTAGCAGTTGGAATGTTTTGATATTTGGTGTGCAGCATCCTTAGGGGGGTGATATTCAAGTTTCTTAAAGCCAAGTCCCTGGGTTCATATATGGGCTCCCTGTGGGATTCAATATGAGGAATATTCTTTAAAAATCTTTTTTTTTAGATCCACTGGTCAGTATCTTTGGATACTTGGTATAAGCTTTTCTGAGGAGGATCAGAGGCAACTTGTTGAAATCATTTCTCTGGGTTGATATTTAGGCTACCATGTCAGGTGAGTGCCCTCAGGCCCCATGGGGCCTCTTGTTTTCTGCCCTGTCTGCCCTTGCAAGTCATGAAACATTTTTTTTTTTATTACTTTTCTTTCCCAACTTTTCAAGTAGTTTGTCTCAACAGTCACCATTATTATGGAAGTGATTGAATATTGTTTACCTCAAATTTGAAACAAGCTGAGGTGAGAAGACACATGTATTACAGGATAGATGTGTAGTTGGTTCCATTGGACATTTTGACCAGTGGTATTCCTACTATTTGAAACCTGGAAAATGTCCCTTGAGAAATGAGATTCCCTGTATTTTACACCTGTGTAATGCCAAATGTTTGCACACTCTGATGTCATGGTAGCAATCGGAGGAAATTCTTTACAAATTTTCTTCTTCAGATACACCTATCAAAATCTTTTGATATTTGGTATGCAGTAATCTTAGGTGGGTCAGATTCAAACTTGTTCAAATCAAGTGCCTGGGTACATATTTGGTTGCCTATGGGAGCCCAATTTTAAATTGTTGCAATATGAGGAATATTCTTTAAAAATCATCTTCTTCAGATCTGCCAGTCATAACCTTTTGATATTTAGTAAACAGAGTCCTCAGTGGGGCTCATTAAAGTTTATTCAAATCTAGTCCCTGGGTTCTTATTTGGGCTTCTTATGGTAGAATTGAGACCAGTCACAAAGTCCTATTGTAAAATCATATATGTGGATAGCAGTGTTTTAAAATAGTTGCAGGACTTCATTCCTCTGTAGTTTCAACTAGCCATAAATGTTAAATATGAGCAGTAATCCTTGAAACAATTTTCTGGTGAGTGATTAGAACCTCTTGCTTTTAATGTTTTCCTTCCATTATAACTTTAAAACAAGTTAACTATTGTAGTTTTTTCAAGACCAGAATTAAGGAAAAATAAAAAACAAGTTGATGACAAAACCTGCTTGCATGTCTAGTTTTAACTGGTTGGGTGCTAGAAGCCACTATCAGGGCTTTAAAAAATGAGGGTACCAGAGCAAAAGCCAATGTTTTGCTTGCTTATGTTACATATTCAGTCAAACGCAAATGATATTTTATTCATATAAATTTGTTTTATCACAAATTTTTGAAGAGGGCCTGTGGGCACTCTTCAGGTAATTCATAATAAAACAAATTTTATGAAACAAATTCAGACCACCAAAAATAATGTAGCCCTCAACCAGTTGAACAAAATTAAAATTATTTCATGCAGAATGTAACATAATCAATTTTTGTCTTGTTCATCAGATGCAAATAGTATAGGAATGTTCTTTTCTTTGTAATTCTTGGTGGTGTTTGGGTTTGCGGATGTATTACACTGTGGTTTTAGATATCTTATGGATGATTTGGACACAGATGTTTAGACGTAGGCCAAATTTTACCTCCAGGTTTACACAGGCATGAGAATTTTACGCTATTGGCGGATTTCCACTTTCTTCATAAAACAATTTTTGGTTGTTTTGGAGATTTGTCTAAATTCAGGGTGAAAGTTGGGGTTGGTGGGGGGGGGGGGGGGGGGGGGGGGGGGAGGTGTACAAATTTACTGTGTGTCCGATCGCAGTCAGAATGATGAACTCTGATCACCCGTAATAAATTTTTGCAGCAGTGTTATTAGCACTGGTGTGATCCAAAGCCAGTTTAAATTGCCAGTTTCAGTTGACTCCAATATATTCCAGACATGCATCAATAATCAATAGGCTTAATCAGCCAATAAAGTTACTGCATATGTAATGCACTGTGTGTCGATGCCAGCATGCTCTTCTTATTAAATATTTTGCCTTCTGCTATATTCTTTGTCTTTTTGTTTTGAACAAAAGATTTTCACGCTTCATGAACAATTTCAAATTTTCAACTGTTGAAATGAATTCAATAGTGAAGGAAGGTGATTGCTATGATGACATTGGTGTGAAAAAACAAAATTTTTTTCACGTGGCTTCAAAAACTGGTTAAAATTCATCACAAGGATGGACAAGAAAAGGAGTATGTTTATGGAGACTTTTTCAGAAAAGTTAATCTTCCGGAGAAGTGCAGTTGCATCATCTGTTATAAGCTGACAAAGAGAGGGTTTCAAAGGAAAGAAAAATAGATTGATTTCATGGTGGAAGTGAATTCCTGACTGTGTGTGGGCTTGAGGACACGATATGCATGAAGTAATAACATTGTTTTTTATTGTTTTTGGAAATTCTCCAAGATTATTTGAGACAAACAGTAATACAATTACAATTTGTGAATGTGACTAAATAATGTTTCACTCTTAAAAAAATACAGAAAAAAGACAATTTATAATTTGAGCAAACATGAGTGAATATTTGGTAATTTTAGCCTGATCTTCATGGAATAGAAACAAGTTTTTGAAAGTAAGTACAATCATTCTCTAAACTTCCATGCTTGTATCCTTTAATTTCCTTATTATGCAGTACATAACATTAGTATTACAGCAGTATTTCCATCCAGTTTACTCTTGGATTGTAATCAGTTTAGAACTGTACATTTATTTGATGTAAGGATGTGTTAAGGATGGTGATTTATCTTGGATGGGAAGTCTCACTTTTTAGCTTAACTTGACAAAGTTCACATTTTCTTTAGCACAGGCTACACCCCTGTAGTTCTTGTCCGATCATCACAAAATTCCATATGAAGGTCATGTTTAGATGAAAACGTCCCCTTTTGGTCGTGATTGGTCAACCATGATGACAGCATGGGCCAGAAAACCTTCAGCACAGTCTACAGGTCGTATTTATGAAAGGATTTCGATGTAACTTGGTAGGATGACTTGGTATAATATCTAGATGAGAACGGCCTATTTTGGCAATGATTGGTCAACTGTGATGGCTCCACTGGCACATGACGTAGATTTGTTTAGCGCAGTCTACAGTTCATATTTATAAAGCGATTTCATTGTAACTTGGAAGGATAATGCGGTATGATGTCTAGATGAGACTGTCCTATTTTGGTCCAATTGGTCAGCTGTTACTGCCACCTTGTCACATGACCTAGATTCCTTTAGCACTGTCTACAGGATGTTTTTATAAAGGGATTTCATTCTAACTTGGTAGGATTACTCGGTATGATATCTAGATGAGACTATCCTATTTTGGTCACGATCAGTCAGCCATGACCACTGAACCAGCACGCCAACTAGATTTCTTTAGCAAAGTCTACGAGTCATATTTATGAAGGGATTTCATTGTAACTTGGTAGGATGATTCATTTTGGAATGATTTTACTGTAACTTGGTAACCTCCCCCCCCCCCCCCCCCCCCCCCGGCCATTAGGCATTTTTTCTTTGCTTCATAATGCATTTTGAAGTATTTAGAGTGATTACATGCAGACCTTTTTTTTTAACTCCTATACCCTCCCCCTCCCCCACCTCTCCCCCACCCCCATGCCAATTAGGCACTTTTTTTTTTTCTTTGGTCCAAAATTTATTTTTAAGGATTTAGAGTGACCACATGCCGAAAAAAATTGACTCTTATAACTCACCCCTCTCCTACCCCACCCCTCCTCCTCCTCCCCAGGGCCATTTAAGCAATATTTTTTCTTTGGTCCAAAATGCATTTTGAAGGATTTAGAGTGACTACATGCTGAAAAAAATTTGACGCTTATGAATCCAAAAGTCTGGAAAACTGATTTTTTTCAACCTACTCACAACTGTAACGTCAGTACAAGCCCTATTTCGGAACTTATTCTCAAGCTATTAATGTTTCCAAATGAATTTGGAAAAGTAGAAGAGTGCAAAAGCATTAGAAAAAAAAGATTAAAAGGGTCAAGCGAGACCGGCGCTCGAAATTACAGGTACTCTCCCTGCACATTTCCTGCATTACTGAGCACATACATGAACTATCAGTTCCTTTTTTTTTTTTGCCATCTTACATGGTCAGATGTTTGTGACTATATGTTCTTAATGCTCTAATTTCTTTGCGAACTAGACTATGGTTGCTCATATTATCAGTAGTGTGATTTTTCCGTTTTTAATCGGAATTCCGATTTTCTGGAGCCTCTGGGACGCTTTTCTGAACGTCCAAATCCGTTGAGATAAATTGGGTGGTGTAGGTTGATGGGAAAAAACTGTCCGGCTTCCGGACAGTTTAGGTCATTTTGGGAGTTACAGCACCGGCGCCATTTTGTAGCACCCGTTTATTTTTCATCCTGCTGTGTCATTTATGTGAGGCATCATTTCATTGGCTCAAATAATGAGTTGTTTGTAATTTATCCAATAGGGTGTGTTGTTTCTGAAGGTGTTACATAATTTGCAAATCTATTGGCCAATGGTTTTCCATTTTATTTTCATTGTTTTATCGACTTGAAATGTGAAGCGCCTTTTCAAAAAATGGATCGGAAAATCGTTGATCGTGATGAAATTGATGTAAAGGGAATTGGTAAAGGGATAAAGAACTGCTGGAAGTGAACATGGCTTGAACGATCGGTGATGGGAAATACACTAGGGCAGTATATTAGAAAGTTGAATGTTAAAGGTTTAGCGTTTTGTACATTGTGCAACAAGGATATCAACTATGCCGCTTGAGGTGGAAAAACTATGGAACAACATGGCGAGAAAAAAATTCACAGAGATAATCTGAAGATACTGAAGACAAATTACAGCATTTCAGGTGAGTTTTGACAAATTATGCAAAAATGTATTTTCGTCCTGAGATGTGCTGTGATGTTTTTGGGTGGTGGGGGTGGGAGTGGGGGAGTTGGTATACCATGGGGTGGGGGTAGGTCACCCCCGGGTTGAATAATCTTTTTAAAAAAAAAAATATTGGAAGAAAATGCTTTGGTTAGTGTTATGTATTGCTATTAACATTCATCAGTGTTGTTCCTAGTGACTTTGATACAGCCCCACCCCACCCTCTCCCCACCCCAGCCTAATTTCCATTTGATCTTTAATATTCTTGTTGGATGCATTTTCCAAATGCCCTATAACTTCATGCTTGCTCCCAACCCTCACTCCCATACCATCATTTGTCATCCTCACTTACTGGTTGTTTTCCATATCTACCTCTGCTGCTATAAGACCCCATTCCCAGTGCCTCCACTTCTGTACCCCACCTATATATATGTTTGAAATTTACATTCTACATGCACAATAAGCTCACTAGGCTTCAATTCTTTCACTACCGCTGCTGTCTAAAATGGTCATGCTTAGTTTGCCTTGCTCTAGTATACCTGTAAACTGGTCTTTAGTTACATGTTTGGTCACAGTTAGCAACATAACATTTCAAGCCCATCAATGAAAGGCCATGGATATGAAGTGAAAATTTTGCTCATTGTTTTTCTGTTATTGTACTATACATTCAAGATTGAGAAAACAACATTGACTGACTTTATCTTTAAAAAATGTTTGTTAAGTGTTTGGAAATTGTTAATCATTTACTAATGAATTACACCCAAACCGGCCTCCAACCAAACCGGCCTCCGCAATTTCGCCCATACCGGCCTATAAGGTTTAGCATTTTTTTTAAAGTGTTCTCTGTGATTAACCTTATCAGGACTTCAAAGAGTGCTTTGTAGAAAACCACCTTAACAGGACTTCAAAGAGTGCTTTGTAGAAAACCACTGAAATCATATCTTCTGCCACAAACAATAGATCAAAATATTTTTTGTCTGTTTTTGTTCTTGTGGCTTTTTACGATACTATAATGAAAAAACTCCAAGACAAATTCTGTCATCTGTCAAAGTTTTAATTAGTAAAAATTAGATTGATTATAAAATTATTGTTTTAATAAATGTATGTCTATAATTTAAAAAGTCTGGAGACCGGTTTGGGTAAAACTATGGCGGATGTTTATGGTAAAATTTCGGAGGCAGGTTTGGGTAAAATGTAGAGGCTGGTTTGGGTTCATTGGAGGTCGGTTTGGGTAAAAATGTTGGAGGCTGGTTTGGTTGGAGGCCAGTTTGTGTGTATTCGTTACTAATGTCGTCTTTGTTTATATTTTTCAGAAGTTTTTGGTTCCAGTCGATCAACAACTAATGGTGCCGGAAAACCATATGGATTACATGTTCAAAGGGCACACAAAACTGGAAGTTGCTGTTCCCAAACCCATTGTTCCTGTTAATGACAGGGTGATAAACAAAGTAGCACAGATTCTGTCTTTCATTGCTGAGAAGTCACTGCCATTTTCAATTGTGCCAGATCTGATTTCTTTGTGCAAAGCAACAGCATGTAATAAGAAATCTCTTGATGAACTTCACATGGATCACACAAAAGCTTCATATAAGATGCGATTTGGTGTTTCAAAACATTTGAGAAAAGACTCAACCATGCATTGAAGGAAACATATATTTTTATACTGTACCAATGACCCAGACTTAGCTGGTGCTAACTCTAACAAAACCAGGGCCAAACACAAATTTTGCCCCCCAATCCCCAAAATTTGCATCCAAAACAAAAAGAAATCATGTCCTAAAGGACCTCCATACTACGCCTCTACTGCGCATGCGCAGTGACGCAGTCGTCCCGAAATTGGCGCCAATTATCATTCTCTGTTTGGCCCTTCATCAGTCAACATCTCACTGATCTTTGTGCTTGTAAATCTCAGTTTAAAGGATGCCAGACACGTAATTTTTGGAGAAAATGTGATTCTAAGGAGGATAGAAGGAGGAGAGGAAAAAGAAGTGACAAAAAATAATCAGGGCTGTACTTAAAATTTTTTGATGAAATTATGTTAAGTTGCCTATTTTCGAGGCATGGGCCTCTTGTTGTCATTCTTGCTAATTGTTGCACTGCTTATTCAGTGTTTCCTCTCCCCTAGCCTTCTAAAGTCCCCCAATTCTCCCATGCTTTTGGCATATTTTTGAGAAATTTCATTTCTAAAATTTCCTGGGAGAGTTGCTTGGTTACAGAATGTTTTCTGTTATTTTCCCCATAGTTACGTTTTCACCCATGGGTTTATAACGTTTGTGTTCTGCATCTTCCATCTGATGTTCTGCAGATTCTCCCCTGGGAGTCTCTGTTTTGCATCAGATAGAGTGTAATTGATGACTGATTCCGGGCCAGTTTTTTCAGTGCCTGGAGTCATGTTTTCTGGTGTTTTTACACTGTTTGTTTTCATTGGCAACAGCTTTTTTTGAGGGGGGCTGTTTGCCTTTGCTGTAGTTTATCTCACTATAAGATACATTTATATTATCCGAAAGTGTCTCATTAATTATTTAATGTAAATTTAAAATTTTTGACCACACTTTGCCATCGGATCCATCGGGGCTCAACGTTACTTTTCAGCAACTTGGGCTTCGCTGAAAAAATATTTTTTCAAAATTATTTTGTTTTGCAATTGTTTTTTCATTTATTAATGGATCATGTTATTATGTATCTTTGTGTCAGGGGTTTTTGCGAGTAACTAGGACTTATTGTTGTTCTTTGTTGTTCTTTCACAATGAAGGGACGTTGTTCAAATTGTAATAGGAAGAAATCTTCCTCTGACTTTCATGATCATTGTATTAATTGTAGTCAGTGTTCTCGCATTAATCCCTGTCCTATATGTGAACATTGTGATGAGAAACATTGGAAACGTGTGTCACGATATGTTGTTTCTGGAGAAAGAGCGATGCCGGCTCTTTCTCCGCAAGGTCACTCTACTCTCTCAGTTTCTATTTCAGAGGAACCAGAACAGGGTGATGTTTCCATGTTATCTTCTTCAAGTGTGCGTCCGTCATCACAAATGAATTCAGAGCTAGCGGCAAAAGTGCTCATGGAGATTAGACAAATGTCGTCCGCTAGCTCGCCCGGTGTAGCGTCCATTCACCGAATGGTTCGGCAGCCGGGTTCGTCCGATGCGGTCCAAGAGGAAATTTTGGGTGATGCGAGCACTATAAACATAATAGATGCACACCCAGTGACGGCGGATAGTAAGCGAGAACGGAGGAAGCCTTTTAGTCCGGTTCCTAGCTCGTCCAGGTCCAGCCGGGCCGCGAGCGAGAGAGGTCCCTCTCTCGTACAACAACATCTGGGACCAGATGTTGTGGTACAAAATGTGTCTTTAGCGGAGCATACGTCCGTCGCTCGGGACGCTCCGTTGTATAAGCAGTCCGCAGAGACTGTTAAGGCTTCCTCTTCTCGTCAGCGCACACGACCGCACCTTGGCTGCGTGACCGCCGATATATTACCAGCTTCGCCGATGAAGGATTCTTCGGCGACCAGGTCACACCATCCGGCAGCCAGGGATTCGAGACCGATGGACTCCGGACGTTCGCATAGGAAAAGTATGCGGGAGCCATCTGATGCGGAGCTGCCCTCGGCGAAGCAGCGAAAGACTGCGCCTCCGCAGGTCTCGACGCCGGACATTCTTGTGCAGATAGCACAGCTTATCGCAGCATCCCAGCAGCCGACAGAAACAGTGTTGGATCGAGAATTATCCGACGGCGCTGGGTCGGTACGCTCCGCCGAAGCATCGGGGGCGGACGACCGGGAACATCATGAGGTCCGACCGGATGGTGAAAGGGATACGGATGACTTGGAGCTATCCCTTTCGGAACAACATCAAGCTGCCGTGGACTTCATCCGGCACTTTCTCCCTCAAGTTGTTCCGTCGGGCCAGACTGCTGCGCTTCCGGACAAGAGAATTATAGCGTCATTGGACTCTGAATTTTTTGAGCGGTTCAGGGACATCGCTCCCGAGTTTCCGTCGCAGTCCAATAATGTTGCTAGAACATTTGAATTATTGAACGACGCTATATTTAAACTTGCTTCCAGGACGGGGAAAGCAGGTTTCTTGTCCGCTGATACTCTCAACCTGCCTTTCATTAATGCAAGGAATAAATTCGATACGGCAGGACAGGGTATACCGAGAGTTCCTCTGCGTATGGACGACGAGGCGGAAGACTTAGAGCTATCATTACCGTCGTCAGCTTCTATTCCAACCGCGGTGTTGGAAACAGCTATTGCGTCTAACAGAGCCAATTTAGATGCCTTATCTTACGCAGATCACCTTACTAAGGCGTTATCACTGCGCCTTCAAGGGGAAGAGTTTCAGGATATACAATCCTCTTTAAGACTTCTTTCAAGGGCAGTAGCTTATTCCACGTGTAACTCCGCCCTTTCAGTGGCAAATCTGGAGTTGGTTAGACGTGACGCAGCCCTAGCTACATCCACACTAGTGGATTCTAAGGTGAAGAACTCTCTTAGAGTCGCTTCGGTCTCAGGAGAACTTCTCTTTGACGGCAAGCTTTCTGCTATTTATGATAAAATTAAAAAGAAAGCTAATGATTCTCTGTTGTTCAGATCTGCTCCTAAGAAGTCGGATACAGCAGACACGAATAAGACAGGCACTTCTGGGTCTAATGCGCCCAAGAGAGGTTCCTATAGAGGTTCCGGTGCGTCCTCTTGGTCTTATTCGAGAGACCGTCAGGATAGCGACTCTCGTTCGGGACGTCCTTCAGGCCGGGACAATCGGTCGGACGCCCCGAGGTCGACGAGGCGAGGTGCGGGTCGTGGAAGACGTGGTTTCTCCTACCGCAGGCCTCGCAGGTCCAGGAGGTGATGGCTTAAACCTCTATCGCGTTCCGGTTGGCGGAAGGTTGTCGAGCTTTTCACAAGAGTGGGCGTCGATTACGGAATACCCTTGGGTGAGAGGAGTGACTTCGGAAGGTCTAAAGATATCCTTCAAACGAAAGCCTCCATTAACTCGAAGTCCAAAGTGGACTCATCTTCCATCAAATCCACAGAAAAGAGACGCTCTGTTATCAGAAGTGCAGTCTCTTTTAATGAAGAACGCGGTAGAGGTCGTAGAAAACCAGGAATCTCCGGGATTCTACAGCCATCTGTTTCTGGTTCCGAAACCAGACGGCTCGTTCCGTCCAGTCATAGATTTGAGCTGGATAAACAAGCTGATCGTCGCTCCGAAGTTTTATATGGAGACGATTCGATCGCTCAGAGCGAGTATTCGGGTGAACGATTATGCAACGAGCATAGATCTCAAAGATGCGTACTTTCACGTCATGGTACATCCGACATTCCGAAAGTATCTACGCTTTGCAGTCCTTGGAGTGGTGTATCAATTCCGGGCGATGTGCTTCGGATTGAATCTAGCACCCTGGGCTTTCACTCGGGTAATGAACTCGGTAATGATCTACTTCCGAGCTCATTCGTCTGCGGTAACGTCGGCCTACCTGGACGACATTCTTCAGAGGTACGGCAACGAGTTAACGCTTCAGAACGATGTTCAGAATCTTCTTCTATTGCTCCGATGTCTCGGTTTTATAGTAAACGAGGAGAAGTCGGATCTGGTGCCGTCCAAGTCATTCACTCATCTGGGAATGAGCTTCGAGACGCACAACAATATCGTTCGTCTGCCGTTAACCAGAGCGAAATTAGTCAGTTGTTACGCTCGCTATTGTCTGCACGCAGACAAAGTCACGCCGAGAGAATTTATGAGACTGATAGGTCTGTGCGGAGCCGCCGCGGATCTCATTCCGATGGGGCGGTTACGCACACGTCCTCTTCAAATTTTCCTGACTCAGAATTGGAGTGTGAAAATTCATTCGCTCGATGTAGACGTTCTCTTGTCAGATCAAGTGAAACAAGAGATTCAGACTTGGGCAAACATTCAGTGGTTAACTCAAGGAGTTCCGCTGCAGTTGCCGGATCCGAGTTTTACCGTTATGATGGATGCCAGTCAAACAGGTTGGGGTGCATCATTAATCCCAACGGATTCGAGATGCCAGGGTCTTTGGGATCCGCAATTCCTGTGCAAGCACATAAACATCAAGGAAATGATGTCAATTTGGCTTGCGTTACGTCACTGGATGGACATTATTCACGATGCTCATGTCCAAATCCTATCCGACAATACGACAGTAGTGGCGTATATACGGAATCAGGGATGCACTCATTCAGTTCCGTTGTATCCTTCTGTTTGCGTTAGAACATCACGTTCTTCTTTCGGTCCGTCACATACCGGGTCGTCTGAATGTGCTAGCAGACTCCCTTTCACGAAAGGGTCGTTTGTTGCCGTCGGAGTGGACTCTCAACAAACAAGTATTCAATCAGATTTGCTACCAATGGGAACGGCCAATGATAGACTTATTTGCGACACATCTCAACAATCAGTTGCAGACGTATGTGTCTCCGTGTCCGGATCCAAGAGCATTTGCAGTAGACGCTCTGTCGATCCCTTGGGACGGAATGATAGGATATGCGTATCCTCCAGCGCCGTTAATTCAACAAGTATTGCTAAAGATAAAACAATCTCAATGCAAGATTCTATTGGTAGCATCTCTGTCGCCATAGAGACCGTGGATAAATCTACTCAGGTGTCTGTTGTGGGACCTACCGCGGAAGCTTCCTCCACGGGAGGATCTTCTTTCGCAGGGGAAATCGCGCCAACTCCATCACAACCCGCAAGGTCTCAACCTTCACGTTTTTCCGTTGTGCGGTCCTTCTTGCATGGCAAGCACTTTACAGGACGAGCAGTGGATGCGATTTCTAACTGTAGGAGGACCTCCTCTTCGCTAAACTATGCGGCTAAGTGGAAGGTTTTTCGTCGTTGGTGTAGGGATCATTCTGTAGATATATTTGATCCCTCTATACCAGACATTGCAAACTTTCTAGTATACTTGTTTGACGAAATCAAACTGCAGCCTGTTACTATAAAGGGTTATAGATCTATGTTATCTGATACCTATGCACATCATGATAGTTTACAAATTGGATCTAATGTCTCTTTATCGAAGTTGGTTAGAAACTTTTCGATAAATAGACCCAGAACTCTTAGATTAATTCCTAAGTGGAATTTAGCTTGGGTTCTCCTTAAATTGAAGGAAAAGCCATTTGAACCTCTTGGGACAGTAGATTTCAAATTCTTATCTTATAAGACAGCTTTTCTCTTAGCTTTCTCTTCTGCCAGAAGAGTCAGTGAGCTTCATGCACTATCGGTGGATGATTCTCATTATCGTAGTGTTGGGAACACTATCACCTTCACTACTAATGTGGGTTTTTTAGCTAAGAATCAGGCTCCTAATAAATATCCGGAACCTATTGTTATTAAGGCTCTTCCGTCTTCACACGGGCGTAGGCCTTTACTCTGTCCTGTTAGAGCACTACGTATCTATAAACAGAGATCTCAGTTTATCAGAAAGGGACGGAAACGTTTCTTTCTGTCTTTGATGCCTAATAGAAAGGACATTTCAGTCCATTCTATTGCTAGATGGATTCAGTTAACTATCCGTACTGCTTATGAAGATTTATCTTCTTCTCAGCAGTCTGTGCTTAAGATTTCTGCTCATGAAGTAAGAGCTCTTTCTACTTCCTGGGCTTATGCTAATAGTGTTGCTATTACAGATTTAATGAAGGCTGCTTATTGGTCTCAGCCATCCACATTTACGAATTTTTATCTCAGAAATATTGAGTCCATTTCTGGAGACCTGCATTGTTTAGGTCCGTTATCTGTTGCTCAGAATGTCGTCCACTAAACAGTTGCAACTATAGTTATGCAGGCTTTCTGTTCCGGCAGTGACTCCGTCCGGCTGCCCTCTTCGCTCTGGGCTATTTGACCCAGGGCAAGGGGAAGGGGGGGGGGGAGGGCGGGTGTTCCCTTAGGTCACCTGCTTTATAGTGAAAAGCAAGGGAATGCCTCCTCCAAGTCAGTATTTCTGAGTCGCTTCCGGGATGGTTTTAAAGTGTAATATTAATGTTTAAATTCATTCATGTCTTATTTTTAAAGTGTAGCTCGGTGTGAAGCATTTGTATATGTCAAGTGTCAAACGGGCTTTAATATACAATACTCGGACACTTTTAAATGACTATAAAGAGTCTCAATTCTCTGGACTACTTTATTTATTGGCTTGCTTTAAAAATAATTAGTATAAGGGTTATACTGGATGTTAATAGAGAACATGAATGTTATTGTGCTCAATTATTAAGGGTAGTGTATCTTTCTAATTTAATATTAAATAAGAAAGATACATGTAAAGCCTAATACTCCTTTTCTCCTTAAGGGGTTACCTCTTTACTATATAGTTGAGCTTATTGGATTTTCCTCTATGTCCTAGGCCCTCCAGCCTGTTTACTATTCAGCTAAGTCTGGGTCATTGGTACAGTATAAAAATGTTAAAAAATTTATAGTAATTTATATATTTTTTATACTTACCAATGACCCAGACGGGGATGGCCCTCCCTGGAGTTGGGAACTCTTGCCTCCCTGCTGAGTACATAACGCTGACCAGGCACTGCCAGTAAGAATGATAATTGGCGCCAATTTCGGGATGACTGCGTCACTGCGCATGCGCAGTAGAGGCGTAGTATGGAGGTCCTTTAGGACATGATTTCTTTTTGTTTTGGATGCAAATTTTGGGGATTGGGGGGCAAAATTTGTGTTTGGCCCTGGTTTTGTTAGAGTTAGCACCAGCTAAGTCTGGGTCATTGGTAAGTATAAAAAATATATAAATTACTATAAATTTTTTAACTTTTCGATAAATCTTGATGAAAGCACAAGCAATAATTTCCAGAAAGTGTTAACTGTGCTTGTGGGCTACTTTTGTCCACGTCTGAAGAAACTGTCAATTCAGCACTTGGCATCATTGATTGTCCCAAAAGTTGACAGTAAGACTTTGTTTACCCAGTTGTCATCTGTCCTGGAGACCAGGAACATACCTTGGACTAATTTAATGTCACTGTTGGCAGATTCTTGCAATGTGATGAGGGGATGTAAAACTGGTTTAGAGACCAGAATAAGGAATGAAAAAGCTCCACATTTACTTGGACATTGATGGTGACATTTGTCACCATGTACATAATGCTTCAAAATACTTCTGTAAAGTATTTGCTGGACATGTGGAGAGGTTATTCACAGATCTATTTAATGACTGTAAATGGTCCCCGATTTGCAGGAACAACTTCAAGAAATATGTTTAATTCTGAATATTAACCCTTTACCTAACGAATCGCCCACATCCGCCCGCGTAATTTGCAAATTGAGCAGTTAAAAAAAAAAATTTGATGAGCTCGTTCCAATGAGGGGTCACATAAAATGGTTTTGTTGAAATTTTTGGAAAAGGTTTTAAAAATAGTAATTAAAATAATAAATTTGATATTCTCTGCTTTGGGTAATGGGTTAAGTATGCCATGCCTCAGAGGTATGCCAGCCATAGATGGCTTTCTGTTTACGATGTGGCTGTAGAAACACTGCGGTTGTTTGATGCATTAACAATCTTTTATTTTCCTATGGTAAAGCAGATTGACAGAAGCAAGAATTTATCAGCTATTGTAGAAATATACCACAGATTGGGTGTGTTTCTGGAAGGTAGAACACGGATTGATGAATTGAAGCAGCAGTTCTGTGCAAAAAAGACAAATGATGGGCAGGCGAGAAAAGACAGAATTGTTGAGAAATTGTTTAAAGAGAGAAACAAGAGTAAATTAATATTAGGCTTATATTGTACAGTATTGCCTATGTTGAAGTGTTTTGTGCTGCTCTTTGAAAAAAAGGAGCCAATGATTCACTGCCTTCATGAGGAGCAAGTTCAACTATTTAGAGATTTTTTGGGCTGTTTTGTAAAGCCAGAAATATTAAATAGCTGCACTACCACTAAAAAGCTTACAAAATTAGATATGTCTTCTGACAGTAATGTGCTACATTCTAAAGATATGTTTTTGGGCAAAAAAAGCAAAGAACCTCATCACTCAAATGACACTTAAGGGGACGTCCAACCTAACTTTGGTCAAATTTCATGTAATTTTCTTTCAAGTCTAAAAAAGGCCCAAAATGAATAACCCCGATAAATTATATACCAAAATGCTTAGAATAAAGCATAGAACATGTGGAAACTGAAATTTGCCATGGAACTGCTGCCATGTGTAAATAACACCACCTGAAAGTCTGCTATGGCATAAGTAAGAGAACAAAATTTTTGCAATAAAATACCTCAAAATAAAATAACAGCTGTATTCTATAAACATTGAAGTACATACTCGAAGAAATCTTTTCCTAATTCATGAAAGTAATAAAGATTGAGACCAAATGTTATAAGTGGAGTGCTCACTGATTGAAGGCAGACATTTTCTTTTGTTTATGTTTTGATTTGGGGAGTTCAACAAAGGTCAACTTGAAGGAGTCCAGCAGAAGAAGTATGCAAGGACAAAAGAGTGTCTCTTAGTATAAAGATGTATGTGTTACTGTGGTGGTTTGGAAAGAAACTATGATATTCTCCTATGTAGAATGCACTGCAATGTCATACATTGTAGTTGAATAAATATATTTACAAACCCCTTGCACTGTAACCCCTTTTATCTCATGCATCAATTTGATAGTGATTAAATTGTTAAATTTGTCTGGTTTATCAATAAGTATAATAGCTTTGTTTACTCTTGGACACCAATACACCCATGATATCTGTTGGAGAAGAAATAAGGGTAACTGTAACCTGTCACTGCAATAAACCATCTAATGTACTTTAAAAGTACATTGTTATTCAAAACACATCAAATCAACCTTACATAACCATTATTGCATGTACTTTCCCCAAGGAGGCTTATTGGCATATTGAGATCAGAAGGGCACATCCAGAGGGTCTCACATATTTTTTTCAAGAACGCAGTACACAAAGCAATCCCCAAAAGGTGTCAAGTGAGCTCCATTTGACACAAAAAAATTCCCGGAAGGGGGGAGGGGGGGGGGGGCTCTTCCTTTTATGACTCTACCTCCGGCACTCAAGGCTTTTTCTCAAAGTTTAACTCTTTCTTCTTTTTGAAGATCCTGGCCACACATGTTCCAAACACTATCAGACAGGTAACTCTCCAAATAAGTGTATCTGCAAAAATCATGTTACATTGCAAAACATTCTTTTTAGACTTTTAGTTCTGGACCTTTCATGCTTTTTTCTTCCAACTATAACACTTAATTTATCGATTAATGGGTGAACAGAAAAGTCCTGCCATAATCAACATTTTGAGTTCCATAAGCCTTCAAAACAGCTCCGATAAAAGTGTCAAGCATCAGATTGGTAATAGGAACAAAATCTTCACCAGAGAATTCTGTAGCAATACAATTGATGGTATAAGCAGGCACTTTGCAACAAATTGTAACAAATCAACTAGTTATAAACAAAATTTTCTAACTCAAAAGAGTGAAAAAGTACCACAACTCTGAAAAAATGTGGGAAGAAACACATGCTACACAGCAGCTACACAGGCATTGTTTCCCCATGATGCTCGATCACAACACCAAATATCCTTCAAATTGGAGTAGCAATGGTTGAGATACAAGGGAGAATGTTGGTACATGTAATGATGAATGGGTAAGACTAAGAGGACAGAGGTCACCACTGCACCTTTGATTTTCCAACTTCCAGGTCTGGGGCTTAATAATCGCAACACACCAACCTTATCAATTCATAATTTCAGTAAAATAAAAGAAATTATCAATTTTAATTAATTAATAGATGATGGGAAATATGTGGCATCCTTCGCCTTCTCGTACTACTTAATTACCTCAAACAATATCAGTTTGATGCCGACAAACGAAACTGAATGCATGTGGTCTGGTTAAAAGGTAACTCGGCATGGATAATGAGGAAATTGCGAATATTTCGTGTATTTCATTTGTTTAAAAGCCAATTGCAGCTGATATTGACCGTGCATTCGATAATTCGTTTTGGTTTTGACAACACGGCCACGCTGACACTCAGTGACAGCGGTTATGTTTATTGTGATATGCAAATTGGGGGATGGTTTCCGGTGAAGGAGATTTGTCACATTTGTCAGTGTAAAACGATGACAAAAGACACTGATCGACGCTTGTGTTAGTTTGGTTGGTTGCAAGAAAAAACTGAATTCTCAGCATCGTCCAAGCGCACCTTATTTAAAAGCGCGAATGCATCATTTGCAACCCATCTTCAATCGGTCCTTTGCAGACATCAAAGACAGCCGCGACAAATTCCATGGTTACTAGGAAGTAAATAACTTCACAACATAGGGGGAAATCAACACGCTCAATATAGTTCTAGGTCACTTGGAATATACTTCGTGAAAAAGTGATTTCCGAAGCATTCTGCTTACTTTGTTATGAATATTGCCTTATTTTATGTGTATTGTCCCGATTTTATACACTCGGTTATTTTTTTACAAGTGGTTCATGTTGTCTTTCTAGTGCGCAATAATTCAGATTTTTTGTCAACAAAAAAGTTCAGACGGCCTGTAATCATGAGAGGGAATTTCGAACCATATTTTGCAGTTATGACATTAACAGCTGAAGTATTTGCTGTCACCTGTTTGCAAATCTGCTCATACATTGTCTCGAACAAATAAAGGGCATGATCACGTCCTTGCATTCTTACGATTGCCCAAATTGAGTATTTCTGCAAGAACCACATCGTAATCACATGACCGGAAAAACATCATTGAAACATGGCCACATCCGGAACATCCAAAATTTGTGTTGGTGCTATTACATTCAAACATCAAAACCCACCAGAGTGTGTGTCAAAAAAAATGCTTTCTCCGAGTCTGTAGTATGTTATTATATTGAGGACAAGGTGTTCGAATTACTGATTATTTTGTGGTTTTACCGGTTCGTTACTTACGCCATTGGCAAATTAATCTTCTTCAAAATCATAAAATTCCCTTTTTTTTCTGAAAAAAATTATATGTACCTTTTCTATGCACTTTACTCATTATTTTGATACATAATTTGCCTTTCCTTACTTTTCTTATCTTATCTGTTTCTGATGCATTGGGAAAAATGTGAACAAATTGACCAAAGTTAGGTTGTACGACCCCTTAAGTCCACAATCACATCAGCGTTCCTGGACACAGTTAAAATGGCCTATGTGAATTGTGGCAAGCATTTGCAGAAAAAGCTGCCATTGAACAACTTACTTCTGATATCATTGGCAGCTCTTCATCCAGTTATTAGGGGACATTCAGTATCATTAAAATATCTGCAGAGATTACCCACTTAAGTAACAAATGTGTTGGTTGCCAGTGAAGAAGAGCAGTTCGAATGTGAAATTCACAAATTTCAGACAGACCTGTCTATCAAAGACAAGCCCAAAGAAATGTTGGTTGATGTGTGGTGGGGGTGAAGTGGACCAACAGAAATATTCCATTTTGGTGAAGATGGTGTGTTCCCTTCTCAGCCTTTGTCATGATCCCCAAGTAGAATGCAGTTTTAGTGCAATGAATGATATTATTGATAAGAAAACATCTTGCTTAGACATTACAACTTATAGTGCTATTCAGAATGTTAAGTATGTACTCACTGGGTCAGGGCTGTCTGCAATTGAGTACTTTCAGAAAGAGAACTTGTTGCATGAAAAGGATTCTCGACTCTGTCAGAACATGAACAGAGCTAGTCGTGCTTATCGAGAGGAAGTAAAAGTTAAAAGAGAACTTACTGAAGAGAAGAAAAGCCAATCTTTCTGTGAAAAATACCAAGATTTTGTCCAAGCAAAAAGCTAAAGAACTGAGTTCAAAGGCTGCAAAGAAGGCTAGACTGCAGTATGTTAAGCAGCTGTCTGCTTCAAAAGGAAATTGATATGATGCATTGACTGCTTTCAGTTTGCCTGTAGGAAGAATAGAGAGTATTGTACATGTTGCCAAAGGCTTTGGCTGCATGCACAATATTTTCCTTTCCTTCTACAGAAAAAGTAAATAGGTGTAATATATATATTGTGTATTGTTTTATTTCGAATCGCTGAGTGGCCCAGAGGTACAGGCACTGCCATATTATAACAATTAATATTATCGTAGATCTTGTACTTGTGGACTATTCTCAAGTTTTGTATAGTGTGAAAAAATTCTGTCAAAATATTTTAGTATTTCTTGGAAAGTTAACATGTATAATTCCACCAGAAATACATGAATGAACTTGTTTCCCATTCATCTTGATCTGCTAATGAATTTATTTGCCATTCATCTTGATCTGCTAATGATTTTATTTGCCATTCAAATGTATCTGCTATTAAATGAGAAGAGATCTATGCTACATGTACATGTGTGAGTAGTGATTTCAGTTTTTGGGAGTTCTCAAATTTTCGAGTAAAAAATACCAATTTTTTTTCTTGAGATGCCCTAAGGTTTTTGACCCCAGAGTGCCTTCAGATGCCATCTCAGAGCATCCATAAATCAAAATTTGAAGGTGAAGATTAGTATTCCAGCCTAGGTGACTGAAATGAATTGTGAAGACGATGCTGAGAACACAAAGTATTTTCAGCATCGCAACCGCCAGCCAGATCATGCAGCAAACCGAGCCACAGTGAGGCTGTCAAAAACAAAACATAAAGTACCCAAGAGAACCAGAAAAACATTGCCAAGGCAGAAAGGGCAAGGAAGAAGGGGTATTGGTGGGGCTGGTGGGTGGTTACTGAACAGACTGAACAGAATGTCTGTGCATTTCAAAGAAACGAGCGAGACTGATTTGGTCTAACTGGGACTTGGTATATACAAGCAAGTTTGCAATTCCCAATTCCATATTTGGTTATACCTCTTTGTAGTTTTCCTGGAAACGTTTAGCTAGAATACCCATGTCACAACTCTGGAATGTCACCAGTAACACATGACAATGGATGGATTGTTCACGTCTGCAGAAAAATACCATTCTGCAGCCTGCAAGTCTGCGTCAGCTTGGAGGCAACAAATGGTAATTTTCAACAACCAAGGAAAGCCCAGTATTAACATTAAAATATCTGCACAGAACTCAGTTAAATTTATAGAAATAGCTCTTGAGGCTATACATGGTATAAAGCAACTCAGCTGCTTGTACCTAGCCTGGTATACATGGAAACCATATAAGATCAGTTTAATTAGTGAAAGATATTCTTGTTTCAGCTTAAACTTCCATTAATACGAATTGTATTAATTCTTAATGTATTGGAGTGAATATTGTATCCTTTATCTCAAGCTTCAAATTATTGTTATATATTTATTCTAATTTGAGCTTGCATTCTCTTTGTGTACCTGTGCTTTCATACGTGAAAATGTGTCCTGCAGCATTGATCGATTTTCCGCCGGTGAGAAAATATTGTGATTTTGTGGACCTTGTGGGGTTTTCCTCTCATCAAAATTTATTTCTCCCACCTTTGGGGGGCCATGCCTAAGACTATTACTTGTCCCTCATGTTTACAGGTGAAACTTGTGGATGACCTGCATATTAATTGTGTCACCTGTTATAGTTGCTTTCAGGCCAATCCCTGTGGCATCTGTGGAGTTTGGTCACCGAAAATCTGGTCTGCCATGAACAAGGTGGTTCTGGCTCGTGCTAGAACCTTCCGTTCCTGGTGCAAAGGTAGCCATGCAGATATTTCTTATCAACCTACCTTACAGTTGTTTACTACAGGCTTGCACTACAGTGGAAGACCCTAACTTGGAAAATATAATCTCTATTTTGATCTTTGATCTGGGAAAGAAAAATGGTGCAAAAGCACAAAGAAAAAATAAGCCAAAACTGGGTCAAGGGCCACCGGCGCACACCCAGTAGGGGATGCTCTTCTCGAGTACAAATCCATGGCTTCCTGCACCTGTGCGCAGGCAGTAACTAATGAATCATTCTTTTTTTGTCCGCCCATTTGGCAGGACGTCCATTTGCCTTCAGAAACAGTGATAATTCAACTCGTTGATAATGGTTACCTGTGACTGGAATTATGGATCTGAGGATCGTATAATAACAGGACTGTGTTTTATATATTCTTGTTATTATTTTCAACCACATTTTCATTGTATTTTATGTATTCTCTGTGTTCGCATGCGACTTTCGCGTCCAGTGCAGTTCGGTCATAAAATTTTTGCCTGATAAATTTATGTTATCTTTTTGGATATTATTATTATTATTGGAGTTAGGTATCAATGGGGGAGGCTGTATGGACAGGATTTCTCCTCTCTGTTGATGGCAGAATTTCTGTTTTTTTGGTCCCTGTCGGCCGTCTGGGTTTAGTTGTGTTCCCTCTGGTCCTTTTTTCTGCCACTTTTCTCTCTTAGTTGGGGGTGTGTTGATTTCACCTTTTTCTTCTACTGCTCTCACCTCTGTTATGCCCAGGACTGTTCCTTGAGGGAAATGCCTTTTGCCCAAGCATGTGGGGCGTTTTCATGACCATTCCACCCGCACCCGTGGGGAGGGGGAATGCTGTCATTCGGGGCCTCCCAGGCATCTCCCTGAAGAGATGCCTGGTTCTGGGACTGTGGTCAATCTCCAGTCGACATCCGAGGCTGTCACTAGGGTTGTGACTCCTCCTTTGGAGCCGAGCTAGGTTGCTTTTCCCCTTTTCCCCTTTTCCATCAGTTTCAACAGCTCCCGTCATATCTTCCCCCTTCCCCCATGCCCCGATATACCCTTTTACCTCAAGCCCTCTCCACCCCAACACCCCCCCCCCCCCCCTTATTTCACTCATTGGAAATACAGCTGACCACCCAAATGACCGGCATAAACTGTTTCTGGGCGGTATGTTCTACACTCATACTCACCATGCCCCTCAGTAAGCACTAATTTGACCCCTTCCCCTATGCTGCGGGCAGGGCTGGGCAGTCTTGTTCGCAAAAATTCTCATTCAAATTTTACTGTTTTACTGTTTCACCGCCACAAAATATATTTTTGTGACAATTCCCACCCCCCCCCCCTCCCTTATCGAGCTCATCCCAGTGGGAGCTATGAGCCATGTTTTCGATAAAAAAATAGAGAGCCATGAGCTATGTCTTTGAAAAAAAGTAGATATGTCTAGCTAGTTGTTTAAGTAATCGCTTTAGGGTATACCGAAACCCATAAGAATAGGAGGTGTTAGGAATTGACTAATTGGCTCACTCGTCAAATCTTAATCCAGTTTATTGTGCAGTTTATTGTATTGTTTCTTTTTTCCCAATTATTGACACTTTATATGCTAATATCGTACAGAACCTTTACTTGGATACACCCGTTTACCTCATAACCACCCCGCCCCTCCTTAGTCTGTTACTCAGAATCACTTTGGTCTGTATGGAAACCCCTCAAAAAGGTGGTGTTACATCCACACCCCCCCCACCCCCCCCCCCCCCCCGCCACCATCCGTTTGCATTAAATTGACCTTTACCCCATGTAACGGCCATAACCGCTATTGAAACCTCTCAAATAAGGCAGTGTTATATCCCCCCACCCTACCCACCCCCCACCCTAGTATGCATCAAATTGACCTTTATCCTATGTAACGGCTTTTACCTGCCAGCATTGTTGCCTTGGTTTTTTTTTTTTTTTTTTTTTTTTTTTTTCGTTTCGTATCGTTTCCAACTATTACCACTAATAACATATCTCATGTCCCCTCATTGGAGGAATCTCACCATGCTTGTCCCGAAGGGGGAATGAATTATGAGCTATGTTCTCGACAAAATCATCTACAAAAGGCAGTGTCCTTAAATGATTCATCCAACGGCAAATCCGTTCATTCCATCGCTCATTCATTCAGTCTACCCTCATATACTCATAATCCCTATGCCTCTGAGTACGCATCTATTTGACCCTATCCTGAATGCTGCGGACATAACTGGGCAGCTCCATCTGCAAAATTCTCCATTCGAATTTTGTTTCTTTTCAATTACCGCCACAAAAGATATCACATGACCCTTCACTGGGACGAGCTTGTTGAGGTCGTTCCAATGGGAGCTTGAGCTATGTTTTGATAAAAAAAAAATGGATATGCTTAGTTAGCTGTTTCAGCAATCGCTATAGGTAGCACTGAAACACACCAGAATGGGATGTGTACTGAATTGACTAATTGGTCCACTTATGAAATTCTAATCAACATGTTTTCTTTTCTTTCCATCTTATTGACCCTTCTTATGCTAATACCGTAAAATCCTTTTAACATATACCCGAATACTCCATAACCCCTCCCCACCCCTCTCTCTCTCTCCCCGTATGCATCTATTTGGCCTTTACCTAATGTTACGACCATAATCTGGAAGCGCAGTTTAAAACAAAATCCCTTTCAAATTGAACTGTTCAATTGCTTTTTGTTTCATTAGTTCGTTTCTCCATTCCAGCTATTGCCACCATGCAGAGGCATATTTTATGACCCCCCCCCCCCCCCCCCCCCATTGGTACGGGCTCATCGAGCTTGTTCCAATGGGGAGTTGTGAGCTGTGTCCTCGGCAAACGTGGAAATGTTTGGCTATTTATTTACAAAATCGCTAAGATTTCTACTGAAACCAACAACAAAATGCAGTTTTATGAATGAATCCATTGCTCGGCCCATTTGTTTGTTTGTCTGTTCGCTGCTCGTTCATTCATCCATTTATTTATTCATTCGCTCATCCACAAGTTTATTTATTCATTGTTGTTTTCAATACACATTCATGCAATATCTATTCATCCATTCATCCACTTATCCATTTATTCGTCATTTGTTCACTCATTTATTCAGTTACCTATTCGTTATTCTCATTGCTCGTTCATTGACCCAACATGCACTTGACTGTTAATCGCTAATCTATCTCTGATTTGTTTCTTATCAGTATTATCTTCACATGAAGTTTTCATGTTATCATCCGCTGGATGTGACTTCTAGTTAGCGTACATTTTTTATCAAGATTTGCCTTGTTACAGTCGGCTGGAGAAGGGATTATATTCCGTCTCCAGTGGACAATAACAAGGCAAGTAATTAATGTGTATTGACAAGCACCTCGCCCAGTGATATTCTAACAAAACGTCTATTTTCCGACGGAAGTTGCTACCACCATCAAGTTATTCGTTCCCCCATTCATGTAATACCTATTCATCCATTCATTCACTTATCCATTTATCCGTCATTTGTTCATTCATTTATTCAGTTACCTATTCGTTATTCTCATTGCTCGTTCATTGACCCAATATGCACTTGACAGTTAATCGCTAATCTATCTCTGATTTGTTTCCTATCAGTATTATCTTCACATGAAGTTTTCATGTTATCATCCGCTGGATGTGACTTCTAGTTAGCGTACATTTCTTATCAAGATTTGCCTTGTTACGGTCGACTGGAGAAGGGGTTATATTCCGTCTCCAGTGGACAATAACAAGGCAAATAATTAATGTGTATTGACTAGCACCTCGCCCAGTGATATTCTAACAAAACGTCTGTTTTCCGACGGAAGTTGCTACCACCATCAAGTTATTCGTTCCCCCATTCATGTAATATCTATTCATCCATTCATTCACTGATTCATTTATTCGTCATTTGTTCATTCATTTATTCAGTTACTTATTCGTTATTCTCATTGCTCGTTCATTCACCCAACATGCACTTGACTGTTAATCGCTAATCTATCTCTGATTTGCTTCCTATCAGTATTATCTTCACATGAAGTTTTCATGTTATCATCCGCTGGATGTGACCTCTTGTTAGCGTACATTTTTTATCAAGATTTGTCTTGTTACAGTCGACTGGAGAAGGGATTATATTCCGTCTCCAGTGGACAATAACAGGGCAAATAATTGATAATTAATGTGTAATAATTAATGTGTATTGACAAGCACCTCGCCCAGTGATATTCTAACAAAAAGTCTGTTTCATGAACAGTATGATATTCTTCCCTCTATACCAATTTGGCTTACAATCACTCCTTTTATCAAGCCTACATTTATCTTTCTATATCTTGGCCCATAAATTTGCCCACGCACTTGACCATGGTATTTAAGGTTTGTCTTAAATACCTTATCCATTACTTTTATCTTTTTTACTTTTTCATTATTTTTGGATTTCTCGCGCTGAACAGCGGATTCCGAAGACCATTTAGCAACTGTAAATTCTCACAAAACAGTGACATATATCCTAAAAAGTACCCCCAAAGTGTTATTGTAGGTTTATTCACCTTTCTCAATAATGGATAATAAGTTATCCCTAGATGAGATCCAGAATGAAGATGCCTTTGACTTCGTTACTGTATTTAATAACGAAATCTCGCCCATGTCTGAAGATGATCCAATTACACCATTGACTGTTGACAAAGATAACTGTAAATATCATACACCGGAAACTTTCTCGACCACGATAGTTACCAAAAAGAAGTCAATAGCATTGCTTAATATTAATTGTCGTAGCTTAAACGCTAACTTTGATCAATTCAAATCGCTCATTTCCGACCTCCAGTTAGACCAGACTTTCTTTGACATCATCGGCATAACGGAGACATTCAGCATTAACAAAGACATTTCATATACTTTAGAAGGTTATCAACCGCTCTTATTACGAACACGACCGATAGACGATGACGGTAGAGGCGGAGTTGGTATGTTTGTTAAAGAAAGGACAGCCTATAAAATAAGACACGATCTAAGTATATTCATTCCCCATGTATTTGAATCCCTGTTCATAGAGCTTACCGACACCGGTAAATCCATAGTAGGGGTCATATACAGACCAAATACAGCTCCAAAAGGTGACATAGTCTTGTTTTTGTCAAAATTTACCAACGTACTTGACCAAGTAAATTCCGAAAATAAAAACACATATTTAATGGGCGACTTTAATTTAGATCTACTTAATTTTAATCAACATAATAAAACCAACCTGTACCTAGATTTATTATTTAGTGCTGGATTCACTCCAACTATTACCAAACCTACAAGAGTGACAGATCATTCGGCTACCATAATTGACCATATATTTTGCAATAACTTAAATCAATTTACCTCAGGAATAATCATAACAGACGTAAGTGACCACTTCGCAACATTTTACATCGATAGAACAAACATATCAAGACCCAACATCCCCACGGAATACAAACGAATTTTCAGTACTAGGAATATTGCTTCATTTAAACGCCTACTTTCCGAATCAGATTTCTCTAACATATTTTCAGAGATTTGTCCGAATGACGCCTATGAAAAATTTCTTCTGATTTTATCAGATTCATTTGAGAAGTCATTTCCCATGCAAAGGGTTAGTACTAAGAATAAATATGTAAAACGAGAGCCATGGATGACCGCAGGTCTAATGCAGTCATCCCGAAACAAACATAAACTCCTAGTTAAAAAATTAAAACACCCATCTAATGACAACATTTCCCGATACAAAGTCTATTGCAATGTCTTTAACTGCAAACAAATGCAAACACAAACAAACTTATTACAAGCAAGTATTAGAAACAAACAAAGGAAATGTCAAGAAAACCTGGGATATCCTTCGAAAAGTAATCAATAAGTCAAACAATTCACCACCTCTACCGTCATCATTCTCAGATGGCAACCTAACACTAGAAAGTCCGACAGCAATCGCTGATAAATTCAACAATTATTTTGTTAACATTGGAAAAGGTATAGCTAATAATATGACAGAACCTACCAATCATTTCACTGACTACCTAAAAAACGGAGTGTCTGATTCTTTCTTTGTATCGCCTACTGGCGTCCAAGAGGTTATCCTCTGTACAAAAAGCCTATCTCCAAAGTCATCATTAGACTGTCATAATATCTCCTCGAAAATATTGAAAGAAATCATACAGGAGATAGCAGTACCCCTTACGCATATAATAAACCTGTCATTCGCCACTGGTATTGTACCTCAGAAAATGAAAACTGCAAAAGTAATACCCATTTTCAAGTCAGGAGATAAACACTTATTCAATAACTATCGACCCATAAGTATCTTGCCATCTTTTTCCAAAATTTTGGAAAAAATAATGCACAAAAGACTAACAGGCTTTCTGGATGAACATAAACTTATTTCTAATTACCAATTTGGCTTTAGAAAAGGACACTCTACTATTCACCCCATTCTACATCTTATTAATCATGTTGCCAAAATGAATGACACACCTTCAAAAGACTGTACATTATCTATATTTTTGGATTTTTCCAAAGCATTTGATACAATTGACCATAGTATTCTGATTAAAAAACTGGAGCACTATGGTATACGAGGTATAGCAAACTCATGGTTTAAAAGTTATCTCTGCCAACGAACCCAATTTGTTCAATTCATGACCAGTTCTTCGGATGCGCAAACTATCACAACAGGTGTTCCTCAAGGTTCTGTCCTGGGTCCCCTCTTATTTCTTTTGTATGTGAATGATATTTGTGAGTCCACAAGTTTGAAAGTATTATTATTTGCTGACGATACTACTGCTCATACATCTGGGAATAACCTAAACAACATAAGTAGGGAAGCCAATTATGAACTATCAAAAATTAGTGACTGGTGTCTAGCCAATAAACTGGCACTGAACGCGAGCAAAACTAAGGCCATTCTACTGCACCCCCAACATGACAATTATAATTTTGACCTAAATATCTCACCTATATCATTAAACAGTACTGAGGTTGAGATCGCAGGAAATAACAGGAAAATTAAATTCATACAATTTCTTGGAATCAACATGGATGAAAACCTAAAATTTAAGCATCACATATCGACGGTCGCCACAAAAGTGGCCAGGGCAGTTTACGTGTTGAATAGAGTCAAACGTTTGTTACCCATCGAATCGCTAAAACAATTATATTTCACCTTGATCCAAAGTCACCTAATCTATGGTGTCCAAATCTGGGGCAATTCGTCTTCTACCAATAGGCTATTAAATCTTCAAAAAAAGGCTATACGGATTATAACCAACAAAAAATTTAATTCTCACACTGACCCACTTTTCAAACGGTTAGAAATTTTGAAAATACACGACTTGTACAAGTTATATTCCCTCTTATTCATGATTGACTGGTCGAGCAATAACTTACCAAGAAGTTTCGACGACTGTTTCCAGATTCATACAAACCCTTCTGGAAGGGTAACCAGACAAACCGGAAATCTAGCAATACATAAACCACGAACCCAATTCTCAATGGCCCTGCCACATTTCAACTTTCCGAAAATGTGGAACGAACTCGACTCGTTCACAAAAGCCCTTACCCAGTCAGCATTTAAGAAAATACAAACAAAGAAATATCTTGATTCATACCAATCCACTATCCACTGTACTAATCCATCTTGCACTGACTGCTTGGCTAATTCTGGATCACTATCATCTACCTAGTTTCCTAACACAAGTGCCCCATCTTTCCCGTAATGATTATCATTATCTTTCTGATCGTTTTTGCGTACACTCACTTCGTTCGTAAAGATATCTTAATTTCGGAATTCCTAATGGGGCAAACCTCAATTGCTGCTTTGCATTCAGATCTGGTAACATATGTGGGGAAAAAAAAAACCCAAAAAAAAACAAAACAATACAAAACAAAAAAAGGGGTCAAGAAATAAAAAGTAAATAAACAATATAAATATATAAATACAATTAAAAAGAGAAATAATCTTTAAAAAAATACAACAATAAAAAAGAATACTAAAAATAAAATTCTGTAAAATCGGATTCTGCTGTTCAAAAAAAAAAAAAAAAAATGAATAAATAAATAAAATAAGATAAGGATCAAATAAAATAAAATAATTCATTTTCATTTTGATTTTTATTTATTTTTTTTTTCTGTTCTTTCAGGTTTTATCTATTTACCTTAATATTTATTTTATCTTAATATTTCACCATATACCATTTTCTCTGCATGTTTCAATATTGAAAATATGTACATATTTTACCCTGGGAATGACGGGAAGACAGTCACTAGACTATGTCATTTCCCAGCAGTATACATATAAACACTTTTTAAAAAAATTATGTTATGCACTATTATTGTAAAAATATTTGTATACTGCGAATAAATTTCATTTCATTTCATTTCTGCTGCTACTGCTGATCCGTCTGCAACGTCATCGGTCACTGTTTCTGCCGGCCTCAGCTTATCCCTGCAGGGGTCTGCAGAGATGCATCTCTGGTAGTGTGGATGTGGGGTATCGGCCTCAGCCTTCCCTGACTTCAACTCGGCGAAGTCGGAAGGGGCTGCCAACCGAACCCTCTGCTGTGCCCTCTCAGCCATTGAGCACAGCAGTTTTATCCCTGCAGGGGTCTGCAGAGATGTCTGGTAATGTGGACGTGGGGTATCGGCCTCAGCCTTCCCTGACTTCAACTCGGCGAAGTTGGAAGGGGCTGCCTGCTGAACCCTCTGCTTTGGTCTTTCGGCCATCAAGCACCGCAGTTTTCTCATTGGATTCGGATGTTCATGGAGAGGCCACCATGAACTCTGTGGCATTTCCGTCCACGCACTCTGGTCCCGTGGCCAGTTTTGCGAGACCAACGCCTTTTGTGCAGACTGGACCTTCTGTCCCTCAGAGGTCCGCGGCACTCTCCTGAGTTCCTGCTCTGTAGATCTGCAGGGTATGTCATACCCCTATACACATCTGCCTTCAGATGTTTCGGCTGCCACCCGTCACCCCGCGTCGGGTGTATTTGAGGATCGTAACCCTTCGCTGGTTAAAAGGGTCAGGAGTGAAGCCACTTTGCCGGTTCGTTCCCACGTCGAACCGACCTACACAGGCCATGAGCTTAGGGAGGCCCTCTCCTTGCTCACTCAGGTTCTGTCCAAGAGCCTTCCTGTTGCTTCCAGCGAGGCTACTAGTGGTTTCCAGGTGCCCCCTGCGATCGGAAGCAGGCCACTTTCTGATCCCTCAGGTGTGCCTACACCATGGGAAGCATCAGCTGGTTTGTCCATGTTGATGGGCTATGTGTCTTCCGACTCAGAGGATGGGTCCGACATACCTGACGTCGAGAACCAAAAGTCTTCTGACTTGGGGGCAACCCTTGACTTTGTGTTTGGGTTCCTTCCAGATCGCAAACCGTCAAACCAGCCGACACTGTCAGCCAGGCCACGATCATCGGTCGTGCGCCTACAGCCTGTGGAGCAACCTGCTTCTGGGCGCTTTCGACCGTGCCAGTCGGTACAGGTGGTTGAAGCGTTTTCAGCTTTAGACTCGTTCTTCGCTAGGGTTGACACTTTTTTGCCTCCAGTGCGTTATCGTTTCTACAATTCCACCAATCCATCAGTCTGCCAGACTTTGACGGTCTTGGATCAGGACTCCACCTCCCTTGGGCTTTCCAAGCCCAAGTCGGCCGTTATTCCTATGGTGACTCTGGAGTCCCTGTTGGGCTTATCGAGAGAGATGCTGGGCATGCTTTCTCTCTCGGATCAGGTTGTCTCTGCTTTGGCTGCTTTTCTGCCTACAGATAAGTTTGACGACGTACAAGCTCCTTTGCGTGTGCTTTCCAAGGCGCTCATGCACACGCATGCCTGTAACACAGCTAACTTGGAATTAGTTTGCAGGGATGCTGTGTTGGACACACGCCATTCCCTTCCTGAGGTGCAGCACGCTGCTCTTCGATCTGCTTCTTCGGCGGGTCGGCAACTATTCCATGGTTCCGTGGCAACGGTCCGGTGTGACATCCTACATCATTCCATAGATCAGCTGCTGCTTCGTCAGCTTGATCAGCCTTCTGTTGGAGGCAGGGGCCGTCCAAAGCCTAACAAGTGCCCTTTTGCTTCCTCTGCGAAGACAAGGGCTGATCCTCCTGCCGCCGCTTCTACTTACTCATGGGGTAAGGGTAAGGGTAAATGTCGGCAGGCTAGAGGGAGGACTCAGGATTCTTCATATAGTACAGGAGGTGTTTCTCCTCTTGCGGGCCTCGCCAAGGCTCGAAATGAAGGTCCTCACCTCGATTTGTCCCAGGTTGAGGCATCCAACTCTGTCGAAAGTGCCTCTTCCAACACAAGTTTCTTTAGATGTTACACATTGGGAACTTTTGATCATGGAGATAGACAATCTCCTGTCAAAGGAGGAGATCGAGGTCGTCAAGAACATTCATTCAGTGGGATTTTATTCCCACTTGTTCTTGGTGCGGAAGAAGGACGGCTGACTCTGACCGGTTATCAACCTGAGTATTCCGACGGTGCAGGGTCATTTCCACTGAGTGGATGCTCCATAGGGCAGTGTTCAAGTCGCTTTGCGATCTCTGGGGTCGTCCCCACATCGATCTCTTTGCGACTTGTTGGAACCATCAGGTGGACACTTTTGTGTCCCCGTGTCCAGATCCTCTGGCTTTCGCTGTGGACGCTCTATCACTTGGTTGGAATGGTCTTGTTGGCGACACCTTCCCGCTGGTTCCGATTCTGCCTCAGGTTCTAACCAAGATACGAACCTGCAGTTGTCGAATCATTCTGATCACTGCCCTGTCGCCTCAATGGGTGTGGATCAATCAGCTCTGCTCTCTGTTGACGGCGGTTCGGGCACGTCTCCCTCTACTTTGCGACCTTCTTTGCCAAGGTCACCCGACAAGGTTTCACGTCGACCCAACTTCATTGTGCCTTCACGCATCTCTTTTGTCAGATCCTGTCTCCTCCGTAGAGGTTTTTTCGAGAGTGGAGTGCATTTCTTCTTCAAGGTGGCACTCTACTGGTTTAGCCTATGCAGCTAAGTGGAAGGTCTTCTGTCAATGGTGTGCCGATCACTCTGTTGATTAGGCCAATCCTTCGATATCACAGATTGCGGAGTTTCTGGTATATCTGTTTGGTTCTTGGGGTCTCCAGCCTGTTACCATCAAAGGTTACAGGTCCATGCTTTCGGAGACCTTTTCGTATGTGGGACAGCGTCGTATCGGCACTATTCCATACCTCTCCAAGCTTGTTCGGCACTTTTCCTTGAAAAGGCCTAGGACTTTGCAGCTTACCCCAAGGTGGAATCTTTGTTGGGTGCTGCTTTGCTGGGGGGGGGGGGGGGGGGTGGGGGGGGGGGGGGGGGGTGGAGGGCGCTGTTCGAACCTTTATCCCAGGTGGATATGCGTTTTCTCACAAGACGGCTTTTCGGATGGCTTTTGCCTCAGCCAGACAGGTTAATGAGCTTCACGCCTTCGCGGTCTTGTTCAGGAGCTCTCCCAACAGTGTTACGTTTACCACTGATTGCTCCTTTCTAGCCAAGAATCAGATACCAGAAACTACTCCAACTCCTATCTGTATCAGGTCTCTTCCTTCTGCTGAGGGTAACTGCCCTTTGCTGTGTCCGGTTCGTGCAATTCGCATTTATCTCAATCGGACACAGTTCATTCGGAAAGGCAGGAAACAATTTTTTCTGTCTCTTTTTCCTGGTCGACAGAAGATCTCTTCTCAATTCATTTTTCGATGGATTTGTCTTGCTATTCGCACGGCTTATGTTTGTCTAGCGACTGACGATTGAATTACCAAGCGTATTTCTGCCCACGAGGTGCGTGCATTGTCTACCTCTTGGGCTTATACTAACTCCGTCATGTTGTCAGATGTTATGCAGGCAGCCTACTGGAGAAATGCTACTTTCTCCACCTATCTGCGTCAGTTGCAGGAGCAGTCAGAGGACCTTTTTACTATGGGCCTCTTTCTTCTGCTCAGGCTGTTGTCTACCCTAGCCATTAGGCTTCTTACAAGGTCAGTTCCAGCTCTGTGCTGTTACTGCCCTTTCTGTCTGTACGTCGCACAGAACCATACGCCTCATCTCTCATTGTCTTTTTACTAATGATTGTGATGCTATGGTTTGATAGGCCTAGGGACCTCTTCCTCTGTCCACGGTTCCAGTGCAATATGGGTTATGTGGGGGTTGGTTATGTGATTCCCTCCATCCTATTGTCTATTCAGCCTGTAGTAAACAATTGTAAGGTAGGTTTATAGAAATTTAAATTTTATAATAAATTTCCTTTCGTATACCTACCATAATTGTTTACATGGAGGCCCTCCCATCTTCTTATTCGGGTAAGAATCCTTCCTCCCCACTGATCACATAACTCCAATGTTGGCGGATTCAAAAGAATGATTCATTAGTTACTGTCTGCGCACTGGATGCCGGAAGCCGTGGATTTGTACTAAGAGAAGAGCATCCCCTACTGGGTGTGCGCCAGTGGCACTCTACCCAGTTTTGGCTTATTTTTTCTTTGTGCTTTTGCACCACTTTTCTTTCCCAAATCACTTGGGAAAGATCAAAATAGAGAGTATATTTTCCAAGTTAGGGACTTCCACTGTAGTGCAAGCCTGTAGTAAACAATTGTGGTAGGTATAATAAGAAAGGAAATTTACTATAAAATTTAAATTTCTGAGAGTGAATCTGTCATGCAGAATGTTGGGCAGTCCATTTTGGTAACACTTCTCTGCAGCTGTTGGTGGTGCTGGTGATGGGATGCCTGAAGTGGGGACTCCAGTCTCCCTTCCTTTGGTGCCAGGGGTCACCCTTGGGGCAATGGTTTTCGTTGAGACAAGTTCTTCTGAGGTCCACGCAGACACTCTCTCCGATTTTCTGCTGGCATCATCTGCAGCTGCTGAGGAATTTGTTCATGCTGCTCCTATTCTGCATAACAGCCTTCCTTCCATCTCTTCTGGAGATGGTATACAGACTCGGGGGCCTGAGGCTGTATACGGTGTGGTTATGCGGGGCACCCAGCTTTCCCTAGATTCTCAGCGAAGCTGTATGGATTTGTTGGCTGCCCTGTCTCATCTAGCTAAGTTTACACCTGGCCAGTTGGGATGCTCTGTCACTTCAACAGAGATTCCCTGACCGTTGTCAGGCAAATTGTTTGTTGTTTTGCCTTCCCCTGCTGGTGAGCCGATGAGAGATGGGGCTGGGACAGTGGCAACCAGGTCCTTCTGTGATGCAGAGGACAGTGACGGCTCCTGTTAGCTCTCACTATGTCCCAAGTCTTGTTGTCGATTGACACAGGTCGTTGGTCTCAGAGGATTTGCAGTCAGGGACTTCTTTTGCTCAGATCAAATCACAAAACTTCTCATTGGCAGAAATTCGGAATTGATGTCACAGTAATTTGCGCATGCACTCGGTAAAGCAGGAGGTGTGCAGGGAGAGTACCTGTAATTTCGAGCACCAGTCTTGCTCGACCCTTTCGATCTCTTTTCTCAAGCTTTTGCACTCTTCTACTTTTCCAAATTCGTTTGGAAAAGTTATTAGCTTGAGTATAAGTTCCAAAGTAGGGCTTGCACAAACGTTACAGCCAATTATAAATAATTGTGGTAGATATGTTAAAAAACAAAATTTATTAAAAAAATTTAATTCCTCTTAGTTTTCACTTCATAAACTAAGTACAAGGTCAATAACTCCCCCAAAAAATCATCCAACTGGGACCAGACATGAACAAAGCCACATACTAGAAATCTGCCATTTATCTGAATGTATAACGGAAAAAAAGTCAGGAAAACTGATTCTCTGAGTGTTCACATTATAAACTAAGTTCAAGGTCAATAACGCCATGAAAAATCATCTGACCGGGGACCAAACTCAAACTTGAGTTGTAGGTACCCATGACAAAGCCACATACCTCACATCAGTCAATTATCTCAATATATGGTGAAAAAAAGTCTGGAAAACTTTTATTTTGGAATGACAAGCGTACTCTTGTGTGCCAAATAATAATACAGGCAGAATAATATTGCAGGATGGAAAATTAGTTAAAAATAATAGTACAGGGTGGAATAATAGTACATTGAGGAAACACCAAGAGAGTTTTTTTCTGAAATTCGTATTATTATTCAAAATCAATTATTTGAGTTACATCTCAATATGTACTCTCCCAAAAAAGAAAGTGTGCATGCTAAAAAATAACACTAAAAAAAGATACATATCATTTTCATTCATGGAAATTTTATTCAATCACAGATGAATCAATTTGTGATCAACACGAGAAATTTCATTACGCTACGACGAATACTCTTGGTGCCATGGAGAGTCAAAGACACTAAGGGTCAAACACAAAAGTCACACACTCAATATCTGGTATGACCTCCGTCTGCATCGACTACTGCTGTGCATCTACGCCTCATGGAAGCGAACAAGTTAGCATGGAAGTGTTGTGGGATGTTGTTCCATATTCTGATAAGCTGTCTAGCGTTGACGGTGCATGGGGAAGCCGGCATAGCTGATGTTTCATTTCGTCCCATACGTGCTCAGTGGGTGAGATATCGGGTGAATTTGCGGGCCAGGGAAGAACATCCACTTGTTGTTGCTGCAGATACTGTTGAACAACACAAGCTGCGTGGGGTCGGGCATTGTCCTGCTGTAGAATGATGCCGGGGCCGTGACGTTGCAGAAATGGGACAACAACAGGTGTAAGCACTTCATCACGATATCTGGCTGCATTGAGATTGCCATCAATAATGACCAGCTCAGTTCTGTTACGGGCAGTGATGCCACCCCACACCATGAGAGACTCTCCCCCATAATGGTTTCGCTCCATGACACATGGATCTGCGTAGCATTCGTTTCGACATCTGTACAATCTCTGGCGGCCATCTGATGATGAAAGATGGAAACGACATTCATCTGTGAATAAAACACGTCGCCACCAGTGTAAGGGATGCCTGAGATGTCTACACCACTGCAGTCGAGCATGACGATGACGTAATGTCAAAATCGGACGAATTGCAGGTCTTCGAGGATGTAAGCCGTATTCTCTCAGCCGGTTGATTACTGTTTGAGGATGTATTCATCTCAGGTTAGGGATGTTCCTGGCTGTCATCGTTGCCGTTTGTTGCTGGTTCCGGAGATGGACGACACGTATATACCGATCTTGTGCAGGGGTGGTAACTCGGGGTCTCCCAGAGCGGGGTCGGTCTCGAACGTCATCATGTTGTGCATGTCGATGGACTAGCCTGTCTACAGTGTTACGGTGGCAGTTCAAATGCTGGGCAACCTCTCAGTGTCTTCTGCCAGCTCTAATCATACCCAGGGCAAGGAGACGTTGATTCATTGTCAATCTTGGCATGCTAATGTGGAGTCGTTTTAACAGCAGCGCAAGTTTGAATGTGAACGATAGGAAGGCCTTCCTTTAGTGTTTAAATACCCAAGAATTAACACTGTTGCATGAATTTTCAGACTCTCCACGTGCAAAACATGCCTTTTCACAAACGTGCAGCACGTCATTTAACGTTAATGCAATTTTAACGGGGAAAGCTGTTTTTGTGTTCAATATAACTTATTCATGAACAGGTTAACACTCTTTACACCTACGAAAATTATTTTTTTGGAGTTTGATCAATTTCTGCAATGCATACTTTCTTTTTTGGGCGAGTATATATGTCTAAGTAAGTGTAAGTTGATATGGTTAAAACACATGACATTTGTTCACCAGCACAGCAGAATCATGTATAGCTTTTCAGAAATTGTAATTAAATCTCTAGTATTATAATGGTGAGAAGTGCAATTTGTTCTCGTCAGTTTAAGTCATGAGTGGGACAGGGTGTCGCTCAGGTATAATAATGTGGGCCCACCTCTGGTAACCAGGTTGTCATTGCACAGCTTATGTGGTCTGGCTCTCATACAGGGTTCCCACTGATATCCAAGAATCACATTCAAGCTTTATTTAAGCACATTTCAAGGAATTTGAGGATGATTTTAAAGGACTGCTAGGGCTGTATAAATTAGGCGAATGGTGGTTTCATTCATCTGCCATTGTCCTAAAAATAAATAAGGTGAAAGAAATAAGGTTTCGTTCACCTACATTACTAGATCTTTGACGAATGTCTTTACTCGAATTGTCGTTTTATTCTTTTGTTAACTCTTGCAGATCCATGATCTACATTGTAATGATGATAAAACCTATTGTTATGATGACAAAATGCTGTGATGTAACACACTGCTGGAAAGGGCTCAAAGAGCCTTACCGACAGTGTGTTACATCACAGCATATTATCAGATCTAACAGAAACTTGTGAAATAAAATGCAGTAGCCTAGAATCTGCACATCAGACTGTTAATCATTTATTTATTGGTGTTTAAGATCACATATTTCTGCACAATGTCTAATCATGACTGCAATATGGAAATAAAGTTTAGTCAATCGTTATTACCCAAATTGCCCGTTTCAGAAGACTTCCACCCCAAAGCATGCTGACTGGATCCTATTTTAGTAGAAAAGCAGAGCCTGTTTACCACAATAAACAAGAATTTCTTTACTTCCTGGGGCAGGCTGAGGTTGGTTATCATGAAACCCCTTGCCTCAGCCTTGTAGATAAACTTAATTCAAATACTTTTCAAGGAAGGTGATAGTAAATACAGTACTTTTCAAGGATAGAATCAAATTCAAGCACTTCTCAAGGAAGGAGCTGAAATTCAAGGACTTTTCGTTTGAATGGGAACTCTGTCTTAGATGTCTCAGTCTATCAATGGAGTCAATTCTTAAGAATTTATTTCAATGGGATATTGAGATATCTGTGTTGATAAGTTTGTTCTTCGGCAGTGGTTGGTGGGTTTCTTTGGCCATCCTGTTAAATTGCTTAATCAGCCTTCGGAATTTACGGCGGCATTCAGCAATGCCGCAGCAAGAGCCGTCGCTTGTATTTCTGCTGTCACAAAATTTTTGCAAAGTTTGCCCTCACTGCAATGCATGATAAGCATAACGTTAAAGGAATAACATTGTCTATTTCGTTATGTGTGAAATCGACAACTCTCTGGCTTCAGGCTTGATGGAAATCGACATTGTTAACACTGTAACAACTGTTGCTTGTGAAATCGACAAACTGGTTCGGGGGCAGTAGAGTAGAAATAAAGTATGATTCGGGAGCAGTTTTTTAGTGTTTTGTTTCACATTTTAATGAACATGGTGAAGAAACTGTTCTAGGATGGGGGCACGAATTGGTCGGTCTTGAATGTGATTATTTATTAGCCCGACTGTTTACAGTGAGGGCTATGGTAATGATTTTTGTCCGTCCATCCGTCCGTCTGTTAACATTTAGAGTTTTGGTTAAAGTTCGTGGTTAAAGTTTTTTACTGAAGGTTAAAGTGGTTTTTTTTTTTTTTTTCTTTTCCTATTTAGTTAACATTTGGAGTTTTGGTTAAAGTTTGTGGTTGAAGTTTTTTATTCAACCTTCAAGTATAGGCTATACCCGGTAGTTCTTGTCTGATCGTCACGAAATTTCATATGCAGGTTTTGGGTCATGTCAACATGAGAACGTCAACCTTTTGGTCGTGATCGGTCAACCGGTATGGCTGCCCTAGCCCAAAATCCGAAAACCATTAGCACAGTCTACAGGTCATATTTATGAAGGGATTTCATTGCAATTTCATAGAATGCCTCTGTATAATGCCTAGATGAGAACGTCTCCGTTTGGACGTGATTGGGCAACTGTGATGGCTACCGGTGCCCGAAGTCCGAAAATCTTCAGCACAGTCTATAGGTCATATTTATGAAGGGATTTCATTGTAACTTCGTAGGATCAATCCACATGATGCCCGGATGAGAATGTCCCCTTTTGGTTGCGATCATTCAACCATGATGGCTGCCCGAGCCTGAAGCCCGAAAACCTTTAGCACAGTCTACACGTCATATTTATGGAGGGATTTCATTGTAACTTGATAGGTTGACTTCATATAATGTCTAGATAAGAACGTTCCCTTTTGGGCAACTGTGATGGCAACAGGGGCCCGAAGCCCGAAATCCTTCAGCACAGTCTACAGGTCATATTTATGGAGGGATTTCATTGTAACTTGATAGGTTTACTTCATATAATGTCTAGATGAGAATGTCCCCTTTTGGACAACTGAGACAGCAACAGATCCCGAAGCCCGAAAACCTTTAGAATATTCCACAGGCCATAATTATGAAGGGATTTCATTGTAGCTTGGTAGGATGACTCCAAGTTTGTGGCTAAAAACCCAGACAAACACCCCCCCCCCCCCCCACCCCCCCCCCCCCAATTAGGCTTCTTTTTTTCTTCTTTTCTCCAATATGCATTTTAATCTATTTACAGTCACCACATGTGGAGACTTTTTTTAAACTTATGTACCCCCCCTCCCCCACAAACCCCCACCCCCCACAGGGGGCCAATTAGGCACTTTTTTTTTTCTTTCGTCAAAAATGCTTCTTTGCAGTTCTGGTTAAAAACCCAGACAAACACCACTCCCCCTCCCCAATTAGGCATTTTTTTTCTTTTAATATCCTCTAATATGCATTTTGAACTATTTTCAGTCACTAGATACAGAACCTTTTTTTTCCTTTTGTCAAAAATGCATTTTTACAGTTTTTGTCAAAGTTTGTGGTTAAAAATCCAGACAGAAATTATCTCTCCTCCTCTCCCCCCCCCCCCCCCCCCCCCCCCCAATTAGGCTTTTTTTTTTTTTTTTCTTTCCTAGAATATGCATTTTGAACTATTTACAGTCACTACATGCGGAACCTTTTTTTAAACTCACGTAACCCCCCCCTCCCCTCTCCCCCAGCCCCCGGGCACTTTTTTTTTCTTTCGTCAAAAATGCTTTTTTACAGTTTTGGTTAAAGTTTGTGGTTAAAAACCCAGACAAACACCACCACCCACCCCCACCCCCATGGTGCCAGTTAGGTTTTTTTTTCTCTGCTCCAAATGCATTCTGAAGGATTTAGACTGACCACATGTGGAAAAAGGAAAAAAAAATGGACTACCCTAACACACCCCCACTCTCCCCCACCCCTCCCCCCCCCACCCCACCTCCTCCTCACCCAGGGCCATTCATGCAATATTTTTTCTTTAGTACAAAATGCATTTTTAGCCTGACTGGTTATAGTCAGGGCTATAGTCATGACTTTTGTCCGTCCATCTGTCGGTCCATCCATCTGTCTGTGTATTTTTCAGCTAGTAATACAGGCCAGGTTTCAATATAGGTTCCTCAATTCCCCCCCCCCCCCATGCACCCCCTCCCCCACCCCCCCCCCCCCCACCCCCACCCCCCACTCACACACACACACTCACACACAAACAAACGTGTCACTTAGGCAATTATTCCCAAAATGCATTTTGAAGGATTGGGAGTTATTGCATGCAAAAAAGAAAATTTACTCATATAGCCCAACATTGCTTTATGTACTGCTTCTTTAATCCTTTACCTAACACAAGTTGAAGCCAACAGTACAAATTATTTTTCTGAAACATCAGATTTTTTCATTTTTTATTTACTTCTAACCATGGCTTATTACTCCTTATTGGAACAAGCTCATCAAGTTTGTTCCATTAATAGGTCATGAGGTATGTTTTGAAGTAGAGAAACGAATAGCAAATTTTGTATATCAGGAGTGCAGATATGGCAGATTCGTTAGGTAAACTGTTAACAAAAAATGGCTCCAACTATTTTGAGTCTAAGCATTGCCATTGCTGGGACAGTCAGGCTACATGCGTGACATCACTCTAGTTTATTTATTTATTGGTGTTTAAGGTCACATACTTATGCACAATGGCTAATCGTGACCGTGACAGTTTTTACGGGTGGAGGAAGCCGGAGTGCTCAGAGAGAACCACCGAGCATCGACAAGCAACTGTCAGCTCCCCAACATTCTAACTCTGTTCAGGCTCTGTTCAAGCAGGGTTACAGCGGTTGAAGACATGTGCACCATCGATGTGCAGTACACCTTAGTACACGGCGTCATCGTGCCCCCATGTAGGCAACCAGAATAGAATAGAATAGAATATTTATTTAACAATATACCAATTTACAAGAATAAATTAAAACAATATATTTTTTTGTACAAATTGGAATGGTACATTGTAGGGGAACATCATAGCCAGATTGGCTGTCTTCCTGACACCCCCCAGGATAAAGTGCCTTGCCCAAGGACACAACGCGGATTGTCCCAGATGGGGATCGAACTCAGGACCTTTAGCAAGTCCAACATTTATTTATTTATTTATTGATGTTTAAGGTCACATATTTATGCACAATGGCATATCATGACCGTGACAGTTTTACGGGTGGAGGAAGCCGGAGTACCCGGAGAGAATCACCGAGCAACGACGAGCAGCTGCCAGCTCCCCAACATCATAACTCCACACTGCAGCACAGGCAGGGTTAGATTGGTTGAAGACATGCGTACCATCGACGTGCAGTACGCCTTAGTACACAGCATCATCGTGCCCCCACATGGGCAATGGGGGTGAAGTGTCTTGCCCAAGGACACAACGCGGTTGCCGCAGGTGGGATTCGAACCGGGAACCTCTCGGCTTGCAGAAGTCCAACAACCTACCACTGAGCCACTGCACTCCCTCTTGAATGTGATGAACAGGACGATGGACTGCCAGGGCCGGAGAGAGGAAATTTGGGGCCTGGGGTTAATTCTGTGATGCCCGCCTCCCTTTCAAAAGTGTCAGGATACTGATGCAGATGCCCAAGGCACGAGTGATGATAGGGGGGAGGGGGTAGGTGACACCCCACCCCCCCCCCCCAAGAAAATTTTGAAATTGGTTATTAAATGAAGATTTCTGGTGGCTTTTGGGATACAAAAATCACGTTATTGTTTGGCTGTCAAAATGATTTTTTTAGCAGCATGCTTCAAATTTCCAAGTTCATCAGTGAGTATCCTGTGACCTAGAGTTATAGCTTTTGACGGCACAATTCTTGAAGTGATAACTTTATTAAGTCAAGTCGATTCAATAAAGATATTACTTCAAGGACCATGCAGTCCAAAATTACAACCATTGATCAAGTGCAGAGCTCCATTCATGATACAGTTCTCAACTGATGGCACAGGAGTTAGAACCTGGTGGGGTGGGGAATGAGGGCGCTAGTCCAAACATGGCCCGAAAGCCCATATTTAAATTTTTTGGTTTGGTACGTCCTTTGAAAGGATATACCAAACTAAAACATTGAAATACAGTCTTTCAGATCATGTTTGAAGTGGAGGGGGTGGGGGGAGCCTAACCCAAGAATCCTGGGCCAAACCCAGCCCCCCCACCCCCCACCCAAAGTTCTGACTACTATCCCAGGCTCCCCACACTCTTCTCGGCCCTGTATACTGCTTATTTACGGAAGCTTTTATGGTGTCAACTCATGTAACTACAAAGCCACTGCACATGGCAGGGTCGAATTGCAGGTGGATAAGTTCGTGAGTGGAACTTCTGTAATTATTATTGTCATAGCCAAAACCGCCCAGCGCTGCACGTGAATATCACAATTCATATTTATTGTAGTTTAATTTTATTAGGGAACCCGCTAAGCATGTAGCAAAAGAGACTTTTGCCAAACAAGTTATTCCTGTCCGTTGAAACCTGTCCAGTTCTATCCAGTGCACAGCTAGGGAATTCTAAGCTGTGGGGAGGGAGGGAGGTACTCCTCAAAACTCCAAGTGGGGTGAGACAGAAGGCCTCGAATGTAGACCCTCAAATTTCCAACTTTCGAAAGTTGATTAATTTGGTCCTTCATTGGGGTTGGGGGGGGGGGGGGGGGGTGGGGGGCTCTGTGGGAGCACCACCACACACACATATCCTCCATCAATACATCTCTCTCTCAATCCCATATCAAGGTCTCTCACACAAATTTTCTCTTGCAAACCGAATCAGACTAGACTTCACTGCAATGGTAATTAGAGTGAGTCACTGCAATGATAATTAGAGTAGTGATATAACCATATTTGTTGAAAATGGTGTAAAAGTTCAATAAAAAAACTCATCAATCTCGCATAAATTTGAGTATGGAGTTTTTGACTCTCTTAACTCTTCACATGATTTGGGATTAAAAGTATTCTAACATTTTTCAATTGAACAAACAATCAAATAAACAGTAAATGATTTAGCAAATTGTGCCCAGCAGGGATTAAAACTTATACAGGACCCTCCTAGTGCCAGAAGACACAACAGTTGGATCAGTTATCACTTGCTGAATGTCATTTTGGCTAAATGATTAAAGTGTCACTGCATGGCCTGTACAATCACTCACGTCATGGAGCTGGTTAAAAAATGCAGCTTAAAGGATTGTTGCTGGTTAAACATGCTGGTAAATTGTGACCTCCTGATCTAATCAAAAGGTAGGAGCCAACATCATAGTTAATTCTAGCAGCAGTACTAGTAACTGTATCAGTTTCGTCATCACTGGATCAATATCAGTAGTGGGTGGTGTCACCTCAAGAGTCATTGGAAGATTTTATTGTCATCACATATATTACCTGCCACAGGTGAATCAGAATTTCCAATGGCTTTTTTGGAAATTCTTCACTTTCATGAGCATATAACTCACGCTTTTTCAAATTCTTTCTTGTCCGGGTATACGGGTCACGTAATTGGCACAAATGGGGCAGAAATCAACGAGATGTATCTTGCCTTCTAAGAATGAGTTCCATTTCATTCAAGAATGCTGCATCTCCTCTTACAGATTCGTCATCACAATCACCAAGTTCAGGTAAGTATGAGTCAATTTCGGCATTTGGTTTACTAGCTAGTACATGTTTCCTCATTTGGCCGTTTCCATTACTAGCATCAGAGACCATTTCAGTTACTTCTTCACACTCTTCATCAGAAAACACCTCATCTAATGATCCAACCTCACACAGCTCTTCCCCATCACAGTCCTTGAGTTCCTGTCCCTCGTAAGACAGAACATCATTCGTATTATTATTACTTAAACCCATAACTGCAACTCCTTCGGGTAATGTGATCGTCTTGATCAAGCTCTTTATGTCCGATGGTGGATCAAATTTCAAAAGCTCTTCTCCTGAATTCTCAGATTCCATGCCCGATAAGCGAATACAGTTTATCAGACACAAGAAAGTCCTCAGAACCATTTAGCTTATTCAAAATGAAATTAGATTGTTGTGCAACCTCAACATCAAGGTCAATAGATTCCAAAGCCGATATAAGAAAATTCATCATTTCATCCCTGCTCAGTACTGTGATTTTTGACTGGCTTAGCTCTGAGTTTGATCTAGCATAGTGTTCAACCAATTACCAAAAATGGTCGCTGACCGATTACCTGGTATTTGACCTCACAATCGGCCGATTCTGATGTCGATTCTGATTGTAATGCCGTGCACTACTAGACAAGTCGAGGCTCGAAATAAAACTACATTAAACTGAACATTTTTTCACAGTGTTAAACTTCGTTGACTGGGGTCGCAGTAAAATTACCAGACGCGCACACTTGGGTAGTAAACATTGCTCTCAGACCCAGGTTTACCACCTAAGTGTATGCGATTGGTAATTTCACTGCAACCTGAGACAATGGAGTGCAACCTTCACTTTTCCAGTATGGACTGACGATTGCAGCAAGTAGACTCAATTGTAAGCTTCACATGTCGTTTAACTTGTATATCCCGTAAAAGGGCATCGAGAGAGATTAAGAATACACATTGTGGTTGTTTCTCAACTTTATTAAATGGTATCATTGACATCATTTCACATTAACAATTGAACAATTGCAGAAGATAATAAAATGCGGTTAATGAATCATCAAAAAAAAAAATGCTTGGCAACAATCGGTTGAACCCATGTTCCAGGAGCCGTTGCCGTTGTTATCCGATTGCCCACAATCGGCCGATTATTGTGGCTGGTTCCGATCATCGGTTGAACATTAATCTAGCATTGGCACACTCTCAAGATCTCGGTATCTTGTCTTTAAGTGATGACGAAGATGTGTGTCCTGTAATTCCCATGCTTGTAATAACAAGAATGTGTCCTTTTGATAAAAGTTTCTTACAAATTTCTATCTAACTTTTTTCATTCATGTGTACTGAATAGTCATCAAGAATATACAATGCGTAGTCTTTGGGTGTAAACATGTTAAAGTGATTTTTTCAGTTTTTGAAGTTGTCCCAAGAATAGTTTCTAGTCTGTATGATCTCTTTTCGGCCCATTGCACATTAACACTGGGTATAGGATCCAGTTTGATGCGTGTCCCATTCCCTTTAAGTACGAATTCTGGCCTTGGGTTGGTTTTTATTGGATGTGAGCTATGTAAATACAGTCCCTCGCCCTCTGGATAACATGTAATTTTTCTTTTGACATATGTGGGCTCCCCCTTTTTATGTCAATGACTCGTTCCAGTGAAGTGGCATTTGGTCTTTTGCCATAATTTTTTATGAAGATGTACTTAACGCAAATGATGTTCTTTAAAAATTCGACAAGTCTATGAATTCTGTTTTTGTTCGATATAGTGAAGCGTTTGTTGGGCTTCTTCAAATCGACTCCATCTTGCCCTGGATCCATTTGCGTGAAAATCGTAAGAGCTCTCATCATTTTGTTCTGACCACCTCTTATAAAGTTCATTGACTTTTGCCCAGAAAGTTTTCACTGGCAGCCTGCCTTTCAGGCACCCTCTGATATCTATGAACCAATCATTCAAAGCTTGTCGGATGGGTTCAGATTTTCTTTTGCGTCCTCCCCACTCTCTCAGAATTTTTTCTTGCTACCACCCCCCTCTGCAAGTGCATCCCCAAGCTCTCTCTTCCCTCTACTAATACTATTCAGGCTTCTTCTGGTCATTTGAATTGCTTTAACCAACTTTTCATCATCAGATTTTAGGCCCCTGAGTGAGGGAAACATTTCATGTACTGCTTTGCACAAATACCCTTCAACAGGCTTAGGATTGATGAATTTTTTTGCACTTTGTGCCCCAGACCATCGATCAATTAGACATGGCACACTTGACTTCTTTGTATTTTTTACACAGTTGACCCAGTTTTTCTTTCTCTTCCGTTGATTATTTTTCATATTGCTTTTTGAATGGTGATGCCATTTTGGGAAGCAAGTAAACAATCTGAGGGTTCCCGCTGCCAGCTTCTCGCCAAGGTCTTCAATCTATTTATAGCTTAGTACAAGCTTTGAAAATTTAAACCAATTTCCAAATGTCTTGAGTATATAGGATAAAAGGAAATTTGAAATATATCCACCTAAAAATGACATGTATAGATAGGTCTGTATGGATAACTGGATAGATGTGAGGAATATTCAATCGAAATTGAAGAGTTGCAACTGAACTGAATCAAAGCACACTTTTCAATAGCTTACTTTTTGTTCGCAACTGTACAAGCATGCGTTCGCAAAACTACGTTGGCCTATCATCGGAGTATCAACTCTCGCAGAGGGATGCGCAGATTCATACATTCCAACTCATGATCTACTGAGGTAATGCATAATACGCACTGTACTTATGTTCACTGGACTGTGTGGACAGACGCCATGAGTTCCTTGCAGTTTGATTTTTTGTTGTTCAAATTCGATGACAAAATGCATAATTTTAATGATAATGTTGACCATCTTTTGCACCCATTTCATGTCACAAAATAATGATGACATGACTGACATCGTCACTAAAACTGGAACATTGCATTGTGCTATCGGTGGTGTCAATCAGTCATTCAAGAAACAGCCGGACTACACATGACAGTGCTGGAAATCACTTCATTTGCACACAGTGGACTCACCCAGATATTGGTCACCGATTTAATTCATTTACGCATATACCATGTACTCAGATGTTTACTAATACCCTACTTGTATATCATCTCATGATCGCCAGTCAAACACTGAATGGGTAGTATGCTCATTTCAATCATGATTTTAATAATTGTACAGCGCAAAATAATCATACAGGGTGGATTTTTTATGGAAAATTAATAATCATACATGTACGATTATTTGGTACACAAGAGTAACACTATATGCGCCAGGCCATTTCATGGCAGGGGCATAAAGTGTAAAGGTCCCTTCTGGGTTTTCATAATAAAGTTATTACATACTAAACATTTTGTCACTTTGTCTTGTATAGTGAGTTTATTCTGGGCCAGAATAACATCTCTTGCATAACACTTACATTTTCCAACTTCAAGGTGTTCTTTGTGAATTTCATCCAACATTTCATTTGTCATTGACACAGAGATTGTAACTTTTTCATATTTGTACAATATTTTGTCTCATTCAACCTCCTTGTAATTCCAGTATTCCTGAATTTCATTTGCTGTCTCTTACTTTTCAACAAGCCAGAATTCTAGAACAGCTATTTTCAGTAAAATTTAAAATCCATGTCATTTTGTGATGACTGAAATTGTTCCATTTTATTGTTCAAATTGGCAGAATTGTTGACATTAATTATCAGTTTCTATTTGTACATGTAGGTGAACTATGCTTACTGCGTCTACTATGAATAACCTTATGCCAAGCTTGTATGTTTTTGCTCAACTTGATAACGTCAAGTATTTGATATTGGGATGGTTTCGATCCGTAGTCTGTTTGTATGCCTGTATGTCTATTCATACATCCGTACCTCTGTCTGCCCATAATTCCTTTAGCAGGCCACATCTCTCACTCCATCGGTATCAAATTTCATACGTGACGGTAATGTCTAGATGGGAGCTATCAAATTTTTCCAAATTTTGTTGAAAAACATGACAGCTCATGACCATCTAGGATTAGACATATAAACTGTTAAAAATTCCATTAGCCCACCCTGCAGGCCACATCCCTCACCTGATCTTTTTCAGGTTTAAAGTCACACATACACACACGTGCACGCATGCACACATTCACACACACATGCACACATGCACAGTGCTACCAGAAGTGATGACAAAGGAGTTTTTTTTTAAATCGGTGAGGATGGGCTGATTTTATTAGTCCCCTACCGGCATCGCCGGAGGGGACTATAGGTTTGCACTCCATCCATCCGTCAGTCTGTCCGTCTGTCAGTCTGTCAGTCACACTTTAGTTTTCCGGAGTTTTTTTTGGAAACGCTTCAACGGAATGATTCATTTTTGTTAAACTACTATAGAACAATGACTTACAGATCAAGTTTGAGTTTCATGCTGATTGCATTATTCTTGTGTTAGTTACGGCCCTTGGAAATATGGAAAAGCCCCAAAATATCAGTTTTCCAGAGTTTTTGGGAATCGCTTCAATGGAATGATTTCTTTTTTGGTAAACTACTATAGAACGACGACTTACAGATCAAGTTTGAGTTTCATGCTGATTGCATTATTCTTGTGTTAGTTACAGCCCTTGGAAATATGGAAAAGCCCCAAAATATCAGTTTTCCGGAATTTTTTTTGGAAACGCTTTAACGGAATGATTTCATTTTTGGTAACCTTCTATAGAATGATGACTTACAGATCAAGTTTCATTTGCACACTGTCCATCCGTCAATCTGTCAGTCAGTCTGTCAGTCATACTTTAGTTTTCCGGACTTTTTTTGGAAATGCTTCAGCCGAATATTTCATTCTTGGTAACCTACTATAGAACAATGACTTACAGTTCAAGTTTGAGTTTCATGCTGATTGCATTATTCTTGTGTGAGTTATGGCCCTTGGAAATATGGAAAAGCGCCAAAATATCAGTTTTCTGAACTTTTTTTTTGGAAATGTTTCAATGGAATTCATGCTGTTCACATATAGGTTATAACATTTGTATAATTATTAATGCTCATTAGTCCGGTAGGGGACATTGTATTGCTTCAGCGATACGTGCACTCTTGTTTTTTCTTCTTGCTCAACTTGACAATGTCTGGTATGAGCTATTGGGATGGGTTGTTTTCTGTTGAAACATAAGTGAATGACTTGGCATTACTGGAACTTTCTATTTAGTTTAGTACCTTCTTGCTCACATTGAGCTGCAATGTCATTGACACTTTCATTTCAGTTGGGATGAGTTTTTTTTTAACCAATTATCTATCTGCAGCATTATTGAAATAAATGGGAATTTAATAATAATCAATACTTTAATTATAATTTTCACATAATTTATATTTTCTGTTATTTATTCACAAAATAACCTATAAACTTCATTTTCCCCCAAATTATCTTTTTTTTTTCCTGACGAAATGTATATTCCAGCGAAATACTTTTTAGGAGAACTGTCCATTTTGCTGGAGTTGTCTTCCAGTGAAAAGGCCATACCCCATTCATACCATGGCATAAGTGAAACGGATGAATTCAAGTGGTATACGCTTCCAGAAATCAAAACATCTGTTTTTGGAACTTGGGATAAGTATTGGAAACAGTCATGTATAAAATGTACAGATTTTATAGAAAAAAGAATAAGAGTGGTATTTGATGACAAATAAATGATGATGATTAATTATGTCTGGGTTCCCACGCAGCCTTGAAAGCTTTGAATGGCCTTAAATTATCTAAATGTCATTCAAGGTCATGAATAACCTGGCAAGGGGCATGGGATGTTTGCATTGCAGCCTTAAAATCTCCCCGTCCCTTCCTCTTCCCCCCCCCCCCACCCCCCTCCAATTTCACAGACTTAATATTATAGTCTCACATTCCAGTCTCTGCATATTTATTCACCTGCACACCTGTGATTTTGTGTAGTTGTGCATGATTTTGTGTGATTGCACTCAATTTCGGGTGATTGTGTATTTTTTAGTATGATTGCAGTATTTAGGCATACCCATATCAAAAGTTATGTTGCTATATTAAGAATAACCCAGCAATGCACTGCACAGTTTTATTTGGCACTAAAATCTAACCCACTGTTTGATTGGCTGATACATCCAGGACTTCCTGTTTTTAGCGAATGAAAAGAATTGTTTCATATTGTCTGTTGGAATGAAAACATGCCGCTAGAAAAATTGTCAATGAAATTGAAAATTGGAAATGGGCAAATGCTCCTTTCAAGAAGAATGGGTTAGGTCACCCCTTTATAAAACCTGGGTCCAGTCAGTATCAGGCAACTCCAGTGTAGCAAAATGCAAGCTTTGCAAAACTGTATTCTCAGTTACTAGCATGGGAGAAAGTGTTCTCTGGTCACATTCAAAATCGGAAAAGCACACTGCTGTAATGAAAACTCTCGCTTCTCAGATGACAATACAGTTCGGCAAGAGTGACAATCGAAATTCCGAAGTTGAATCTGAGACCAAAGTTAGTTTACCAGATGTTGTGTCATCAGTTGATGTCCAAAAAGCAGAAATAATATGAGTTCTGAAATGTTTCAGCACCCACTACAGTTATAATAGCTTTCTAGAAGGTTATTCTCTTATTTGTGTTAAAAACTTTGATGGATGCTTATTTTGGAAAATTCAGCACCAACAGATGACCAAGAAGTTTGTGTTTGTGACTCTGTAGACTGCAAGTTCCAAAATTGAATGAAAATATTCAGATTGAACAAGTGAAGGGTAAATTAATAAATAGATTATGTCTAAGTTTTAGGTTAATCAAAGCTATTGATTGTTTTCTCTGAAGTCAATAAAAATATTTGTTGTCCACTTTTCAGAATATTCTAAATCTTGGGTTGGAAAAATATTCAGGCAATGAGTTCAACAAACAGTCATTGATTGGTTGTTGAACTTGTCACCTGAATATTCAAAGGACTCCTATAAGTACTATTTGAGCAATGTTAACACAAAACAAAACAAATCCTTTGAGGCTTCCTCTCACTGATCTCAGAAAATAACTGCATTCTGAGAAATAAGAATCAATATGATATTATTTTTCATCCCAACTGGAAATTTATCAAAAGCTTGAACAATGTATTAATAAAAAAAAATGATGGGACACCTTTTACTTATAAAGCTTATCACATATATTTGGATAAAGTGGTAATTAGTTTGATTTTTTGTATTTTGACCTCCAAATTTCTCAATGAAAAATCATGTTTGGCCTTGAATAGCCTTGAATTTTGGTAAGACAGGGCTTGGAAAATCATTAGAAAATGCCTTGAAACAGCCTTCAATGGCCTTGAATTTCATGGCTTATCTCTTGCACCCTGTTCATGTGTTGGAAGTGGGTTTTGGAAAAAACTAAACCTCTCAACGTGACTCAAGAATGACAATATAAAGATTAAAAGTCAAGCCTGTTCAAACCATAAGGATGAATGGTTTTCAAGATACTAGTAAAGATCCAATGTAGTTCCTTATCACACCTGATCCATGTGTTTTGGTCGAGGTCAGGGTCATTCGGAGTACGTCAATAATATGGAAATCCAAATTGTTGGACGAGTGGTCCGGTTCATTATAGTATTTGCTGACGGGTTTATCAAGTTTGTTTCTGATATCCCTTGGGCGTGTGGTGGTGTTGCGGTTACTGGTTCTCAACAGATCACCGAAGTTAAGCAACGTTGAGCCCGGTTAGTCCTTGGATGGGTGATCGTCTGAGCGATCGATTCAGACTCCCGCATTGTGTCCTTGGGCAAGCCACTTAACCCCGATTGTCCACCTGGGGGCACTGCACATCGATGGTGCACATGTCTTCAACCATTGTAACCCTGCCTGTGCTGCAGTGCGGAGTTACGATGTTGGGGAGCTGGCAGCTGCTCATTGTTGCTCGGTGGTTCTCTCCGGGCACTTCGGCTCCCTCCACCCATAAAACTGTCACCGACATGATATGACCTTGGCTGTTAAAGTGTCATTAAACCTTAATAAATAATAATAATAATTCTGATATCCCTTAAGTGTTCCAAGATATGGATGCAAAATGCTTGTTTAGTCTCGCCGACATATTGTATTTTGCATTTGTTGCAGGTCAAAAGGTAAATCACATTTCTGTTTTGACAGTTGTGTCTGCCTTTGACTTGAACTTCTGCTTGGTATTTGAAGCTTGGAACCAATTGCTGTTGGGTAACCTGGGTCAGATTAGGCAGTTGGTGATGTCACAAGGTCGGAAAGGACTGAGAATGCTCCATCCACTGATTTGTGGTCGAGGGGCCGGATACTCTAATTTTGATTGAACTAAAATGTTGCGTAGGTTCAGATTTCTACGGGAACGCCAATAGTGGCATGTCTGGAAAAAGTTCACTGCACGTGTCGGAGAGTTGGAGAATGGGCCAGAGTTTCTTTATCTCATTGAGTAAGGAATAACTGTCAGGGTGATAGTTGATGACAAACGGTATTCAGTTATTGTCCTTCTTGGCACGGGGTATGAACAGAATGTCCCTGTCCCTACCCTTTGCCTTGATGAATGCTTCCTGAAGTATGGCTTGTGGATAGTGCCTGTTATTATAATATTGTATCATGTTGAGGGCATTTTTGTCAAAGTCGTCATTGGTACATACCTTGCAAACCCACAGGAGTTGTCCATAGGGGCCACCAGCCTTACAAGGGTAAGGGTGAGAGGAGATGAAATCCAGATAACTGTGAGTGTCAGTTTCTTTGGTTTGTAGGAGCTTTTTTCCATTACAGATGACCTTTGTGTCCAGAAATGTGACAGAAAGGTCAGAATATTCCAATGTGAATTTTATGGAGTGATGGGTCTCGTTATAGTATTTTAAGAACTGCTTGAGGGCCACTTCTCCATGTGACCATACCATAAAATGTCATCAATGAACCTGATGTACATGTCCAGTTTGAGGGTGCCCTGTTTAGGAGCTTCTCCTCAAATTCTCTCATAAATATATTGGTGAAGGATGGAGCTGGGGGGGGGGGTGCCCATAGCCATGCCTGAGATATGAAGGTAATGTTCTCCATTGAAGTCAAAATTATTACTGTGTTTTGAGATGGTTAAGCCGACATTGCTGAGCTTGAAGTCTGGTTTGTGTTTCCGTAGGCTATTAGCTAGATCTACAAGTCCCTCTTGGTTTGGATGTTAGTGTAAAGTGAGGTGACATCCATAGTGACAAGAAGAAAGGTGTCCTTGCATTCAAATCAGCTGATCTTGGAAATAAAGTCTGTAGTATCTTTAATGTAACTTGGATAAGAACAGACGAACCTGTTGATGTGTGCGTCCACAAAGCTGCTGATATTGGCATTTGGCTGCCAGACCTGCTTACAATAGGTCGTCCTGAAATTTTGTGTAGAAGATACAGCTGAGGTGGTCTAGTGTACCTAGTTGTTAGGCCCTCGTGACATTTGTCACTAATTTCACCTTTTTAGTGTAGTTTATTAACCTCATTGAGGACTGATGTAAAATGTTTGTCCGATAAGTCTTCACTCACCTTATAGTAGAAGGTGGAGTTCCTGATTTGCTTCTGTGCATCTTGGATGTAATCAGTTGTGTTCTGGATTACAACCGTGGAGCCTTTATCTGCCTTCTTGATAATAATATCTTTGTTTGCCCTAAGTCGAACAAGTGCCGTGTATTCGGCTTTGTTGATGTTAGTTGACCGGAAGTGGCTTCTTTTGAAGAGGTGTAGTGCATTCTGAGTCATTTTGGCAAAAAAGTCCAGGCAGGCATTGTCACCTGGTTTAGGGGTCCAGGTGCTATTAGGTGCGAATTTGATATCCAATTTTCTATCAAAGTCCATGTCTGCATCTCTCTTGTCGTGGAAAAAGACTTTAAGGCACAAGCAGCGTATGAAACCTGTCAAGGTCCCTTGAGAGTTGGGTTGATCGTTTCTCAGGGGCGTAGGGATCTTAATCTCTTACTCAGCACAGCTGTCTCAGATTCAGAAAGTCGATAATTTGAGACGTTAACAATAATTCTTTTCTTGGTGTCAGCGTTGACGTGTTCCATATGATTATAGCTTATTTAATCTTCTGGTTAAATCAAGGATATTTGCTAAAACCTGATCCTTATCCAAGTTCTTTTTTTTTTTTTATGTTCCATTTTGGACTGCCTGGGGGACTACCTAGGTTGGGTTTGAGGTTCCTGTTGGGTCTAGGTTCCGATTTCCATTTCCAGTTCTGTGGCGGAGCAAAAAACAGGGGTCCTTCTTCTGCACATCTAAAATGTAAGTGATTATCCTTTCAGATCACTTGTCAAGTGAGGTCATTAATCTGTTGATCACCTTGTGTAGGGCTATATTTACCTCACTCTTCTCATCCGGTGTGGCTACAGACTCCCACTCCTGTTTGGAATACATGAAGTCTGAAGTTTCCAAACAGGAGTGGAAGTCTGTAGTCGACCAACCCAAACCTCACCAGCTGCGATAAACATTTACCAAACGCAGGTGAATTAATACAACTATGTTAGCAGTAATCACACCCCAGGCACTTCAAATGAAGTCCCTGATACCTCCAAAAAATTACCCTTTTACGATTCACTCTCATGAGAGACAGTGTGACCCTGGTGACCTGCACACACTAGCAGGGGTGACAACCTAGCACCACACTCCTGGTCACAATAAGAGGGGAGGCAACTCTTGCCACACTTTGCCGAGGGTATCCACTAACCCCAGACATGACCTTTTAGAGGAATCACTGTAGCAAGGGAGGCAATCCTTAAAGCTGCCAGTAACATTACCATTCACGTTTACAGCATGCACACACACATTCCAAAAAATGGAGTTTATCTACAACCTTTGCTCCAAGGCTTATGCACACCAGCAGAGCCTGGAGAGGCATATAATACGCACAACCCTCATGGAGGTGGCCCGGGTATTTTGTTTGAATTGCCACAAACAATTTGTACGCAAGAAATACCTGAAAAAACATCAGGCTTCTTGCACCATGACCTTAATGGACTGTGGAACTCAGACTACTGAGAGAGCATCCACTTGTGCCGACGATGACCCAACATCATCTCCGTCCATGGAAGCCCTCATGGCTGAGATTCTACGCAAAATGTGCTGAAGAGCCTCGGGACTAACGAGGTAGGCTACTTAGTACCAGAAACATTCTTCGCCCCCTCCCCCTACAGTACACATTACCCTGACCAAAACAGTCCCAGTAACAAGTCCAGGCAAAAGCCCCAGTTGGGGACCACCCCTCCCATGACCTCTGACACGGAGGGCAAGGGTCATTAGTTCAACAACAGCCCAACCCACCCCCTCCCCCTCAAAAAATGGTCCTAGTAACAAGTCCAGGCAAACACCGCAGTTAGGCCCACCCCTCCCATGACCTCTGACACAGAGGTCAAGGGTCTTTAGTTCAACAACAGCCCCCCACCCCACCCCAGGTGCTGATTTGACATTTTGCCCATGAGGGGTTGCAGCTGCCCCAGATGGCTGAATCCACCACGGTACCTCAGGATGACCCGGTCATGCCCTCACTTTACCAGGACATGACACCCTCTCGTGGGGATATATAAGGGAACGAGCAACGGTGACCTCTGGCTTTCATGCCATTGAAGAAGAATAAAACAGTTCAAAACTAGTTTGGCTCAGCAAAGCTTGACTTAGCAACACAATAACCTTTGAACTTAGGCTAACCTCTGTTATATATTATGTGGCTCAAGAGTGAGTTGAGTGCTTTTTTAGAGCATCTTTAAAATATTATTTATAGATGGAGTACTGATTAAAATGAGCTGTGGTAATGCTGAAAAAAATAAGAAAAATTTCAAATTTTCCATTTTATCAGGTGGGTTGTGAAAAAAAAATTGCATTTGGTGAAATAATTTTTTTTTAAATTTCACTTTCGGCAGTTTCTAATTTCAAGTAATATTAAATATGATACAAAATCGAGTTGATGTGTTGGGCTATCATAACAGTATACACAAAGTCTCGATAAAAAACCCCTGAAGGAACCTTACTTTATGGTGTATGGAGAATGACTTACTATAAACAAGACCAAGGGAGTGCATCTTCTACTGATTGTTCAATATTTACAATTTCTGAGTAAACATACATTTGAGCTGTTGAAAATTATAAATGCATGACTCACAGTTGCAAACCAGTGGTTTCTAAGTTGAAAGTTTGCTAATACTTTTTGTGCTTTTCCGAAGAAATGGCCAATATGTTGAGTTGAAAGTTCCCGTCATTGCATTTTTGTTGTATTCCACTCTTCTCTTATTATAGGCAGAATCAAAGCAGATTCTTTTTCCCTTCATTATTTGAGCGAGGTAGGAAGATTCTGTTTGTGATTTGAGTTATACTTTTGTAACATTGTTGATATTTGCATCTGTTATGCCATTCAACAAATTCTTTTTTGTTTTAGTTATGGGAGTTAAAAATAAAGTTGTCTTTATTGCCAATGTATTTATGTGATTTGCTAAACGGTGGGTATATGATGTGATAGATGTTATCTGAAATAACAAAATTAACTTTTATATCATTAACTGTTCCTTGGTTAATTAATTTTGAACTGGATTTTAAATGATTATATTGTTTCGAAATGGGAGTAATTTCTGCTGAGTTGATTTGTGCTCAATTTTGTTTTTAATTTACTTAATTTTTATTTAAATATGTTTAGTTATTGCAAGTGGTTTGTGATATAGAATGGTAGGGCAAGTTTCATAAAGGCTGTTGATGTAGCTGTTATTATGCCTCCGACCTTCTTCAGAGGTTTGGGCGAGTATATAGTCGAAGGCTCTGTCCATACTTCCGCACAACCATACAAATGTTTTGCATTACATCTCAATCATCGGCTGTCAGATTTTAATACCCTTTGGAATAGTGAGAGATCAGCATGGGGGAATGGATATTCAAATATTGCTGGTTTGGGCCGTGCATTCAGACTAGAGTTACAGACCTTGTTACACTAAGAAAACTTTCCATATATAACTCAAGTATCAGTTGTCAGATTTTGATGTCCTTTGGTATGGTGAGAGACCAGCATGGGGAGGATATCCAAATATTGCACATTTTGTTCATGTCTGTGTACCAGAGTTATGACCCTTCCCTTATTACACTTCAAAAACATTCTGTACGAATGTTTTGCACTCTAACTCAAGAATCGGTTGTCTGATTTTGATTTTTATGTCTTTTGGTATGCTGAGAGACCAGCATGCGGGAAATGATATCCACATACCATGGGGTTCATCCATGCATAAAGACCAGAGTTAAAACCCCTTTTATACTTATGAAACTGTTCCTTTGAGCGTTTTGCATTATAACTCGAGCATTGGTTGTCGGGTTTTGATGTTCTTTGGCATGGTGATAGACCAGTATGGGTTAAAAGGCTCTCCGCATATTACTGGTTTCGCCACCATTTACTTACCATGGTTATGCCCCTTGATAGAATAAAATAAACTGTTCCCATGAAGTTTTTGTACTGTTGATTTTTGTTGATGGGAATAATTTTTATTGAATGGCAGTAGAAAATTGGATAATATTTTTATATGTCCCTTGTTGAATGGTATGCAGGAGGAGTTTAACGAAGTCAGTCTGCATGTGTGTTCATTGTTTGTTCAAAATGACAGACATTTATGCCATCTTTAGAAATTCCACCTCTTCAATAAGTTATCATATGTATCATATGCCACTTGTAGTAGTGCCGGAGAGAAGATATCAGGCCTGCTGTTTTCAAAAATTTGTGTAACCCATTTATCATTCACCTAGTCTGAGCTTTGGTAACCTATAGTTTGTTCCCCTGTACTTGATTCAGGTAACCCATTAGGTAACCTAAATATATATGCATCGCAACCATGTGGTATATGAACTGTTGTATCATAGCCAAGTTTTTGCTCCAATGAGCAATATCCAGATGAATAGAGATCGATCCTTTTGAACAATAATGAGGCTGTTTTGCTGCAATTCAGATATAAACTAGTTTCAATTATAGCCTAATCTTGGTATGGGATAGCATGCTGCAGAGCAGTTGGGTTCCATAATCATTATTTGTGGCAGACATATGAATTATTGCCATTTCCTGCTTCTGTACCTACGTGTATATTACATCTTAAGATGATTACCTGTTTAAAAGCAAGGCACTTCACCCCAGTTGTCCACATGGGGACACGATGAATGCCTGTTTAAAAAGATGTTGAGCATCAAACAATCATCAGTTGCACTGGTGTTTGCATCTGCCTGAAGTTTCATCATAACATCATTCCACCATTCTGTCATACTAGATCATTCAACTTGGCGAACATTTCATGTGACCCAGCAACAATTTGGCGCAACCCATTTTTCAATCGTGTGCTTTTCATTTTAGGTAATCTCCAAGCGACCCAAATGGCCTTTTGCCTCAAATCGACAGGTCTGCATATGCAATGCTTTGCATTGCTCTTTTTAGCTTACTTGACTGAAAGTCAAGGGGAGCTTAAGTAATCACTTTTCGTCCATTGTCTGTCATCTGTCTGTCCGTCGTCCGTCCAGCATGTACTTCTCATTATCAACTTCTCCTCCTAAACCCCTGTGCTGAATTGAACCAAATTTGAGAGGCATGGTCCTTATCATATGTCAGTTCAAATTTGTTCAAATAAAGTTGCCATGCTTTATAGGGAGAGGGTGGGGGAAAAGGCTCCAAACTTCTAAAAAAATCTTCTCTTAAACCATTGGGTACAATGACTTGATATTTGGTATGGAGCTTCCTTTTGAGGTGTAGAATCAAGTTTGTTCAAATGAAGTTCGTGGAACAATATTTGCCTTCGACATGAGAAGGGCAAGATTTTTGGCCCCACTCAGAATTTCAATTTTCTGAACTGATGGTCCAATTTTAACCAATTTGGTATGTAGTATTATTGGGTCATAAGTACCTGATACATGCAAAAAAAAAAGAAGAAATTCCCATGTTCCCCGTGTGATCCCCAGGAGCTAAAAATAGAAATATTTTCAAACGCCCATATTTCTCAAACCACAAGGAACAGAGAACTGTTATTTGTTGTGAAGCATCCTTAGGACCAGTAGAATGGAATGGTAAAAAAAAATTGCCATCGGTTGTGTCAGGGTGTTCTGTGTGTGTGTGTGTGGGGGGGGGGGGGGGGGGGAGGGGCATAAAAAAAAAATGCTAAGTCTACATAATTGCAAATAAAGTTTCTTCTCCAGAACCACTGATCCCTCATCTTTCGATATTTGGTATACTGTATCCATTGGGGGTTCAGATACGAGTATGTTCAAATTAATTTCCTTGGTTAATATTTGGGCTCAATACAGGAGCATGAATAATTAATTTAGGGCAATATGGAAAATAAGCTTAAAAATCTTCTTCTTCAGATGCAACAGTCCGATTATTTTGATATTTGGTATACAACATCTCTAAAGGGGTCAGATTCAAGTTTGTTCAAATCAAGTCCCTCAGTTAATATCTGGGCTTCCTGTGGGAGTCCAAATTTTACCTTAGTGCAATATGAGGGAATTTCTTTAAAAATCTTCTTCTTCAGATCCACGTGTCAGAATCCTTTCATATTTGGTATACAGTATCTCTAGGGGGTCAGATTCAAGTTTGTTCAAATCAGGTCATTAGGTTAATATTTGGGCTCACTATTGGAGCACAAAGTTTAACTTAGTGCAATATGAGGGAACTTCTTTAAAAATTTTCTTCTCCAAAACCATCAATTAGAATCTTTTGATATTTGGTATACAACATCTCTAGGGGATTCAGATCAAGTTTGTTGCTCAAATCGAGTCCCTGGGTTAATATTTGGGCTTGCTTTGGGAGCCCGAATTTTACCTTAGTGCAATATGAGGAAATTTCTTTAAAAATCTTCTTCTTCAGATCCACCAGCCAGTATCCTTTCATATTTGGTATACAACATCTTTAGGTGGCTCAGATTCAAGTTTGTTCAAATCGAGTTTCAGGATTAATATTTGGGCTCCCTATGGGAGCCCAAAGTTCAACTTAGTGCAATATGAGGAATTTCTTTAAAAATCTTCTTCAGATACACCCGTCAGAATCCTTTCATATTTGGTATACGTCTGTAGGAGGGTCAGATTCAAGTTTGTTCAAATCAGGTCCCTCGGTTAATATCTGGGCTCTCTATTGGAGCCCAAAGTTTAACTAAGTGCAGTATGAGGGAATTTTTTAAAAATCTTCTTCACCAGAACCATCAGTTAGAATCTTTTGATATTTGGTATACAACATCTCTAGGGGTCAGATTGAAGTTTGTTCAAATCTAATCCCTGGGTTAATATTTGGGCTCGCTACAGGAGCCAAATTTTACCATAGTGCAATATGAGGAAATGTTTTTAAAAATCTTCTTCTTCAGCTCCACCAGTCAAAATGCTTTCATATTTGGTACACCACATCTCTAGGAGGGTCAGATTTAAGTTTCTTCTAATTGGGTCCCTGTGCGAATATTTGGGCTCTCTATTGGAGCCCAAAGTTTAACTTAGTGCAATATGAGGAAATTTCTTTAAAAATCTTCTTCACCATAACCACAAATTATAATCTTTTGATATTTGGTATGCAAAATCTCTAGTGGGGTCAGATTCAAGGTCAAATCGAGTTCCTGGGTTAATATTTTGGCTCGCTATTGGAGCCCAAATTTTACCTTTGTGCAATATGAGGAAATTTGTTTAAAAATTTTCTTCAGATCCACCAGTCAGAATCGTTTCATATTTGGTATACAACATCTTTAGGGGGCTCAGATTCAAGTTTGTTCAAATGGGATCCCTGGGTTAATATTTGAGTTGTCTATTGGAGCCCATAGTTTAACTCAGTGCAATAACCATCAATCAGAATCTTTTCATATTTGGTATACAAAATCTCTAGGGGGATCAGATTCAAGTTTGTTCAATTTGAGTCCCTGGCTTAATATTTGGGCTCTCTTTGGGGGTGAGTGAGGAGGAGGGGGGGGGGTGGGAGTAGGGCTCAAGTTTGTTCAAATCTATTCCTTAGTGTTTTTCCATGAAATTTGCTTTTCAAACTGCAGTGACATAATTACTCTTGGAAGTGCTTGTCTACTGCCGATAGAATTGGAAGCAGTCAGGAAGACCTATGGTAATAATCATCTGACTTGGACACCAGAGTTATGATTAATTTCATGACTTCATTCCTCTGTATTGTTGATGAACCATAACTAACTGAATGTGACCCAAAATACTTCTTTGAACCACTTTGTCAGGTGAGCAATTAAGGCCCCTTGGGGCCTCTTGTTTCTTATATTTTATTACACATTCATTCAACTTTAAACCCTTGTATTTAACAGAATGGCCGCTATGACATAAATGATTCTGTATTCACAGGGTGATGTACAATCGGGAACTTTTTTCCCAGCACCGTTCATACTAGTTTCTTTCCCATCGAGTCATTAGTTACGCTCCGAAAAGTTTCCAAATTTCATTATACAGTTATCGACCGTCTGTCGCATAGTGTGAAAATGAAAACGTCCAAAGCAAAATAAAGTCGGTTCACAAAATATTAGTTAACCAAAAATGAGATAATACTTTTAAAAATCCCAATCATTTCCAACCAGAATATTAACCCAGTCCCATGGCCATCTCGTTTTGTGGATCTTGTTATATCTAAATTCGTCAACTTTATTTCGGTAAATCTTCGTACATCTTGACATGCTTCGAACTTCTTTTAAAAATGTTTCTCCCAGCTGTTCTGCAAATCTGCACAAATTTGTACTTATATTTTTACCAACAGTAATAGCCACCAAATGGTCAGGCATGAATGGGCACCAGCCAAAGAGAAACAGCAATATGAATTTCAATAATCAGTGGTTCCGAAAAGGTTGTTTTGATTTTTTATCGATCCATTTGATCAGTACAACTTCAGTCAAAACAAACGGACTCTTCATCTTTAGGTTTAAACATTGGAATTAAAATTTGTTTACTTAAATGAATTTTAATGCATGGGATGTGTAATAAACACAGAACGCGATGTGTGTTTGAATCATTGGGTGTTTTACATAACTCGGTGGAATGGAGTAATCATATTTCGCTTGAGCCTACAGCTCTCGCAAAATATGACTATGCCATTCCAACTCATTTTGTAAAACACACACCAATTCGAACACACATTGCGTTCTGCCTATTTATACCCTCATGTGTATGGCTAAGATTGTACATCACATGTTCCCAGTTTATGTTACAGAGAAATGTTGGATGATTAGAGGGAGTATTTATTGACAATATAATTTGTTCTTTTAGTGTGGATGGAAGTTGAAATACATGTATACAAGATTTCAATCATTTTAGTTTTTTGTTGTCTTTCTAGGTTGGACTATTGGGTATTCAGATGATATGGACAAAAGATGCTGAGGAGGCATTGAAAACTGCTAGAATTGATAAGAGAGTTATGCCCATTGCCAACCAAAAGTTTCTGGACATGCTTAATAAGCTTATTGAACAAACGACACACGATTTAACAAAAGTAGAGAGAATCAAATTTGAAACCCTTGTAACAATCCATGTCCATCAGAGAGATATATTTGATGATTTGGTGAGAGTCTTCTTTGTTTTGAAATATCAGACTTAACTGTATCTAACAATCATCCTACAGACAGACAACCTGTCATGGCTAATGGCAAGCACAATATGCATATTAAACAGGCACAGTTCACTTCTGCCTGATACAATGACCAGTACAATTTCTTGGAATTTAATACAAGCCTGTAATTTAAAATGTAATTCTTGACTTGCCCTTAATATAATTTGTTGGGAAGCTCTTTTGTCGAGAGCTTTTCAAAAACGATAAAAGACAAAATAATTTTATAAATGTAACATTCTATAGAATCCATTCTTGGAATTTAGGAAAAGAAAGTGGTGAGTTGGATTTGACAAATATAAACTGTGATGATAGACCTTTAAAAATATTTCTCGGCATGAATTAATGAATCAGTCAAACCTACATGTTCCTTAATGTCATGCACTGCCTAGTAGAGTATTGCTGATTCATACAGTTGCATGGAAATTTATAACCCTTGTCTAAAAAATGATAATCAAACACCAGACTATTGGGTTCTAATCCCTGAGACATGTTCACATTAAATATTATTAAATTATTTTTCTTCAGGCTTGCTAACAATATGTCAGCCAGAAACATCAGTTTAACAAAACAGAATCAAAATGTATTTTGGCATACTCTTACATTTCTACGATATCAGTTTTAGATTTCAATGTCAAACAAGTTCTGTTTTTTTACCACAATTAATGGACTTTGACTAAATTATGGTTATATCAAGAGTGGAAAAGAATAATGAATCATTCAGTTTTGAACTAGTTACATAACTAGCTGGAATAGAATTGTTTGTCAGTTAAAGCTGTAACTCTCTTAATATATACTAATGGATGCAACTGATAATGAGCATAGTTAATATTCATATGGAATCTTCCTCATGTATGTGTATAAACAATTTTTTTTTTCTCCACACGTAACTTAAAGTACAGTACAATGAGGGACATTGTGAAGTTGACGTATGTCATGGCAGGGTTATGGTTATAGTCCAAAGTAGTACCCTGCTGATGCACATCAAAACTAAAGATTCAGGCTTTAATTGCAGAAAATAATATTTATCTCCAACGACAACATTGAATTGAAAGTTTGAGTATGACACTGAAATTAGAGGACCTTATAGTATTCACGGTCCCAAATCAGTAGTTTCTGAAATCTTCAGATTTCTGCTCTAATCACTGTAGATATGATGTAAAAAATATCGGACGGAGTTCCTTCAATTTTGTTGTACCAAAAGCTTCATATTTGTGAAAGATACAGAAGTCAAATTTCACAAACGGAAGCAACAGCGATCAGAATGTCTTGTTTTGGCTTGGCTCTGATTGACTAGTAACCAAGGAAATTACAGTATTAGGAGCATAAAGTTGTAGAAAAATAAAATACTGATAATTCATCCATCAAATTCTTCTGTATTTGAGAGTCTAAGGTGATAAGAGTGCTAAAAAAGAGCTAAGGCTATGATGGTAAGAGATTGAGAGGCAGAAAACAGAAAAGTTTACATGTGGAAAGCCAGGGATCTTATAGCCTTCATGATTCCAGATAAGTAGTTTAAAACATTTTAAAAAATAAACTTCAACTACCAGAAATGTGACGTGAAACCCATAAGAGGGGGGTACCGTGACAGGCATTTGGTTAGTTGATTGGCCTGTCAGTTGGCCTACTGGTCACTCTGTTGAAATCTTGTGAACAAGCAACTTCTACATTTCTAAAGATATTGTTTTGAAACTGGATATACATGATCAACATTAACCCTTTACCCAACGAATCGGCCGCATCCGCCCGAGATATATGCAAATTCAGCAGTTGAAAAAATATTGTTTTTCAAAAAAATTCAACAAAACCATATCACGTGACCCCTCGTTGGAACGAGCTCGTTGAGCTCGTTCCAACGAGGGGTCACATGATATGGTTTTGATGAAATTTTTTGAAAAATTTGAAAAAATGGTATTTAAAATAATAAATTTTGATATTGTCTGCGTTGGGTAAAGGGTTAAGTGCAGATGTGCATGACATAGATTTACTCTGTCTTGATTCAAGGATTGCAGAGTTATTGCCCTTGTATTCTACAGTTGTAATGTATGGAAAAATGTTATGGAGTAAACTACCTTCAGCCCTCAAAATTCACTACAACAATTGGAGGTGCCATAGTAAAATGCCGCAGTAGTTTGAATTTATGATGGCAAATGACTGCTGTAGTAAAATGGTCTATCAATGTGGTTGTGAGCACAAAGCCATGGCAGCTGAAAAGTAAAAGTGAAAAAGTGTCGGTGAAAGTAAACGTTGACCTAGCATTCATTCCAATGCGATGCTTCAACAAGCGATTTCCACTAATATAAATATCAGTGATGACACAGCGTAAAATACGCATGGAATTCAAAAATGTGTGTCACTCTCTAGACTGTAAGAATAACATTGTCGAAATTTGGCCACGGTCGCTACTTTTACGATCTGCTGATGTCAGTCAATACAATACTGGCAGTATTGCAAACAATATATGCATTGATGTGATGTAACATGCTATTATTTCCAAGGTACGTGACACTAAATGTTTAACAATAACATGTACTTGTGAAATATGGAAGTAAAATATTCTGTGCAAAAATATGGGCTTGAAAAGGAAAACTATTCTTTCATGGGCACTTGAAATGGTTGGCCTGGAGACAGATGATTACGATGATACAGTGAAGTCAATCTAATGTAAACTGTGAAGAGAGGTGGTTGCCAGTACGTATTCGTCGATCAACAACCCACAGCACCAGGGGCGTGTGTTAGAGAAAACTGATAAAAGGATAACAGGGACAAGCATAATAAGGAAATGTAATGCAGTTTATCATATGCAATCGCAGGCTCACAACTCAGCCCTCCTACAGAAACATTCCTCTGGTGTCACGGTATGTAGTGACAGAAGTGGTGATAATACTAATTATCAAAATCAGCCAATTCCACTGCCTGTAGACCTACCTTAAATCCAAGCCAACTGACTCTTAAAGAATTTGTTAAAATACTGTCTCTGTGCCAACAAAGGCAATTGGCCTCAAAATTCCAGATAGCACACTTTATTGCTGCCAACAACAAATCTTACAAAGACTTTGAGCAAATCGCTCATTTTGAGAAAGATTTTCATAGTGTTGATCTAGCAATGGTCATCTCACTGATAAGGCTGGCAAGGAACTGACGTCAAGCCTCGCACATGTGATCAGAAAAGAGGAGGTTAGTAATCCTCTTAACGAGGGTGAGTGCAAGTTTTTTCAGTTTTGTACGATGGATCATCAAATGCTAAAACTGCAGATGAAAACGAACTCTATATAATAAAAATGTGCAAATGTAGCTCTGGAAGAACTGAAGAATACAAATGCTGAGGGGCTTAAAGTTTCATTTGATAGCTGTGTTTTGAAATTGGACTTTGAAACCAAAGAAAAACTGGTGGGCATGGGGAGTGACAGGGCATCTATCAATCACTCATTCAAAATGATTAGGGAGGAAACAGGATCACATTTGGTTATGCAAATCACTGCAGTGTGTTAATCATGAAGGATAGTTTTAAAGACTCCACTTTAAGCAGCACATGTGATGATGACCTCGAAAATTGCCATAAAATATACAGGCACGCAAATTTACGTTGGAGACTCATGAAATGTCAGGCCTTATTTTCTGGAATGCACGTATACAAATATAAAAGAGTAAGTGGCACTTGATGGATTTCCTTTCAAGTTGACAGTGCTGACAATTATCTTTCTCAGGTTCTGCCACCAACAAATAAGCTGTCCATATAACAAAACAATGAAAGAATTTGTCCCCAAATTGGAAGAATATCTAAAAAAATGCCATGCACCTGGACCATTTACTTTTTCTGGCAACTCGACAGGATGTTTTGGCATGTTTGGCACCATTCTCACAGAGTTTGGAAAAACGGGACGTGTTAATGCCTGAAGTCATAACAGTAGTAAAATCTGTAATATCCACACTGGATGCTTTGAAGGAGTTGGTTCAGTGAAACAATCTACAGTCTTATGTATGCAGGAGTACTTCCTGACTTTATCTAAGCTGTGCTGGCCTTTCATCCAGGATGCTACTAGTACCAAGTATGCCTCCCAATTGACAAGAGTACATGAAAATGAGGAAATTTGGTCGGAGTTGTCAGACAAAAATGTTACATTCCATGGATATTCAATGCCGTGTAGTCTTGATAAAGCCATGTCAGCTGTTATACATGAAATTGAAAAAGTACTCTGGAAATTAATTACTAACCTCAAAGGACATTTCCTGGATGTAACAGTGAATAGTCTGTACACTAACACATTGCTTTGTTACTGGACACCAAATCTTACAAGTATAAATCTTTTAGTGACCTTTGGCACACATCAGAGGGCGCATTCATTATCGGGTTGTTTTGAAACTTGGTATGCTTATTTAGGGTGACCAAGATAGGAGCTAGCGATTTTCCTTTCATTTCTATCAAAAACTGTTCCTGTAAGCAACAGCCTTTGAATTTAGTACATTTGTGCATCAGCATTCTTCTTTAACATGGCCTACAGGGTGCATTTATCAAAGGATTGTTTTTTAACATGGTATGCTCATTAGGTGTGATCTCCAGATAAGAGCTATCGATTAGCATTCATTTCCATGAAAAAAAGTTGCTGTTTACAATGACTTTTAAACTTACTGCATTTGTGTATCAACATTCTTCCTTTAGCCAGACCTACAGTTTACATTTAAAAAATGCATGGATTGCACTGATGTTGTGCACACATAATGCTGTTATGTTGAAGTTTCACCAAATAACATTGGAACCAATGATCTTCAATTTTACCCTTTCACTTATAATCACCAAGTTCAAGTTTGTCAAGTTGAGCTACAGTGTCATTGACACTTTCATTATGTTCTACAATATCTATTATTTCTTTTTATTTACCACTAGGCTTGGTTAAAAAAAATTGTAATTTTTTGTCTCACTTCCAATCACTGATAGTTTCAGCTAACGGACCATATTTACTGGAAGTTAATTTCTAAGTCCTTTGGTGGTAAGTAAATACACTGTTATTACGTCCTTAATGCTGCTTAATATTATATATTATCTCATAATGTATTTGTAAGTCAATTATAATATTTATTTTTCAGAATTTCTGATGGGATTTTCGTGTAACCTATTTATTTGCTTGTAGTTTTTAGGTTCTTGTGTCCAGAATGCCTTGTACAACTGTCTGCAATAGATGTCTATGCAAGAAACACATAGATTGCACTTTCTGCAATGGATGCCGTCCAGATTTCCATTGCGCCATCTGTGGTGTTTGGATGTAGAACAAATGGACGGAGGTCAAGTCCATACTCAGTTTTAACTCAAAAATGGATATCAAGACATTACCGGTTTCTCTGGCATCTCCTTCTGCTGTCATTGATCGTATTTTACATGATAACAACAATTTTATCGTTACAGATCAAGATTAAGTTGCAGTTTCATCATCTGCAGGTCTTTTGAGAGTGGCCTGTTGGTCTACATAAGTAATTACAGGTCTTCTGTTTCCCTTGATAGATCTGTATGTTTTCTTTATGATACTCCTAAGATCAAGATAATGCTGTGGTTGGAGTTAATGGACTCAGAACGTGAGCGTTATATCCGATAGGGATCTACCATATAAGGATATTCGCTATACTCTTGCTCCACCCACATATAGCAACACCCAATTCTATAGTTCACTTGCTGAGATTAATACTTTGTAGTTTATGTTTGAAAGTCATTCTGCAGGTAGAATGGTAAATTCTACTGCCTTACTTCAACTTCAACATGATGTTAGCTTTCATGGTCATTCAAGTTATCCATCCGATGCACTCCCTACCGGATGTGTTATTCTACATAGCTTATGGTAAACTCAGTTAAGCAGTCAGGCTTCCTCCTAGTCTTGGCTCTTTCCTTGCTCCTCAACTCGCTTCATCAGCTGAATCTTGCATACCTGTCACTTGTACAATCCTTTGTATGACTGAGGTCGGCGAGATAAGGTCATGTACTATACACAATCAGGCCATTCTCATTCTGACCATACCCAGTATGCTATATATACTATTCTTCTCATTTTGGTTGAGTGTTTGACTGTGTTCTACAGTAATGTTTACTTGTCTTTTCTTTTGCTACAAAGGTCTGTATATTTTCTTTAGGATTCTCCTACAGGGTGGAATCATTCTTCCGCTACTTTCCATTCCTTTTTTTATAGTTATTTGTATTATGCTCAACTCTCTATAGCATCTGCTTCTATACTGAGTTTTGTTTTTTCTCACTCCAGTATGTCTACCGTCATAATTCTGTCTTGCCATGATCTCATTTATTCTGACGAAGACACTGGTTGTGAAGTCTGTTTTGATGAACTTTATGGCAATTTACATACCTCTCATTATTATTCATGTTTGTTAGATTTTATTTTAGTACATATTCCTGAGGCTAAACCGGAATAAGTTCCTCCGTCTTCTTGTCATATGTCTACAGGGGAGAGTAAATTTGCTGCTACATCTTTTCAATCTTCCTTGCCTTTGAAGCCATTACAATCCACTTTGGCCTATGTCGCTTTTTCATCTACCAGATCTTTTGAGGGCTTTACTATCATCATTGTGATAGTGACTCTCTCCAGCTAGAAAGTGATCTAGGTTATTCACAACCAAGAGGCCATACAGTTCTAGGGTTCTACTCTTTCTTGTGCAGAAGAAGAACAGTTATTTCAGGCCCTTTTTTTGCATATGTGCTCAAAAGTGTTTTATGGGGAGGTTTACTATTTCAAATCAGTGTTGTTCTTTCTAGATTCTATATACTGACTCTCTCCTTTTGGTATGAAATCTATTGCTCATCGGATTGGTCCAGTCATTCTGGCCACAGACAGTTTTCCTTTTCCTCAGGCATTTCGGTTGGCAACACTATTCAAGTGTTAAGACGACTGCCACTATCATATTCTATATAGAGTATATTCATATTTTTTTTAACGAACTATGTTTTCGTTGCTATGTCCAGTCCTCCATACTCAGTATTTAATCTCTATTTTCTGACCTGAATTTTAAGATTAACTGTTGGAAATTTTTCCTTTGGCATCTGTAGCCTATTATGTTGGGGTCTATTTTGGCTCCCTTTTTAGACTGTTTTGATCACTGATTCAGGATCACTAATTCAGGTAACAATGCTCTATTTTTGCGTCAGGAATAATTCTCTGTGAACTTTAATTGTCATTATTGACACGATTATTCAGAGAAATTTAGTCAATTCTATTCTATTCTAAATTCATGGCCTTCCTTCTAGAATTGTTATCTGCCTCGCAGTTGTTACCGTTTTGAGGACCCTTGTTCTTTCCCCCACCCCCATTTCACTGATTATATACTTACCTTTCAATCAGATGAATCTTGTTATACAATAAGAGGGTTTTCAGCAGGGAATGGCTATTGCTTCGCTTCCAGGCTTTTCCCCTTGCTTCTTTTATCATGAGGTCTTCTCTTTAACCTTTTGTGACCTACTTCAGTAACTCTCTGATTTCACGGTCTGTGTCCTGTCCTAGTAGACGGTCCAACTTGACACATTTTCTATCAATTTGATAATTATTACTCTTTTGTTTTTGAAACAGAACAAGCAATAAACATCAATTAAGACTATATTTTAAGCTGTTTAAAGCTTAACGTCCATCTTCTTTAGCTCATACTTCTTTCGGAAGATTGGGGTGGGAGGGGGTGCTGTGTGTGAATATGATGTTCCGTTGTTTTATGCATATTACCCTCCTACTATGTTAAAAAGTTATATACTGATATTCTGTAATTTTTTAGCCTACTCGAGTGGACAGGATTTCTTAAAATATCACAGCTCTAGATATTAGAACCCTGTCTTTTTCACTGGCATTAGCTTTATGACATTTTAATTTTGGGCATTATTCTTTCCCTGTCATCATGGGATGAATATTTACTTTGATTAATTTTGGGCATTATTCTTTCCCTGTCATCATGGGATGAATATTTACTTTGATGCAACTTGATTTAAATTGTAAATATTGTGTTCACTCAAGTTTTATCCCATTTATTGGCATATATATTTTAATCTGGAATCAAATGAAATCAAATTCTGTATTCCGGTAGGTACAGATACTATGAGGCCTGCCAGGATTTATCGTTAATCAAAGTTTTTGTTTGTGAGAATTGAATAATGCATTCACATATTATATTTTATATTGTGTTCTGGTTATATGTTCATGGCATACTTTCCTCAGTTTCCTTTGTAACCCAATTCTTGGGAAATGCTGAATTTTATTATATACTATTGTCACTATAGCATTAATTCCCTCTCATGCTTAAATATGACCTCCATTATATCTGTTAATCAGACACAATATGCATTTTACTCCCTCCACCTATTGTTCATTTGGCACTTTTTGTCACTTTGGTAAGATTTGAAAAAAATTTAAATTTAATATTTTATATTTTTATTTTTTATTACACTCAACAAAGTACCACAAACATAGTGCCCTCCCGGCAATATGAACTGTCATTTGTATGTGCTAGCCTCCCTGCTCTCATGTATACATGTACCATTGTCTTTTGAAAAATTGGAAATTGACACTTTGCACATGTCTGGCAGGAATTGGACAATATGTGACGGTTCTTTGAAGGATACTAGTTACTACTATGCAAATCGGTACCTGGTGAACTCGGTTAGGTTTAAATTTTGACTTTTAGCAATTTTAACTTCTTAAAGGGTTTTCATTAGGATTCTCCAAAATTTGCCCTCTTTTTCACCCTAGAAATAATAAAAGGAATAGGCACTTTGTGTTACATTGGTAAGTATAATAAAAAATAAAGTTTGGTATGAAATTTTAATTTTTGCAAATTTTGTGCATTTTACCAAGTAAGTATAGTTCTCTCTGAAAAAATTGGATCAGTAAAACTACTAAATCTAGCAATCACACTTTTTGCTAGAGATCATTGATCTCTGACAACTAAAGTGGTATTTCTGCATTGAATTTCTGATCATAATGAAAGTTAGGGACAAGTCACCCAGAACAAGTCACCCAGAAGCTTCAACTCTGTCTATACTGTTAGGCATGGAGTAAGATCCTACATCCATATGAGGAATCAGGATAATAGGCCCCAATTTGGTGACACACCCAACCATGGGAGACAATTGTCTGATCGCAGGTGATAGGCATTGCACTTGTTTATATTAAAACTAAGTCCATGGGTTCAAATGTATGCTCCTTCTGGGAACCCAAATTTTAACTCAGTGCAGTATGAAGAAAATGCTTTAAATCCACCTGGAAAATGCTTTTCATATTTGGTATACATCATACTTTTGAGGGTAGATTCAAGTATGTTCAAATCAAGTCCATGGATTCATATTTTGGCTCTCCAAAGAGCCCAAATACTAACTTATTGCAGTATGAGGAGTATTCCTCAGTGATCATCTTCTTCAGATCCACCAACCACAATCTTTTGATATTTGGCAAGATAACAAATTTTGTTTCAATCAAATGTTCTGTTTTCGTTAAGGATTTCATCTGTTTTTGAGTATGTAAGGTCACAACCAGAAAGAAAGCCCTAATTTGTCCAAAAAACCTCTCAGTCATGCAAAAAAAGCTATCTTTTGTTGACTGTCATTTATTCACACAACTGTTGGCTTCCAGGAATATTTCACCTAATTTCAACCCCAAATTCTAACCAACCTAGGTGGTCTTTTCAGAGGGAAGATCTTTTGTCATTTTTCAGCTTAATCTCAAGCCTAATGTAGGGTGTTTGCTGGCAGTGGGGAGTTGGGATTTGAAAAACACATAATTTTTCAGAAATTTTGGTGACTGTCACTGCAGTATGCACAAGGTGACCCTTCCTTTTTGCCTTCATCTTTCTGATCCCTCAACACTAATACCCTCACTCCATGTAGACAGATTGATCTTGGTGAGTGTTTTAGGCTCACTTGACCTCTGATTTGAGATTTTGGTTTGAGACTTGGTATAGACGATCAACTTCAAGAGCAGATGTGCACAACAGAGCTTTTTCCCTTGGATTTAGTCAGAATTGCATAACCTTCAGTGATGTTTCTTGTTATTGTTATGCCCCCGAGACCCTCTCAGGCATTATGTTTTCACCAAGCCTGTCCGTCTGTTAACTTTTTGTTTCCATCTAATAACTAAAGAACCTCTTATTTGATCAAATCATAATTTTAAGGGTAACTTGTGAATGACTAGACAATGTTTCCTTTTGATTTTGGTCCAGCTAGCCGATTCAATATGGCCAGCATGGTGGCCATCTTGAATTTGGTTTCCATCCATGCATTTTAGCTTAACTTGACAAAGTCAAGATAAGCTATTGCCATCAAGCGTGCAGAAGTCTGTTAGTCTGTGAGTCTGTTCACGTTTTACTTTAGCACAGGCTACACCCCATAGTTCTTGTCCAATCGTCATGAAATTTCATATGCAGGTTTGAGGTCATGTCTAGATGAGAATGTCCCCTTTTGGTCGCGATCGGTCAACCATTATGGCTGCCCAAGACCAAAACCCGAAAACCTTTAACACAGTCTACAGGCCGTATTTATGAAGGGATTTCATTGTAACTTGGTAGGATGACTCAGTATAAAGTCTGGATGAGGACGTCCCCTTTTGGTTGCGATCAGACAACTGTGATGGCTACACAAGCCCAAAAACCATTAGCACAGTCTACAGGCCATATTTATGAAGGGATTTCAGTGTAACTTGATAGGATGACTCGTTTTGGAATAATTTCTCTATAACTTTGTAACATTGGTTAACATACATTAACACTGTGAGGGCCACATTAAACCACTCCTCAATTCTTTAGTACAGTACACCTCAAATTATTTTTATTGAAATCATAACATACAGGAACAGAAATTCACATATTCTCAATTATCACAATTCTTGTCTTATTTCATAATCCTTTCATAAACATTGAACATTATCCTTTTCATCAAACACAACACACAGTCAAGTTAAGCTACAATGTCATTGACACTTTCATTTAATTATGCAATGTTGGTGTCTAGAGGAAGCTTCCTTTCGATTTTTGACCAGTCACCTGAACCAAGATGGCCACCAGTGGCCAATTCATTATGGCTTTCATGGTGGCCATCTTGAATTTGGTTTCCATCCAATAACTAATGAATACTAACTCAAATCAATTTTATTTTTTTGTGATGCATTGTTGGTGTCTAGAGGAAGCTTCCTTTTGATTTTGGTTATGCTCCCAATAGACTTACCCACTGTTTTATGATACAGTCGGGGGATATGCTACACTTTGTATTGCTCTTGTTAGGCTTTTCCCTCTGGAAAAGACTATTGTTTTTCTACGGATTATTATTTTTTTTTTTTTCCACACATTTTTGTCCGTACGATTCAGAAGCCATTTTCGAACCGATTTTCACACAATTTGGCACACGCATAGAGTGACAAAAAATCTAAAAATGTACCAAAGCGGAATTTTCGATTTAACCCTTGTTTCGCCAGAATTGGCAAAAAACTGCCAAAATTGGGGTTTATCGGCACTTTCTCGAAACACGTCTTTAGGATTTTTTTTAAACATCCATCATAACTAGACCTGCCTATGACACAACCTTTGATACACACGACATATTTGGCGATGCATATGGTAACCCTCCACAGGCTGCCAAACATCGAAATTTTGATGAAATGGGCCGGTTTCAGACCCCCACAACACCCAAACGATACCCGAGAGGTAAACATAACTTCCTTTATTGGAAGTGGAATTCACCGAAGATCATTTTTTTAAGTAATAAGGGTGTTCAGAAAACCAAGTGTTAACCCGTTTTGAGCTGGTTAAACAGCAATACCCCAAAAAAGCTCAAAACTTCATGTTTTCTGTGGATTTCTCTAAACGAGTGTTGTAGATTTTCAAGAAAAATTGGTCACTCTCAGGTCTTGGTGTGACATTACAAGTTGCATGGATAAAATATTCCGGTCAGCATTAGTTAACCCTCCCCGAGCTGCTAAACGTAAAAATTGTGATAAAATGGGCTGTTTTTAGACACCAACAGCACCCAAACGATATACCACAGAGAAAGGGGCCTTCATTTATCGGATGCAAAATTGATCGGAAAATATTTTTGAAAGTGGTAAGGGTATTCAAAATTTGACGTCTTAACCCATTTTGGGCTGGTTAAAGAGGGATACCCATTAAAATCTTAAAATACCCATTTTCTGTGGATTTCTCTAACAACATCTTGTAGGTTTTCAAGAAAAATCGGCTATTTGCAGGTCTTGGTGTGACATTACAAGTCGCATGAACAAAATATTCCGGTCAGCATTAGTTAACCCTCCCCGGGCTGCTGAAGGTCAAAATTGCGATAAAATGGGCTGTTTTTGCACACCAACAGCACCCAAAGGGTACACCACAAAGAAAAGTGCCTTCTTTTATCGCGCGTACAATTTATACAGAAACATTTTTGTAAGTAGTAAGGGTATTCAAAAGTCGACGTCTTAACCCATTTTGGGCAGGCTAAAGAGAGATATCCCTTGAAAGCTTTAAATTCCCATTTTCTGTGAATTTCCCTAACGGTAACTTGTAGGGTTTCAAGACAAATTGACTATTCGTAGGTGTTTATGTGACATTAAAAGTTGCATGGACAAAATACTCCGGTGAGCGTTTTTAAACCATCTACAAGCTGCCAAGCATCGTAATGTTGTTAACATGGGACTGTTTTCAGACACGCACAGCACCTAATGTATACATGAGAGATAAACATAATCTCCTTTGTTTGAAGTGGAATTCACAGAGGACCATTTTTGTAAGTAATAAAGGTATTCAAAAAGCCAAGCGTTAACCCCTGTTGGGGAGGTTAACAGGGATACCCATCAAAAGCTTAAAAAATCGTTTTCCCTGGATTTCTTTACAAACATTTTGTGGGGTTTTCAAGAGAAAATGGCCGTTGATAGGTCTTGGTGTCATATGACCAGTTGCATGGATCAATTATTCTGGTAGGCATTTGTTAACCCTTCATGGGCTGCTAAATGTAAAAAAAAATTGAGGAAATAGTCTGTTTTTGGACACCAAGAACATCAAATGGAAATGCCACAGAGAAACGTAACTTCTTTTACCGGACGCAAAACTGATAGGGAAACATTGATATTGATATTAACCCATTCTACCATTAATGATGGGTTTTACCTAAACATTTTTTTATCAAACCCAAACGGAGTCATTTGAGACTACTATACTCACCTTTCTCATAACATCAATGAAGGAACTTTAGTGAGACAGTTAAAAACAATTCATCAGACACTGTGGGGGTCAAGAAAAATCATGGAATCTAATCAGGAAAAGCCATGATTCTCCAGAATCATAAAGTCTAGTTTATTTCTGTTTTGTTTTTAATTTTTCAACTCAGTGAATGGATCTAGATGATCATGGGTACAGTTATAACCCACTACAAGAGTTTATTACTGTTGCAGGTATTCTATTCCTTTTAACCTTCCTAAAAGGTCAACAAAAATATAGCTTTCATTACAAGTAGGCTTTTTTTTAGCTCACCTGACTGAAAGTCAAGAGGAGCTTAAGTGATCACATTGTCTGACCGGCGTGAACTTTACATTATTGATTTCAGCTCATAAAATACTGGACCAAATTCAGCCAAATTTGATATGCATGTTTCTTATCATACGTCAATTCAAGTTTGTTCAAATAAAGTTGCCATACCCACAGGGGGCACCACAAGGGGCATTACTCTGATAGCACCCATAAATTGTTTTCCAAAATTAAACAAATCTTCTTCTCCAGAACCATCAATTAAAATCTTTTGATATCTGGTATATAACAGGTCTATGGGGGGCAGATTCAAGTGTGTTCAAATCGAGTCCCTGGGTTAATATTTGGGCTCCCTATCCCAAATTTTAACTTAGTGCAATATTTTTTTAAAATCTGCTTCTTCAGATCCGCCACTCAGAATGCTCTCATATAATTGGCATTCAACATCTCTAGGGGGTCAGATTCAAGTTTGTTCAAATCGGCTCCCTGGGTTAATATTTGGGCTCTCTGTTGGAGCTTAATGCAATATGAGGAAATTTCTTTAAAAATCCTTTTCTTCAGATCCACAGTCAGAATCCTTTCATATTTGGTATACAAAATCTCTAGGTGGGTCAGATCCAAGGTTGGTCAAATCGGGTCCCAGGGTTGATATTTGGGCATCCTATGGGAGCCCGAATTTTTAGTAACTTAGTGTGATATGAGGGAATTTCTTTAAAAATCTTCTCCAGAACCATCAGTTAGAATCTTTTGATATTTGGTATACAACATCTCTAGGGGAGTCAGATTCAAGTTGTTCAATTTGAATCCCTGGGTTAATTTTTGGGCTCCTCATGGGAGCCCAAATTTTAACTAAGTGCAACAAGAGGAAATTTCATTAAAAATCTTCTTTCTCAGAATCCTTTCATATTTGGTATACAATATCTCTAGGTCAAATCCAAGTTTATTAAAATTGGGTCCCTGGGTTAATATTTGGGCTCCCTATGGTGGCCCGAATTTTAACTTTGGTAAACAACATCTCTAAGGTGGTCAGACTTAAGTTTGTTCAAATCGTGTTCCTGGGTTAATAGTTTGGCTCTCTATTGGAGCCCAAATTTCTTTTAAAATCTTCTTTTTCTGATCCACTGGTCAGAATCCTTTCATATTTGATATACAACATCTTCAGGTGGGTCAGTTTCAGGTTTGTTCAAATCAGTTACCTGGGTAAATATTTGGGCTATCTATGGGGGCCTGAATATCAACTTAGTGCAATATAAGGATTTTTTTTTAAATCTTCTTCTTTAGACCCAGCAATCAGAATGCTTTCATATTTGGTATGCAACATCTCTAGGTGGGTCAGATTCAAGTTTGTTCAAATTGGTTCCTTGGGTTAATATTTAAAAAATTAAAAATTTTAGTTTAACTTTTGCAATCTGGGGACATTTCTTTAAAAACCTTCCTCAGATCCACCAGTCAGTATTGTTTCATATTTGGTATATAACACCTCAAGGGCTATCAGATTCAAGTTTGTTCAATTTTGAGTCCCTGGCTTAATATTTGGGCTCTCTATGTGACAGGGGGAGGGGAGGAAGTTAGGTTCAAGTTTGTTCAGATCAATTCCTTAGTGTTCTTACATAAAATTTGCCTTTCATGACTTCATTCCTTTGTAGTGTTGATGAACCATGTCAAACTGAATGTGACCCCAAATACTTCTTTGAACCACTTTGTCAGGTGAGCGATTAAGGCCCCTTGTTTTGGTACTTACCAATGCAGAAATAGTATTTGATGATTTTGTTTTAATAAGAGATATTAATGATTTTGTTTCACATAAGCTGACAGTCAAAAACGTTTTCTGTTTAAAGGTAAAAATGCACATTAGGTCACCCAGTGATTTTGAATGGCTTAAGCAGGCTCGTTTTTACTTCAAAGAAGATACAGATCAGTGTATTGTTCAAATTACTGATGTTGATTTTATTTATCAAAATGAATTTCTTGGCTGCACTGACAGATTGGTCATTACACCACTGACAGACAGGTTAGTATACTCAGCTTCTTTTGCAACTGTAAAGTCCTATGAACACCTTGTCTCATAGTATATCCTGAATCAGATAAAATAAAGCAATGACAGAAATAAAAAATGTCTAGACGACTGTAATAGAGAACTACACAGTTGGCTATAAACTTAACTTCAGACTCGAATCCCATTTACTCTAGGTCAAACTATGCATGTCTGTTTGTTTTTTAGGTATGGAGGGTGGAAAATGAAGAATAGTAATAGAATACACTGACTCCGATACTTCAGTACTCATTAATTTCTTATTATAATTATCAGGTACGGGATTTGAAATAGCTTCATCTCTCGCCTGAAACAGGATATGTGATTGAAAGATGTATAATGCTTTGACACACTATGTGATGAGCACACGGCCAGATAGATGTGTGGAAACCAGGAGTTAATAACTGGATTGACAGACTGACAACTAGGCTTTAATTTGTGGAAAAATTTGCATATTGATGATTAAATTCAGAAATAAAGAATAAATAGATACTTGTTAGCCAAAGATTCTCCCTTGCTTAATATAAGGGTTGAGGTCATAAAATGTCTTACTGAATTTAGCAAAGCAAAACATTTCTAAGTACCAGTTTTGATACTCGGCAATGCTGTGCATCACTAATTTCTGTGGAAATTGTATGTCTTTCCCAACCACATGAATTTTTGACATACCCCACTCCCTCCCCCACAGAATGTTTTGTGGCTACATCGTGGGAACATTTTCAGTCTTGTTTTGTAGGCCTCTAGTCTACATATGTGAACATAAATTGAAAAGAAATGGCCAGCTACCAGTTAAAATCAGAGAGACTGCATCTTTTAAACATCAATGTTTAAAAAGTACCCATGTCAAGTGAGAATACTCTCTCACTTAATACATGAGTTGAGGCCATGAAATGTCTGACAGAAGTTAAAAGTGCAACTTCTCTCTTAAATGCCAATTGTGCTATGTGGCAGTGCTGTGCATCTCTTTTATTTCTGTGTAAAGTTTTTGTTCTAAAGCTCTTTTAGAGAAAGATGATGTTATCAAAGAAAGAAAACAGGACCACTGTTTACAACTCATTTTTGTGGTTACTTTAATTGTTTAAATGAATTTTTTTCAACACATAGTCTTGAGTTTTTCCAAATAATAATGCACAATTGAAATAATGTTCACACCTTCACCCACTATGTCATGTCATAATTAAAAGACTCTGGATTCATAAGCGGATATGGAATCCTGGAAAAAGTATGGAATTTTAAAAATAATTTTCCAGATTCTTGAAAAGTATGGAAAATAAGAGTTTTTAGCTCAACTTTATGAAGTCAAGCTGAGTTATTGCCATCATTTTCAAGTCGTTGGCGTACGTAAGTACATACGTACACAGTTTCTTTTGGCACATCGCACAGGTCACATTTATGATCAGATCGTTTTGAAACTTGGTATGCTTGTTGGGGTGACCTCTAGATGGGAGCTATCAATTTTCTTCCATTTTGGTCAAAAAAGTTGCTGTTAATTAGCAGCTACCTTCAAATGTGAATTTGTGCATCAGCATTTTCCCTTGGCATGCCCTACAAGGTACATTAATGAATGGATCACTTTGAAACTTGGTACGTTTTTTTTCGGGTTGACCTACATTTTCCTTTAGCCAGCCCTACAGTTTACATTTAAAAATGCATGGATTGCTCTGACGTTGTGCTCACACAATGCTGTTATATTTAAGTTTCCCCAAATAACATTGGAACCAATGATCTTCAATTTTGCCATTTCACTTATGTTCACTTATAACTTACTAAATTCAAGTTTGTCAAGTGGAGCTACAGTGTTACTGCCACATTCATTCAATATTGTGTCTGGAAAAGCTCAGGAGAAATAAAATTTAATTTGATTGGATATGTTATTGTCATGGAATTAGGATAAAAAGATAGCTTAAACAATGCAGTGAAAAACATTCTCGATCTCCTTCCTGTGACCTAATTAGCAAGCATTTGCATACTCAGAACATATTGTGCACCAGATTTTTTGAAGTCTTTATTCAGTTTCTCGACACAATTCAAACTCTGATGTGAGCACACTCTTCAAGCAGATGTTTCCAGACTGGGATTGCACAGCAGTTGGCATGTTATGAATGAAAGAGTTTGGAGCATGTATTAGGTATGGAAATGTTTTTGAATTTTTTATCTGAGTGTTTTGGAAAATTGTTCTAAACTCCTTGAAAGGTTTTGAAAAAGTTATGGAATTTCTTAGTAGGAAAGGTGTATGAACCCTGAAGCTGTTGACAATAGATACTCAAATAGATGTTAGGTGTAATTAACATCTGTTAATTGTCGCTTACTAAATGTTACTTTTGAATATGCAATTCAGTTGAGGAAACAGAAAGGGAGAATCTTATTGAAATGAGCACTTGCTGAATACTATTATTATCCACTGCTGATGAAGTGGGAGGGGTATAATGAAATTGTGTTTGTCAATCTCTCCACCTAGAAGTCTATCTGTTTATCCAACAGCATAAATGTATGTTCATTTAACTCCTTCTGCATTTCTTATTGGATTTTTACAAAATATAGTGTGAAGTATGAGAATGAAGTGTAGATGTGCATGTGGAAAAGAATTTTCTGTATGGCACTGTTTTTCTGAGATATGGCATTTTATTGTTAAATGTCATAAATGTTTATTTGCTTAACCCCTTCAACATTTCTTGGTGGATTTTTATGAAACATGGTATTAAAAGTATGTCAATGAAGGGTAGAAGCGCATGTGGAAAAGACATTTTGATTCCACTATTTCTCCCAGAGTGATGGCCCTTTTTATTGTTAAATATCTATTATAATTGCTTACTACTTAACTCCTCCTACACTGTTGGTGTGATTTTTCCAAACATGGTGTGAATTATGATGTTGGTTACATTTCCATGGGCCATTCTAAAATACTATGAAATACTAGTTATGAATATGGTTTGCCTGCCCATGAAATTCAACTATTTATAATGAATAAAAAACAAAAAGTATGTGTATCCATTATAGGTCCTAAGAGACAAATATACGAAAAACGGCAAAGTGGGAAACTTTAGTTTATTTTAGGGCTTTCATTAATTCAACAAGCTTGTCTCTTGAGAATGGGGTGATTCGTCTTTAATCTGAGATTTGTGAGGACACGAGAGGAGGCATTAACACTTTTAATGTTAGCAATATGCTGATAGGTACATGTTGTGCATTTGGGGGGTGGTTTTGTGATAAGGTTCCAGTATCGGCTGTTCCAAGGGGAAAAAGTGGCATGTGGATTAATCGAAAAATGCTTTAGTAGCCACAATCTCCTGCGTTGGGAATTTAGCAAATAAGTGCTATCATCTCTTCATTATTTTCTGTAGGTATTTTTTATTTCCTAATCATGAGATGGGTTGTTTTTGTAATGAATATGTCAAACAAAAATGAATGTAGTGTCTAAATCAGTTATTTTCAATAGATCCTTGTTTTCAACTGCTTGACACTTCCTCAAACTACATTCTGGTTTATACTGAGATAAAATGTTTCATTTTCTTGAGAGAATACTATTCTAAATGGGTGTTGTGCATGTCACACTATTCCATGTATTCCTGAATGGCCCATGAATATATACGCCATGATATGAGAATGTGCATTTCCAAAGGGCTGTACGATTTGAGATATTTTGTCAGAGTTACCGCCCTTTTTATGACCAGATATCTACTTCTAAAGCAAATTTGTATCTCTATATCTATATATTTATTGTTATTTGTTTTACATTGATGTGCTCCTACATATTTAGAAATATCAAGCTGAAATTTGGTTCCTAAGGTTAATTTTTATGTACCCTTCCCTCCCCCCTCCCCCCCCCCCCCCCCCCCCCCCAATGGGGATATAGCCATGGCTTTGTCCGTCTGTAGACAGAGTTGGTTTCCGCTCTCTAATTGAAGTTCTGCTTTGCTTATTGCAACTAAACTAGATGTGTATTGGGTATGATGGGGAAGAACCCTATTTATTGTGGGGTTTTTGCACCAAAGGTCATGGTCAGAGTGACCTGGAACTTGGAAAGTTTCTGGGGGTTGGTTTCCTCTCTCTAATTAAAATTCCATTCTGCCTATTGTACCTAATCTTGACAGGAATGTTAGGTATGATGGGTGGAAGAAGATTATTCATTTTAAGGTCATTGTGCCAGTGGTCAAGATCACAGTGACCTTTAACATTACAAAACTGGTTTTATCCCTGTAAATAAAGTTCTGCTGGTCTGCTCAAAACCAAACATTGTTTTGTTTTTTGTTTGTGGGGGGTGGGGGGGAAGAACCCTATTTAATTTGGTGTTATTGTGCGTAAGGTAAAGGTCATAGTGATCTTTAACTTAAAAATCCTGGTTTCCACTCTGCAATTGAAGTTCAACTGGGCTGATCAAAAACAAACTTGACACGTGGGTTGGGTATGATGAGAGAAAGAACTCTTCTCACATTTGGATCATTGTGTAAAAGATCATGGTCACAGTGACCTTTAACTTAACAAATTTTACTGGTATCTGCTCACCTTGCTGTATCCAGGCATTTTTATAATATTTGGTGCACTCCTATCCATTCAATAAGCAACTTCTGACATCTGCAAGTTGCATAGTTGAAAATGCAATGTATTAAAACAGTAAGAAGCCTAAGAGTAGTATATCCTTTATAAATGAAGGAACAAAACCTAATTACAAATTAAAAAAAAGTGTGATTTTATCCTCAATTGCATATAACAGTAGCCCTAAACTTTTTATGTTTTTTTACAGGTGCTACATCACACTGGCACAAGCATTAGGAATGTCTATGGGAGGTGCACCTGCTGGACCAGCTGGGACTGGTAAGACAGAGACGACTAAGGACATGGGAAAAGCATTAGGCAAATATGTTGTGGTTTTCAATTGTTCTGATCAGATGGACTTCAGAGGCCTTGGAAGAATTTATAAAGGTAAGTTTACTCTTACTGAATGATTAGTATTTCAGACACAGATGAACAGCATGTCTTATTTACATACCTCATTTATTTGTTTTCCTATCTTAGTCCATTGTCATACTGTAATAGCAGTTTGCTACATTTCTCAGCCTCATCTGTGTTGTATGATGACTCATTACAACTATTTTTAGCTCACCTGAGTGAAAGTCATGGTGAGCTATTGTGATCACTTGCCGTCCGTTGTCTGTCGTCCTTGAACATGCTACTTGCAGCTCTTCACCAAAAGCATTGGACTGATTTCAGTTAAATTTGATGGGATTGTTTGTTCTGACATCATATTTTAATTTTGTTCATGTCAGCTTGGCAACCCCATATGGAGGGGGTAGGTGAAAATGCTACCAAACTTTTTAAAAATCTTCTCATGAACTGGTAGGTATAACATCTTGATATGTGGTCATGGGCTTCCTTTTGAGGTGTAGAATCAAGTATGTTCAAACAAAGTTTGTAGATCATTATTTACTTTTGTAATGAAAAGGACTAGATTTTTGGACCTGCCCAAATTTCTTTTTTCCAAACCGATGAGCCGATTTGAAACAAAATTGTTATGTGGTTTTATTAAGTCATAAGTACTTGATTTGTGCAAAACAAATTTCCTGTATCCCTGTGGTACCCCCAGGAGCTAAAAATAAAAATATTTTCAAATGCCCATATTTCCCAAACAGGATGGAACAGAGAACTGTAATTTAGTACAAAGCATCCTTTGGACCTATAGAATGGAATGGTAAAAAAAACAAACATTGCCATCGCTCATGATAAAGTGTGCTGTGGGGAGGAATCGAAAAAATGCAGAGTCAACATATTTGCAAAAGTTAGAAAATCTTCCTCTCCAGAATCACTTTTCAGCAACTTTTTATAAGTTGTATTCCTTGGGGAGGGGGGTGGGGAGGAGGTGGTCAATACACTTTCCCAAATTTTAACTTTGTGCAATATGAGAAGTACTCTTTAAGAATCTTCTTCAGTCAGAATCGTTTGATATGTGGTATACAACATCATTACAGGGGTTAGATTCAAATCTGTTCAAATCAAATCCCCCAGTTAATATTTGGACTCTGAATTTTAACTTTGTGTAATATGGGGAATAGAGTTTAAATTTTAATCTTCTTCAGATCCACCAGTCAGTATCATTCCATATTTGGTATACGTCATCTTTAGGGAGGTCAGATTTAAGTTTGTTCAAACCAAGTCCATGGGTTAATATTTGGGCTCCCTATTGAAGCCCAAATTTTTACTTTTTAACTTTTTTAAAATCTTGTTGAGATCTGCCAGTCAATATCTTTTGATATATGGTATTCAGAATCCTAACAGAGGTTGGATTCAAGTTTGTTCAATCAAGTCTATTGGTTAATAATTTGGCTCTCTGTGGGAGCCCAAATTTTAGCTCAAGTGGAATATGTGGAATAATCTTTAAAAATCTTCTTCAGATCCACCTTTTGATGTTTGGTATACAGCTTTCTTATGTGTGCAGATTCAAGTTTGTTCAAACCAAGTCCCTGGTGTCATGTTTGGGCTCGCTGTGGGATCCCAAATTTTAACTGATTTTGGTATGAGGAATGTTCTTAAGATCTACCATTCAGAATCTTTTGATATTTGATACACAGCCTCTTTATGGAGTCAGATTCAAGTTTGTTCAAAGTAAGTCCCTATTACATGAACCCAACTTTTAATGTAGAGCAGTATGAGGAAAATTCTTTAAAATTATGTGTGCAGATTCAAGTTTGTTCAAACCAAGTCCCTGGTCTCATGTTTGGGCTCGCTATGGGGATCCCAAATTTTAACTTACGTTGGTATGAGGAATGTTCTTAAGATCTACAATCCAGAATCTTTTGATATTTCATACACAGACTCTGTAGGTAGAGGTGCAGACTGCAAGCCGAGAGGTCCTCGGTTCGAATCCCACCTGCGGCAACCGCGTTGTGTCCTTGGGCAAGACATTTCACCCCCATTGCCCATGTGGGGGCATGATGATGCCGTGTACTAAGGTGTACTGCACGTCGATGGTACGCATGTCATCAACCAATCTAACCCTGCCTGTGCTGCAGTGCGGAGTTACGATGTTGGGGAGCTGGCAGCTGCTCGTCGGTGCTCGGTGGTTCTCTCCGGGTACTCCGGCTTCCGCCACCCGTAAAACTATCACGGTCATGATTAGCCATTGTGCATAAATTTGTGACCTTAAATATCAATCAATAATAATACACAGACTCTTTATGGAGCTCAGATTCAAGTTTGTTCAAATAAAATGTCTGGTTTGATATTTGGGCTCCCTATGGGAGCTCGAATTTTAACTTAGTACAAAATGGGGAATATTCTCGGATTCATATTCTTTTGAAGGATTCTCGAATTTGGACTGTTTCATTGAAAAGTACTTTAATTCATCTCAGTCGTTAAAAAGATTCTTGAATATCCACTTCATCCCTTGAAGAGTTCTTGATTTACCAAGAAAGAACTATTATTGAACACCCAGTCTACCTATCTGCTCATAAAAAGTGGATAAAAAAAAACTGGCATCAATTGGATGATTGCCTTATACCACGACAACCAAAGAGAGACAACACTATATAAAATCAGTCATGCATTTGTGTATACATCATCACTTATGCACCTTATACAGTGACAAAGAGAGACAACTCTACATAAAATCAATGACACATTTGTGTGTACGTCATTACTTATGCGATTTGCATTGCAGGAAACACATCAAGGGAGGTAAAAGGTTGAAAAATGAAGATAACATTCTGATACGTGCTGTGGCGTGCCTGTCTATCTGTAGACCATGCAAGGACACAAGATCACATTACACGTTCCAGATCAAAGTTATTAAATTGAGGCATGAAGTATATGTGCTTTTTATATTTCTGGTTAATACAATGGAGTCTATATTGTATTCAGACACTCAACCGTATAAACACTATTTACCAATCTTCACAAGAGAACAATATTGTGATTACATGTATATCGTTAATCACAAACTTTCTTTTACTACTGAACTTTAAATCATAAAATTATAACTAATAGAAGGGATTGACTTACTTTAAATTTTACGGTGTCTCACCCATTAGTTAATGCTCATATTACTGCATTTTAATTCTTTTTATCAATATTCATAGTTCTTAAAAACATGTTATGGAGTCCTTGAAAAGATCTTGAATAGTCCTTGAATTTTATTTTTCAAAATGAGTGGGAACCCTGTATTCTTTAAAATATATATATTTGGTATAGAGCATCCTTAAGGAGGTTTACATTCCAGTTTGTTCAAATAAAATCCCTGCATTGATGTTTGGGCTCAATATGGGAGCCTGAAATTTAATGCAGTGCAATATGGGAAATTTTCTTTAAACATTTTCTTCTCCAGAACCACCAGTCAGATTTTTTGGATAATTGATATAAATCATTCTTATGGGGGTTAGGTTCAAAGTTGTTTAGATCAAGTCCCTGGGTTAATATTTTGGCCCTCTAAGGAAGCCCAAATTTTAACTTGGTGCAATAAGAGGAATATTCATTGCAATTCTTCTCCAGAACCTGTAGTCACAAACTTTTGATATATTGTACACACCATCCTAAGAGGTGTCAGATTCAAGTTTGTTAAATTCATGTCCCTGGAATAATATTTGGGCTCTCTATTGGAGTCTGAATTTTAACTCAGTCCAATATGAGGAATAATCTTTAAAAATCTGCTTTTTCAGATCAAATAGTCCAAATCCTGATTGGGGTTGGGGGCAGGCAGTGATTAGGGCTGTTAGTTCAAGTTAGTGTTGAGTGGTATTTTGGTATACCGTTTATAAATGGTATGATTTTCAAGACTGTCACCGATACCGGCAAATTAAATCATAATCAGTATACCGAAAAGTTAGTTTTACCCGGGTAAATTTCAACTTGCTTATCATGGTTTATAAGAAGTGATTTTACTTCACTGGTGTGGATTATAGTTGGTTTAGATTTGGGTCTTTTCCCTTTTTACAGCCATGTCTGCCCTTGCAGACCATGAAACGTTTCTTTATTACTTTTCTTTCCCAACTGTTCAAGTGGTTTGTCTCAACATCAACAATGACCATTATTACGCAAGCTATTGAATATTGTTTACCTCGAATTTGAAACAAGTTGAGGTGTGAAGACACTTGGACTTTATTCTATTAAGCATACGTAGGTAGTCACATTGTACATTTCAACCAATGCCATGCCTGCTATTTAAAACCTGGAATTTTTCCTTAGGAAATGCCAAGGGAGTCTCTGTAACTTAACACTTGTACTTGAATGAAAGTGATTGGCTGTTAGCACACACTGACGTCATGATAGCATCTTGCCTTAAAAATCATGTGCTCAAAAGTGTTTGATACAAGACCTCCGCAAGGAACTTTTTTGTTTGCAAATAAACAAAAGCAAGTCATTTGTGCTTTCTTTGCCAAGACAAATACGATGATGTTTAACCAGTCCATCACCACAATCACTTAAAAGGGCAATTTATTTTAAGTACTGAGGTGTGCTAATTTCAACACTTCTTGTGATGAAATGGGGTGTGTGAATACACACTTCATATTATAATATTATGAAGACTCCTCAAAGTTCATTTCATTCTGGAGTTGTGGAATTACACCCAAAATGTCCAGTGTATTCACGAATAAAGCATCTGCTAATTAACTGCTATTTTGGGTGTAATTTTTAGTGGACATTTTGGTCTTTATGGCAGATGTTTTGGGTGAAGTTGCAAGCAGATATTTTGTCTCTGTAATCTGTTTGCAAATAAACAAAAGCAAGTCATTTGTGCTTTCTTTGCCAAGACAAATACGATGATGTTTAACCAGTCCATTACCACAATCACTTAAAAGGGCAATTTATTTTAAGTACTGAGGGGTGCTAATTTCAACACTTCTTGTGATAAAATGGGGTGTGCGAATGCACACTTCAGAGTCTGAGGACTGCTGAATATTATAATATTATGAAGACTCCTCAAAGTCATTTCATTCTGGAGTCGTGGAATTACACCCAAAATGTCCAGTGTAATTACGAATAAAGCATCTGCTAATTAACTGCTATTTTGGGTGTAATTTTTAGTGGACATTTTGGTCTTTATGGCAGACGTTTTGGGTGAAGTTGCAAGCAGATACTTTTCCCTGTAAGTTGTTTGGCACAATGCCGTCAAAAATAATCGGTACAATGGTACACCAAGGTATCATTTTCTGAATACATAGCTATTTAATTATTATCACAATACTGCCCAACACTAGTTCAAGTTTGTTCAAGTTCAGTTCATAGGTTGATATTTGGACTCCCTGGTTTTGCATTACTGGAAATCTGGGCATTATGTTTGTGGTAGCAACTCAATACCATAAAAAATCATCTTTCTTGGACAATAGAGTTATGAATAATTACATGACTTCATTCCTTTGAAGTGTTACCTAGCCATAGATGCTAATTAAGTCCTTCTTTAAACAACTTTGTCAGGTGTGCGCATCAAGCCCCATGGGGCCTCTTATTCGTTCACTTGTTTGTAATCTGTTATTAAATAACACTTGAAATCATGAGACAGTTTGTCATGATTTCACTGCATTCTCATAAATTACTCATATGCCACCACTGATCTTTTTTGATGTACTCAGTCTTTTGCCCACTAGAGCAATTTGTAGGCATTCTGCACTACATGTCTTTGAAAGCAGCAAATTTGAAACTCTGTACAAAAAAGTGTTAGTGATGTCTTAAAATTTGGAAAATTATTTTGAAACCGACATTTGTATGTCAAGCCAAATATTATTGTGAAACAACTGATCCAGAGTTGGAGACAAATATATACATGAATTTTTTTTTTAAAAGATTATTCTCTTCTATTGAGCCGAAATGTAGGTATCCTGGTTAATAAAAGCTTTTCGGAATCCTCACCTCTTAATGTTTGCTAACGTAGTTTCTGTTATCATTTGTCTTATCGTTGTACTGATCAGCATAATACATTAATTATCCTTCATTGTTGCCCGCCACTGCATTTTTGGCAGGAGATTTAGCATTAAGTTCTGTGCATCTATGTGTTCATTTTCTTTATCAGTGCAGGTGTCATATCTGTGCATCTTCAAAACAATTCATGGTCACAGTTGGCTCATGTGCCAGAAAGTCAGGTGAGCTAATGTGATTACTCTTAATCCGACGTGTGTCTGTTAAGGCCATGTTTGAGTCTTCTCCCAAACCACCTGCCTGCTTCCAATAAAACTTCAAGTGATTGATGACTGATTGTGCCAATTTTTAGCTAACCTGTCCAAAAGTTAGGGGAAGCTTAAGTGATAACTTTCTGTCTGGCATCAGTCGTCCCTGGCGCTGCGTCTGTCTAGCATGGACTTTATATTATCAGCTTCTCATAAACCAACTGGGCCAAATTGAACCAAATTTGATACTGCATGTCCCTTATAATATGTCAATTCAAGTTTGTTAAAATAAAGTTGTTATGCCCACAGGGGGCACCAAAAAGGGCATAATTCTGTTAGAACCCCACAAATTTTGTTTTTAAATTAAAAAAACATTATTCTCTAGAACTACCAATCAGAATTATTATGCCCCTGAGAACCTCTAGGGAGCATTATGTTTTCACTATGTCTGTCCATCCGTTAACTTTTGGTTTCCATCCAATAACTAAAGAACTGCTTATTTGATCAAATCATAATTTGAGTGGTTACTCGTGGATGGCCAGACAATGCTTCCTGGCAGCCATATTAAATTTGGTTTCCGTCCAATAACTAATGAATGCTGACTCGAATCATTTTTAGCCCGACTGTTTACAGTGAGGGCTATAGTCATGACTTTTGTCCGTCTGTCCATCTGTCCGTCTGTTAACATTTAAAGTTTTGGTTATAGTTTGTGGTTAAAGTTTTTTACTGAAGGTTCAAGTGGGTTTTTTTTTTCCTGTTTAGTCATAACTTTCTTCTGTCTGTCTGTTAACATTTGTAGTTTTGGTTAAAGTTTGTGGTTAAAGTTTTTTAGTCAACCTTAAAATTTTCTGTTTTTTTTTCTTTTAAATTGATATTACTACTGATTGTATCATTGTCATTTTATTTTTATTTTTTTTTTATATTTCATGTTATTTTGGGAAATATTTAACCCTTTTTTGTATGGCAATTTAACTTGCAACTTCCAGGTTAAAGTTTTTGGTTAAAGTTGTTTTTGTTTTTGTTTTTTTTTTTGGGGGGGGGGGTTAAATTACACCTTTAATTCTTCAAACAATTTAGTGGAATGTCACTGTTTCTTATTTGGGACAATGTCTACTATCTACTGAACATTTCTTCAGTGATTTTTAGCCCGACTGTTTACAGTGAGGGCTATAGTCATGACTTTTGTCCGTCCATCTGTTAACATTTAGAGTTTTGGTTAAAGTTTGTGGTTAAAGTTTTTTACTGAAGGTTCAAGTGGTGTTTTTTTTTCCTGTTTAGTCATGACTTTCTTCTGTCTGTCTGTTAACATTTGGAGTTCTGGTTATAGTTTGTGGTTAAAGTTTTTTAGTCAACCTTAAAGGTTTTTGGTATTTTTCTCTTTTAAATTGATATTACTATTGATTGTATCATTCTCATTTTGTTTTTATTTTTTTTCTGTTTCATGTTATTTTGGGAAATATTTAACCCTTTTTTGTATGGCAATTTAACTTACAACTTCCAGGTTCAAGTTTTGGGTTAAAGTTGGTTTTTTTTTTGGTGGGGGGGGGGGGGTTTAAAATTACACCTTTAATTCTTCAAACAGTTTAGTGGAATGTCAAATATTTGGGACAATGTCTACTATCTACTAAACATTTCTACAGTGATTTTCATTAAAATCGGCATGATTTTAACCCCTTTTAAACATGTTTTCAGACTTACTTTCTTTGTATTTGAAATTAGACTTTGCCACAAACTTTCTTACTCTAATTCTTGCAGGGTCAATACAACTTAATGATTCCATTTACATCAATGATTTCTTTTATCGGTTTAGGAAATATTTCACCCTTTTTTGCCAATCAATTTTACTTAGTATTCCCAGCTTAAAGTTTCGGTTTAAAGTTCTGCTTTTCAAGGTTCTACCTTTCATTCTCCAAACACTCTGTTACAACGTCATTCCTTTTTTTCATTTTGGGCAAGGTCTACTGAAGCTGTACACAGTGATTTCAAATAATATTGGCATTAATTTAACCCTTTTCACAATTCTTTTTGGGGAGAGGGGCAATTAGGCACTTTTTTTTTTTTTCATCAAAAATGCTTTTTTACAATTTTGGGTTAAAGTTTGTGGTTAAAAACCCAGACAAACACCACCACCACCCCCCCCCCCCCCAATTAGGCTTTTTTTTTCTTCTTCTTTTCTCCAATATGCATTTTGAACTATTCACAGTCACTACATGCGGAACCTTTTTTTAAACTTATGTACCCACCCCACCCACCCACATCCACCCACCCCCACCCCCGGGGTCCAATTGGGCACTTTTTTTTTCTTTCGTCAAAAATGCTTTTTTACAGTTTTGGTTAAAGTTTGTGGTTAAAAACCAAGACAAACACCACCACCCACCACCACCCACCACCCCCACCCCCACCCCCATGGTGCCAGTTAGGTATTTTTTTTTTCTCTGCACAAAATGTATTCTGAAGGATTTAGACTGACCACATGTGGAAAAAAAAATGGACTCCCCTAACACACCCCCACTCTCCCCCAACCCCCACTCTCCAACCCTACCCCCACCTCCTCCTCACCCAGGGCCATTCATGCAATATTTTTTCTTTGGTACAAAATGCATTTTTAGCCTAACTGTTTATAGTCAGGGCTATAGTCATGACTTCCATCTGTCCATCTGTCGGTCCATCCATCTGTCTGTAAACAATTGGTTTCCGACTGATAACTCCAGTTTGAATTATTTGATTTCAACCAAAGTTGATATGTGTATTTTCCAGCCCCCCTCCCCCCCCCCCCCCACACACACACACACACACACACACACAAATGTCACTTAGGCAATTATTCCCAAAATGCATTTTGAAGGATTGGAAGTTATTGCATGCAAAAAAGAAAATTGACTCCTATAGCCCAACATTGCTTTATGTACTGCATCTTTAATCCTTTACCTAACACAGGTTGAAGCCAACAGTACAAATTATTTTTCTGAAACATCAGGTTTTTTAGCTCATCTTGACAAAGTCAAGCTGAGCTAATCTCATCGCTTGCCGTCCGTCGTCCGTCAACACCATGTTTTCGTCTTCTCCTCCAAAGCCACTGGGCCAATTTAAGTGAAAGTTTGTGTGAGTGATGGTCGTAAAGGGGCATTTCATTTTTGTTCAACTCAGCATGCCCAGCCCCATAGGGAGGGAGTGGGGGAAAATGCTCCAAAATATTTTTAAAATCTTCTTCTCAAGAACCAGTGTGTACAATGACTTGATATTTGCTATGGAGCTTCCATATGAGGTGTAGAATCAAGTTTGTTCAAACGAAGTTCGTGAAGTAATATTTGGCTTGTAATAGGAGGGGTAAGATTTTTGGCCCCGCCCAAAATTTCTATTTTCTGAACCGATGGTCCGGTATGAACCAAATTTGGTTTGTGGTAGTATTGGGTCATAAGTACTTGACCCATGCAAAAAAAAAAATTCCCACATCTCCATGGGAACCCTGGGAGCTAAAAATAGAAATATTTTCAAACGCCCATATTTCCCAAATCCCACGGAACAGAGAGCTTTTATTTGGTATGAAGTATCCTTATGACCAGTAGAATTGAATGGTAAAAAAAAAATGCTATCGGTTATGTTAGGGTGTTCTGTAACGGGCATCGAAAAAATGCTGAGTCAGCATATTTGCAAAAATTTTTTAAAATCTTTTCTCCAGAACCAATCATCAGAATCATTTGATATTTGGTATACAGCATTCATAGGGGGGTCAGATAAAAGTTTGTTGAAATAAAGCTCATTGGTTCATATTTGGGCTCTCTACAGGAGCCCGAAGTTTTAACATAGGGTAATATGGGGAATATTCTTTAAAAATCTTCTTCTTTAGAACCACCAGTCAGAATCTTTTAATATTTGGTATACATCATTGTTATGAGGGTCAGATTCTAGATTGTTCAAACCAAGTCCCTAGATTAATATTTGGGCTTCCTATGGAAGCCCAAATTTTATCTTTGTTCAGTATGGAGGGTAATTTAAAAAAATCTTCTTCTTCAGATCCATCAGTCAGAATGCTTTGATATTTGGTATGCAACATCTCTATGGGGGTCAGATTCAAGTTTGTTCAAATCAGATCCCTAGGTATATATTTGGGCTCACTATGGTAGCCCAAATTTTTACTTAGTGCAATATGAGAAAATTTCTTTAAAAATCTTCTTCTTCAGATCCACCAGTCGGAATGCTTTTATATTTGGTATACAACATCTCTAGGGGGGTCAGATTCCAGGTTGTTCAATTCGAGTTCTTAGGTTAATATTTGGGCTCCATATGGGAACATGAAATTTGACTTAGTACAATATGAGGGAATTTCTTCAAAAATCTTCTTCTTCAGATTCACTTGTCAGAATGCTTTCACATTTGGTATACAACATCTCTAGGGGAGGTCAGATTCAAGTTTGTTCAAATCGGATCCATAGGTCAATATTTGGGCTCGCTATGGTAGCCCAAATTTGAACTTAGTGCAATTCGAAGAAATTTCTTTACAATTTCTCTTCTTCAGATCCAACGGTCAGAATGCTTTCATGTTCGGTACACAACATCTCTAGGGAAGTCAGATTTAACTGTGTTCAAATCAAGAGCCTGGGTTAATATTTGGGCTCTCTATGGGAGCCGGAATTGGCCATTTTGCTGAAGAATTAAAAATTTTGTATTCAGTACCCTCTAGAGGTACTAAGATTAATCCACATAGGTTGTATCAAGGGGCTTCATAGGGGAGCTCTACATTTTACTTATGATCAACTGAAGAAAAGGCATGATGCCTAGATTATTTTTGTCACTCCTGAGGGACTCAAGGATTGACAGTGTAGCCTATGGAGATGGCTTGCTTAGTGTAGACTCATTCTTGGACTCTGTTTAAATTGTGTTCTGTACAAGATGAGCGCTTCAGGCCCCGTGGGGCCTCTTGTTTCATTTTTTATTTACTTCTAACCATGCCTTATTAGTCCTTATTAAGCTCATAGAGTAGAAAAATGAAAAAATAAAATTTGAATAGCACATTTTGTATATCATGAGTGCAGATATGGCAGATTCGTTAGGTAAACGGTTAACAAAAAATGGCTCCGACTATTTTGTGTCTAAGCATTGCCATTGCTGGGACAGTCGGGCTGCATGCGTGACATCACTCTAGTTATTTTTTAATTATGCACTGTTGGAGTCTAGAGGAAGCCTCCTGTCAATGTTAGACCATTAGTCAGAATCTTTTGATATTGAATATGTAGCATCCTAGTGAGGTGAGATTCAAGTTTGTTCAAACCAAGTCCCTAGGTTCATATTTGGGCTTTCTATGAGAACCCAAATTTTAACTCCGCCCAATATGACAGAATTTTTTTATAATCTTCTTCGGATCTATGTGTCAGAATCTTTTCATGTTTGGCATAGAGCATCCCTAGGAAGGTCAGTTCAGTTCAGTTTTGTTCAAATCAAGTCCTTGGGATCATATTTGGGCTCCCTATGGGAACCCGGATATTAACATAGTGCAATATGAGGAATATCATTTAAAAAATCTTTACATCTACCAGTCAGAATCTTTTGATATTTGATATGCAGCATGCTTAGGAGGTTCAAATTCATGTTTGTTTTTAAGTCCCCGGGTTCATATTTGGGTGCCCTTTGGGAACCCAAATTTTAACTTGATTCAAAATTAGGAAATTTATTTAAAAATGTTTTTCTTCAGATCAACCAGTCAAAATCTCTTAATATTTGGTATACTGCTGCTTTGGAGGTGGGGGTCAACTTGAAGTTTGTCCAAATCAAATCCCTGGAGTCATGTTTGAGCCCGAATTTTAAATTAGTGCAATATGAGAAATATTCTTCTTAAAAATCTTCTTCTTCAGATCCATCCGCCAGAATCCTTTGATATTGGGTATATAGCATTCTGTGTGGGGTGAGATTCAAGTTTGTTCAAATCAAGTCCCTGGGTTCATATTTGGGCTTTCTGTTGAAATCTGAATTTTAACTCAGTCCAATATGACAAAAATTTTTTAAAAATCTTCCTCTTCAGATTTATGTGTCAAAATCTTTTGTTTATTAGTATAGAGCATTATTAGGAGGGTCAGATTCAAGTTTGTTCAAATCAATTCCTTGGGGCCATATTTGGGGTCCCTATGGGAACTCAAACTTTAACATAATGCAATATGAGCAATATTATTTAAAAATCTTTTTCTTCTGGTCTGCCATTCAGAATCTCTTGATATTTGGTATACTGCATCTTTAAGGGGTTCAACTTGAAGTTTGTTCAAATCAAGACCCTGGAGTGATATTTAGACTCCCTTTAAGAGTCTAAATTTCACCTTTCTGTGATATGCGAAAAAGCTTTTAAAATCTTCTTCAGATCCACCAGTCAGAATCTTTCAATCAATGGTATAGAGCAACCCAAGGGGAGAAGGGGTGGGAGAGATTCAAGTTTGTTCAAATAAAGTCCCTGGGGTCATATTTGGCCTCCCTATGAGAACTTGGAACTTCAGCTTAGTGCAATATAAGGAATATTTTCAGTATCCTTAGGAGATTCAGATTCAATTTTAATTAAATCTAGTCCCTGGGTCATATTTGAGCTCCTTGTAGGAGCCCAAATTTTAACTTAGTGCAATGTGAATATTCCTTAAAAACCTTTTTAGATCTCCCAGTCAGAATCTTTTGATATTTGGTTTGCAATATCCTTAGTGGGGGTAGATTCCAGTTTGTTCAAATGAAGTCCCTGGGTTCATATTTGGGCTCCCTATGGGAACCTAAATTTTAACTTAGTGCAATATGGTGAAATTCCTTTAAAAATCACCTTTTTCAGATCCACCGGGTCAACTAGGTGATTCTTTATGCTCCCTGAAAAAATTTTGGGGGAGCATATAGTCGACGCCCTGTCTGTCCGTCCATCTGTCAGTCTGTCTGAAATAAATAGTTTCCGACGATAAGTTTAGTTTGACTGAACAAAATGAAACAAAATTTTATACTTGTGTTTATAACCCCATAATACAGGCTGGGATTGATAGTGGGCTTGGATCGATATTTTTTGGCAGAGTTGTGGCCCTTTTCCAACTTAGACATGTTGATATTGGTTTCCGGACGATAACTTTAGTTTGTGTGAACGAAATGAAACAAAACTTTATGAATAGGTTTATAGCTGCATAATACAGGTTGGGATTGATAGTGGGCTTGGTCTGATATTTTTCTGGCAGGCTTAGAAGACATGTTTATATTGGTTTCCGGATGATAACTTTAGTTTGATTGAATGAAATGAAACAAAATTTTATACAACATCATACAGGTTGTGTGATAGTGGGCTTCATCCAATATTTTTTGGTAGACTTATGATACTTTTCTGACTTAGACGGAAAGTGTGTTGATATTGGTTTCCGGATGATAACTTGAGTTTGAGTGAACGAAATTAAACAAAATTTTATACATAGGTTTATAACCACATAATACAGGATGGGATTGATAGTGGAATTGGTCTGACATTTGTTGGCAGAGTTATGGCCCTTTTTCGACTTAAAAGACAAGTTGATATTGGTGTCCGGGGTGATAACTTGAGTTATAATAATCTGATTTCAATCAAAATTGGTATATAGCTTACTGTAGACAATATACCAGATGAGTTTGATTTTGAAGGTGGTGCGGTAGTTTTTATTTGAGTTATGGCCCCATTTTGGACTTTGTGTTAATCACTAAAATATAGTTGTTCACATTTGGATGTCTGCTGTAATGGTGCTATGGCTCAATGGAGATAAAATAAGATATTGATTAATTCAATATCAAGAAAGACAAATGACTAGAAACTGATGCTTGGCATTGGGGGCGGGGGTATAGTCACCCTTGTTATCTGAGTTATGGCCCCTTTTTGGACTTTGTTAACCACTAAAATATAACTTTTCATAAAGTGGGGCATTAGTGTCCTATGGACACATTTGTGGCCTGCTGTATGGTTTATTTGGACTTTGTTAACCACTAAAATATATTTTTTCGGAAAGCCGGGCCATTAGTGTCCCATGGACACATTTAGTAGCCTGCTGTATTGGTGCTATGATTTAATAAGAGATAAGATAAGATAAGACATTACAAATGACAAGAAACTCATGCTTGTCAGTGGAGGGTGGGGGCATAGCCACCCTTGGTGTTCAGGGAGCATCTGTTGGCTGTGCCAACTTTTTAGTTGTTTTCTTTTTGCTTCTTAATGAGTTTTGAAGGGGTTTGAGTGATGTTATGCAAAGAGAACTTAAAAAAAAAGCTACATTAGATTAACTATATTAGCTTTTAGAATGTGACCTTACATCCTTCTTTGAACATTTTTATCAGGTGAGTGATTAATTTTTTTTTTAATCTCCTTGAACTAAGTGATATTATGACTTGATATAACAGATTGAGCTTGCTTTTGAGGTGTAGAATGAAGTTTGTTCAAGGGAAGTAAGGGGTCAATATTTATAATGGGAGGGGCAAGATATTCGAGCCAGCCCAAATTGTTAATTTTTTTAATCTCAACCTGAATTGAACAAATTGTTTCATATATTATAAGTGGGTGATATGCTCTTGATATGTGTAAAAATTAGTTGGTAGTCCTGTGGAAACCCCCACAGACTCAAAATAGAACAAAACTTGAAACATCATTTTTTCTCTAAATGCGCAGCATAAGTAATTGATATTAGGTATTGTACATCCTTTGGAGGAGTATAAACATGTAAAAAAGGGTTAAACTGGTAAAAAAATCCTGAAAATAATTTAAAAAAAAAACAAGTGCAATGCCGGTTCAGTACAATCAGTCAATAGTCCTCCACGGTTGGGTGTGTCACCAGATTGTGGACTGTTATGCCATAACTATACTCAGTATGATCTAACCACATCGGTTTTCAAACTCGTTCAAGACATTGTTAAGAAAGTCACCCATACCAAATTTTGACGAAATCCATCGATATTTGTTAAAGTTGCCATGCTAACGACAAAACGGGATGCCCACCCACCTTCCTTCCCACTTTTTTGCCTGCCTGCCTGCCTGCCTGCCCACCTTTCTGCACACTGACTTCATCAAACTGAAGGTCGAGTTTTTAGCTCACCTGAGTGAAGCTCAGCGGGAGCTTTACTGATCGTGATCCATCCGTCGTCCGTCGTTAACTTTACATTATCGACTTCTCCTCCTAAATCACTAGCCCACTTTTATTCAAATGTTGGCTAAATATTTATTACCTAATGCCAATTCAGATTTGTTCAAATGAAGTTGCCCCTCCTCCTGGGTGGGGCCACGCCCCCAAGGGACACCAAAATCTTTGAAAATCTTCTCAAGAACCAGCAGTAGCAGACACTTGATATGTGGTATGCAGTTTCCTTTTGAGGTGTAGACTCAGATTTGTTCAAGAGAAGTTCGAGGGATAATATTTGGCGTTGTTATGGGAGGGGCAAAAATTTTGGCCCCGTCCTAAATTTCTATTTTCTGAACCGAGAGGCCGATTTGAACCAAATTTAATGTGAGGACTTATTGGGTCATAAGTACTTGATTTATGCCAAAAAAAAATTTTCCCGCAGGCCCGTGGGAACCTTAGGAGCTGAAAATAGAAAAAATTTAAAACGCCTATATCTGCAAAACTGCACGGCACTGAGAAGTTTTATTTGGTGTAAAGCTTCCTTAGGACCAACAGAAAAGATTGGTAAAAAAAAATTGCTATCGGTTTTATCATAGGGTAAGGTTTCGAGACTTTGAAAAAGTGCTGAGTCAGCACTATTTAACACTGTAGGCAATGGGAAAAACATTAAAGAATCTTCTTTTTCTGATTCACTGGTCAGAATCCTTTCATACTTGGTATACAACATCAATAGGGGAGTCAGATTCAAGTTTGTTCAAATCGAGCCCCTGGGTTCATATTTGGGCTCCCTATGAGAGCCCGAATTTTAACATAGTGCAATATGAGGATTATTCTTTAAAAATCTTCTTCTTCAGATCCACCAGGCAGAATTCTTTCATATTTGGTATACAACATCTGTAGGGGGGTCAGATTCAAGTTTGTTCAAATCGAGTCTCTGGGTTCATATTTGGGCTCCTTATGGGAGCCCGAATTTTAACTTAGTGTAATATGAGGATTATTCTTTAAAAATCTTCTTCGTCAGATCAACCAGGCAGAATTCTTTCATATTTGTTATACAACATCTCTATGGGGGTCAGATTCACATTTGTTCAAATCGAGTCCCTGGGTTCATATTTGGGCTTCCTATGGGAGCCTGAATTTTAACTTGGTGCAATATGAGGATTATTCTTTAAAAATCTTCTTCTTCAGATCTACCAAGCAGAATCCTTTCATATTTGGTATACAACATCTCTAGGGGGTTCAGATTCAAGTTTGTTCAAATTGTGTCCCTGGGTTCATATTTGGGCTCCCTATGGGAGCCCGAATTTTAACTTAGTGCAATATGGGGATTATTCTTTAAAAATCTTCTTCTTCGGATCAACCAGGCAGAATTCTTTCATATTTGGTATACAACATCTCTAGGGGGGTCAGATTCAAGTTTGTTCAAATCGAGTCCCTGGGTTCATATTTGGGCTCCCTATGGGAGCCCAAATTTTAACTTAGTGCAATATGAGGATTATTCTTCAAAAATCTTCTTCTTCAGACCCACGAGGCAGAGTCCTTTCATATATGGTATACAACATCTCTAGAGAGGTCAGATTTAAGTTTGTTCAATTCGAGTCCCTGGGTTCATATTTGAGCTCCCTGTGGGGGCCCGAATTTCAACTTGGTGCAATATTAGGTCTATTCTTTAAAAATCTTCTTCTTCAGATCCACCAGTCAGAATTCTTCCATATGTGGTATACAACTTATCTAGGTGTACCAGATTCCTGTTTGTTCAAATCGAGTTTCTGGGCTTATATTTGGGCTCCCTGTGGGAGCCTGAATTTTAACTTAGTGCAATATGAGGATTATTCTTTACAAATCTTCTTCTGCAGATTCCCCAATCAGAATCATTTCATATTCAGTATAGAACATCTTTAGGGAGCTCAGATTCAAGTTTGTTGAAATCGAGTCCCTGGGTTCATATTTAGGCTCCCTATGGGAGCCCAAATTTTAACTTGGTGCAGTATGAGTATTATTCTTTAAAGATCTTCCTCTTCAGATTCCCCAGTCAGAATCATTTTATATTTGGCATACAACATCTCTAGGCAGGTCAGATTCAAGTTTGTTCAAATCGAATCCCTGGGTTAATATTTGGCCTCCCTATGGGAGCCCAAATTTTAACTTAGTGCAATATGTGGAATTTTCTTTAAAAATCTTCTTCTTCAGATCCACCAGTCAGAATCTTTTCATATTTTGTATATAACATCTCTCTGGGGGGGTCAGATTCAAATTTGTTCAAATCGAATCCCTGGGTCAATATTTGGGCTCCCTATGGGAGCCCGAATTTTAACTTAGTGCAATATGTGGAATATGCTTTAAAAATCTTCTTCTTCAGATCCGCCAGTCAGAATCATTTCATATTTGGTTTACAACATCTCTAGGGAGGTCAGATTCAAGTTTGTTCAAATCGAGTCCCTGGGTTCATAATTGAGCTCCCTGTGGGAGCCTGAATTTCAACTTAGTGCAATATCAGGTCTATTCCATAAAATCTTATTCTTCAGATCCACCAGTCAGAATTCTTCCATATTTGGTATACAACTTATCTAGGGGCACCAGATTCAAGTTTGTTCAAATTGAATTCCTGGGTTCATATTTGGGCTTCCTATGGGAGCCCGAATTTTAACTTAGTGCAATATGAGGACTGTTCTTTAAAAATCTTCTCCTTCAGATTCACCAGTCAGAATGATTCAGGTTTGGTATACAACATCTCTGGGGGGGAGGGGGGTGTGTCAGGGGTCAGATTCAAGTTTGTTCAAATTGAGTCCCTTGTTTCATCAGTTATGGCTTTCAAACTGCAGTGGCGTAACAATGCTTGGAAATTTGGAAATGCTTATCTATAGCTGGGAGAATTGGATCCAGTTGGCAAGACATATGCTATTATAATGATTATCTGACATGGACACCTGAATTTACTTTCATGATGTCATTCCTCTGTGGTGTTGATGAACCATAACGAGCTGAATGTGATCCAAAATACTTCTTTGAACCACTTTGTCAGATGAGCGATTTAAGGCCACGTGGGGCCTCTTGTTTAAAAAACTCATCAAAAAATTTGAAATACCAGCAGCCAAGCACATTAAACATAGATACAGGTGGTAAGATATAAAAATATGAAAAAAATACCAAAAAATTGGAACAAAAATGGCTGCCATTCAGCCATGTTTAATTTTTTTCTCCAGAATTTGACATGCATCATATTTACATAATGTATGATTAATGTTAAAAATTTGAAATGCCAACGGCCAAGCATCTCGGAGATAGAGTGGTAAAGTATAAAAGTATGAACAAATACGAAAATATTACAACAAAAATTGCCGCCATTCAGCCATCTTTAATTATTTTTTTACAAAATTTGACGTGCATCATATTTTCATAATGTCTGATTAATGTTAAAAATTTAAAGCACCAACATCCAAGCATTCTGGAGATACAGGTGGTAACAAATAAAATATGAAAAAATACAAAAAAATTACAACAAAAATGGCTGCCATTCAGCCATCTTTATTTTTTTTTCTACAACATTTGACGTGCATCATATTTTCATAATGTCAAAGTAATGTTAAAAATTTGAAACATTCAACCATTTCGAAGATACAGGTGGTAACAGGACAGACAGACTGATAGACAGACGGAGTGCAATCCATAAGTCCCCTCACCATAAACCATGGGGGACTAAAAATCAGTATTAGTAAGTTGGAGAGTCCAACAGTAACTTGTTGCTGCTCAGTGGTTCTCTCCAGGTACTCTGGTTTTCTCCATTTGTAAAACTGTCCAACTTTACATGACTCTACCTGTTGGAAGTATCTTTAAACCCCAGTAAATAAATACATAGAGGATATCTAGTGTTTTTGAGTGGATACCGAAAATTATCTCATGAGTGACCGAGACAAATTTTTATAAATAAAATATAAGGCCACACAAAGTAGATCTTCTGTTTCTCAGGCCATTATTTGTGAAATTGCATGCGGGTGAGCGTTTTTTTTATTTTATTTTTTATTTCTGTAATTTCTTCTTTGCCATCAAAAGTTCATGTTCTTGGTTCAAGTTTTAGGCCTCATAATATACAGAATAGCATGGGTGGTGATGTACTTCGTCCCTTAAGTGCAAGAAGGCTTTACAATGCTAAAGCATTGCAAAGCCTTCTTGCACTCAAGGGACAAATTCATCAATTTTTTAACTTAGGTAAAATATCAGACATAAACCATTTAATTTTTATTTTTTTTAAGTTTAAATTGGTTATAAAAAGAGAGCATGCGGCAGCCAAAAGGACCATGTGGGAGGGCCTGAGAAACAGATTTTTTTATTTTTTTAGGCCTAATATATAATATATAAAATAACCATTTGTCTCGGTCACGAGTGGGATAATTTTCGGTATCCACTCAAAAACACTAGATTTTCTTTTTATTATACGCTTTTTATAAGAATCTGATCATTCCTATCGATAATTCCACTTGTTTCAACCTTGAATTGATGCATGAAAGTAAACAGCTGATGCGCATTGATACACGAAATTGATTTGTTCGATACTCCGAACAGGTAGCATCTTGCAATATGATTCAGCTGGCAGGTTTTATGCACCAAATCAAGGCAAATACATGTTGAATTAATGCTGAAAATGATCAGTATCACCTCAAAAACACTAGATTTTCTTTTCATGACACATTTTTAGAACAAATTGATCATTTCCAGTGATAATTTGACTCGTATTCACTTTGAAGTGATGCTTTGAAAGCCACCATTTTGATTCATACTGTGAATGTGAAAATTTCTATATCTTCACAATGGGGGATACGATTTCTATCTTTCTGCAATTTTTTCGATAATCTATCGTTTAGAGTATAATAAACAATAAGTTCACATATGGTAGCTATGGGTCATTGGAATCCATCGCGGCCTTGAAGGTATTTGAAAATGGATTCTTCACCTCAAAGTTTGTTGTCTTGTTGAGGAACTTTCTCTTGCTTTGATTGCCTTGTTGACAAATTGCAGGTACAAAAAGAAACTCTCCTTAGACCAAATGGTAGAATTAGTCCTGACTGGGATCTTCCAGTCATTATACCCACCACACACTCTTTTGTGGAACAATAAGGGTGGGGTGAATAACTAGAAGACATGTTTGTACAGGTCTTTGAAAGTGCTTAAAACTTTTTGAATTTTGAAATTGAAATTCTGTGCCCTTGTAAGTGCCAGAAAAATAAACAAGTTCTGGAAAGTTCTGAAAGACATATTGGGGTAATTACTTGTACACTGAGTCAAAAAAGAAAGTATAATAGAAACAAATGTGAAAAAAATAGCATAAAGGATGAAATATAATAGTTCTAATGTTGCATGTTTGTGGACAAGAAGTCGTGCAAAGAGTTTAATGACATGTTTGTTGTCCACCCAACCATATAAAATTTTGCTACGGATTTCAAAATAACTCATGCTACCCGAGAATGTTAAATTGAATGGGTGACCGACGATTTTCTTTGTGTTATGTTGTGCTAGAGAGCCTGGGTTATCAGCTCACCTGACTGAAAGTCAGGGTGAGCTTTTCTGATCCATTTTTGTCTGTCGTCCGTCATCTGTCGTACGTCATGAAGGTGGTGTTTGGGTCATTTTCTCCCAAGCTACTGGCTGCAGTTCAATGAAAATTCACATGAGTAGCAGTTATATAGGGGCATTTGGGTTTTTCTTCAAATTGGGTTTCTGCTCATATTGAGGAGGGGGCTGGGGCCAAAATGCACAAAATTTTTTAAAATCTTCTTCTCATGAAACAGCCGTAGCAGAGACTTGATATTTGGTATGCTGCTTCCATTTGAGGTGTAGACTCAAGTTTGTTCAAGAGAAGTTTGATGGGCAATATTTGCCTTGTTTTGGGAGGGGCAAGAATTTTCGCCAAGCCCAAAATTTCTTTTTTCCAAACCGAGAGGCAGATTTGAACCAAATTTGATATGAGGGCTTATTGGGTCATAAGTACTTAATTTATCCCCAAATTTTTTTTCTCGTCATCCCATGGGAACCGGAAGAGCTAAAAATAGAAAAAAAATAAAACGCCCATATCTCCAAAACTACACAGCACTGGGAATTCTTATTTGGTGTGAAGCTTTCTTAGGACCAACAGAATGGAATGGACAAAAAAAATTGCTATCGGTTTTATCATGGGGTACTTTTTTGGGACTTTGAAAAAGTGCTGAGTCGGCATTTTTTAACACCGAAGGTAATGGGAAAAACATTTAACACTACTTTTCTCCCAAACCACTTCTCCAAAAGCTTTCAAATTTCACATATAACATCATTGGAAGATTGTTTCACATGTTTATTGAAATCAATTCCCTGAGTCCATATTTGGGCTCTCAATGGGAGCCCAAATGTTTAAATTAGTGCAGTATGAGGAATATTCTTTAAAAATCTTCTTCAGATCTTCCAATAGGAATCTTTTGATATTTGGTATGCAGCATGCTTAGGGAGGTGAGATTCAAGTTTGTTCAAGCCAAATCCCTGGGTTCATATTTAGGCTGAAAATTTGGGGTCCCGGTCCGGACTTAGAAATTTTGGACCCAAATCAGGAAATTAGTTTTTTTGTTTTTTATGCGTTTTGGTTAGTTTTAAGAAGAAGAAAACAAAATTTTAGTCTGAAAATATTTTGTTTGGGACTTCGAAAATTTCCGAACAAAAATAAATCTGTTTTTTATGCGTTTATCTCAATTTTGGGACGTAAAAGTGCAGGAACTGAAAATAGAAGGAAAATCCTGTGTATTGTGTAGGCACAATCACTTCATCTAGTTGGTATATGCTTTTCTTACGAGGGGCGTATGCAGCTTATTCAAGTCAAGTCCCTGGTTTGATATTTAGACTACCATGTCAGGTGAGCGCCCTAAGGCTCCCGGCGCCTCTTGTTGAGAAAACACGCTACTTTTTGTCTCTCAACATTTAAAAAAATGCCAAGGTTAACCAAAAATCAGAGGTTGCATGCCATTGGTATGCATAAGGCTGGGATACCTCCAGATGAGCTCGCTGCTGAGTTCAGAGTCACTGTGGCCACTATTTACCGTCTCATTGGAAGGTAGAGAACCACTGGATCTACTGCCGACCGACCGCATTCAGGTTGACCAAGAGTTACGACCCCTGCACAAGACTGACACATCAGGATGGCTCACTTGCAGGATCGCTTCCTTCCAGCAACGAGGACAGCAGCGATTACTCCTAGTAGAACTAACAATAGAATCAGTGCACAAACTGTCTGCAACAGACTCGCTGAACACGGCATCTGAAGTAGGCATCCATACCACGGACCAATCCTTACCCAACATCATTGTACCATCAGAATGGAATGGGTACGTTAGCGTGTTTGCTGGACTCAGCAGTGTTGGAGCACAGTTCTTTTTAGTGATGAATCACAATTTTGTTTACAGCGCACTGATGGTAGGGCAAGAGTGCATCGCCGACGAGGAGAACGTTTTTTATGCTTGCGTGCGGGAATGCGACTGTTTTGGCGGGGGTAGTGTAATGGTTTTGGCAGGAATTTCCTTGCACCATTGAACACAGTTGATCTCCATCGATGGTAATCTGAATGGACAGTGATATAGGGAGGAAATTCTTAACGCTGTTGTTGTCCAATTGTTCAACGGTAACGTCGGATTGCAGTTATTCCAGCAATACAGTGCCCGATGTCATGTGGCGTGTATCTGTCATGACTTTCTTGAGCAGAGCATTGAACTTCTTCCCTGGCCTCCACTTTTGCCAGATTTGTCGCCATTCGAGCATCTTTGGGATCAATTGGACCGTCTGGTATGACTTCATGATCTTTAGACATTAGGCGATTTATGTAATGTTCTGAGGCAGAAGTGGAATGCAATACCACAGAGTGACATTCAGAAACTTATCAGGTCCATGTGCATTCAGTGTCTTGCCATCCAGGAGGCAAAGGGTGGACATACACGCTATTGACTGCAAGTGTGAACTTTTCATTTCACCCCATGTCTGAATTGCGATGTCCTGATGTGACGCTGGCAAAGTAAGAACATGAAATTATGCAAATTCATACAGCTAGACTTGAAATATGAATTTACAATAATTTGTTTGGGATTAAAGTCGATAATACTAAAAAAATTGCTCTTCAGAGTTTATTATACTTTCTTTTTTCAGTATATATGTGTACTTTTCAGCCTTTTAGAGAGCTTCCCAAGGATCACTGTTTCATGCAGGTAATTATTGAATTGAGAAAAATGTAGTTTACACATCACAAACACACAACAAAGCTCATAAGTATTTATTTATTGGTGTTTAATGACACTTTTGACAGCCAGGGTCACCTCAGGTCAGACAGTTTTACGGGTGGAGGAAGCCAGAGAGAACCACTGAGCAATAGCGAGCAGCTGTCAGACTCCCCAGCATACTAACTCCACACAAGCAGGGTTAGCATTTGTTGAAGACAGTTGCACCTTCGATGTGCAGTAAGTCTTAGTGCACAGCACCACCATGCCCCCCACATGGGCAATCAGGATTAAGTGCCTTGCCCAAGGACAGAACACAGTTACCCCTGGTGGGGATCAAACCGTGGACCTCTCGGTTTGAAGTTCAGTGCCATAACCACTGAGCCACCGCACCCCCCCCCCCCCCTCCCATGAGTATTTGTGATGTGTAAACTACATTTTTCTCCATTAAATACTTACCTACACAAAACAGTGATTCTTGGGAAGCTCTCTAAAAGAGCTTCCCATGGATCAGTGTCTTATTGGTTTGAAATACATATGCAAATAACAGTGTTTCAGTGTGAATACTGGAACTTATATCAGAACATTAGAGATGATTAAAATGATTCTGGGGAAAAGTACTTGAAAATTCCTCAGAAAAGTCCCAGAATTTTCTTCTATGTGTTGTGTGAGTATGATAATTGGAACATTGCTGAGGCCAAAAAAAACCAAAACATCTATGTTTCCGATTTGTTGGCCAGAAAAATTGAGGTTGGTAGGTTTTTTTTAAACCATCCCACATAGCTCCAGAGTAGTTTTGAAATGGAAAATTTGCTTAAACGTTGATGAATTAGGGACTCATTTATTTTATTAATAAAGATCCTGTCAAGCTGTTTGAAAGGAAAAAAACTGTTAGAAGGTTCCTCAATGTTCTGTCTATTAATTCCATTAATGATAATCATATTGCTTGGCACAGACTGAAAAGGTACCAATATGCAGTCCTGTGCCCAATTCACCCTCGGCAGTTAGCAGTGCTGAGAAAAATGCGGTGGTAGCAATGCACATCATCGGCAAAAAAATTATGCCGACCCTAAAAATTTTATTGAGTGAAAGTCGCTCATTTAGTTGATTGTAACCCTAAATTTCCATCAGACTTCAACTGTGAATTTTAAACCTATTTTTTAGTTCAAGCTTTCAAAATTACATGTAGAAATAAATATATCAACAGTATAAGTGTGGAGCAAGTGTCAAGTTCCAGTTCAGCAATGGAAACTGCAAGTGATACACCGACGAATATTTTAGGCCTTCAATGCTTCATCGTTGGTGTTGACAGGTCATGAATATTAATGAATAACGTGCCGAGTTTCATGTATTGATACGGAGAGCCCCAAATCTTGGCCTACTCTCTTGAAAATGTCATTGACACAAGTATAGTGTACAAGTTTCTTCTTTAATTCCATTCAAACATATACATAGAAGTTATTGACAGTGTCTAGCAGATGCATAGATATTGCATTTAAGTGAAGAATGTGGCCATTTTGGTAATTCAGGTAATTCAACATTTGTTTTATTTCTGTCACAAACCACATGGCGCATCCCTCGTCAATCATCTATAATCACATCTCAAGATTGTTCTCTGATTTTCAACCAATCACATCCCACATCATAAATCACTGACAACACTTCATCCCAAACATAACCCACATGCTTCCTTGTTTCAGTTGTTCTTCAGAGGATTGTTTCAATAGATTAATCAACTTCACAATCAGTTGGTTTTCTTCTCTGTTCTCAAAAAATATTGCATTCTCCAGATAAACATCGCTGCGACATCATGATAACAGTTGTTCTTAGGTTTGCGCCCGTCACGATTGTTCCAGGTTGGGAACTCTTTTCCAGGTCTGTCAGCAAACGGAAACAGGTATTTTTTTTTTTTTTTTTGCCTGATTTGTTTTTATTATCAAAGGTCTTCACAATTCCTTTAAAAAATCTTGGAATACTGGTCCCAAAACATCCTTTAAAATCTTTTTTTCTAACTTTAAAATGTCTTTGAAAGTTTTGGAATTTACTTCTTTAATTTGTGGAATATTCTCTGCAAATTTCAAACTTCTGTTTAACTATATGGTTTCACTTTAGCACCTCCCCCTCCCCCACACCTCAACCTCTGAAAATTTTGTTCATAAATTTTCAGTTTGCAGGTGGGGGGGAGGGGGGGGGGGGGGATTCTGTTTTGTTGGTAAAATTTTGCAGAATGAAAGGAAAATTATCAATATTTTGCACAAAACATACGTTCTTAGACTGAATTTTAGGTAACTAAACCATTTTGGATTCCATGACTAGAAATGTGGTTTCCCAATCTGAAAGCTGTCAAAACATTTTTTTGGTCCATCCGAAAATTTTGGACTCCACTGGCAAAAGGCTTTCTATACCCTGTTTGTTAATTCAATATGGTATCATTAGCACATACAAATTTTAACAGTTATATGTTTAAAATTGAGTAATGTTTATAAAACAACAATTTTGTACTAAACTTATATTTTGCTTCTATTTAGGTCTGGCACAGTCAGGATCATGGGGCTGTTTTGATGAATTCAATCGAATAGATTTACCTGTGTTGTCTGTAGCAGCACAACAGATTTACATTGTTTTAAATGCAAAGAAAGAGAGAAAGAGAGATTTTATTTTCACTGATGGAGATAATGTGGATTTAAATCCTGAATTTGGCATATTTTTAACAATGGTATGAATTTTTTATTGAATGGTTTTGTGTATTTGCCCTTTATCCAATGCATTAAATTGTTAAGACTGGGTTTTTATTTTTAGCTTAACTTGACAAAGTCAAGATAAGCTATTGCCATCACGTGTGCGGAAGTCTGTGAGTCTGTTCACATTTTCCTTTAGCACAGGCTACACCCCATAGTTCTTGTCTGATCGTCACAAAATTTCATATGCAGGTTTGGGGTCATATCTAGATGAGAATGTCCCCTTCTGGTTGTGATCGGTCAACCAGTATGGCTGCCCGAGCCCAAAACCCCAAAACCATTAGCACAGTCTACAGGTCGTATTTATGAAGGGATTTCATTGTATCTTGGTAGGTTGCCTCTGTATAATGCCTAGAAGAGAATGTCCCCTTTTGGTCATGATCTGTCAACCGTGATGGCTGCCCAAACTCGAAACCCAAAAACTTATAGCACAATCTGGAGGTCATATTTAATATGGAGGGATTTCATTGTAACTTGGTAGGATGACTCTGTATGATGTCTAGATGAGAACTTCCCCATTTGGTCGTGATCTGTCAACCCTGTCGACTGCCGGAGCCCAAAACCCGAAAACCTTTAGCACAGTCTACAGGTCATATTTATGGAGGGATTTCATTGTAACTTGGTAGGTTGCCTTCATATAATGTCTAGATGAGAACGTCCCGTTTTGGACGTGATTGGGCAACTGTGATGGCTACAGGGGACCGAAGCCCGAAAACCTTTAGCACAGTCTACAGGTCATATTTATGAAGGGATTTCACTGTAACTTGGTAGGATGACTCCAAATAATGACTAGATGAGAACGTCCTCTTTTGGTCGCGATCATTCAGCCTTGATGGCTGCCCGAGCCCAAAAACCTTTAGCATAGTCTATAGGTCGTATTTATGAAAGGATTTCATTGTAACATGTTAGGTTGACTCCATATAATGCCTAGATGATGACATCCCCTTTTGGTCATGATTGGTCAACTGTGACGGCTACAGGTGCCCGAAGCCCAAAAACCTTGAGCACAATCTACAGATCATATTTATGAAGGGATTTCATTGTAACTTCATAGGATCACTCCAGATGATGCCCAGATGAGAATGTCCCCTTTTGGTTTCGATCATTCAACCATGATGGCTGCCTGAGCCCAAAGCCCGAATACCTTTAGCACAGTCTTCAGGTCATATTTATGAAGGGATTTCATTGTAACTTGGTAGGGTCATATAATGTCTAGATGAGAACATCCCCTTTTTCTACACAATTGGGCAACTGTGACGGCTGCAGGGGCCCAAAGCCCAAAAACCTTAAGCACAGTCTACAGGTCATATATATGAAGGGATTTTATTGTAACTTCGTAGGATCACTCCAGATGATGCCCAGATGACAACGCCCCCCCCCCCCCCTCCCCCTTTTTGTAGCGATCATTCAACCATGATGGCTTCCCGAGCCCAAAACCCGAAAAACTTTATTACAGACTACAGGTCATATTTGTGAAGGGATTTCATTGTAACTTAGTAGAACGACTCAGTACATTGTCGAGACGAGGACGTTCCCTTTTAGTTGCAATCGTTCAACCGTCATGGCTACACAGGCCTGAAGCCCAAAAACCTTTAGCACAGTCTAAAGTCCATATTTATGAAGGGATTTCAGTGTAACTTGATAGGATGACTCGTTTTAGAATAATTTCACTGTAACTTCGTAACTTTCGTTGACATACATTAACTGTGAGGGCCACATACATTAACTGTGAAGTCATATTAACCCACCCCTCAGCTCTTTAGTACAGTGTACACCTCCTATTATTTTTATTAAAAACATAGCATACAGGGAACAGAAATTAACATATTCCCAATTATCACAATTCTTGTCTTATTTCAGAATCCTTTCATAAACATTGAACATTATCTTTTTCATCAAACACACAGACAAGTAAAGCTACAGTGTCCTTGACACTTTCATTTAAATCCTCACAAATAAATTAAGAAAACAATAAAAATTAATTGAAAGAATAGGATATGAAATTATTGAGCTTTCACTCCTCTTGCTGATCCTTAGATTTTTATGCTCCAAGAAAGTTATTACTGGGAGCATATAGTTACCGCTTTCTCTGTCCATCCGCCTGTTCTTTCAAACATTTTTCGGTCTATGAAAAAGGATTTAGTGGCCAAATCTTGTTCATACGTCACCCAATGATTGCTCGTGACTAAGAGTGTGTCATAGCTTCAGGGTTAAAATCAGACCATTTGTCTGTTCTAATTTTCCTGGTCCATAAAAAAATTATTCAATGGACAGATCTTGTCCATATTTCACACAATTCATGCTCATTTTTGAAGTGACCTTGACCCATGGTCACAACTCTAAGGTCAAGGTCTCAGACCATTCATCCATTCCAAATTTAGCCAGCCCATAAAAATGATTTAGTGGAGAGATCTTGTTCACACTTCACGCAATGATTGTTCATGAGTCAAAAGTGTGTCATGACCCTAGCGTCGTAACTTTAAGGTCACAGATGTGTATTAAAGAGAAAATAAAAAAGTGCATAACTGAGCCTAGTTGTGGCTTTTTAGTACTGAAGAGGGGATAATATTTTGTAAGTGATGATAAAAAAATTGACATCAGTTATTTTTTTCTTGTTTACCACATAATGCTTCAAAAGTGAGAACAGTGTGATCAGTTTCAATGTAGATTTCCCCCAGCACTTCATATCTGAAGTAATGACATTTATATCCAGTTCTGGATGATATTTTGTCTGAAAGTTGGTTATACCCATAACAGAAACATGCATGAATGAGCACAACTGCAATCTTTAGAACTGGAAACATTGAAAAAGGCTTTGGATGTGATGATCAGAAATTTTAAATTGGCATTTTTTCATGTTTCTCAACTCACAGAACTCTGAATTTGATTTTCATAAATTTGTCAATAGGATTTTCCATATCTTCAAGTATGGAAAGTTTTAGTGCCTTATCTACTATATTTTCTGAATAAGTGCTGTACACAGAATTCCTTTTTAAAAACAAACCCACCAAATGATATACAAAAAGAATAAGCACTTCAGCTGAGCTCAAATTAGAAAGTCGGACAGTTAACATTCAATTTTGTTCAAATTTACCCAAACTTTGATCTCATGTATGCAAAGCTTTATATAAATTCTCAAAATATGTCGTTAATTTTAATTATTTATATTTTGACAGATACTTGAAATGTATATTTACTAGATCAAGAAGTCTTTTTTTTTTCTTTTTAGCTCACCTAATTGAAAGTCAGTGAGTTATAGTGATCACGCACTGTCCGTTGTCCATCGTACATCATCCATGAAAATGGTGTTCACAACTTCTCCCAAACCGCTGAACCAATTTCAGTTAAATACTAGGTGATTGTTTGTTCTGAAATCACATTTTGGTTTGTTCAAATCAACTTTCCCTTCCCATATAGAGGGGTGGAGAAAAATGCTCCCAAATTTTACCCCCAAAAAATCTTCTTGTGATGGGTGTACTGAGCTTCCTTTTGAGGTGTAGAATCCAGTTTGTTTAAACAAAGTTTGTGGGGCAATATTTGCCTTTGTAATGGGAGGGGCATGAATTTTGGCCCTGCTCAAAATTTATATTTTCTAAACCGATGAGCCAGTTTGAACCAAATCTGGTATGCGGCATTATTGAGTCATGGGTACTTGATTCATGCAAAAAAAATAATAATTTGGCTCTCTATGAGAGTGGGCCAGATTCAGATTTATTCAAATCAAGTCCCTTGATTAATATTTGCACTCTCTATTAGGGCACAAATTTTTACTTGGTGCAATATGAGGTATATTCTTTAAAAATATTCTCTCAAACCCCCAATCAGAATCTTTTTGATATATGGTGTACACCACCCTCAGGGGATTCAGATTCAAGTTTGTTGAAATCAAGTCCCTGGGTTAATGTTTGGGCTCCCTATTGGTATTGGAGCCTGAATGCTAACTCAGTCTAATATGACGATTAAATTTTCAAAATCTTCTCCAGAACCATTAGTTAGAATCTTTTGATCTATGGTATATGGTGTACAGCATCTTTACAGGGGGCAGATTCAAGTTTATTCAAATCAAGTCCCTTAATTAATATTTGGGCTTTCTTGATATACACCAGTTATAATATTTTGATATTTGGTATACAGCATCCCCAGAGAGGTCAGATGAAATTTGTTCGAATAAAGTCCCTGGATTGATATTTGTGTTCCCTATGGACTGGGAGCAAATTTTAACTTTCTGCTATATTGAGAATATTCTCAAAATCTTCTCCAGTAATCCAGAACCACCAGTCTGAATCTTTTGATATTTGGAATCCAACATCCTCAGGTGTGGGTGTGTGTGGTGGGGGGGGGGTGCAATTTTGCATTTGTTCAAATAAAATCCCTGGGTTAATATTTGTGTTCCCTATGGGAGCCCTAATTTTAACTTGGTGCAAAAGAGAAATCTTCTTTAAAATCTTCTTGAGAATCACCTTTCAGAAGTTTTGATATTTGACATACAACTCCCTAGCCCAGCTCAGATTCAAGTTTGTTCTATCAAGTCCCTGGATTCATATTTGGGCTCCCAATGTGGCCCAAACTTTAACTTAGTGTAATATGATGAATGATCATTAAAAATCTCCTTCTTCAGATCCATGATCAATCAGAAGCTACTGATATTCAGTATAGTGCTTTCTGGGGGTGAATGGGGAGGGATAAGATTCAAGTTAAGCCCCTAGCTATAGGTTGATATTTTGGCTCCCAAGTTTTGCATTACAAGAAATCTGGGCATTATTTCTGTGGCAGTAACTAGAAAAAATCATCTGACATGGCCAACAGAGGTATAAATAATTTAATTACATCGTTCCTCTGCCATGTTAACTAGCCATAGATGCTAATTAAATCCTTCTTTAAACAACTTTGGTCAGGTGAGTAACTCAGGCCCCATGGAGCCCCTTGTTTAAATAGTTTTGTCTAGATTTTTTGCAGAAGATACTCAGTGTATCAAATCATATCCTTTTGTTTCCTGTTACTCGAAAGGCTAAGAAGGCAGAAAGAAGCATTTTCACTTGTATTATCATTTCCATAAAATTTTTTCACCATTAAGTCAAAACAAAAAGGTGATTCATCAACTTTTATTGTACCCACTAGTAATCCAAGGTGGTTCACAGGGAATATCTCTGCATATATATTTGTTGAGTGTTCAGTTTTCTTTCCTTACTTTTAAATTTTATACTACTCATATGCTCTTAGCACTTTGATGTGAACAGGAATGAATTGTTGTCCATGTCCATCTGCCTGCATGTAAATCCATCTCTCTAGCCACACTGATGTCCATATCTCATAATTTCAAAGTTTTGGCCTTTAATACACAAAAACTTAGCTATTTTCAGTTTCCAAATGACAAATTTACTTCCCTTGGTGGATTGATTTGAAAGTTGATGGTTTCTCTTATGATCACAAAAATAAGATGAAGGACAGTTTTCCAATTTCTTATCCAAGCAAATCCGTAATTATTGCCATTGATTGTGCATAAAACATATGTTCTGGTTTCCACACAATAACCTTTTAGAGAGTAATTTTTGGATACTGTTTTGGAAATTCAGTGTGACTACTGAAGGAAAGCTGTTTTATTTTCAGATATTTGCATAATGATTTGAAATTTTAAAAGTTTCTGTTTTGATTACATAAAGCAGGCCAAGTTTGATTTTCAGACTTTTCATTCATGTGAGTAGTGCAGTAGTTATAGCCCTTAATAATGTAAAAGGTATTAGTCCCCTACGGCAACTGTAAGGGGACTATAGGATTGCACTCCGTCCATCTGTCCGTCCATCCGTCTGTCTGTCCGTCCGTCTGTCTGTTTGTTTTTTATGTTACCACCTCTCCCTCCAACATGCTTTAAGCTACACCTTTCATATTTGGTACATGGATAAATGGTTCTGAGGGAATGATGCACGCTCAAAAATTTTTTTTCTAAATCCAAGATGGCAGAATGGCAGCCATTTTTGTTGTGTTTTTTTAGGCTTTTTTTCTCTGTTTTCATGTTACCACCCCTGTCACCAACATGGTTCAAGCTACACTTTGCATATTTGGCATATGGATAGAGGGTTGGGAGGGGATGATGCACGTTCAATATTTTTTCTTCAAAATCCAAGATGGCGGCATGGCGGCCATTTTTGTTGTGTTTTTTTTAAGCTTTTTTCTGTATTTTATGTTACCACCCCTCACTCCAACATGGTTCAAGCTACACTTTTTATACGCCCGTTTGAAAAAACGGGACGTATTATGTTATGGCGTTGTCCGTCCGTCTGTCTGTCCGTCCGTCCGTTTGGTTTCCGAACAATAACTTTAGTATTTGTTTTCCGACCGGCTCCAAATGTGGTATGTGGTTTAATCACAACAAAATACAGGTCAAGTTCGAATATGGGGTTGGTCCGAACATTTTTCGCCTGAATTATGGCCCCAGTTGGACTTAGAATTCGTCAAATATTTGGTTTCCGGATGATAACTTTAGTATTTGTTTTCCGATCGGCTCCAAATGTGGTATGTGGTTTAACCACAACAAAATACAGGTCAAGTTCGAATATGGGGTCGGTCCGAACATTTTTCGCCTGAATTATGGCCCCAGTTGGACTTAGAATTCGTCAAATATTTGGTTTCCGGATGATAACTTTAGTATTTGTTTTCCAATCGGCTCCAAATTTGGTATGTGGTTTAATCACAACAAAATACAGGTCAAGTTCGAATATGGGGTCGGTCTGAACAATTTTTGCCTGAATTATGGCCCCTGTTGGACTTAGAATTCGTCAAATATTTGGTTTCCGGATGATAACTTTAGTATTTGTTTTCCGATCAGCTCCAAACTTGGTATGTGGTTTAATCACAACAAAATACAGGTCAAGTTCGAATATGGGGTCGGTCTGAACAATTTTTGCCTGAATTATGGCCCCTGTTGGACTTAGAATTCTTCGTCAAATATTTGGTTTCCGGATGATAACTTTAGTATTTGTTTTTCGATTGGCTTCAAACTTGTTAGTCTTTTTCTCAAATGACCGTAACATATATATATATGCCAGTATAAATTTCTCGCACTCTAAAAAAATTGCAAATGTGTTAAAATGGTACAATTTGAACAGTTCACGGGCGTATGATGCAATGCCCAGCGGTGCTCTTGTTATATGTGGCACATGGATAGAGGGTTGTAATGGGATGTTGCACGTTCAATATTTTTTTTTCAAAATTCAAGATGGCGCCATGGCAACCATTTCTGTTGTGTTTTTAAGCTTTTTTCTCTATTTTATGTTACCACTGCTCCCTCCAACATGGTTCAAGCTACACTTTTCATATATGGTACATAGATAAAGGGGTTGTGAGGGGATTATGCACGCTCAATATTTTTTTTTCAAAATCTAACATCTGTCTGTCTGTCTGTCTGTCTGTCTGTCTGTCTGTCTGTCTGTCTGTCTGTCTGTCTGTCTGTCTGTCTGTCTGTCCATCTGTCTGTTTGTCTGTCTGTTTGTCTGTTTTTATGTTACCACCTCTCCCTCCAACATGCTTCAAGCTACACCTTTCATATTTGGTACATGGATAAATGGTTCAGAGGGGATGATACACAGTCAATATTTATTTTTCAAAATCCAAGATGGCAGAATGACGGCCATTTTTGTTGTGTTTTTTAAGCTTTTTTCTCTATTTTATGTTACCACCCCTCCCTCCAACATGGTTCAAGCTACGCCTTTCATATATGGTACATGGATAAAGGGTTGTGAGGGGATTATGCACGCTCAATATTTTTTTTTCAAAATCCAAGATGCTTACATACTCTAGTGTCTTCTGTGACAAAAACACATTATGTCACAAAAGCACTGCAGGGGACTAATACCACCTCGGTGGTCAAACACTTGTTTATTTTGCAGAGTAACTTGGGGGATGGGAGGGGGGGGGAGGTGGTGGGAGATGGGATAGGGAGGTCAGAATGGAAGTAAACTTGTAGTTGTGGTTCATGATTGTACAAAAAGTTTGTTACCTTTATGTTCTTTGGCGAAATGATTTGAAAATTTCAAGTTTGTTTTATGATTGCAATGTAAAGGCTAGGTTTGATTTCAGGTTTGAAAATTGTAAGTTTCTCTTTTGGGTGCAAAACAAAGGACAAGTTTGATTCAACAGTTTTGGATGACTCAAAATATTTTGATAACACAAACTTACTTTAACATGAAAAAAAAGCTTCTCACTTTATTTCAAAGTCTGTATGTGGCAGGTTGGGCATTGGTTTTTGATGGACTCATTCCTTCTAATTTACATTATTTCACTGATCTTAATAAATTGGTTTTGTTTGTCAATCACTTTAAATTTGAAAATTCTTTTTCATTTGTTTAAATCCTATGCTGAGATTTTGAAGGCTCTCTAAAAAAACTTCCATTTGTGCTAATTTGAATTTACATGACAGGCTTCTTCTTTTCTTTCAGAATCCAGGATATGCAGGAAGGCAGGAACTGCCCGAAAATTTGAAGGTTCAGTTCAGGACTGTGTCTATGATGGTTCCAGACAGACAGGTGTGTAAATGTTAATGTGTTTTCTTAGGTTGGAGAACCTGGATGTATTAAATTTGAGGAAAGTTATTAGGAAAGTATGTTACAAGTTTATAATCACAAATTAACTGCAATTTATTGTCATGATTTTCACCAAAGTCAGACTTGAGATGTTTATTGATAATTAAATTTTGCCACATTATCCAAACTTTAACCACTGAACATGGTCTTTTCTTGGTAGAATTTTCTTGCTAATATAATGGTGCACACGATGATGACATATTCAAAACTTCATATCCAAAATGGCCACCAATGTATGCCACGAAATAAGAAAAATTCAATTTTTTTACCCAAATTTTTCAAGTTTCACGAAACACTCCACAAAATTAAAGAATTCTGGAGACTTCTCTCTCACAATGATTTCTAATCATTCTTCTCAGAGAATCTGTCAAAAAATATCAAACAGACTGCCCCATTGTGCAGAAAATGGCTGCAAAAGTGCCCTATCCTGAAATAAACTAAATTAAAAAAATGACCTACATTTTCATGGAAGACAAAGCAGGAGGTGGAAGTGAATTCATTTGACCAGTGACATCATATGGGGTTGTCATGGTCCCCCCTGTGGGTGGGGTGTGGTGCCCATGTTGTAACATCATTAGTATAGCTGTGTATGGTATTAGCATGCTTGCACAATGCATTTTGTTGGAGTGACACATGTTTCTGTCATTCATTTTGTTTCATGGATGCCTCCTTGTTGTTTTATATGGTGGCACATGGCTGTTATACAATACAGATACAATTAATACAATTCAAACTCTGATGTGAGTACATTCTTCAAGCACATGTTTCCAGACAGTGGGATTTCACAAAAGGACATGTGGTAAACGGAAGAGTTCGGAAATGTATTAGGTATGGAAATGTTTTGCAATATTCATCCTGATGTTTTGGGAAATTGCTCTAAACTCCTTAAAAAGATTGGAAAAGTTATGGAATTTCTTAGTAGGAAAGGTGTATGAACCCTGAACTATCAGTCTTGTGATTGGCTTCCACTCCCATTTTTACTTCTAATACTACTTCGGATGGGCCCTACCATTACACCTTATCATTGCTTATCGCACTATTGGATCCCACCTTGGCCACCACTACATTCATTTACCATCATTTCCGACTACTGCAGTACAGTACTCTTCCAGTACAGTTTAATTGTAGTCTTGGTTTGTTTCACTATCAGTCCTGCAGTTGACTTACCTAACAGCTGAGAACTGGGAAAAACTGAAGCATTACTTGTATGACTGTTTGGCTCATCTGAGAAAAGGAATTCTATGGCCATGGTTAGGTCCTAGTAGAATTTCTTAGTGTACAATTTAGCAGAACAATTCTCAAATTTCTTTGAGGACAAAATTAAGTGCATAAAAGTAATTTGACCCCTTCGACCATCGGCCAACATTATTCAACCATTAAATCTTTCTCTAATGCCAAGGTTTAATTCATTTAAACCAATTTTGTTGGAGGAACTCAATTGCATTGTGCTGGAGGCCCCTTCTAAACAATATTCATCCTTGATGTTATTCCCACATGGTTGCTCAAAAGGTGTTGTTGGTCCATGGTTTCTAAAGATTGTCAACATCTCCCTAACCTCTAGAATTTTCCCATCAGAAATGAAACATGCTCTGGTGACGCCATTACTGAAAAACTGGGCATGAATTCAGAAATACTGAGAAATTACAGTCTGGTGTCAGATGAGTTCGGCTCAATGCAAGTTCAGCCCAGTTGACTTCAGATAAGTTAGGTAGGCCTCCTTAAAAGTCAGTTCGGCCCAGACATAAATAGACATCACTATGTTCAGACCTCATTTTAATCAAATGGGTGGAGTCACATTTCCACTTACAGGATAAACAGTATACACTGTATTTTAATTCACCCTTAATTATAAATTGAGCTTGTTTGTTTAAACAATTAGTTCCCTTGATTGTTTCATGATAAGTGTATTTCATTACACATCAAAGCAGATATGTCTTCAAGTTATGATTTTTATTCTCTACAGAATGATATCAGAGCCTCGCAAAAACAACACATGCCATGATTGGTGTCAGTTTGGAATTGTTGTTTCCTTATTCAAATGACGGATTAATGTTGAGTGTCCTAGATTGCATATCACTGGTAAATATGACTAATCAAAATTACCCTAAAACAACACACACCATGGAAATATATAAAAGTCACAAGATTTGAAGTTTGAAGCATCAGTTTCTTGGACAATCACAAGTGTATCAAATGTTAAACAACTCTCAGACCTCGTCAAGACGGGCTAACAAAGCCCTGTTGTGCAAAAGGAAAAAATTGTACAAGTTGGATTTTATTTTTTATTTTTCAACATGTGCTATTGTATATAAAAGAAATATTGAGTGTTATTTTGTATGAAAAAATATTTAGTGCTATTTTATAATAAAATAAAACATTGGGACAATTTGTAATTAATTTCACCATAATCCACTCTCTTCCAGGGCTGAAATCACTTGTTCCACTGAGTGCACTGAATTTGTGTCCTTATAATGTATGGGGCCGAACTCACTTATGGATGGTCTGAAGTCACCAGGGCCAAACTTACTTTTTGGGGCTGAACTCCCCAATTTTTTTTTTAGAAAATTTTATTTTTCTATTGTGTTGTTATATCCTATAATGTATAGTGTAGTTTTTTTATACATTTTAGGGGGTGTTGAGGGCTTATATTTTTATACTGTACCAATGACCCAGACTTAGCTGGTGCTAACTTTAACAAAACCAGGGCCAAACACAAATTTTGCCCCCCAATCCCCAAAATTTGCATCCGAAACAAAAAGAAATCATGTCCTAAAGGACCTCCATACTACGCCCCCACTGCGCATGCGCAGTGTCACGGACGTCTCGAAATTGGCGCCAATTATCATTCTCTGTTTGGCCCTTCATCAGTCAACATCTCACTGATCTTTGTGCTTGTAAATCTCAGTTTAAAGGATGCCAGACACGTAATTTTTGGAGAAATGGTGATTCTAAGGAGGATATAGAAGGAGGAGAGGAAAAGGAAGTGACAAAAAATAATCAGGGCTGTACTTAAAATTTTTTGATGAAATTATGTTAAGTTGCCTATTTTCGAGGCATGGGCCTCTTGTTGTCATTCTTGCTAAATGTTGCACTGCTTATTCAGTGTTTCCTCTCCCCTAGCCTTCTAAAGTCCCCCCTTGCAATTCTCCCATGCTTTTGGCATATTTTTGAGAAAGTTCATTTCTAAAATTTTCCTGGGAGAGTTGCTTGGATACAGAATGTTTTCTGTTATTTTCCCCATAGTTACGTTTTCACCCATGGGTGTATAAACGTTGTGTTCTGCATCTTCCATCTGATGTTCTGCAGATTCTCCCCTGGGAGTCTCTGTCTTGCATCAGATAGAGTGTAATTTTGATGACTGATTTTGGGCCAGTTTTTTCAGTGCCTAGAGTCATGTTTTCTGGTATTTTACACTGTTTGTTTACATTGGCAACAGCCTTTTTTGAGGGGGGCTGTTTGCCTTTGGTGTAGTTTATCTCACTATAAGATACATTTATATTATCCGTAAGTGTCTCATTAATTATTTAATATAAATTAAAAATTTTTGACCACACTTTGCCATCGGATCCATCGGGGCTCAACGTTACTTTTCAGCAACTTGGGCTTCGCTGAAAAAATATTTTTTCAAAATTATTTTGATTTGCAATTGTTTTTTCATTTATTAATGGATCATGTTATTATGTATCTTTGTGTCAGGGGTTTGTGCGAGTTATCTAGGACTTGTTGTTGACTTTTCACAATGAAAGGATATTGTTCAAATTGTAATGGGAAGAAATCTTCCTCTGACTTTCATGATCATTGTATTAATTGTAGTCAGTGTTCTCGCACTAATCCCTGTCCTATATGTCAATATTGGGATGAGAAACATTGGAAACGTGTGTCACGGTATGTTGTTTCTGGAGAAAGGGCTATGCCGGCTCTTTCTCCGCAAGGTCACTCTACTCTCTCAGTTTCTATTTCAGAGGAACAAGAACAGGGTGATGTTTCCATGTTATCTTCTACAAGTGTGCGTCCGTCGTCACAAATGAATTCAGAGCTAGCGGCAAAAGTGCTCATGGAAATTAGACAAATGTCGTCCGCTAGCTCGCCCGGTGCAGCGTCCATTCACCGAATGGTTCGGCAGCCGGGTTCGTCCGATGCAGTCCAGGAGGAAATTTTGGGTGATGCGAGCACTATAAACATACAAGGTGCACACCCAGTGACGGCGGATAGTAAGCGAGAACGGAGGAAGCCTTTGAGTCCGGTTCCTAGCTCGTCGAGGTCCAGCCGGGCCGCGAGCGAGAGAGGCCCCTCTCTCGTACAACAACATCTGGGACCAGATGTTGTGGTACAAAATGTGTCGCAAGCGGAGCATACGTCCGTCGCTCGGGACGCTCCGTTGTATAGGCAGTCCGCGGAGACTGCTAAGGCTTCTTCTCGTCAGCGCACACGACCGCACCTTGGCTGCGTGACCGCCAATATCTTACCAGCTTCGCCGATCAAGGATTCTTCGGCGACCAGGTCACACGGTCCGGCAGCCAGGGATTCGAGACCGATGGACTCCAGACGTTCGCATAGAAAAAGTATGCGGGAGCCATCTGATGCGGAGCTCCCCTCGGCGAAGCAGCGGAAGACTGTGCCTCCGCAGGTCTCGACGCCGGACATTCTTGTGCAGATAGCACAGCTTATCGCAGCATCCCAGCAGCCGACAGAAATGGTGTCGGATCGAGAATTATCCGACGGCGCTGGGTCGGTACGCTCTGCCGAAGCATCGGGGGTGGACGACCGGGAACATCATGAGGTCCGACCAGATGGTGAAAGGGATACGGATGATTTGGAGCTATCCCTTTCGGAACAACATAAAGCTGCCGTGGACTTGATCCGGCACTTTCTCCCTCAAGTTGTTCCGTCGGGCCAGACTGCTGCGGTTCCGGACAAGAGGATTATAGCGTCATTGGACTCTGAATTTTTTGAGCGGTTCAGGGACATCGCTCCCGAGTTTCCGTCGCAGTCCAATAATGTTGCAAGAACATTTGAATTATTGAACGACGCTATATTTAAACTTGCTTCCAAGACGGGGAAAGCAGGTTTCTTGTCCGCTAATACTCTCAACCTGCCTTTCATTAATGCAAGGAATAAATTCGACACGGCAGGACAGGGTATTCCGAGAGTTCCTCTGCGTATGGACGACGAGGCGGAAGACTTAGAGCTATCATTACCGTCGTCGGCTTCTATTCCAACCGCGGTGTTGGAAACAGCTATTGCGTCTAACAGAGCCAATTTAGATGCCTTATCTTACGCAGATCACCTTACTAAGGCGTTATCACTGTGCCTTCAAGGGAAAGAGTTTCAGGATATACAATCCTCTTTAAGACTTCTTTCAAGGGCAGTAGCTTATTCCATGTGTAACTCCGCCCTTTCAGTGGCAAACCTGGAGTTGGTTAGACGTGACGCAGCCCTAGCTACATCCACACTCGTGGATACTAAGGTGAAGAACTCTCTTAGAGTCGCTTCGGTCTCCGGAGAACTTCTCTTTGACGGCAAGCTTTCTGCTATTTATGATAAAATTACAAAGAAAGCTTCGGATTCTCTGTTGTTCAAATCTGCTTCTAAGAAGTCGGATACAGCAGACAAGAATAAGACAGGCACTTCTGGGTCTAATGCGCCCAAGAGAGGTTCCTATAGAGGTTCCGGTGCGTCCTCTTGGTCTTATTCGAGAGACCGTCAGGGTAGTGACTCTCGTTCGGGACGTCCTTCGGGCTGGGACAACCGGTCGGACGCCCCGAGGTCGACGGGGCGAGGTGCGGGTCGTGGAGGACGTGGTTTCTCCTACCGCAGGCCTCGCAGGTCCAGGAGGTGATGGCTTAAACCTCTATCGCGTACCGGTTGGCGGAAGGTTGTCGAGCTTTTCACAAGAATGGGCGTCGATTACAGACGACCCTTGGGTGAGAGGAGTGACTTTGGAAGGTCTAAAGATATCCTTCAAACGAAAGCCTCCATTAACTCGAAGTCCAAAGTGGACTCAACTTCCGTCAAATCCGCAGAAAAGAGACGCTCTGTTATCAGAGGTGCAGTCTCTTTTAATGAAGAACGCGGTAGAGGTCGTAGAAAACCAGGAAACTCCGGGATTCTACAGCCATCTGTTTCTGGTTCCGAAACCAGACGGCTCGTTCCGTCCAGTCATAGATTTGAGCTGGATAAACAAGCTGATCGTCGCTCCGAAATTTTATATGGAGACGATTCGGTCGGTCAGAGCGAGTATTCGGGTGAACGATTATGCAACAAGCATAGATCTCAAAGATGCGTACTTTCACGTCATGGTACATCCGACATTCCGAAAGTATCTACGCTTCGCAGTCCTAGGAGTGGTGTATCAATTCCGGGCGATGTGCTTCGGATTGAATCTAGCACCCTGGGCTTTCACTCGGGTAATGAACTCGGTAATGATCTATTTCCGAGCTCATTCGTCTGCGGTAACGTCGGCCTACCTGGACGACATTCTTCAGAGGTACGGCAACGAGTTAACGCTTCAGAACGATGTGCAGAATCTACTTCTATTGCTCCGACGTCTCGGTTTTATAATAAACGAGGAGAAGTCGGATCTGGTGCCGTCCAAGTCATTCACTCATCTGGGAATGAGCTTCGAGACGCACAACAATCTCGTTCGTCTGCCGTTAACCAGAGCAAAATTAGTCAGTTGTTACGCTCGCTATTGTCTGCACGCAGACAAAGTCACAGCGAGAGAATTTATGAGACTGATAGGTCTGTGCGGAGCCGCTGCGGATCTCATTCCGATGGGGCAGTTACGCACACGTCCTCTCCAAATTTTCTTGACTCAGAATTGGAGTGTGAAAATTCATTCGCTCGACGTAGACGTTCTCTTGTCAGATCAAGTGAAACAAGAGATTCAGACTTGGGCAAACATTCAGTGGTTAACTCAGGGAGTTCTGCTGCAGTTGCCGGATCCGAGTTTTACCATTATGACGGATGCCAGTCAAACAGGTTGGGGTGCATCATTAATCCCAACGGATTCGAGATGCCAGGGTCTTTGGGATCCGCAATTCCTGTGCAAGCACATAAACATCAAGGAAATGATGTCAATTTGGCTTGCGTTACGTCATTGGATGGACATTATTCACAATGCTCATGTCCAAATCCTATCCGACAATACGACAGTAGTGGCGTATATACGGAATCAGGGAGGCACTCATTCAGTTCCGTCGTTCAGTCTAACGGAAAGAATCCTTCTGTTTGCGCTAGAACATCACGTTCTTCTTTCGGTCCATCACATACCGGGTCGTCTGAATGTGCTAGCAGACTCCCTTTCACGAAAGGGTCGCTTGTTGCCGTCGGAGTGGACTCTCAACAAACAAGTATTCAATCAGATTTGCTACCAATGGGAACGGCCAATGATAGACTTATTTGCGACACATCTCAACAATCAGTTGCAGACGTATGTGTCTCCGTGTCCGGATCCAAGAGCATTTGCAGTAGACGCTCTGTCGATCCCTTGGGACGGAATGATAGGATATGCGTCTCCTCCAGCGCCGTTAATTCAACAAGTATTGCTAAAGATAAAACAATCTCAATGCAAGATTCTGTTGGTAGCATCTCTGTCGCCACAGAGACCGTGGATAAATCTACTCAGGTGTCTGTTGTGGGACCTACCGCGAAAGCTTCCTCCACGGGAGGATCTTCTTTCGCAGGGGAAATCGCGCCAACTCCATCACAACCCGCAAGGTCTCAACCTTCACGTTTTTCCGTTGTGCGGTCCTTCTTGCATGGCAAGCACTTTACAGGACGAGCAGTGGACGCGATTTCTAACTGTAGGAGGACCTCCTCTTCGCTAAACTATGCGGCTAAGTGGAAGGTTTTTCGTCGTTGGTGTAGGGATCATTCTGTAGATATTTTCGATCCCTCTATACCAGACATTGCAAACTTTCTAGTATACTTGTTTGACGAAATTAAACTGCAGCCTGTTACTATTAAGGGTTATAGGTCTATGTTATCTGATACCTATGCACATCATGATAGTTTACAAATTGGATCTAATGTCTCTTTATCTAAGTTGGTTAGAAACTTCTCGATAAATAGACCCAGAACTCTTAGATTAATTCCTAAATGGAATTTAGCTTGGGTTCTTCTTAAATTGAAGGAAAAGCCATTTGAACCTCTTGGGACAGTAGATTTCAAATTCTTATCTTATAAGACAGCTTTTCTCTTAGCTTTCTCTTCTGCTAGAAGAGTCAGTGAGCTTCATGCACTGTCGGTGGATGATTCTCACTATCGTAGTGTCGGGAACACTATCACCTTCACTACTAATGTGGGTTTTTTAGCTAAGAATCAGGCTCCTAATAAATATCCGGAACCTATTGTTATTAAGGCTCTTCCATCTTCAGACGGGCGTAGGCCTTTACTCTGTCCTGTTAGAGCGTTACGTATCTATAAACAGAGATCTCAGTTTATCAGAAAGGGACGGAAACGTTTCTTTCTGTCTTTGATGCCTAATAGAAAGGACATTTCGGTCCATTCTATTGCTAGATGGATTCAATTAACTATCCGTACTGCTTATGAGAGTTTATCTTCTTCTCAGCAGTCTGTGCTTAAGATTTCCGCTCATGAAGTAAGAGCTCTTGCTACTTCTTGGGCTTATGCTAATAGTGTTGCTATTACAGATTTAATGAAGGCTGCTTATTGGTCTCAGCCATCCACATTCACAAATTTTTATCTCAGAAATATTGAGTCCATTTCTGGAGACCTGCATTGTTTAGGTCCATTATCTGTTGCTCAGAATGTCATCCACTAAACAGTTGCAACTATAGTTATGCAGGCTTTCTGTTCCGGCAGTGACTCCGTCCGGCTGCCCTCTTCGCTCTGGGCTATTTGACCCAGGGCAAGGGGAGGGGGGGAGGGCGGGTGTTCCCTTAGGTTACCTGCTTTATAGTGAAAAGCAAGGGAATGCCTCCTCCAAGTCAGTATTTCTGAGTCGCTTCCGGGATGGTTTTAAAGTGTAATATTAATGTTAAAATTCATTCATGTCTTATTTTTAAAGTGTAGCTCAGTGTGAAGCATTTGTATATGTCAAGTGTCAAACGGGCTTTAATATACAATACTCGGACACTTTTAAATGACTATAAAAGGTCTCAATTCTCTGGACTACTTTATTTATTGGCTTACTTTAAAAATAATTAGTATAAGGGATATACTGGATGTTAATAGAGAACATGAATATTATTGTGCTCAATTATTAAGGGTATTGTATCTTTCTAATTTAATATTAAATAAGAAAGATACATGTAAAGCCTAATACTCCTTTTCTCCTTAAGGGGTTACCTCTTTATTATATAGTTGAGCTTATTGGATTTTCCTCTATGTCCTAGGCCCTCCAGCCTGTTTACTATTCAGCTAAGTCTGGGTCATTGGTACAGTATAAAAATGTTAAAAAATTTATAGTAATTTATATATTTTTTATACTTACCAATGACCCAGACGGGGATGGCCCTCCCAGGAGTTGGGAACTCTTGGCTCCCCGCTGAGTACATAGCGCTGACCAGGCACTGCCAGTAAGAATGATAATTGGCGCCAATTTCGGGACGTCCGTGACACTGCGCATGCGCAGTGGGGGCGTAGTATGGAGGTCCTTTAGGACATGATTTCTTTTTGTTTTGGATGCAAATTTTGGGGATTGGGGGGCAAAATTTGTGTTTGGCCCTGGTTTTGTTAGAGTTAGCACCAGCTAAGTCTGGGTCATTGGTAAGTATAAAAAATATATAAATTACTATAAATTTTTTAACTTTTTTCATATTTTCTTGTATGTCATAGTGACCTACGGTGAAGGATCATACTTCGTGTGGGTCCATTAGGTCCTCTTCTGATCTACAGGCCTACTGGACTTGTAGCAATTGCATATTCTCTTATTCTTGTGCAAGATGTGAATATTGGATAGATGTTCTAGATAAGTGTTGACATATGTTGTAGGCTTCGAAGTTCCGATACGGAACTGTCGCCGCGGGATAATTATTATACCCCCACAAAATGAAGTTTTAGGGCAATATATAGGAGTCAACTTGTCCGTCGGCCGGTCTGTTGTCGTCGTCGGTCCGTTGCACATGTAAACTTGTGGAGCGAACTACTTCCACAGTTTTAGCCGCATTTTCATGAAACTTCACAAAAACGATCAACATGATGAGGGAAAGTGCGTGACATAATCTTTTTCCCAAGCAGTTTCAAGATGGCCGACTGGTGGCCATATTGGATTTTTTTTTTACTTAGAAAAATTGAATGTCCCATTCAGTCACCCACACTAGGCGGTATGCCATGGTGGGGGTATACCTGGCGACAGACCATCTCTAGTTTCTTTTATAGGAGGAACAAGAATATGGTTATGGTTCATCGACACCTATTCATTCTGTGCAGCGGTTGTCATGCTCAGATGAGCAAACAGAACTAGCTGTAAGGTGCTCATGATTATAAAGCAGTAGGTAAGGCCAGTTAGTGCCTTTACTGCTCTGCCAGCAGCTAGCTTGACCCGTGAAGCGGTTCTCCAGTTAGTGGGAGCTGGGATGCCAGGTAGGTCCGTGCGGTCAAGGAGAGTGTAGAAGTGGGTTGAGCGAGCACCTCAAAATATAAAGCTCACCCAGCGACGACGGCACGGAAGGGGTGGAAGCCAGTCCGTTATTCATCGGGATGCTCGGGGTCGAGCTGGAGAGCCCTCTCCTTCCCGATAACAGTCGGCATCGACTGTTGCAAGTATAGTTAGTCAGGGCGTTCGTCTGGACGAATGGGAGAGCCCTCTCCTCCCCAATAGCAGCCGGGGCCGGCTGTTAGTTTGGCTTCCTCCTCTTTTGTCCCACAGACAATGCACAGTAGACCGCAAGCTAGCTTTCTGACTTCTGATGTTCTGCATTTCTATGGATCCAGGTCCATTCATCGCCAATGAAGCTGGATTTTCCAAAGCTAGCACATCGAGGCATCTTCAGTTGGGACACCGATAAGACCTGGGGTCAGGTAAGCATCCTGAGAGCAGCAGGCAGCGAAGTATCTTAGATAGCTGCTCATATAACCCTCGATATCAGACCTTTGGCAGCATGTTGATGCGCATATTGTCTGTACAGCCGTATCTGCACACATGTGAGTATAGCGAGTATGCCTGGTGCTCATATTATAGCAGGGCCTAAGGCCTTTGATGCCTTATTTCCCTGACAGCGGCTAACTCGTCAATGGTGTGGTTTTCCATTAATGAAATCAATACCACCGAGTTGGTCCATTACAGTTGAGATATGTGTTAGGGAAGAGCGAGCACCACAAAAAATAAAGCTCACCTAATGACAACGGCACACAAGGGGATGATGCCGGTTGGTGTCTCTTGGGATGCTCGTAATGAGCAGGAGAGTCCTCTCCATCCCGATAGCAGTTGGGGTCGACTGCTTTGGCTTCAGCGAAGCACAATGTGTCGGAGCATTCGTCCGGGTGAACGGGAGAGCCCTCTCCTCCCCGACAGCAGCTGGAGCCGGCTGCTAGTTCCGCCTTGCCTCTTTCCGTTGTAAGGACTATGCATAGTCGATCGCAGGCTGGCTTCCAACTTCACTTGTTCCTGCGGTTCCATGTATCCTGTTCCATTTGTCGCTTCCGAAGTCGGGTAACCAATTGCTAGCTCATCGAGGCATATTCAGTCAGAGATGCTTCGATATGATCTGGGGTCAGGTCATTGTTCTGCCAACAGCAGATAGCAAAGCTACTGTAGTTTACTCTGTTTACTCTGTAATTGTGCAGCTTATTGCATCTTCACATCCGCCATAGTGGCTAACGTCATAAGTCTCCGTTGAGTGAGCTTTCTGAGGCCACAGATTACACTCAGATTCAGTCTTCACGGATAGGAAGATCGCTAGCTGTGATAGCTAGGCTGAGACTGCTGTCTTTTTTGGAATAGGGCTATAAGAAGGAAAAAGTATGTTTTTTCCTTCTCGGTGTTGTATTGTTAGGCATCAGAGGCATTTAGTCCTATTGTTGATGCCATAGTAGCCTTATGTGAATTAAGAGCAGTCTTTTTCTGTAACATTAGCGGCTAACGTCTTAAGTCTCCATTTAGTGAGCTTTCCAAGTCTGCAGGTTACACACAGATATCTGTCTTCATGTATATGAAGACTTCTAAGTTACATTAGCTAGGCTGAGACCGCTATCTTTTTGGAATAGTGCTGTTAGAAGGAAAGAGTACGTTTTTTCCTTCTCTGTGTTGTATTCTTAGGCGTCAGAGGCATTTTGTCCTATTGTTGATGCCATAGTAGCCTTATGTGAATTAAGAGCGGTCTTTTTCTATAACATTAGTGGCTAATGTTGTAAATCTCTGTTTAGTGAGCTTTCAAAGGCTGCAGGTTACACACAGATATCTGTCTTCACAAAGATAAAGACTTCTAAGCTGCATTAGCTAGGCTGAGACTGCTGTCTTTTTGGAATTAGGGCCGTTAGAATGAAAGAGTACGTTTTTTCCTTCTCGGTGTTGTATTCTTAGGTGTCTGAGGCATTTAGTCCTATTGTTGACGCCATATTAGTATTAAGAGCAGTTTTTTTTCTATAACATTAGCAGCTAACGTCATAAGTCTCCGTTTAGTGAGCTATCCAGTGCTGCAGGTTACACCCAGATATCTGTCTTCACATATATGAAGACTTCTAAGCTGCATTAGCTAGGCTGAGACCGCTATCTTTTTGGAATAGTGTCGTTAGAAGGAAAAAGTATGTTTTTTTCTTCTCTGTGTTGTATTCTAAGGCGTCGGAGGCATTTAGTCCTATTGTTGACGCCATAGTAGTCTTATGTGAATTAAGAGCGGTCTTTTTCTATAACATTAGTGGATAACGTCATAAATCTCTGTTTAGTGAGCTTTCAAAGGCTGCAGGTTACACCCAGATATCTGTCTTCACGAAGATGAAGACTTCTAAGCTGCATTGCTAGGCTTAGACCGGTGTCTTTTCGGGAATAGGACCGTTAGAAGGAAAGAGTACGTTTTTACCTTCTCGGTGTTGTATTCTCAAGTGTCATAGACATTTAGTCCGTTGTAAGTCTCCATTTAGTGAGCTTTCGAGGCCGCAAGTTACAACCAGATATTTGTCTTCACGGATAGGAAGACCTTAAGCTGCATCAGCTAGGCTGAGATCACTGTCCTCTTGGACAAGGTACCATTATAAGGAAAGAGGTTGTTCTTTCCTTAACAGTGTTTTTTTGTGTCAGTTGACTGAGGCATTTAGCCCTATTGATGATGCCATATTAGCCTAGTGAGCAATTATGAGCATTCTTTCTTGTGCCTGTCGTTAGTTCCATTTTTCGGGAATACATTTTCTGAAAACAATCGGGATGAGGTACAAGGAGTTCATCTAGGTTTCTATGATCGGGTGCCGGAACTTAATTTTTCGTTGCCCGCTTCATTTTATGTCCAATCTATCGTCGTGGATTATGATTCCACACGGAGGATTATGGATATTATGTCTGTATGGTGTATTCTTTAGGGCCCTGGCATACTGTCTTGATTTCAAGGGATATAGCGACGCTATATCGTCGGGTGTATTCCTTGCAGTAGCGCCATGTTCATCACGTTCCTCTCCGCCCTTTAGTGGCAATATGGAATTGGTCAGATGTGATGGAGCCCTACGGTCTTATACTATTCTAGATGACTAGGACGAGAGCTCTAGGAGTCACGCAGGGTAAAAAAAACTGGTTGTTTGACCAGTTATTTTATTATGATAAGCTTCTATTTGCTGTTAATGCTCTTTTATTGAGAATAGCAGCCAGAGCATAACTTCGGGAATGTAGCGTGAGGTTTCCTTTTTCCCATAGTTGAAAAAAGGGATTTTTTCGCAGTTCCAAGCTTTAGTATTATTCCAAGCTTTAGTATTACTTCACGGCCATACTTATCTAGCGAATCAAGTAATGCTGGAGGCAATTACAGGGCAGGACGTACTTCTCTTCCCGCTAGCCTTGTATTCATTCTATTATATTCAAGTCTTCCGTTGCTCTCCGATTGGTAGAAGGTTATTGTTCTAATGGTGACTTCAGGGGCGCAACCATTCATTAGTTGGTTTGCAGCCTGTGGTCGTTCAATCATAGTTCGTATCAGAACATATGATTTTTGGATAAGTAACGGTTTTTGGATTCTGAATTTTTCATGGAATACATTCGATTGGTATTAGCTAGCCTTCAAGTAACCTGTGTGGCAGGCATGTCGGCTTGTCTGGGTGTCATTCTCCGAATATGGCAATTAGTCCACTCCTGAGAAGTTTGTTCCGAGTCGGCTGCTTCTGTTACAGCATATGAGATTATTCGTCATTTTATAAAAATGCATTAACGTCGTTTTATTCCTTCAGTTTCCTGGTTATATTTTGAATCCCTCTGATTACACCGATGATACAGGCTGTATTCAGGCAAGGGCAGATGCGGGATTCTGTTAGTTGCGTGGCTTAATATGTATTAATCATTATGCAGATGCATCTCTTGAATAGATTCTCTTAAATTCTTGCTCAGTTTCTGTATAAGAGTTTATGAGATTTATGGGCTATTTGGAACAGTAATGGATATCCCTATAAGCCGTCTAAGCAGACATCCTCCCTATTTTTCTTCATTATTCATAGTTGTATATATTCATTCACCGAACAGTCATTGGTTTTAACGGACCTAGGAAACAATGATTCAAATTGGGATGGTCCTTGACGTGTTTTTAATCATATCCCATTCCAGGTTGTGAATCCAGTCTTCAACCGGAAGCAGTACTCATAGGGGGGATCCTACTCTATCATTCTCGTAGATTTGAACGGTTACAGTTTGGAAGTTCATTTATTGGGAATTACTTGTACACCGGGACATGGTCACCTGTTGGCTGGCTCTGAAGTGTCTGAGTTCTCTCATAACTTTCCATTGGGATTCGATTGGACAAGTTTAAGGTCGTAACATATTAATATCACTGGTTCTCGTCCGATCTCCGTATTAACAATGTTTAGACCAGTCAGTACTTAGACGTTTTACTGCCTGGGTATTCCAGATGCGATACACATTTTAGAAGCTTTCAGTTTTATTATTAGATCTCCGCTAAGGAAGTTGGAGCTTTATCTTTGTCTTGAGTCTTGAACAGATGATTCTGTTTAGCTCTAGATGCCTTAGGAAGACGATGTATTGGTCACAACAAATTAAATTTTCCTTGTAACCGGGAGCCTTTAACTGGTAGAGTGCTGGAAGCCCTATTTTGGGCTTTACTAAAAGTGACAGGCAATAACTGTCTGTAGCTACATTCTGCCTGAGGAAGCCTTTATTGTCCCTGATATGAATCAGATTTTTTATACAGTACCTTGCTCTCTGACATTTAATTGGATAGTGCCTGTAAGGCACTATCCAATTAAATGTAATAGAGCAGTATATGATGAGCTTTGATTTGTTGTCAGAAAAAACTTAGCACTTTACCAGTTAAAGCGATTATATATACTTCAGTCCGCCTTTTATTGCTCAGAGGGGAATTCTATATTAGGTTTCTTTTCTGATATTCTTCAGTACCGCTTTATCACTGATTCTAGGCTGCTTTCCTCTTTGTTTTGAAGGTTAATTTCCTTCAAAAAAGAAGGGGGGGGGGTGGTTTCTCCTTACCTCTTCTGGCCTTACAGTGAGTGTGTAACTATGGGTGAAGCTGTTATTGTCTATGGATAATACAGATCTTTTATGTACAGCTCGGTGTGTTGCATTGTATACGGTGTGTGTCTGCGGGCGTTAGTCTCCAACTCTCGGACATGCTTTTCCTAATTTTAAGCATCTTATTCTGGACTAGCCTCACAATTTGGGCTCTTTACACCCAATTAGCGTAATAGTTTATGCTAAGTAATAAGGATTCATTTGGCTATTGCTCCTTTTATTTTTTATTGGTGGTATGTCCTTCTCTATTGTTGTATAGAGAAGGATATATGTAATTGCTCATATTTTAATCTCCTATTCACCTTTGGGAGTCCTCCTGCAGGCTTAGAGCTGAAATTAGCTTGCTTTTCCTTTAAGTCCTAGGCCCTCCAGCCTTTTTTCTATTCAACTAAGTCTGGGCCATTGGTGCAGTAGAAAAATATGAAAAATTTATAGTAATGGCCCAGGCGGGGATGGCCTCACTCCTCCCTGCTGGATTTTCTACTTTATCAGGCACATAATCTAGTAAGAATGATGGCTGGCACCAATTTGTGTTGCTTCCTGCTTGCTGCACATGCACATTGTATAAAGGTATGGAGGACATTATAGGACTTTAAATTTCTGGATTTATATGCAAATTTTGGGGGTTGGGGGTTCAAAATTTGTGTTTGGCCCTTAAAAGTTATGAGTTTGCACCAGCTAAGTCTGGATCATTGGTAAGTATAAAAAATATACAAATTCCCTATTAATTTTTCATTTTTCAATCAAGTCAGTAATTAATCTGGTTGATTCCCCAATAAATCTATTTTTCATGAAGCCCAATTGAGTTTCTGATATTAACTTTGGTAGGACCGATTTTAACCTATTCGCAATTGCCGCCAAACCCATTTTTAAATCTATAATTAAAAGAGAAATTGGTCTCCAGTTTTTTGCATATAGCTTCGACTGTCCTTCTTTCAGAATACAAGTGATGATACCTCGCCTTTGTGTGATGGAGAAGGAATTACCACATACCCAAAATTCAAGGAATTGAATAAAAATTGCCCAAACTCTTTCCAGAAATACTTCTAAAATTCCGACGTGAAACCATCTGAGCCAGGGGATTTGTTTTTCTTCATGTTACTTAAGGCACATAGGCATTCTATCAGGGTCAAGATACCTTCTAATGAATGTTTATTTCCTCATCTAGTTTTCTAAGAAAGGGGTTTTCGGGGTCAAAAAATAATTCATCTAACTCAAGAGTCTGTGTTTTTAGCCCTCATTGAGTATAATTGTTCGTAAAATTGTTTTTGTTCACTAATTATCTCCTTAATCTTGGTGCATTCTGAGCCGTCCTCTCGGATCAGCCTTGAAATGAGTTTCTCAGTGTACTGTCTTTTCTCTAGATTGCAGGTCGGTCTTTCTCCCTCTTCCCTTCATTTTGCCTTTGATCGCAGAATCATTGCCTGAACATTTTTATCTCGTAGAATTCATAGCTGTGTGTTTAGACTGTCTATTTGGGATTTTACTGTTTCATCCCTGTTATCAAAATGGGAAAGCAAGTGCTATAATTCATTTTCAATAGAAAGTTCTGCCTTTTCGTTTTTGCGTCTTACGAAGGATGAATAGGATATTGTGTTTCCATGAATCATCAGTTTCAGTGTCTCCCAAAATAGTTGGTTGTTTATCCGTAATTTGATATTTGGCTTAGAACCACTGCAGCTACTACCACCCCCTCCACTACTTTTATTTTTGCAACTACAGTTATCACCATCACAACTACTACCATTTTCAACATCAGTACTACCACTGCTATTACCTCTAGGACTGCTACCATTGTCGGTGTGCCACCATCCCCGTGACCACTGCCTGTGCTTCCACAACTGGTAGCAGTTGAGAGAGCATGGCCCGGGGTAGTGGGAGCAACAGTCGCTGTTGCAGTAAAGGAGGAAGCACTATACTGAGTAATCATGTCGGTATTGGTTTTCCTGACAATCTCAATATATTCAAGATTATTAAGTAAACTATTATTAAATTTCCAGAATCCACGACCTCTGTTTTGTTTACTGAATTTAAGGGAAATTGAAACGGGTGCATGATCAGACCTACACGGTATATCAATGTCCACTTCATTGATCAAATTCTGTAAGTCAGAGCTAATGAGGAAGTAATCCAATCTTGCTTGTTTATCATGTGGGCCATTCCAGGTATATCTTCTCACATTAGAATTTTCTAAATGCCAGGCATCATGTAAATCTAAAATGTTAAATGTTAACACATCAAATATGCAATGCTTGTTTCCAAGGCGAGAAGAAGCGCCTGCATATAAGGCCAGCACATCTGGTGCAATCTCTTGTTTGAATTGGAAGACCAGGAGCAATTCTGCTTGAGTTGAGGGAAGTAAAAATGGTATGAAGTTGAACTGAAGCACTCTGTAATCCTCAATCTTGAATTAACCATTTAACATGCTGAAATTAAGTGCTGAAATGGACTATTAAAAGAATAAAAAAATTAATGTTTGTATTGTCATAGGGGCTATATATTTTTTCAAAGTGCTTCATGTTTTGTTCAAATAAGCTTATAGTTTGTTCGCATTGATTTGTACTGTTAGAAATTTTTGTAGAGCACTTACAGGCACTCCCAATAAATTATAAAAATATTCATAAACATATTCTGACTGCAGTAAATAATTTTTCTCTCTACAAATCGAGATAATGTAACAACAGCATTCACTTGAGAGATTTTATTGTATGATTTATCAGCATGTCAAGCTTCAGCTTTTAGCTATTTCATTCTCTGAAGAATAGCTTACAACCATCTATTAGAATGAGCTCTCGTAGAAGTCATGAGCAGTGTTTTGAAAACACAAAACAAAAAAATCAATATTTACAAGGGTATAATGGATTTTCCCAATGTTATGGAAGGAGTTATCGTGTTGAGGCTGAAAATGGTTAATGTGTACTGTGTGGTGACTCTAAATGATGTCTATTTGGGTCATGGGGACTTATGATTTCAAGCTGGGTTGGAACAGGGAATAGTGTGTTCAAAGCAGATCAGTAAAGATGAATTTTTATTATCTTGTATCTTTTTTATTTCAGATCATCATGAGAGTGAAACTAGCAGCATGTGGTTTCCAGGAAAATGTCCTTCTTGCTCAAAAGTTTTTCACGCTGTATAAATTATGTGAAGAACAGCTTTCCAAGCAGGTGATTTTTTTTTTCATGTCCTTTTCATGTCCCCACATAAAATGCGAAGGTCAATAAGAGGTACTCTTGTCCATCGGTATGTCTGTCTATCTATACATCCATCCATCCATCCATCCATCCATCCATCCATCCATATAGTATGCATTCACATATTTTTCACACATCTTCCAGAATGACAAAATATTGGTCAAATTCACATTTGTTCATTTTCACATTCTCTGTTCTCCAAGAGAAAAATAATACATTTTATGGTTTGTGGATGATAATTTGAAATATGCAATCAGATGTATTTTTTGACACTTTCACATATTGCCTAGAATGACAAAATACAGGCCAGATTCACATTTGGTCATATTCGCATTTTCTGTTCTGGAGTTATTTTCTTTGATTTAGTAAAATATAAAACATTTATGGTTTCCGGATGATAACTTTACATGTTAAATGTTTTTTTATAAACTTTCACATACTGTATAGAATGATACAAATCAAGTTTACATTTGGCCATATTTTCACTCTGTTCTAGAGTTGTTCCCCATGACTTAGTGAAAAATATTTATTTATTTATTTATTTGGGAGCGCGGTGGCTCAGCAGGTAGAGATGCAGGCTGCAAGCCAAGAGGTCCTTGGTTCAAAGTCCACCAGCAGCAACTGCGTTGTGTCCTTGGGCAAGACATTTAATCCCAATTGCCCACGTGGGGGGCACAATGGCACTGTGTACTAAGGCGTACTGCATGTCGATGGTGCATTTGTCTTCAACTAATGCTAACTCTGCTTATGTGGAGTTAGTATGTTGGGGAGTCTGACAGTTGCTCGGTGGTTTTCTCTGGGTTCCCCGGCTTCCTCCACTCATAAAACTGTCTTGACACGAGGTGACCCTGGCTGTCAAAAGTGTTTTTAAACTCCAATAAATAAATATTTATTTATTTATTTGGGTTTAATGACACTTGACAGCCAGGGTCACCTCATGTTAGACAGTTTTATGGGTGGAGGAAGCCTGAGTACCTAGAGAGAACCACCAAGCAGTGACAAGCAACTGTCAGACCCCCCAACTTAGTAACTCAACCCAAGCAGGATTAGCATTGGTTGAGGGAAAATGCACCATCGATGTGCAGTACATTAGTACACAGTGCCAACTAGCACCCACATGAGCAGTTGTGATTAAGTGACTTGCACAAGGAAACAATGCAGTTACCACTTGTCGGGATCAAACTGTGGACCTTTTGATTTGAAGTCCAATGCCATAACCACTGAGCTACTATGCTCCCAGTGAAAAATAATACATTTTATCATTTCTGGATGATAACCTGAGTATATATTCAAAAATTTTGTTGGCTTTAAAAGGAGTTTTAAAGGATTTTGAGTTATTGGATTCCAAAATTTAAAATTTTAAGTAAATCGTATATTTTTTATACTTACCAATGGTCCAGACTAGCTGGTGCTAACTCAAAAATTAATCCAGGGCCAAACACAAATTTTGCCCCCCAATCTCCAAAATTTGCATGCAAACCAAAAATTCAATGTCCTATCTGGTCCTCCATACTTTTCAGATCTGCGCATGCGCAGTATCCAGGAAGACACTGAAATTGGCGCCAACCATCATTCTTTCTATAATTGCCTGTTAAATGTTGTAAACAGTGGAGAGGTATGAGTGCCCACTCATGGGAGGGCCATACCCGTCTGGGCCATTGTTAAGTATAAAAAATATACAAATTACTTAAAATTTATAATATTTTTATACAACAACCAATGGCCCAGACTAGATAAATCGTAAAAAGGCTGAAGGGCCAAGGACATAGAGGAAAATCCAATCTTGCAATCACTTCTGTAAAGGATATTTCCTACAGGAGAATAGGAGAAAAAAGGAATTATATTTGTCTTTCTCCTTTACGAGGAACGAGAAAGACATAACACCAACAATGTAATTGAGTATTACATAATATATAATTCTCCATCCAATGCCAGCATAACCCATTATGCTAATTCAGTGAAGGAAAGCCAATATATAAAGATAGTCCAGAGCATGAGACTCTTTATACTCTTTTAAAAGTGTCCGAGGATTGTATATTAATGTCTGTTAGACACGTGACATATACAAATGCTAAACAGTGAGCTACACTTTAAAAACAGTGCATAAATGAGACGACATAGTTATTGCTTCACACCGAGCTACACATTAAAATCATCCCAACACCGACTCGGGACTACTGACACCGGAGGAGGTCTTCCTTGCTTTTCACTATAAAGCCAGATGATCATAACGTCCCCCCCCCCCCTTGTTCTGAGGTACGAGACCGCAGAACGAAGAGGGCAGCGGAACAGCGTCACTGCTGGCATGGGTTGCCTAAATAACTATAGATGTAACCATTAATGGACAACATTCTGAGCAACAGAAAGAGGACCTAAAGATGTAAGGTCTCCAGGCGGATGGCGGTGGGTGTAAACAATTGGTTTCCGGGCAATAACTTTAGTACTATTTGATGCACCTTTACCAAATTTATACCAGAGGTTACCCAATAGGAAAAGAAGACACCTATCGATTTCAGAGTCTCGCACCCCAAGGACAAGGTCACTGTTACTATAAATAGAATATTTTGTGAGAAATTGGTTTCTGGGCAATAACTTTAGTTCTATTTGACGCACCTTTACCAAACTTGTACCAGAGGTTACTCTACAGGAAGGGAAGACACCTATTGATTTTGGAGTCTGGGACTCCAAGGTCAAGGTCACTGTTACTATAAATAGAATATTTTATGACAAATTGGTTTCCGGGCAATAACTTTAGTTCTGTTTGATGCACCTTTACCAAACTTATACCAGAGGTTACCCTATAGGAAGGGAAGACACCTATTGATTTTGGAGTCTGGAACTCCAAGGTCAAGGTCACTGTTACTATAAATAGAATATTTTGTGACAAATTGGTTTCCGGGCAATAACTTTAGTTCTATTTGAAGCACCTTTACCAAACTTATACCAGAGGTTACCTTATAGGAAGGAAAGATACCTATTGATTTCGGAGTCTGCGTCTCCAAGGTCAAGGTCACTGTTACTATAAATAGAATATTTTGTGACAAATTGGTTTCCGGGCAATAACTTTAGTTCTATTTCGTGTTTCTTCATCAAACGTATACCACAGGTTACCATATAGGAAGGGAAGACACCTATAGCTTTCGGAGTCTGGGACCCCAAGGTCAAGGTCACTGTTACTATTAATAGAATATTTTGTGACAAATTGGTTTGCCGGGCAGTAACTTTAGTTCTATGTGACGCACCTTTACCAAACTTACACCAGAGGTTACCCTATAGGAAAGGAAGACACCTATCGATTTCAGAGTCTCACGCCCCAATGTCAAGGTCACTGTTGCTACAAATAGCTTATTTCTTCAGAATTTAATGTCAAAACTCGACTTCTGGATCTGTGATCCTCTTGCTGGATTTTTTTTCTTTTACTTTACCTTCAAAAAGGTTTATACTAAAGCGGGGGCATTAGTGTTCTGTGGACACAAATGGTGGACTGCTGTACTGGGGAGATTGAGTGATGGGTGAATTTGGGGATGAGATGTATCATGTTGGGGGTGCATGGGCATAGCCATCCTTGGCAAAATCACAAACTCTATCGAGTTGGAATTAGCTGCACCTTGTGTGTGCACAGCTGAGTTTAATGAAAATTGGAAAAATGCCTGTATGTCATTGACAGGAAATTGTATACAAAATTTTCAAATATTGCATGTGTATTTAAAACAGAATATTCCTGCAATAAAAAAACGAGATAAAAATGCATCTCTCCCAAAATAACTCTGGAAAAGGCATATAGTATTCTTTTAAAGTAAATAACTGTACAACCCACAAAATTAATTTCTTCAATATTTGTACACTGTACTATCCTGTGACCTGAACACTGAAACAATATTATTGGAAATTCAATATTGGGAGAAAAATATAAAGAATATACCCACTGAAGCACAAGAAAATACATGTATTCTGTCACCCAACCATTTGTTACCACAAAATTACAAAGCATGAACTTTGTTGAGCTGGAATTAGCCATTTGTGCACTAGAACTGAAAAGAATGGGCAGAAAAGTATGCCCAAAACATGAGAAAATTCGGGAGACCTTTTAATTGATCATCAACCACAGAACAACAGTACAAAAAATATATATATACCTAATGATTTTGAGATTTCCAGCTGTCTCTCAAAAGAATTGGCAACATAGCCATCTTTTGCTTGATCACTCTCCCAGTAACCATACCTCTTCAAACAATGTTCACTAATGCAAGCATTGGCAGCTGCTGTGGCCCTTCAAGCCCGCATTGAATAGAGCCCTAAATTGACCCTGTCAGCACCTGAGAAAGATGGCTGAAAATACATTATTTTGTTCTAGTTTTTGTCATGGGTTAAACTTTTTTGATAAGACAACAGTGGCCATGTGATGAATAAATTTGTTTAAAAAGGTAATCATCAGTGGTTAAATCAGTGTTTGCCAAATGATAATATTTTTGTAAACCGTTAAATGGACAGGCAACTGTAATCCCTTTACTAAAAAAAAATGAATATCCCATTCAATATTGATCTATTTTGCTTTTATGAATTGCAATTTCAAAATGTTCATCATGAAAAATCACATCTTTGCAACAAAGATTGGCAAGTTAGTCAAACTAATAGAAATCATTGCCAAATCTTGGACGATCACTGAGTCATTACTAGAGTCATACCTACTACAGAGATTTACAAGCATATCACTGATGACAATGTCCTTCTTTTTATGTTGGTTAGTAGATTGCCTTCTGGCAGAGTCCAGTAAATTCCAGAATAAAACCACTGTCCATTGGGTCGGGAAAACCATTAATCAAATGAGCCTATTGAAGCCCATAAACCACAATCTGATATACACTAGCAGAACACATATTGTCAACATATGGGTTAAGTATTATGGAAAGTGTATGGGTTGAGCTGGAAGAGAAAATTTCCCTAACTGTATCCCAAAATGTTTCCATTGTTGAAAAATATTATGATAGTATTTTACCGTATTGTCACTTTTGGATTGAAGGAGATTGAAGGAGATATCTTGCCACATGTTTTGCTAAGTCTTTATTACAAACAGAACACAAACCACTTTTCCATATCTCATTCCATATCTCATTCTGTATCTCATTCTCATTCTGTACATGCCTAATCCTGAACAAAATTAAATATTAGCATAAGACCCAGAAAGTGATCATTTGAAATAAATGCTTATCACTTCCAAACATACCATTTTGCCATCTTCCTGACTGTACAAATTTTGAAGAGAAAACTTTTGAATCACTAATACAGTTCTGAAATTTGGTTGTTTGTAATTGCAAGCCAAAAAGGGGCAAACTGTGATAAAGGTACAACCAAAGTTCCAAACGCTTTGTCAGCGACAAGTTTGTCAAATGTAACTAAAGTCAATGAAGGTACCAAAAACCTGTGTGTCATTCAAATTCATGACATAACCACCAAACCCTCTTCATGAGGCATCCTGAGCGAAAGCATCATTACTACCATTTTGAGTTAAAATTAGCACATTTACTCTTATTATTTGTGGCAAATCTGTTGAATGTATGTGGGCCCCATAACTTGTCCAAAAACTGGAAAAGCTCATTTTCAATCTCCCAATCATCAGAATCACAAGTTTTGCTCAAAATGTCTGTTAATACTGCTAGGACTCCATTTATTTCAGACTGACTGCAAATACTATATATTTTCATTGCCAAATCATGCAATGGAAACTTTTGGCTGCCTTTATTGATAATACTCACTCACATTGTGGTTGTCAGTGAACCATCTTACTTCATGTCCCTTAAGAAAAATTCCAGCGATTTCAACACTCAAAAAACACTTCCAGCTCTCTCCAAGTGGTGCTGTATGACATTTCCATGTCATTCCACGTACCAAAAACCTGTGTGTCATTCAAATTCATGACATAACTATTACCGGTTGGTTCTTTTTGTATTTTATGTTAGTACCTGGGGAATAGCCATAACTTAACCCTTTAGCTGAATTTGCACCTTACTGCTGACTTGGGGAACTCGCTGACTGGAACACCTATCCATGGGCTTACGGGAATCTGAAGAAAGGAATACACAAATTAATATTTATTCTCACATAACTGAAGTCTACATTTTTACAATTAGAATAATAAGTATATTAACATAATATTAACAGTTAGGATATTTATTTAGAACAAATATAATTAAACTAATAAATAATAATACATTCTTTTTTTGAAAGTATAAATTGAATGCTACAACACTTCATTGAGTCCGTTTCACATTTACCTACGTCAAGGGACACAATCCTCTTGATTATATAAGTTGCCTATGTCAGCTGTCGCGATCAACTGACTAACAACCAATAACACGACTGGTTAAGGTAATGCGTCGCGGTTGCATGAAGATATAAACCTCGAACAGAATATGCCCTGTTAACCCTAACATAGCCCATATCAAGTTCAATAGAGACTGAACTAACTGATGAGTTGACGAGTGCACCTAGGGAAGTTTGATTACTTCGTGCACCATGTTATTTTACTAACAACGGAATCATCTTGGTTAGCTGATTCCAACAACTCGTAAAATAATATGACACACAACATATTCCTAAACTAAAATGTAACAACATAATCCACTCTTGGCTAAACCACCCTGATTTCGTACTCTAAAATTAATGGCTTATTTATTATTTGAATCACCCTCAGCTTTGAGCTCATTCCATCGATTCCTACAAAAGCAAGTACATAAAATAAATTGCACTCCTGCACCATATTGCGCTCTATTCAACATTCGATGGAATGCACAGTGTGATGTACAAAATAACCTTGATGAGTTTTGTTTACACCTTGTTGGAAGGAGCATCTGATGCTCATTCCAACACGATGTAAACAAATACTAAAATGACAATTTAAGCTAATGCCATCCTGAACTTGCAAGTCAGACAATGTGGGTTCCAACGAACGCAAAACCAACTCAGGGAAAAGCCATTTAAGTTTATGTCCAAACCTAATATATATTTACAGATTGTAAATAATGAACTTCGCATTATTCTTGCTTCCAATAGCACTGAAATTAGTACAGCCTGCGTTAATAACTGAAGATAAAATTACGGCACAATCTTCAAAATACTGCTTCTAGAAATAACATTACTTTCCATTTTTACGCTTCTGCAATTTAAGCTCAACTATTTCAAACGGGTATAAATTCTATATAAGCTAGCTATGCACTTACCTGAAGAAAGGAATATACGAATTAATATTTATTCTCGCATAACTGAAGTGCTGGCTTGCCCCGGATCAAATGGTTTTGTGCGCCGAAGGTGCGCAGGGATGGTTTGGGGATCAAGCCCCTTATCCTCTTTAACTGTATATGATTTTGGCTTGTCTAGACATGGTAGAGGAGGGAAGGAGTTAAGGTAGTCAGCGGCGTCTTTGTCTCCTGCGGTTTTTCTTGGGAGGAGGAGGAGGATGCGTCAGAGAGATTGTTTTAGGTGGTGTTGTCGGATCAGGGGGAAGAGTAGGTTCTTCTTTGGCAATGTACAGACTGATCCTTGCTGCTGTTTCTTGAGATCTTTTGAGATCTCCGAGAGCCATTTTGAGTATTGCCCTGATTGTTTGGGTTGAGGTACCTGCTTCTAGTTGGAGGTTGTATGTCTCCTGGAGTGTGGTATGGTAAGATAAGAGTTGTTCAGGATCTCCTCCCCGAGGAATGCCTCCACGGAATCCGGGATGCTCTCCTCCTGGTCAGACTCCTGGTCCGAAGAAGCCAGAGAAGCAAGAGCTGGAGGGGTGGAAGGTGCGTCATCTGGGACAGCTTCCTGTACCATAGACAGATCTTCTTCCTCCATCTCCTCTTCAGATGAAGATGGGTTGGAGATCGATCTGTCACCTGATGACCCATAGTCCTCCGGACCCTCCTCCTGGGAGGGGGGTGCCGAGCTGGACAAGGGTTGGTCAGGGGTGACAGGTGTTGACCTTATGACGCCCTCACTTGCCTCCTTCTCTTCCTTCTCCTTCTTTTTCTTCTCCAGAAACTCCGTCATTTGCCGGGCATCTCGTCGTCTGGTGGCGGGTCCCTTCTTTCTCTTCCTCTTCTTCTTGGTGGTGGCTGTACTGCTCCGGCGGTCTTTATCCAGCTTGTCCAAGTCGCAAGGAGGGTGACTGGTGTGGGAGGAAATCCCCCCATGAAAGGTGTTACACCTCTCCAAGGACGTCGGTTCTGTTTTAGTGTCAAAATCCACTGTCAAGTGAATTGTTACCTTGCGCACCTGGATACTCCAGGTGGTAACAAGGGTGGCCTTCACTTTGATCAGTGTTTCTTGTATGACTAATGGTAGCTCCATTGTTCTCTAGATGTTTACACCTCGGAATCCAAGGTGCAAATGCATGAGTGCTGGCTTCCAGTCCTGTGAGAATTATATACCTTCTTCAAGTAGCCTAAGAAACCTGTTAACTGTATACAAGTAAACAAACTTATTACTACCCCATTCACCTAATGACTGATTTGATTGTTTGTTCACACTTTTCAATGCTCAGTAAATATTTTATTCTGTATTGTCACTAATCACTCTGTGTGACAATGAACCCTTAATCCTTTTAAACAATACTGCCAACTATGTTCAGTAATAAAGCTTGTTTAATTCTGATATTGGCAAATACTGTAAACGTCAAAATATGTGTATTTTTTTATAAAAATAATAAACTTCAACTTTTCTAGCCTATAACATAACCACCGAACCCTCTTCATGAGGCATCCAAAAAAAAACTTCAAAAGACACATCATTGCAAATTTTAAAAGTTTGCTTATTCAATGAATACATATTTTCCTTCCAGAAAATCAACTCACTGATAGCAGTATCATTCATCAAAAAATCCCTGTAGCTTTTGCTTTGGTATAAAGAACATTATGCATACCCCTGATACGAAGCTGGACTGCCGTGCCCATAGCACACCGCATTGAAATTATCTGCCCAACACATGCTACTCCTTTTCTGAAATTGATGATATACTCGCCTGAACTTTAACCAGAAATTTTTCCAGAGAAGGAGATATTTTATTTATACGTTTTTCAGTTACTGATAATATTCAGTTATTAGTATTCCAATTAATGCCAAGCCAAGTCACCATTTGACTGGGTTCCAAGTGACATCTCTCAGTTGCAATTAAAAAAACAAGTTTTTCTGAATCTGACTGCATAGTGTTGGCCAATTTGTTTGCCTCATAATGGACATGTGCAACCCCCCCCCCCCCCCCCCCCAACCTCCATTCGATCATCAAGATATAAAATAACCCTATGACTTAAAACTTGCCAGTTTGAAATAACACATCTCATTAATTTTGTAAACAAATAACTTGCAGTTGAAATAAAAATGGTAAAACATTAAATACATAGTATTTTACTGTTCTCCCAAAATCCCAGCTAAAACCTAAATACATTCTATGTCGTTCATAGATAGAAACATGGTAATATGCGCTTTGCAAATGAAAAGTGTGTAGGAACCCTGTCATAAACAAGCTCTGTTGTACTGGTACAATAGGACCCAGTCATCTGAATTGTCCGCTAAGAAACTGGTGTCATATTCTTCAACTGTGGCCCACCCAAATTCAGCTAATTTCATCAATTTTTCGACCACTTTCTAAAAGTTTTGATACCTTTGGAAATTTTGTCCTGAGCTAAATGCTTGGTTTCATTACTGTCCTCTGTCAGTAAACAACTAGCGTCTTTGATTTCTTTTGCCAATACTTTCTTGTTTGTCTTGAATTGGTCCTCATTTCCTTTTTTATTGAATGTATAAGGTCCATCGGCAAAATCCTTAATGTATACCATTCGTAACAAGGCCGCTGCTCATCACATGCTTTTAAGTTTGGCCCAGACCATCGTCGTGCTAACATGAAGAACATTCATATAATTTGCTTGTGCAGATGCATGTTACTGGAATTTACCTGTTGGAGTTCATATTATGAGAGAAGTATATTACCACTAAACCACTTTGATGGTGGGGGGGGGGGGGGGGGGGGGGGAGGTTCCTCCCAGCAATTATTTTCAAACTTAAGGGATTAGCAGAAATACTAGCAGTACTTGAAAGATTGCCAGCGGTGCCTTAACTTTTACTCAGAAATGTAAGTATATGTCAGGTGTGAAATGCACCCACAACCGGTGGCATAGAAATCACATGAGGGGGTTAACCTCCCCACCATCATCCCCCATCCCCCACCCCAACCCAATGCCCCTTTGTTTTCCTGCCTTACAAACTTATGAGTTTCAGTGCCACCTCCTCCCCACTGCCGAAATTTGTTTTCTCATGTTCCAGAGAGAGATAGAGAGAAACTCAGTATTTTTATACTGTACCAATGACCCAGACTTAGCTGGTGCTAACTCCACAAAAACCAGGGCCAAACACAAATTTTGCCCCCCAATCCCCAAAATTTGCATCCAAAACAAAAAGAAATCATGTCCTAAAGGACCTCCATAGTACGACTCTACTGCGCATGCGCAGTGACGCAGTCGTCCCGAAATTGGCGCCAAATATCATTCTCTGTTTGGCCCTTCATCAGTCAACATCTCACTGATCTTTGTGCTTGTAAATCTCAGTTTAAAGGATGCCAGACACGTAATTCTTGGAGAAAATGTGATTCTAAGGAGGATAGAAGGAGGAGAGGAAAAAAGAAGTGGCAAAAAGTAATCAGGGCTGTACTTAAAATTTTTTGTTGAAATTATGTTAAGTTGCCTATTTTCGAGGCAAACGCCTCTTGTTGTCATTCTTGCTAATTGTTGCACTGCTTATTCAGTGTTTCCTCTCCCCTAACCTTCTAAAGTCCCCCCTTGCAATTCTCCCATGCTTTTGGCATATTTTTGAGAAGTTTCATTTCTAAAAATTCCCTGGGAGAGTTGCTTGGTTACAGAATGTTTTCTGTTATTTTCCCCATAGTTACGTTTTCACCCATGGGTGTATAACGTTTGTGTTCTGCATCTTCCATCTGATGTTCTGCAGATTCTCCCCTGGGAGTCTCTGTTTTGCATCAGATAGAGTGTAATTGATGACTGATTCCGGGCCAGTTTTTTCAGTGCCTGGAGTCATGTTTTCTTCTGTGTTTACACTGTTTGTTTTCATTGGCAACAGCCTTTTTTGAGGGGGGCTGTTTGCCTTTGAGGTAGTTTATCTCATTATAAGATACATTTATATTATCCGAAAGTGTCTCATTAATTATTTTATATAATTTTAAAATTTTTGACCACACTTTGCCATCGGATCCATCGGGGTTCAACGTTACTTTTCAGCAACTTGGGCTTCTCTGAAAAAATATTTTTTCAAAATTATTTTGTTTTGCAATTGTTTTTTCATATATTAATGGATCATGTTATTATGTATCTTTGTGTCAGGGGTTTTTGCGAGTAACTAGGACTTATTGTTGTTCTTTCACAATGAAGGGAACTTGTTCAAATTGTAATAGGAAGAAATCTTCCTCTGACTTTCATGATTATTGCATTAATTGTAGTCAGTGTTCTCGCATTAATCCCTGTCCTGTATGTGAACATTGGGATGAGAAACATTGGAAACGTGTGTCACGATATGTTGTTTCTGGAGAAAGAGCGATGCCGGCTCTTTCTCCACAAGGTCACTCTACTCTCTCAGTTTCTATTTCAGAGGAACCAGAACAGGGTGATGTTTCCATGTTATCTTCTTCAAGTGTGCGTCCGTCGTCACAATTAAATACAGAGCTAGCGGCAAAAGTGCTCATGGAGATTAGACAAATGTCGTCCGCTAGCTCGCCCGGTGTAGCGTCCATTCACCGAATGGTTCGGCAGCCGGGTTCGTCCGATGCGGTCCAAGAGGAAATTTTGGGTGATGCGAGCACTATAAAAATAATAGATGCACACCCAGTGACGGCGGATAGTGAACGAGAACAGAGGAAGCCTTTTAGTCCGGTTCCTAGCTCGTCCAGGTCCAGCCGGGCCGCGAGCGAGAGAGGCCCCTCTCTCGTACAACAACATCTGGGACCAGATGTTGAGGTACAAAATGTGTCTTTAGCGGAGCATACGTCCGTCGCTCGGGACGCTCCGTTGTATAAGCAGTCCGCAGAGACTGTTAAGGCTTCCTCTTCTCGCCGGCGCACACGACCGCACCTTGGCTGCGTGACCTCCGATATTTTGCCAGCTTCGCCGATGAAGGATTATTCGGCGACCAGGTCACACCATCCGGCAGCCAGGGATTCGAGACCGATGGACTCCGGACGTTCGCATAGGAAAAGTATGCGGGAGCCATCTGATGCGGAGCTGCCCTCGGCAAAGCAGCGAAAGACCGCTCCTCCGCAGGTCTCGACGTCGGACATTCTAGTGCAGATAGCACAGCTTATCGCAGCATCCCAGCAGCCGACAGAGACAGTGTCGGATCAAGAATTATCCGACGGCGCTGGGTCGGTACGCTCCGCCGAAGCATCGGGGGCGGACGACCGGGAACATCGGGAGGTCCGACCGGATGGTGAAAGGGATACGGATGAATTGGAGCTATCCCTTTCGGAACAACACAAAGCTGCCGTAGACTTCATCCGGCACTTTCTTCCTCAAGTTGTTCCGTCGGGCCAGACTGCTGCGCTTCCGGACAGGAGAATTATAGCGTCATTGGACTCTGATTTTTTCGAGCGGTTCAGGGACATCGCTCCCGAGTTTCCGTCGCAGTCCAATAATGTTGCAAGAACATTTGAATTATTGAACGACGCTATTTTTAAACTTGCTTCCAGGACAGGGAAAGCAGGCTTCTTGTCCGCAAATACTCTCAACCTGCCTTTCATTAATGCAAGGAATAAATTCGACACGGCAGGTCAGGGTATACCGAGAGTTCCTCTGCGTATGGACGACGAGGCGGAAGACTTAGAGCTATCATTACCGTCGTCAGCTTCTATTCCAACCGCAGTGTTGGAAACAGCTATTGCGTCTAACAGAGCCAATTTAGATGCCTTATCTTACGCAGATCACCTTACGAAGGCGTTATCACTGCGTCTTCAAGGGGAAGAGTTTCAGGATATACAATCCTCCTTAAGACTTCTTTCAAGGGCAGTAGCTTATTCCACGTGTAACTCCGCCCTTTCAGTGGCAAATTTGGAGTTGGTTAGACGTGACGCAGCCCTGTCTACATCCACACTAGTGGATTCTAAGGTGAAGAACTCTCTTAGAGTCGCTTCGGTCTCAGGAGATCTTCTCTTTGACGGCAAGCTTTCCGCTATTTATGATAATATTAAAAAGAAAGCTAGTGATTCTCTGTTGTTTAGATCCGCTCCTAAAAGGTCGGATACAGCAGACACGAATAAGGCGGGCACTTCTGGGTCTTATCCGCCCAAGAGAGGTTCCTATAGAGGTTCCGGTGCGTCCTCTAGCTCTTATTCGAGAGACCGTCAGGATAGCGACTCTCGTTCGGGACGTCCTTCAGGCCGGGACAATCGGTCGGACGCCCCGAGGTCGACGAGGCGAGGTGCGGGTCGTGGAAGACGTGGTTTCTCCTACCGCAGGCCTCGCAGATCCAGGAGGTGATGGCTCAAACCTCTATCGCGTTCCGGTTGGCGGAAGGTTGTCGAGTTTTTCTCAAGAGTGGGCGTCGATTACGGACGACCCGTGGGTGAGAGGAGTGACTTCGGAAGGTCTAAAGATATCCTTCAAACAAAAGCCTCCATTAACTCGAAGTCCAAAGTGGACTCATCTTCCGTCAAACCCTCAGAAAAGAGACGCTCTGCTATCAGAGGTGCAGTCTCTTTTAATGAAGAACGCGGTAGAGGTCGTAGAAAACCAGGAATCGCTGGGATTCTACAGCCATCTGTTTCTGGTTCCGAAACCAGACGGCTCGTTCCGTCCAGTCATAGATTTGAGCTGGATAAACAAGCTGATCGTCGCTCCGAAGTTTTATATGGAGACGATTCGATCGGTCAGAGCGAGTATTCGGGTGAACGATTATGCAACGAGCATAGATCTCAAAGATGCGTACTTTCACGTCATGGTACATCCGACATTCCGAAAGTATCTACGCTTCGCAGTCCTAGGAGTGGTGTATCAGTTCCGGGCCATGTGCTTCGGATTGAATCTAGCACCCTGGGCTTTCACTCGGGTAATGAACTCGGTAATGATCTACTTCCGAGCTCATTCGTCTGCGGTAACGTCGGCCTACCTGGACGACATTCTTCAGAGGTACGGCAACGAGTTAACGCTTCAGAACGATGTTCAGAATCTTCTTCTATTGCTCCGACGTCTCGGTTTCATAGTAAACGAGGAGAAGTCGGATCTGGTGCCGTCCAAGTCATTCACTCATCTGGGAATGAGCTTCGAGACGCACAACAATCTCGTTCGTCTGCCGTTAACCAGAGCGAAATTAGTCAGTTGTTACGCTCGCTATTGTCTAAATACAGACAAAGTCACAGCGAGAGAATTTATGAGACTGATAGGTCTGTGCGGAGCCGCCGCGGATCTCATTCCGATGGGACGGCTACGCACACGGCCTCTTCAAATTTTCCTGACTCAGAATTGGAGTGTGAAAATTCATTCGCTCGATGTAGACGTTCTCTTGTCAGATCAAGTGAAACAAGAGATTCAGACTTGGGCAAACATTCAGTGGTTAACTCAAGGAGTTCCGCTGCAGTTGCCGGATCCGAGTTTTACCATTATGACGGATGCCAGTCAAACAGGTTGGGGTGCATCATTAATCCCAACGGATTCGAGATGCCAGGGTCTTTGGGATCCGCAATTCCTGTGCAAGCACATAAACATCAAGGAAATGATGTCAATTTGGCTTGCGTTACGTCACTGGATGGACATTATTCACGATGCTCATGTCCAAATCCTATCCGACAATACGACAGTAGTGGCGTATATACGGAATCAGGGAGGCACTCATTCAGTTCCGTTGTTCAATCTAACGGAAAGAATCCTTCTGTTTGCGTTGGAACATCACGTTCTTCTTTCGGTCCGTCACATACCGGGTCGTCTGAATGTGCTAGCAGACTCCCTTTCACGAAAGGGTCGCTTGTTGCCGTCGGAGTGGACTCTCAACAAACAAGTATTCAATCAGATTTGCTACCAATGGGAACGGCCAATGATAGACTTATTTGCGACACATCTCAACAATCAGTTGCAGACGTATGTGTCCCCGTGTCCGGATCCAAGAGCATTTGCAGTAGACGCTCTATCGATCCCTTGGGACGGAATGATAGGATATGCGTATCCTCCAGCGCCGTTAATTCAACAAGTATTGCTAAAGATAAAACAATCTCAATGCAAGATTCTGTTGGTAGCATCTCTGTCGCCACAGAGACCGTGGATAAATCTACTCAGGTGTCTGTTGTGGGACCTACCGCGGAAGCTCCCTCCACGAGAGGATCTTCTTTGGCAGGGGAAATCGCGCCAACTGCATCACAACCCGCAAGGTCTCAACCTTCACGTTTTTCCGTTGCACTTTACAGGACGAGCAGTGGACGCGATTTCTAACTGTAGGAGGACCTCCTCTTCGCTAAACTATGCGGCTAAGTGGAAGGTTTTCCGTCGTTGGTGTAGGGATCATTCTGTTGATATATTTGATCCCTCTATACCAGACATTGCTAACTTTCTAGTATACTTGTTTGACGAAATCAAACTGCAACCTGTTACTATAAAGGGTTATAGATCTATGTTATCTGATACCTATGCACATCATGATAGTTTACAAATTGGATCTAATGTCTCTTTATCGAAATTGGTTAGAAACTTTTCGATAAATAGACCCAGAACTCTTAGATTAATTCCTAAGTGGAATTTAGCTTGGGTTCTCCTTAAATTGAAGGAAAAGCCATTTGAACCTCTTGGGACAGTAGATTTCAAATTCTTATCTTATAAGACAGCTTTTCTCTTAGCTTTCTCTTCTGCCAGAAGAGTCAGTGAGCTTCATGCACTATCGGTGGATGATTCTCATTATCGTAGTGTTGGGAACACTATCACCTTCACTACTAATGTCGGTTTTTTAGCTAAGAATCAGGCTCCTAATAAATATCCGGAACCTATTGTTATTAAGGCTCTTCCGTCTTCAGACGGGCGTAGGCCTTTACTCTGTCCTGTTAGAGCACTACGTATCTATAAACAGAGATCTCAGTTCATCAGAAAGGGACGGAAACGTTTCTTTCTGTCTTTGATGCCTAATAGAAAGGACATTTCAGTCCATTCTATTGCTAGATGGATTCAGTTAACTATCCGTACTGCGTATGAAGATTTATCTTCTTCTCAGCAGTCTGTGCTTAAGATTTCTGCTCATGAAGTAAGAGCTCTTTCTACTTCCTGGGCTTATGCTAATAGTGTTGCTATTACAGATTTAATGAAGGCTGCTTATTGGTCTCAGCCATCCACATTTACTAATTTTTATCTCAGAAATATTGAGTCCATTTCTGGAGACCTGCATTGTTTAGGTCCGTTATCTGTTGCTCAGAATGTCATCCACTAAACAGTTGCAACTATAGTTATGCAGGCTTTCTGTTCCGGCAGTGACTCCGTCCGGCTGCCCTCTTCGCTCTGGGCTATTTGACCCAGGGCAAGGGGAAGGGGGGGGGGGGGGGCGGGTGTTCCCTTAGGTCACCTGCTTTATAGTGAAAAGCAAGGGAATGCCTCCTCCAAGACAGTATTTCTGAGTCGCTTCCGGGATGGTTTTAAAGTGTAATATTAATGTTTAATTTCATTCATGTCTTATTTTTAAAGTGTAGCTCGGTGTGAAGCATTTGTATATGTCAAGTGTCAAACGGGCTTTAATATACAATACTCGGACACTTTTAAATGATTATAAAGAGTCTCAATTCTCTGGACTACTTTATTTATTGGCTTGCTTTAAAAATAATTAGTATAAAGGTTATACTGGATGTTAATAGAGAACATGAATGTTATTGTGCTCAATTATTAAGGGTAGTGTATCTTTCTAATTTAAATATTAAATAAGAAAGATACATGTAAAGCCTAATACTCCTTTTCTCCTTAAGGGGTTACCTCTTTATTTTATAATTGAGCTTATTGGATTTTCCTCTATGTCCTAGGCCCTCCAGCCTGTTTACTATTCAGCTAAGTCTGGGTCATTGGTACAGTATAAAAATGTTAAAAAATTTATAGTAATTTATATATTTTTTATACTTACCAATGACCCAGACGGGGATGGCCCTCCCTGAGTTGGGAACTCTTGCCTCCCCGCTGAGTACATAGCGCTGACCAGGCACTGCCAGTAAGAATGATATTTGGCGCCAATTTCGGGACGACTGCGTCACTGCGCATGCGCAGTAGAGTCGTACTATGGAGGTCCTTTAGGACATGATTTCTTTTTGTTTTGGATGCAAATTTTGGGGATTGGGGGGCAAAATTTGTGTTTGGCCCTGGTTTTTGTGGAGTTAGCACCAGCTAAGTCTGGGTCATTGGTAAGTATAAAAAATATATAAATTACTATAAATTTTTTAACTTTTGAGTTAAATGAGTGAAGAGTTAGGCTATTGACATTGTCAAGTGATTCTGCTATAATGATAATTTCAGGTTAACACATCCACAACAATGGGCTACTGAAAACATCAGAAGGTTTATACAATAAATGGTAGCTGTTTGATTATGTCACTAATCCCCTGTGGTGATTGTCTCATTGAAAGATTATTGCCACTGGTTTTAATTACTGAACAAACTACTGTAATCACACAGCTTCTGATTTCGTTGGGAGGTCGCCTTGCTAATTTTTTAAGGTTTTTTTTTTGCCGCAGTTTAACTGAACTTGAGCTTATTATCTGGGTGGAATTTACACTTGGTGGGCGTTTCCAAACCTGTCCACTATCCTTGTACTATTTTTGAATTTGTGCCAAGCTTCTTGACAACCTCAAGCAAAATATAGGTTGTCCACACATTTAAGATGATGTTTGATTCAGTTTATTAGAATGGGTCGATATGCATAGGAGCGAAATACTATGACAAAAGAATATCTGACTTTTCATGCACGTCTGAAATTTGTAAAAAAAAATGCCCTTTTAAAAACACACACACACTTCCTGGTGTGTTCTACCATACGTCATTGCAGAATAAATAGTTGAAACACACTTTCTTTGTTTTCTGTCATTTGAGTATGCTTTCCTTTAATCATTTAACACAGTAAGTGCATGTGATAATCAGAATATCGAATCACCCAAATGGCCACCCTTCTGTTGAGCAGATGCACAAGCCACAACATTGCCTTTTGACTGCTCCACGGATAAATGGTCTAATAAAGTAGAAAAGAATCAAGACCATGACATGTTAAAGATTCATTGGAATTGCATAGTTGTCCTCCTTATCACTAGAATGACACAGAATGACCTCAAAATGACATGGTGATGACCGAATGACTTTTATTTTCTTTTATTAATTAGCCATCAAATTTATATTTGTACAACATAAATTGTATCATGAAATAATTCAGCATAAAATATAAAAATATGAATCCATGGATGATGAATAGTGTTTTTGTTTTACTCTCAGCAGTGGTTGTAACACAAGGTATTGAAAATATGCCCATTCAAGCACATATTAGTATATAATCAGAAAGCAGATTTAAAATAGGTCCCACAACATAGATGGCTCCTGCAAAAAAATTTGGCAGCCCCATTTTGGGATCCTGCCCACCCCCACCACCCCCCACCCCCCCCCCTAAAAAAATAATAATAAAATTGTGCATTGCTGTTTACATGTACTCAAAGTTATATGAAAATAACCTGGAAAAGTCTCTCAAATTGTCTGAAAGTGGCTTGAATAGGTCCTTGAAAGTCCCTGAATTAACCTCATCCTTAAGGTAATGAGCCCTGCCCTTGGGAAGCTACCTAAGACAGCTTACTTATGATTAGTGTCAGGTATTGGTTTAACTGATATGAACATGTGTACAAATATCAGAGATGATTGAACTGATTACAATCCTTGTAGTATTGAGTAATATTAGCCAAAATAATAATAATGCTTCTGGAGGAAGAAGATCATGATTAACGATATAATCATGATGTTGTGAAGGTTGTGTTTATTCCGGTAAATAGTATTAATACAGTTCAGTGTATGAATACCATATACGCCTCTATTCTGAAACGTTCCTCCACTCACACTTATTGAGGGTATACTCACCCTCACTGAGGTTGGTCTCAAACCTAATAAGGTCGACCCCAATCTCACTGAGTGTTATGTCGACCTAACCCATGTTTTCTTTCACAGACGTACCTCGACCTCTGGTGAGTGTCGAAAAGTGAGGAAAGGTTGAGGAAGGTATACACCTTCCTTAGCCTTTCCTCACTCGGCATGAACATGGCTTTCAGGTGGTTATATGCACACAGGAGACTTGAAATTTTAAATCAGATGGGGAGGCGTAATCGACGAGGTAGAGCTCGTCATTTTACTTATGACATGTATGACGACGAGCAATTTCGACAAAGATACCGTCTAACAAAAGAAGCCTTTCATGAACTGCTAGAATTAATTCGTCAAAAACTTACACCACATAATAACCGCGGACAACCGATAGAACCTTCAGTCACGCTTCGTTTTTACGCAACCGGGTCATTTCAGCAGGCATGTGGGGACTTGTGTGACGTTTCGCAGCCCTCAGCCAGTCGGATTATTCGGCGGGTTTCTGAAGCTATAGCAAGATTAAAGCCCCAATTTCTCATGTTTCCAACAGCCGAAAATGTAGATGATACTAAGTTGAATTTCTGGAGAATTGGGGGATTTCCAGGAGTTGTAGGGGCAATTGATTGCACCCATGTTAAAATATTGTGTCCCGGTGGTCAAAATGCTGAACTTTTTAGAAATAGAAAGAACTTTTTTTCCATAAACGTCCAAGCAGTGTGTGGTCCGAAATTGGAAATTCAGAACCTTGTTGCTAGGTGGCCTGGAAGTGTTCACGATGCAAGAGTTTTTGACAACTCCAAATTATGCGCAGAATTTGAACATGGACACATTAACGGAATATTGTTAGGTGACAATGGCTACCCGTGTCGCCCATACTTAATGACACCGATTCTCAACCCCGGCACCCATGGGGAGCGCAGATATAATTCAGCTCATATACTTACCAGGAACACAGTAGAAAGAATGTTTGGCGTGTGGAAACGTATGTTCCCTTGTTTGAGTATGACATTGCGGACGAAATTATCCACAACTTTGACAATCATTGTTGCAACAGCTGTGCTATATAATTTTGCAAGAAAACGAAATGACCCAATGGACGAAAGCGATGAATCGGAAGATGAAGGAACTGATCATCTGTATGACCAGCCGGCTAGGCCGCTAGGAAATGCCACGAGACAAGCCATAATTCAGCAGCATTTCAATTAAAGGTGATTATTATATTGTTTTTTATTATTATTATCACATGCATGCACGGATGTGGTTTAACCTCCTGCTCTCTGAACTTGAAACCCCTTATTTGTCACCCATGGTTATCTCCCACTGTGTAGTCAGAACTTCTGCAATTTAAATTTTGGTTAGCAAAGCTCCATTGTCAAACAAATTAAAATTTGCCGAATTTCTGACAACGCAAGATAGATAACCATTATTTACAAATAAGGAGAGTCGAGGAATTTCGACAGCACACTCAATGAGGGCTAATGACTGATAAAATTGTGTGTACAATTTAGGCTACTTCAAAAACTATTTGGGCGTGTATGTTTTCCGGGGTTGGAGGGGGTGGCGGTAGAGGTGGGGAGATGTTCGATGAAGGAAAATATGCACAGGATGAAAAATATAAAACGCCATTTTCTTTTGAGTTTCTTTTATTTAATCAGATTCGCTATTTGTAGCACATTTTGCAGTCCAATACTGGTGCTGCAAGTCAAGAATTTGCATTTTTCGTTTATGTTCTTCTTCGAGGTGCTGTAAACGCTTATTTATTACATCAATTTCCAACTTATGCTGTTCTGCTTGCATTTTCAGCAATTCCTGTTGGGCGTTTGTAATTTTGCGCTTCCTAGGGAGATTCAAAGACGGTAGCTGCACATGAGTAGATGGACCAGCATTGCAAGTTGTTGACGCGTCATCATTGCACTGTGAAACATTTATTGATGTAGATGGTTCGATGTCACTTTCGGTTTCACTTCCGGACTTGCCTGCAAATGAATATTGAGAACATCAATAAAGATATGCCTACATTTCAGTTGTCTGTAATCTATATTGTTACTGAATACGTATCTATATTTAAACAGAGTAGGTATTGACAAAGTGGGTAAATGGGAGTCATCAATCATCAGCCTTCCATGCGAGTAGATTATTTTTTCGGAAGAAAAAAAATACCTGAGTTCATTGGAGGCTAGTGAATGGCGTCACCCTATCAGCCCTGTTGTCGATACGCCTACACACTTCGTTTACGGAAATATTACCCTTTCCACACCCACCCCGCCCCACACACTCCCTTACAGTACATCATGTACATCCAGTTGTCTTCACAACGTGACGTCATTACAGGCTTAACCCACAAATGAGGTGAATATTCAATGCTTGCTGGTCACTTCCTTGACATATCGCTAGGATAGTTACAGTATGGTAGCATATACGTTACCTTTGGTTTTTATGTTGCCATCGTCGTCATACTCATTGTCAAGACTGTCGACCTGGGAGGGGATAATAGACGCCACGGCATTTGCTTCTTCGTTGATCTCACTGTTTTTTGGACCTCCACCAGTCATTTTGGCCTCTCGTTTTTCTTTACTAAGTGCCTTTTTAGCTCTACTTTTAATATTATCCCAACATTTTTTAAGCTGTTTAGTATTACGCTTAGATACTCCATTTTGTGAATTAAACTCCTCGGTTATTTTACTCCATTCTGAGTTCTTCTTTTGAATGAGTTTAAAATCGTTTCTCTTACATTCCAATATATCCTTATGTGTATCTACTAATTGCATTAAAAGAGATTTTTCCATATCTGAAAAATATTGTCTAGAAGCCATCATAACTAGCGACTATTTCATGCACTTCTGCAATGAATCGATACAAGTTAGGACAAGAGAAAGGTTTAAAAAGTAGAAGCATAAATATTGTGGAAAAAGTGTGCGAGGCATTCATTACAAGTGAGTTTTAACAGCAAAAGTTTGACACGAGGAAAACAAAACAAAAGTGTTGCAAATACCTCGTGCACGAGGCTGACCTCACATGAGTTACACAAGAGTGGCGTTTGTGAATAAATAAACCTTGTTTTGAAGGAAAGGTTGAGGTGTTTCTCAATGAGGGTGAGTTAGACCTTTCACTCTTCCTCCAACTGTCCTTGAGTCGCCCTCACTTTAGTTTGAGTCGAGGATAAGGTTGAGTGATGTTTCAGAATAGAGGCCATAGTCTCAGCTATACTAACCAGAAATATGCTGAGCACATATACTTCTTGTCTCAATTTGTTAATACACTTGATTTAAAATATGTGTTGAGAGCTTGTGTCCATGCATGGTCTACATAAAGAAAGGCACAGGCTGTATCAGAATGTAATGTTAATTTTTCAACCTTTTACCTCCTGTTCATTTTTCAACTTTTTACCTCCCTTGATGTGTTTCTCCAATGTTTCCTGGCTTATGTTTCCGTAGTCTATTCCAGATTACGTGGAATAGTGTGACATGCGCAGTGAAGATACAGAATAGAATTCACAAGGAAACAGCAAATTTGCACTTCAAATGTAAACCAGAATGGAATTTGAGGAAGTGACACTCGCAGTTTTTGTTGATGATGTTGTCAATGACAACATAGCTGCTGTTTTTGCTCATATCATTGCCGCATCTGTACAAAACAGCACACGTCTTCTATGGATAAGTAGGTCAATATGACCAGATTAAAAAGAAACAAAAAATTTACAACAAAGAAACGCTGGCCAGACCACTTGAGTTTTCTTATTATTATTTCGACTCCAATTTGTTCATGGGCGTAGCCAAGATTCTATAATTGAGGGGCGTGGGGGTGGCTAGCCATTTCTAGCCATTTTTTGTTGGGGGGGGGGGGGAGGGTGGGGGCATATCATGATATTTGTAATGTTGTGGGGTTTCGGGCTCCTTGTCTAGTCCAAATTAGAATCCTTCCATCGTTACCCCCTCCTCCCACTTCCCTTCATGGAAGTGGGAGGAGGGGGGTAACGACCGGTGGTCCTAGTTAGGACAATGACGTGCGAGGAGACGGGTGACGACCAGAGGGTCCTAGTTTAGACAAGGCCTCCCCCGAGAAAATTTTGCAAAATTTAGTGCTCCAAGATCGAATATGAGGCAATTGTAGCATGTGTAGCCCTATATTGGAGAGCATTTTGGTGTTTGAAATTTGCATTGGATCAATGTTTTGGGAGAGGGGATGCAAAACTTTTGGGGGGCCTGTGCCCCCAGCCCTCCCTCCCCTCCCCACCCGTGGCTACGCCACTGCATTTGTTATGCCATGGTCTGAAGCTGCTTCTTTGCCGAGGAATTAATGCCTCCAACCCTATCATATTCCGGATTGATTTTGAAACGAGAAATAGTTTGCATGGGGTTTTTGTTCTTTTTTTTCACTACCGACTGAGATGGATGTTCTACACGTGAGCAGTCAGGTCCAGGGGCGTATCCAGGCCCAGGATTATCAGATTTTATAATGGGGGGGGGGGGAGTATTGGAGTGCAGGGGTGGTGGAGCCGGGGGGCACAGGAGGCACGTGCCCCCTCTTTTTTCACCAATTATGGGTACCCAAACAAACAGGAGTATTCTCACATAACCTACAAAATACCTATGGCCAAATTGACTGTGGTGGATGATAATAGTTCTAACAAAACTAGCAACATAATACTGTCGGCATCGTTGTCCATTTTATATAATGGAGATATTGCACGTCGCAAGTTCGCAGCCAGTAAATCTAATATTAAATCCAATAAGCACAGACTATAGTAATAGTACAACTAGTCCAAACTTGGATCCAAATTCCGTAATATAATTTTGGGGTTTGGTAAACTAGTCCAAATTTGGACCCAAATTCCGTAATATTACATTTTGGGTTTCGTTCGTCCTTTGGACATGCCAAACCCCAAAATTATTTATATTGCGGACTTTGGGTCGAAGTTTGGACTGTGGTATTTAACTTGCGCATGTGTTCCCTTTCCGGAGTTGCATTTAATTTTGTTCAGTATTCATGACATACGCGATACCAAAGTATCCCTCCAATCCAGCCCCCCCACACACACACACACACACACATTGAGCTCCTATTTTTTTTCCTTCCTTCAACCCTGCGGTTACACAGAAGAAAACATTGTGCCCCTCCACCACTTTTTTTCAAGCTTCCGCCGCCCCTGGGTGAAGGGTGGGTTACTATTTGGAAGGTTGTTTGTGGGTTTCGGGGGTCCTCCCCTTGTCCTAACTAGGACTCCGGAAGGGAAGTGGGAGGATGGGGTAATGACCACGGGGTCCTAGTTAGGACAGAGAAGTTTGAGGAGGGGGTAACGACCAGACCGACCAAGTCAAGATAGGGCCTCCGCCGAGAAAATTTTGCAAAGTTAAGTGCTCTAAGATCGAATCTGATGCAATTGTAGCATTGTAGCCCTATATTGGAGAACATTTGGGTCAATATTTCTTTTTTATTTGGGGAGGGGGGGGGGGGGGTGCTAAAGCTTTAGGTTGACCTTGGCATCCAGCCCCCACGGCTACGCCACTGGCCAGGATGCCGGGAGATTGGGGATAGGTTCTCGTCATTGTGTCCATACAACTCTGCTCATTGGCGTTATTTGAGCGAGAATTTAAAAAAAAATTTCAGTATTTGGTGTCCACTATTTGTTGGTTATGAGTATACTGAGAACCAGCAAAGCCTGTTTGTGCACTCTTACCACAGAGTTCCCGTGAACAAGAAGGTCATGAATGCACCGCCGTGTTGTGTTAAGGTTCAGTAACAATACTCGATCTCTCCAGGGGGAAGGTTGGAGGTGGGGGGGGGGGGGGGGCAAACTCACACAGCCTGACCAGAGCGTTATAATGGGCTGGGTGTGGTGACACCACTCAAATTTCTAACTGGTGGGGTTGGGTGGAGAAAGGTTTCCAGATGTTCAGTTTTCAGAATTTTGGCCTTTTTGCGTCCGTAGGATTTGAGCCTTGTAATCAAGTTGGTTGTACTCTCCACTCCCGACATTCATCATGTTAGGATTTCACATCCAGATGTAATGTTCTGTCACAATAGGCCTAATCAGAGTTTTGGGTCAAGGGGAAATATATGAGTCAGTTATGGGCGGTCAAGGGTGCATTGTCGCTTCGTAGAAAAAAAATGAATTCCAGGGTCCAAAAAAACCCCATTTCCTCGCATCTGAGCGGATATTTTGAGGTTTATCATGGAAATACATTTGTACGATTTCACACTTCACAATTTAAGTGCTTGTAATTGCGGGTGTGGATTATAAATTAAATTTGTGTCTTTGCGTTTTCTACTGTCCAATCTGCCTCAATAGGCAAGTGTTTTGTCTTAACAATCAATATTATAATTAACAAAAACTATTAGTTAGAGGCTAGATCAAAGAGAAAATTGCTGAGAACAACTACTTTGATGATGTTTTGATAATAATGAATCTGTATACTGATGACGATATTAGGACAAGCAATCTACAGCCTAACCCCCTGCACCTCCCCCCCACCCCCCTACAATTTTTATGCCACATTTGGACATATTTCGACGACCTGCAACCAACTTTGAGGAAAACTTGGGGAACGTGCTCCTTCCACACCCCCGTGACCATGCCACTTCGTACGTGTTGTGTAAGAACATACCGGGTAATAATGATATACAACGTCCAGATCACATTATAATTGTAAAAACGGTCTGATACAAGGTTTTAACTTTTAAGACTGTTTATGTACCAATTCTATACAACATTGCTGTAACGTTAACGGTGTTACAATGTTACATCAGCATGTTCACACAATGGTGTTTTCATTCTAGTTCAGTTGTAATGACGTTGTTATACAACACAACCATTTGATCACCTTGGAGTTTGACGAAACTGGGAAATTACATCTTCAAAACGTTGTAGTGTGACACAAAGTTGCGGTTACGTTGTGTGCTAGACTGATCGAGCTGGGCCCATGTGCCACTAATGCTTACCTAACTAAATTTTATGGACATTTTTGTAATTGATTGTAATACAATTGTCACTGTTGATGTTGAAAATTTAACTGGTGAGTTATTTTTGGTTATAAAAATTTGTTGACGTGTCTTTTCCTTGTTACCATTTATGGGAGCGTGCCTACAGGCACCCCCATAAATTGTAAGAAGGCAAATTCCAACAAAGTAATTTCATTTTATAGATAATGTGAAGCACATCCAAAGAATATTGCAGCACTTGAACTTCAGAATAACTTAGCCCGAATATGGGCTCCGACTTCAGCACCCAACCAGTTGAAGAATAAAATTCATTTTATCAATTTAGGGGGCGGGGGGGGGGGGGGGGGGGGGGGGGAGGTGGGGGGGGGGCAACGGGCCTGGTTGTTTAAATTAATTGACTTCATAGTTTCTTTCCTCTTTATTTTCAGCAATTATTTGGGGGGGGGGGGGGGGGGGGGCAACGGGCCTGTTGTTTAAATTAATTGACTTCTTAGTTTTTCTCTTTATTTTCATCAATTATTTGTGGGTACCCGGTATGTTATGTTTAAATATTTTGCTGAATTCCATGTACTTGACATATTTGTAATTGTCTTCAATGCTCACACTTTTTTTGGAGAAAACAACAAACGGAACTATTTTCACTGTTTGTTGATAATTGCGCATGTCAGGAATAAAAGGTAATCCATCTAAACCTGCTTGTGCTGTGGTTTACTCAGAATGATTCGGAAATGATATTCCAGAATGACAGTTTGCAAAGAAAACAACCAGATTGATAATCCGAGTTGTCTGTGCATGCCCGGAATAAACCATGTATTCTGGAATGGACCACGGAAACATGAGCCTGGATTGCAGTCAATATTGGGGAGACACATCAAGGGAGGTAACTGAATTGAAGAATGCATATTGAAAATGTGTCCATGGCAACCATGTGACATACATGTTGCATAACAATCATCTGCCACTGAGAAAAAGATTTTATTGGCATTGTTTCTCTATTTTATTCTCGTATTGTGTTGTGATGTCAGCATTTTGAAATCATTCTGCAGACTTCCCAGCTGAAAACATTGCATTTAAATGGTCGAAGGCCAGTGACTTTGATCAGCCAGAAAATGTCCTGGCCACTATCAAAAACAAAATCAGCCCAATTATTGTGCTAATTGAGCCTAGATAGCCTTTCCTATAGCCTATTAGTGTTAACTCTGGTTCTCCAAACAGGAGGGAACTGCATTCCATGAGCAGTGAAAAATCAAACATTTATGGGAGGAACTGCATTCCCTGAGCAGTGTTATGTTTTTGTTAATCAAGGAGGATATGGAGATACTCGATTAATCGGGAAACCACCCAGCACTAAATCCAGGTCCTGAAAAGAGTTGAAATTTCAGAGACAATTTTTGAAGTTTCTGGGTTCTGTTAGGTATTGGAACAATGAAAAATCAGGTGTTTAACTCTTAAGACCCGATTGTTGAGAAAACACCATAATAACCCATCCGGCTTATGTTTATTAGCAGAGAGGGGGTATCCCTGGTCTAATTAGGTATTACAACCAATGAAAAACTTTTGATTTCCTCCTGAATCATCATGAGTTACTATTTTAAGCAACTAAAATTTTAAGGCATACTGCACGTCGATGGTGCACTTGTTTTCAACTAATGCTAACCCAGCTTGTGTGGAGTAAATAAGTTGGGGAGTCTGACAGTTGCTCGCCATTGCTTGGTGGCTCTCACCGGAAACTCTGGCTTCCTCCAGCCATAAAACTGTCTGGCACGAGGTGGCCCAGATGGTCAAAAGTGTCATTATACCCCAATAAATAAATATAACAGAATTAAACAGTTTCAGAATGATAATGAGTCGTAACTGATGGTTACAGATATGGATGTTTTTTTTCATGTTGTGAATAACTCTAAATCACTCCCCATGAATGATGTTGATTTCAACAGGGTACAGGGGGGTGGGGGGAGGTCAGGAAAAAAATTTGGGGCACTAGGCGCAAAAAGTTTTTTTCCGACCCTTGGGTACCCACTCTCCCCTTTTTTGAAGAAAACATTTTTTTTTTGCTATTTTGGAATTTCGTACCCACCTCCCAAAATTACAGTAAATCGCACATAAACTGCTTTAAGTGGCAATTTCAATAGGTATCTTTGCTGGAACATGGTTTTTAGCTTAACTTGACAAAGTCAAGATAAGCTATTGTCATCACACGTGCGGAAGTCTGTTAGTCTGTGAGTCTGTTCACATTTTCCTTTAGCACAGGCTACACCCCGTAATTCTCGCCTGATCATCACAAAATTTCATATGCAGGTTTGGGGTCATGTCTAGATGAGAACATCCCCTTTTGGTAGTGATCGGTCAGCCGGTATGGCTGCCCATGCCCAAAACCCGAAAACCATTAGCACAGTCTACAGGTCGTATTTATGAAGGGATTTCATTGTAACTTGGTAGGATGACACTGTATAATGCCTAGATGAGAACATCCCCTTTTGGGCATGATCTATCAACCGTGATGGCTGCCCCAAGCCCGAAACCCAAAAACTTTTAGCACAGTCTGCAGGTCATATGGAGGGATTTCATTGTAACTTGGTAGGTTGACTTCATATAATGTTTAGATGAGAACGTCCCTTTTGAACGTGATTGGGCAACTGTGATGGCTACAGGGGCCCTAAGCCCGAAAACCTTTTGCACATCTACAGGTCATATTTATGAAGGGATTTCATTGTAACTTGTTAGGATGACTTCATATAATGTCTAGATGAGAACGTCCCCTTTTGGTTACTATCATTCAGCCTTGATGGCTGCCCAAGCCCAAAAACCTTTAGCATAGTCTATAGGTCATATTTATGGAAGGATTTCATTGTAACTCGTTAGGTTGACTCCATATAATGCCTAGATGATGACATTCTCTTTTGGTCGTGATTGGTCAACTGTGACGACTACAGGTGCCCGAAGCCTGAAAACCTTGAGCACAGTCTACAGGTCATATATATGAAGGGATTTCATTGTAACTTCGTAGGATCTCTCCAGATTAGGCCCAGATGACAATGCCCCCCTTTTGGTTGTGATCATTCAACCATGATGGCTTCCCGAGCCCAAAAACCCGAAAAACTTAGTACAGACTACAGGTTGTATTTGTGAAGGGATTTCATTTTAACTTAATAGAATGACTCAGTATAATGTCGAGATGAGGACGTCCCCTTTTAGTTGCAATCGGTCTACCGTCATGGCTACACAGGTCTGAAGCCTGAAAACCTTTAGCACAGTCTACAGGCCATATTTATGAAGGGATTTCAATGTAACTTGAAAGGATGACTCGTTTTGGAATAATTTCACTGTAACTTGGTAACTTTCATTGACATACGTTAACTGTGTGGGCCACATACATTAACTGTGAGGTCATATTAACCCACCCCTCAGCTCTTTAGTACAGTGTACACCTCATATTATTTTTATTAAAAACATAGCATACAGGGAACAGAAATTAACATATTCCCAATTATCACTATTCTTGTCTTATTTCATAATCCTTTCATAAACATTGAACATTATCATTTTCATCAAACACAACACACAGGTTAAGCTACAGTGTCATTGACTGTATTATTGTTCCAGTAACCATTCCCGACATTTAATCTACCCACAACCAGCTAATGAAGATTGGTTGGAATTTGGTCCCATTTATTGCCAAGTTTATAAATTTATTCAAACTTTCTCACAGACACTGACAGTCAGTGCATTCATGGATAATGAGGAGAGTATATAGCATATACTGGCATTTAAGACAGGTGTAGCAGGAACAGGTGTGAAATATGTTGAACATTTTGATGTTTTACCTGGTTTCACCACTATTTGCTGCTATTTCTACTACTTCTTTCTGTTTCTGCCCATTTCTTCACTCAATTTTAGTTTCATCAGTCTAATGAGTTTATTAAGCTTTATCAAGTGCACAATTCATAGAGGCAGTTAGCTCAATGTATTGGACCTGTCAATAGTCAATATGATGAGGGGTGATTCTTTGGTATCGGAAATCCCCCCCTCATAAACTGCATTGTTGCACCTTGGGGTGATTCTTTGGTATCGGAAATCCCCCCCTCATAAACTGCATTGTTGCACCTTGGATGAATTGAGCAGTGCATCATTTGATTGAGCAGTTAGTAAGCTTTGGTTGATTCATCTTAGCAAGTCAGATGATAAAGTGCAAAAGAAATGGTGACCACGTTGAGCTGAAAAGGTCTATCATATCTCTCCAGATTTGGTTGGGATGCGTTATGGAAATTTTGGAGCTCTGATTTGCCGAGTGATGCCCCTGTGATTTATATATTACCTTTTACGCAATGAATGTCAGTGTTCTCCAATATATTGGAGGCTGTTCATTCAGCTTGAGGCTTGAAACCTATTTGCTCAAAATATGGTACAGCACCAGTGACAGGACAGTAACTTTCCAAGTGGTTGTTTCCAATTCAGCTTGATCTCAGTGAAACATAATACACATGTATATCCTTTCTGACTCAGATGATCACAACACACTTTATTCCATGATTTAATTTTATGCTTTGTAGATTGCTATAGTTTATTTCAAAATAAGTTAATTTTATTTTTATTATAAGATAACCCAGGCAGGTGTCTTATATGTGTTTGCAAAGTTTTCAGATCTCATATGCCAGGTTTCTCTCCAGATATCCAGTATCTTCCTCAACATGTACTATACACTATGGTGCAGGGGTAAATGGCTGAAATTCATATTAACTCAACTGATTACCTATTGACAAACTGTTTACACCATTGTATAAACAGTTTGTTAACAGGGAATCAGTTTCCCTGTTGATAAACTCTATCAGTAAGATATGATGTCCTGACTATTTGATGGTTCAGCCTTTTCTGACAGCATATCACAAATTGAAGGGAATTGGTTTGAAGACTACCCACTAAGCCCAAGACTTGAATGATCAATAACAACCCTACATTTTGCTCATACATGTATATGACTGAAATGGGGGCGCGGTTGCGTTGTGGTAACTGGTTCTCATCAGATCACCGAAGTTACGCAATGTCGAGCCCGGTTAGTCCTTGGATGGGTGACCGTCTGAGTGATCGATTCGGACTCTGGCATTGTGTCCTTGGGCAAGGCACTTCATCCCGATTGTCTACATGGGGGCATGATGATACCGTGTACTGAGGCGTACTGCACGTCAATGGTGTGCATGTCTTCAACAAATTACTAAGGCGTACTGCACGTCAATGGTGCGCATGTCTTCAACCAATCTAACTCTGCCTGTTCTACAGTGTGGATTTACGATGTCGGGAATATGGCAGCTGCTTGTCGTTGCTCGGTGGTTCTCTCCGGGTACTCCGGCTTCCTCCACCCGTAAAACTGTCACCGACATATGACCTTGGCTGTTAAAGTGTGGTTAAACCCTAATAAATAAATAAATATGACTGAAATTCATAATCACATAATGAGAATCTGTGAAAGTAGTCAGTTGCAGTGGGAAATGGCATTTTGCCACTGTATGATGTCTACTATTCATGGTGAGAAGAGTCCTTTTATTGTCAGATCTGGTTCGATTACATTTATGTTAGATTACAGAAATGCCAATTCCTTTAAATTTTTTTAACTTTTTTCAAAATCGTGAACCATTGATGGTGTGATGGGGAATGGTGAACGTCTGTCCACATTCCGATGTTGCTAGCCCCTATCCTGTACTACTAATCACCCACCTGTTAACCTAGAGGCGATGGAGTGGTGGCAAAAGCCTACACACGCTTCCCTGATCAATATGCATCACTTATTTGAAAGATAAAAGCTCATAGGAAAAAAATTTCAAGGCATTTAAAAAACATATATTTTTATACAACAACCAATGGCCCAGACTAGCTGGTGCTAACTCAAATTAATCCGGGGCCAAACACAAGTTTTGCCCCCCCAATCCCCAAACTTTGCATGTAAAACTGAAAAAATTAAGTCCTAGATGGTCCTCCATATTTTTGAGATCTGCGCATGTGCAGTATCCAGGAAGGTACCAAAATTGACGCAAACCGTCATTCTTTGTTTGGCCCTAAAGTCAGCAACAATGAACTGATATCTGTGCTTTTAAATCTTCTTTTTTGAGGATGCCAGACACAAATCAATGGTAAAATTGGTGGATCCAAAGCTGTAAATGGATGATGGAAGGAAACAACGGTAGTTGGAAACGTTCAGGGCTGTAACTTTATAATAATTATAAAAATTATTTCATGTTTTCCAATTTCGGGACATACTCCTGATGTCATCAGTCTTGCTAATGATTTATCCACTGTTTGTTAAGTGTTCCGTCCCTATCCCTCCTTGAAGCCCTCATGTTAAACTCCTAAGCTTTTTGGCTATTTTTATTGAAATTTTTTATTAAATTTCTTGGGAAGTTTAACATGTTTTACAGAATGTTTATTCTGTTTATCCCCATGGTTACGTCCTCACCTTAGGGGTGTTGGTTCATTTTGGTTCTTGCTTCTTCTATCCGATGTATCGTTTTTTCTTTGTATGAAGATCTAGCTTTACATCTGGTAGCATTAAACTCAGTTACTGATTTTGGGCCTTTTTTGGGTGCCTGATGTCTTGTTTCCGGTTTTTTCTTTGATGTTGTTTACATTGACAACGTCTTCAATACTATTTAGTATTATATTACTGTAGGATTATTGTAGGATACATGTATTATGATTCCGGTAGTGTAGCAAATAAAATGTGGATTTTGTCCACACTTAGGCTCTATCAGGATGTCCTTGGGCTCATCATGTTCCCTTTGGGAACTTAGGCTTTTTCAAAAATTTTTTGAAAAATTTTTTGGATTTAATTTTTCGAATTTGATTTTGATTGCTATTATTCATGTATCTGTATTATATATTATTATATTGTGGAGTTTGTAGGAGCGCTATCGACTTTGTTTTTTGAGTGAATCATGAAAGCTTACTGCTCTAAATGCAAGGCGAGGAAGTCTTCCTCAGATTTACATGCGTGTTGCCTTGCCTGTAATCGATGCACTCCTACAGATTCTTGTCCTACATGTGTGAATTGAGATGACAAACGTTGGAGACAGGTGTCACGGTATGTCATTGGCGGTGAGATTCCTATGCCGGAACTCTCACCGCAAGAAAATTCAAGTTTTTCAGTTTCTTTTTCAGAGGGACAACAAGAACATAGTGATGGTATTGTGACACCCACCAAAAGTGTGCTACTATCGTCTTTCTCTGATGAGCAAACAAAGCTAGCTGCAAAGGTGTTCATGAATATTAAGCAAGGGACAAGGCCTCTAGTTAGTGTTCTTAATCCCTTGCAAGCAGCTAGCTCGACCGGTGAAGCGGTTACTCTGTCCGTTGGTGCCGTGACACTGGGTATGTCCTTTGCAGTCAAAGGAAGTGTAGATTTGGGTAGAGCGAGCACCTTAAAATCAAAAGCTCTCCCAGCGACAATGGAAATAAGGAGGAAGTCAGCAAGTTTCTTTTCAGGAGGCTCAGCGAGTGGGAAAGGTCCCTCTCTAACCCAACAACATTTGGGGCCAAATGTTGTTTTGAGAAACTTGCACCTGCCAGAACATATAGCTGGCCTCGGCTACAGTCCTGGCTTCCTCCGCTACGATTCAAAAGCACACATGACCACATTCTAGCTACCCGACTTCGGATATCTATCCAGCTGCGCAGAGACAGAGCCAGTGTTCGCCCGTGAAGTCAGGCCATCCGGTAGCTAGGGAACCGAGGCTTCAATCATCGGGACGTTCGGAGAAGAGATCCGTCTCCGGAACTGCGTCCCAGGAGTAGCAAGAGGCTAAAAAACAGAAAACTGCTGCTCCTCAAGCCTCGGTAAAAGACTTGCTGTCGCAGATTGCGCAGCTGATCGCAGCTGATCGCAGCATCCCAGCAAGAGCAGACTCTAGTAGTGAGCTGTCAGATGGTTCTGGGTCGGTTCAGTCATCTGCACACGCAAATGCCATGGACCGAATGTCACAGCTGATTCAGTCAGATGGTGAAAGGGACAAGGAAGAGGATTACCCTTCCCTTTCGGAACAACATATGGTAGTGATGGAATTTATCCATCAATACTATCCTGAATTTGTTCCATCTAATCAGCAAGCTGTGACAACTAGGGAGAAACCGCTGTCGTCTTTAGATGCAGACTTCGTGCAGAGGAAAGAGGAAGTTCTTTAACCTCTCTAGTACTAAGAGGAAAGGCGGTTTCCTATCCAGCCTGGCAGCTGATTTTAGGGAGAAGTGACTTCTCCCTCCAGAGACTTTAGGGAGAAGTCAGGATCCAGGAGGGAGAAGTCAGTGGACATGAAGGAGAAATCAGAAAAAAAACATAAAACATATATGACATCGTGACAAAATAAATGAACATAGAGGACACAATTGTGGAGAGAAAATAAATAAAAGTTATACAAACATACATACACACACAAAACTAAGTCAGATGGTATATAACAGAATGTAGGTTAAAATCCCACCCCCCCCCCCCCCCCCCCACCCCACAAAAAACTGTGTCGTTCATGGTTTCTGAATACCCCCTAACTCTTTGCCTAACAGTGATGACTAAGGTTACCATGCAGTTGATTTTGTATTTGCCTCAGCGCAGTGGATTTGTAATTTAGTATGACCCATGGTGAGCCTGTTCTTCTCTGTAATAGAAGGTATATTCTTTTTAAAAAAATATTTAAAGTGTTTAAAATAAATTTCAAGTTCATATAAGAAGCTGGGTCATTCATGGTTTCTGAATGCCCTAACTGAGTTGAAAGGCATAGTTAAAAAAGTTTTCGATATCCTTCTTAAATTAAGCGTTATTAACAATTTGAGTTAATTTATTTCTTAGGTAAATGACAAAATATTTCAGTTGTCTCCCTTCCCGGCTGCGCTGGGTAATAATACACTGTTCAGAAAACTGACAATTTCTGCCAACCATCTTACAGTGACACGTGCGATTGGTGCTTTGAAGGTCTGCCATTCTTATCCATCCAAATACCTGTGATTTCTATTGTAGCCTTATTTCATTTAACCCCCTTCCAACACAACTTCACAAGTTTTCAAAGAAAAACATTCAATGCAAATTGTGGGGCGAATTTCAATGCAAGCAATTTTTCAGTGGAACAGAGCGTAACCGCAAGCAATTTCGATATGGACGAACTGTCTCCAATACATTTTTTTTGTTTTGAAACGGTGGTTAACTTTAATAAATTCTAATTAACTCGATGCGTGTCTTGTGTGATTCGTTGTTTTGGCTGGCACTTTGTTTTTAAATAGCCATTTTGTGCTGGTTGCTATCAGTTGGGACGAATTGTTCGAACGACTGCGCCATTACAATTCTTTTCAGAAATATAAAATTGGGCTAGTTTAGGCTATTTTCATAGCCATGTGATGGACTTTAACAGCAGCCGTGTTTACTATTTATTTTTTCGAATGCGGAAGTGGGTGTTTTTAAAAAATAAAACATAAGAAAATACAGTAAACTGCCATGTCTCCCAAGGAAGTTTTGGAGGGCGACTTGAATTTTGCCCCCAATGTAAGCCAAAGCGACTTGAGAAATGACCAGGCAACTTCTTCGCCCAAGTCGCCCACTCGGCTGACCCCTGTTCCTATCGACATCCTCCATAAATATACCGTTTCTTGGACCATGTTCATTTAAAACGGTTGGAGAGGATGTCCAGAGAGCTCCTGTGTGTTTAGATGAGCAGGCCGGGGATTTAGACATATCCCTACCTGCATCATTTAATATACGCTCGGACGTGATGGAATGTGCTATTTCATCAAATAGAGCAAATCTGGACGCGATGTCCTACGCAGATCACCTTACCAGATCTATGGCGCAACGTTTCAGTGGGAAGGAATTTGAGGACGTTTGCTCCTCGCTTAGAGTTCTTTCCAGGGCAGTCATGTATACGACATATAACTCCGCCCTGACAGTGGCAAATTTGGAGGTAATCAGACGTGATGCTGCCCCTGAGTCATCATCACTTATAGATGACATGGTGAAAAGCTCTCTCCGAGTCACTCCGGACATACTCTGTTTTACGACAAGCTTTCATTAGTCTATGAACAGGCTACTAAGAAAGCTTCCAGTGCTCTGGTTTTGAAGTCTGCGTCTCAACAACACGCTTCAGCAGACCGGGGTAAGCGAGGACGTTCTAAATCAAAATCATCTATAAGAAACCCTCTAATAATTACTCCGGAGGTCGACAGTACAGCGACTCGGGAAAGGGGCGTAGGTCTGATCAAGATTATAGGTCACATGCCCCTAAGCCCACGGGACGAGGTTCTTCATGGGGAGGATGTAGTTTCTTCTCCTGTAAGCCTCATAAGTCCTACAGGTGATGGTCAAGACCTCTATTGCTTGCCAGTTGGTGGAAGGTTATCAAACTTCCCGAGAAACTGGATAGCAGTCACAGAAGATCAGTGGGTGAGAAGTGTAGTCTCTGATGTCCTATGGCTATCATTCCAAGCAAAACCCCCACTAACAAGATGTTTGCATTGGACAAATCTTCCAGCAGATCGTTTCAAAAAAGTGTCTCTCCTAGCGGAGGTACAGGCTCTTTTATTAAAGGAAGTATTAGAGGTTGTCGAGAATCAAGATTCTCAAGGTTTTATACAGTCACCCTGTTCCTCGTACTGAAGCCAGATGGCTCGTTCCGACTGGTAATAGACTTGAGCTGGATAAACAAGTTGATCATGGCTCCAGAGTTCTATATGGAAACCATTCGGTCGGTAAAAGCAAGCATTCGAGTGGACGACTATGCGGCAAGCATAGATCTAAAAGACGCTTACTTTCATGTTCTGGTACATCCGGCATTCAGAAAGTACCTGCGGTTTGCCGTGCAAGGAGAGGTTTACCAATTCAGAGCAATGTGTTTCAGTCTGAACCTGGCTTCTTGGGTTTTCACTCGAATAATGAACTCGGTAATGTCATACTTCCGAGCTCATCCATCTGCGGTAACGTCGGCTCACTTGGATGACATTCTTCAGAGATACGGCAACAGAATTATTCTTCAGAACGATGTTCAGAGTCTGCTACAACTCTTCCAACGTTTTGGTTTCATAGTAAACGAGAAAAAGTCAGATCTAGCTCCGTCCAAGTTGTTCACTCACTTGGGAATGAGCTTCGAGACTCACAACAATCTGGTTCGTCTGCCATTATATTTATTTATTTATTGGTGTTTAAGGTCACATATTTCTGCACAATGGCTAACCATGACCGTGACAGTTTTACGGGTGGAGGAAGCCGGAGTACCCGGAGAGAACCACCGAGCAACGGCGAGCAACTGTCAGCTCCCCAACATACCAACTCCACACAAGCAGGGTTAGCATTGGTTGAAGACAGGTGCACCATCGGCATGCAGTACGCCCTAGTACACAGCGTCACCGTGCCCCCACGTGGGCAATGGGGGTGAAGTGTCTTGCCTAAGGACACAACGCGGTTGCCGCAGGTGGGATTCGAACCGAGGACCTCTCGGCTTGCAGCCTGCAACTCTACCAACTGAGCCACCGCGCCCCCCTCGTCTGCCATTACCCAGAGCAAAATTAGTCAGTCGTTATGCTCGCTTTTGTCTAAACAGAAACAGCGAGAGAGTTTATGCGACTGATTGGGTTGTGCTGAGCGGCTGCGGATCTTATTCCAATGTGCCACCTGTGCATGCGTCCCTTCCAGATATTCTTTACTCAGAACTGGAGTGCGAAGACACATTCGCTCGAAACCAGTATTGTTTTAACAGACCTAGTAAAACAAACGGTTCAGATTGGGCAGATCTTCAGTGGTTAACTCAGGGAGTTCCACTTCAACTGCCAGATCCGGCTTTCACGATTTTGACGGATGCGAGTCAGACGGGCTGGGGTGCGACCCTAAGTCCTGCAGACTTGAAGTGTCAGGGGTTTTTTGGGACTCTTGGTTCCTTGAGAATCACATAAACATCAAAGAGGTGATGTCAATATGGCTAGCACTACAACATTGGATTTGCCAAATAGCGATCGTCCATGTTCAAATTCTGTCGGACAACTCGACAGTAGTTGCTTACATCAGGAACCAAGGCGGCACTCACTCGATTCCATTATGCGAATTAATGGAGAAGATTCTCCTATTCATTCTGAATCATCACGTTCATCTCTCAGTCTGTCATATACCGGGTCATCTGAACGTATTAGCAGACCCGCTCTCTTGGAAAGGTTGCCTGTTGCCATCGGAGTGGACTCTCAACAAGTGAATATTCAGGCAGATTTGCTACCAGTGGAATCGTCCCATGATAGATCTTTTTGCAACACACCTAAACAATCAGTTACCGACGTTTGTGTCGCCATGCCCAGATCATCGAGCGTATGCAGTAGACTCTCTGTTGATCTCATGGGACGGAATGATAGGATATGCATATCCTCCAGCTCTGTTGATTCAGCTGATTCTGTTAAAGATCAGTCTCATTGCAAAATCCTGCTAGTAGCACCTCTGTCATCACATGAGAGGATCTTCTTTATCGGGGGAAGTCTCGCGCACTGCATCACAACCCGGAAGGTCTGAACCTTCACGTATTTCCATTGTGCAGTCCTTGCACAGGAAGCATTTTACAGGACAAGCAGTGGACGCAATTTCTAACTGTAGGAGGGCCAAGCAGTGGACAGGACAAGCAGTGGACGCAATTTCTAACTGTAGGAGGGCCTTCTCTTCGTTGAATTATGCAAAACGAAGTGGAGGGTTTTCTTCCGTTGGTGTATGGATCAGTCGATAGACATATACGATCCGGCCATTCCACATATTGCCAATTTCCTAGTCTACTTGTTTGACGATCTCAAACTGCAGCCAGTCACTATTAAGGGCTATAGGTCTATGTTATCAGACACTTACGCTCGTCATGATAACTTGGCTATTGGATCAGATACTTCTTTATCCAAGCTAGTTAGAAATTTCTCTATTAATAGACCTAGAACTCTCAGATTAATTCCTAAGTGGAATTTGGCTTGGGTTCTGTTAAACCTCAAAGAAGCTCCTTTTGAGCCGTTAGACATCGTAGAGTTCAGCTTCTTGAACTATAAGACAGCGTTTCTCTTAGCCTTTGCATCTGCTAGAAGAGTCAGTGAACTTCATGCCTTATCATTACCATAGTGTGGGTAATTCCATTATCCTCACTACGGAAGTGGGTTTTTTGGCTAAGAATCAGATTCCGGATAAGTGGCCGGAGCCTATTGTCATTAAGGCTTTACCATCCTCGGATAACTGTAGACCTTTGCTGTGTCCAGTCAGAGCAATCCGCATTTATAAATTTCGATCAGTTTTTATTAGAAAAGGAAGAAAACGCTTCTTTCTTTCTTTGATTCCCAACAGAAAAGATATTTGTGTTCATTCTGTCGCTAGATGGATTCAGTTGGCAATACGCATTGCCTATGAAAATCTATCTTCGGATCAATGTTCTATCAACAAGATTTCAGCACACGAGGTTAGAGCACTGTCCACTTCTTGGGCTTATTCTAACAGCATAGCCATTACTGAGCTTATGAAGGCTGCTTACTGGACACAGCCCTCTTCATTTACCAAGTTTTACCTGAGAAATTTAGAGTCCATCTCCAGTGACCTTAGATCTTTGGGTCCTCTTTCTGTTGCTCAGAATGTTGTCCATTAATGTTACATCTATAAGGTCTTTAGGGATTCTGCTCGAGCACTGACTCCGTTCCGCTGCCCTCTTCGTTTTGGGGAATTTACCTCAGAACAAGGGGAAGAAGGGGGGAGACGGTTTTTGCCTTATGATCATCTGGTTTTATAGTGAAAAGCAAGGGAACACCTTCTCCGGTGTCATTAATCCTGCATCGATGCTGGGTAGTTTTAACCCTTTACCCAACGCAGATGATACCAAAATTTATTATTTTAAATATCATTTTTTAAATTTGTTCAAAAAATTTCAATAAAACCATATCATGTGACCCCTCGATGGAATGAGCTCGACGAGCTCATTCCAACGAGGGGTCACATGATATGGTTTTGTTGAAATTTTTTTTTAAATAATATTTTTCGAACTGCTGAATTTGCAAATTACGCGAGTGGATGCGGCCGATTCGTTGGGTAAAGGGTTAATGTGTTGCTCGGTGTGAAGCAATAACAATGTCTCATTTTTGTACTGTTTTTAAAGTGTAGCTCACTGTGTATATGTTACATGTCAAACGAGCGTTAGTATACAATCCTCTGACACTTTTAAATGAGTATAAAGCATCTCATTCTCTAGACCAGCTTTATATATTGGTTTCCTTCACCGAATTAGCATAATGGGTTATGCTGGCATTAAATGGAGAAATTATATATTATGTAATTCTCAATTACATTGTTGGTGTTATGCCGTTCTCTTTTCTCGTAAAAGAGAAAGAGTTATATAATTCCTATGCCTTCTCCTATTCTCCTTTAGGAGCTATCCTTTACTGAAGTAATTGAGAGATCGAATTTTCCTTTAAGTCCTAGGCCCTCCAGCCTTTTTACGATTCATCTAGTCTGGACCATTGGTTGTCATATAAAAATATGATAAATTTTAAGTAATTTATATATTTTTTATACTTACCAATGGCCCAGATGGGGATGGCCCTCCCATGAGTGGGCACTCATACCTCCCCGCTGATTATAACATTTAGCAGGCATTGTAGAAAGAATGATGGTTGGCACCAATTTCGGTACCTTCCTGGATACTGCGCATGCGCAGATCTCAAAATTATGGAGGACTATCTAGGACTTAATTTTTTCGGTTTTACATGCAAATTTTGGGGAGTGGGGGACAAAATTTGTGTTTGGCCCTGGATTAATTTGAGTTAGCACCAGCTAGTCTAGGCCATTGGTAAGTATAAAAAATATACAAATTACTTCAAATTTATCATTTTCAGAGCCGCCAACCTACCCACCCACTCCCGCCTTGTGTCCGGAAAAAAATTGACGATGGGATATCAAAGCTTGGAGTTTGTGTGGCAAAAACAACCACAACTTGCAATGTGGTTGCTGAACTCTGCATACTAATAAGGGAAAAGGGTTATCATCTTTACATGGGTAATGTTTTTCCCCGCCCAATTTATTTGATGTGTTGGCGGCATTCAGTATCAGAACCTGTGGCACACTTAGGATTAACCACAAGTGTATTCCAAATAATATAAAACAAGCAGGAAAAATCATGAAGAAAAATGATCTCTCATCTTTGAAAGGGGTGACATTATGCTATTTATTTCTTGGTTGGACAAAAAGCCACTCACTCTTCTTACTTTTGGGCAATAAGCCTCTCACTCTTCGTACCACACTTCACAACACGAAAATGATGGACAAGACTCTGAGACCATGACAACATTAAAATCACCAGCACATTATTCAAAAACCAAAGGCAATGGAAGCATACAACCAATACATGGGATGGGTTGAGCTTTTGGATAAGAAACTTTGGACATATTTATCGGTACACAAGACAGTCAAGTGGTAGAAAAATGTTTTTGTGTATCTCATTGAACTTACATTCATAAATTTCTCAATACTTTGGCAAAAAAAATCAACCTGGTAAATACATAAACAAGTACAAACTGTGTCTCCACCTTGTACACTAACTTGTCAAAAATTGCGAAAGTCCCACAGGATCAGTTTTTAAATCTAGACAAAGCAGCAAATCATCGGATCTATTTGACAGGCCAAACAGACTAGTTGCAGCATTTTATTGGACTCAGTGAAACAAAAGAGGGAAAACAAGTATATCCAGACTGCATTGTTTGTTCTGAGTGGAAACTGGGTTGCCGACATCAGACACAATATATTTGCAAAGGTTGTGACAAGCAGTTGTGCCCCGTTTCGTGATTCGAATGATACCACACCTTGCAGAACTATAAAACAACCTGCTCAACATTCTTAACAAAGAATGACATTCAACTGCAACCAGTGAAAAAATAGCAAAACAAAAAATAATTGTGAAAAGTTTTTCAAGTTTTTATTTCAAAGAAGAAAAAGTCTATATTGTACACTGGTGCACATGTAAATAAGTTACATTGTTACAAAAACCAAAAACAATTTTTTACAAATTATAGATAAACAAACCTTCAGTGTTCTTTAGAATTTTCTGTGCCATGTCTTAGTTGCTGGAAAGTATAACAGAAAGTTTGTAACTTCTTCATGTACAGTTAGAGTATATGGTATTTTTATGAAAACTTCAAAGGAATAATTTTTCCCCCAAGCAAAAACTTGGAAATTTCTGAGAAAGTGCATAATAAATACTAGTGCACTATCAATAAATGAATCACCAGATTCAAACTTGTGATCCATTAAATGACAGTTTGTTAGTGGTTCTTTTATTGGGTGGGAAATACACTCTGTGAGTGTTGTAGTAAAATACACTCTGCATATACAGCTAGGAACTACAAATGTATCAGTCAGTTACAGTGACAGAGTGCACTAAAAAAAAATCATGTTTTCTCGAATACCGGTACACCTATCATATATAATCTACCGCTAAAAGAGACTACTTACCTTAGAAGGAACACAAAAATGTGCGAAATTTAATTCAGCACAACTAATACACTCTGTGTTTGGGGTTATTTTCAGAAATAAAAATGTTTTTAGCAAAGGACATTTACTGTGTTGTAGAAAGTTTCTAGAAATATTTCTGAAAAAATTGCTACCAGGCAGCAAAGCAGGTTGTTTTCTGTGGACATATATAGTAAAAACAATTGCTCAGTATTATTTCCTGCTGTTTACTGAACAATCCAGGTAAGCTAGAATTAAATCAATGAGAAATTTTTGTTATACAGCATGACCCAAATATTTTAAACTGCAATGACAAAATCTTAAAAATTTGACTCTTAAAGTCAGACGATTCTGCTCGCTTCTCAGCTGTTATATTAGAAGATTCATATTTCCAGTAATGCCTGTGAAATGTAAAAGCCCTAAACATAATTGAAATACAATAAAAAATCCACGGTGGATGAATGGTGGTCATTTAAGTTAACCCTTTACCCAATATGCAGTGTTTATCTCAAAAAATTTCAACAAAACCGTATCATGCGATCGCTCATCGGAACGAGCTGAATGAGCAGGGTCACATGATATGGTTTTGTGGACATTTTCTTCTTTAAAAATCTTTTTCAGATTCACCAATCAGAATGTTTTCATATTCTAGTTTATTCAGCTCGGGCCCCTGGGTTAATATTTGGGCTCCCTATTAGAGCCCAAAGTTTAACTTAGTGCAATATGAGGGAATTTCTTTAAAAGTCTTCTTCAGATCCACCAGTCTTAAGTGGGACTTGTCAATTGAGGGGGCAGTATATGCACATCCCCAAGCCTTTTTGTTCCAAGTTGAAAAGGACTAAATTCGCAAAATTACCTCCTTTCATCAAAACACTGTATCTCGGCTAATTCTCAAGGGATTTCCATCAAAATTTCAGTCATGATGTAGGAATAATTACTGCATCTTTTCCCCATAAAATGACACAAATCCCACAGTTTATCATTTCAATTAGGGAAAGGGAAACTGCGCATGTGCATGGGGTTTCCATGGGCATGTGCAGTTTCTGAAGTTCAGAATGGTATTTTTGGTAGAGTTCCTAGAATAAACACTGATAATTTAGAGTGAGTGCTTGCAGAACTTTGGCCACAGCCTTCTTTAAGTGGATGTACTGTATTCCAAGTGTGAGATACTCACAGGTTGAAAATGGTTATAAGCGGTGGCAGTAGGGTTAACGGGTGACTTGGTACATTAAAAGGTGACAGACAACATCTTCTTAACCCTTTACCTAACATGAAAAGGCAGATGACACTTGCTAATAAAATTCTTTAATAACTGATTTTTTGCCTCAAAAACATAGCTTATGAACCTTCATTGAGCTTGTGGCAGTGAGAGGTCATAAGCTAGGTTTTTGAGACAAAAATGAAAAATACAATGAAAATTGAATGGTGATTTTTGTGAATAGCACTGGCTGATTTTTGCCGTTTCGTTGGGTAAAGGGTTAAAGTGAGGCAAACCAGCATTGGTCGTGCTTTGTTGGATGGCTTATAGATAATTACCCTGCAGTTTCAAATTCATCTAGTTATTACTTGTATTTCTTTATAAATGTAATTTTATGCATAAGAATATAGTTACACAAAATCAAACATACATATTTTAGTGACCTTTTCAGCTTTTAAATTTCCTGTCATTTTAATACAAATCTTAGATTACTCAATCTAAATATCAGTCTTGTAGTCGTTTTTTTTTTACCATGAAGTTTTTTCTAGTTGTTTCAATGCTCCATCACTGTTTTAGACCCTGCACTACATCAGGGTTTTGAATTGCACTCAGAAACAGCTACAGTTATCCTCCCAACCAAACAAGTTTGGCTGGGGACATAGAAATGGGTCACATCCATCCATGTGTCCATCATCACATTTTGTGAACACAATAACTTGAATAAATATAATCAGATTTTCATGAAACTTGCTGTAAACCTATTTTGGGAGAAGATCTTGGTCAAGTTAGATATTCACCAAGTTTGTCGTCTTTTGTAGGAGTTATGCCCCTTTTTGTTGAAAATTTGGTGATTGTTTGATACTGACTTGAACATGATAATTTGAACTGACATAATCAAAATTTCATGAAATTTGTTGCAGGCATTCATTGTGAGAAGATCTGTCAAGTTTGACAGTCACCAAATATTGTCTTTTATAGGAGTTATGGCCCTTTTTATAAGACATTTTGGCATTTGTCTGATAATGACTTTGTGAATGCGTTAATTTGAACAAATGTAATCGGATTTTCACAAAACAAGCTATAGGCATACATTTTGAGACAATTTCTGTCTAGTTTGATATTCACCAAATTTTGGTAGCTTTTGTAAAAATTATGCCCTTTCTTGTTAGAAAATCATTGCTTGTCTGATAATGACTTTGTGAAAGCGATAACTTGAACAAATGTAATCAGATTTTCACAAGCTTGCCATAGGAATACAATGTGAGAACATCTCGATTAAGTTTGATATTCACCAAATTTTGTTGTCTATTGTAGGAGTTATGCCCCTTTCTGTTGAAAATCCAGTGTTTATCTGATAATGATTTTGTGAGTGCGATAACTTGAACAAATGCAATCAAATTCTCACAAAACTTGCTGTTGGCATACCTAATGATTGTGAGTAGTTCTCTGACAAGTTTGATATTCACCAAATTCATTGCCTTTTGTAGAAGGTATGGCCTCATGTTGGAAATTCTTGTGTTTGTCTGATATTGATTTTGTTAATGTGATAAGTTGAATACTATTTTTAACAACTTTCACAAAATTTGTTATAGGTACACATTGTGAAAAGATCTTGGTATTTTTTCATTAACATTTTAATATACTTCTCTTTTCGCCAGCAAACATTTTGTCATCGTGTAACACATGCTTCTTGATATTTGATATGGAGCATTTTTGGGAGAAGGAGAATCAAAGTGATCTAAGCTGTGTTTATAACAGAACCATAGAAAGTTTTGAAGTCCCAAAAATAATTAATGAATTTTTTTCTTCCTTTTAGGTCCATTATGATTTTGGTTTGAGAAATATTTTGTCAGTGTTGAGAACACTTGGTGCAAATAAAAGAGCAAGACCAAATGACTCTGAGAGTACCATTGTAATGAGAGTTCTTCGAGATATGAATCTATCAAAGCTAGTAAGTGACAATATTTTTATGCTTTTACTTTGTTGTACCTCATCACTTATTCTAGCAAAAGTGAACATAAGAGGTACCCTGATTAATGGAAATTTTTCATGAGATAATTCTCAGTCAAGAAACAAATAAATATGAACTATAACTGAAAATTTACTCATGATTCCCATGTTATTTTCCATAAATCTCATTGCATATAACTGCTTTGTCATATATTTTCATGCTTAAACCTTGTCGCATTATTTATTTATTTATTTATTTATTTATTTATTTATTTATTTATTTATTTATTGGGTTTTAAAAATACTTTTGACAGGCAGGGTTACTTTGTGTCGGACAGCTTTATGGGGGGAGGAAGCTAGAGTACCTGGAGATAACCACCAAGTAACAGCAGGCAACTGTCAGACTTCCCAACATACTAACTCAATGCGAGGAGGGTTCAGCATTGGTTGAAGACAAGTGAACCATAGACATGCAGTATTGGCAATCAGGATGAAGTGCCTTGTCCAAGGACACAACACAGTTATCCCTGGCGGTGATCTAAACATGGACCTTTCTGTTTGAAGTTCAATGCTGTAACAACAGAGTCACTGTGCTCCCTAAACCTTGTCGCATAAAAATTGTGTACTTAAATTCAACAAGATACTGTGTGATGCATTATATTTAGAAAGAAATGTAAGGAAGCCACTTGAAAGACTGAAAAATGATAACCCTGCAGTTCAAGATTTACTACCTTGAAATACTTCTTTTACATGCATTTAATTTGAATATTGAGAGGAAGGGTTAGTGTATAACTTTCTGCAATCATTCCCCGTCACCTCAAAATCCTTCGTTCCATCCACTCATATCTCATGAACTATAACTGATAAGTTGACAAAATTTTGCCAGAAAACACTTTATGGGCAGTGCTTTCCAACCACACAAGATTTACATTAATTGTTTACATGGTTTCAGAGTTATTGCCCTTGATCTTCATTATGGTAATGTTTTTATCAGAAAGAAAACAGGCTTCAAACGATCATTTGTTTTAAAACTACAGAAACGTCTTAACTTTTATGAAATGCAGGTCTTGTTAAATTTTTATTCTCGCCGACGAAGTCGGGAGGGGGATATTGAAATGGTGTTTGTCAGTCCATCCTTCCGTCACAGACTTCGTCTGCTTAACTCCTACAGTTTTTAGTGGATTTTTATAAAACTTGGTCTGAAGTATCAGTATCAAGTGTAGATCTGCAGGTGGTCAGTAATGTTTGATGAATTTTGCATGGTTACGACCCTTTGTAATAGCAAAATTTCCATCACAAAGGCTTGTCCGCTTAACTCCTACATTTTTTATTGGATTTTTACGAAACTTGGTCTGGGATGAGACAAATTTTACATGGTTACATGTAGCCCTTGGAAATAGCAAAATTTCCACCACAAAGGCTTGCCCCCTTATCTCCTACTACATTTTTTATTGGATTTTTACGAAACTTGGTCTTAAGTATCAGTATCAAGTGTAGATGTGCCTGTGATCAGGAATTTTCGATGCGACAAATTTTGCATGGTTACGCCCTTTGGGATTAGCAAAATTTCCATCTCAGAGGCTTGTCCGCTTAACTCCTCCTACATTTTTTTTTTATTTTTATGAAACTTGGCCTGAAGTATCAGTATCAAGTGTAGACGTGCATGTGGGCAGGAATTTTCAATGCAACACATTTTATGTGTTTTCGGCCCTTGGTAATAGCTAAATTTCCATCACAAATGCTAGTCCGCTTAACTCCTCCTGCATTTTTCATTGCATTTTTATAAAACTTTGTGTGCAGTATGAGTATGATGTGTACATGTGCATATAGAAAGAAAGTTTCGATTCAATTAATTTTTGCAGAGTTATAGCCCTTGTTGACTTTGAATTTACCAAAATTGCAGGTATTTTTATACGACAACCAATGGCCCAGACTAGCTGGTGCAAACTCGATATTATCAAGGGCCAAACACAAATTTTGAACACCCCCCCCCCCCCCCCACCCCCCTAATCCCCAAAATTTGGATACAAAACCGAAAATTAGAAGTCCTATCTGGCCCTCCATACTTTTACTCTCTGCGCATGCGCAGTGGTCAGGAAGAGACCAGAATTGGCGCCAACATTATTCTTTGTTTGGCCCTAAAGTCAGTAACAATGAGCTGACATCTGTGCATTAAAATCTTTTTTTGAGGATGCTAGACACAAATCAATGCAAGAATTGGTGGATCCAAGGCTGTTAATGGATGATGGAAGTGAACTATGGTGGTTTCAGACGTTCAGGGCTGTAACTTTATAATAATTATAAATATTATTTCATGTTTCCCATTTACTGTTTGTTAAGTATTCCTTCCCTATCCTTCCATGAACCCTTTCTGTAAAACTCCTAAGCTTTTTGGCTATTTTTTATTGAAATTTTTTATTAAATTTCTTGGGAGTTTAATGTGTATTACAGAATATTTATTCTGTTTATCCCCATGGTTACGTCCTCACCCTAGGGGTGTTAGGTCATTTTAGTCTTGCATCTTCTATCTGATGTATCGTTTTTTCTTCGTATAAAGATCCAGCTTTGCATCTGGTAGCATTTAAATTGGTTTCTGACTTTGGACCTTTTTGTGCCTGATGTCTTGTTTCCATTTTTTTCCTTGACGTTATTTTTTACATTGGCAACATCCTCAAATATATGTAGTATTTCATATTATGTTACTGTAGAATTACTTTAGGAACCATTGATTATTATTCCGGTAGTGTAGCTCATAATATTTGGATTTTGTCCACACTTAGGCTCTATTGGGATGCCCTTGGTCTCATTATGTTCCCTTTGGGAACTTAGGCATTTTTTCAAAATTTTTTTGAAAATTTTTTTTTATAAATGTTTCAATTTATAATGTAAATTTCGATTGCGATTATTCATGTATCTTTATCATATATTTTGTTGTGGAGTTTGTAGTAGTGCTATCGACTTTGTCTTTTGATTGTAATTATGAAAGCTTACTGCTCTAAATGCAAGGCGAGGAAGTCTTCCTCATATTTACATGCTTGTTGCCTTGCCTGTAGTCGATGCACTTCTGCGGATTCTTGTCCTACTGTGTACATTGGCATGACAGACGTTGGAGACGGGTGTTGCGATGCGTTGTTGGCGGTGAGGTTCCTATGCTGGAACTCTCACCATAATATAATTCAAGTTTTTCAGTTTCTATTTCAGAGGAACATGAACATGGTGGTGGTATTGTGACACCCATCCAAAGTGTGCTACCGTCGGCGTCTTCTGTTGAGCAAATAGAGCTAGCTGCAAGGTGCTCATGAATATAAGCAAGGGTTAAGGCCTCTCGTTAGCGTTCTTAATCCCTTGCAAGCAGCTAGCTCGACCGGTGAAGTGGTTACTCCGTCCATGTGTGCCGTGACACTGGGTAAGTCTGTTGCGGTCGAAGGAAGTGTAGATTTGGGTAGAGCGAGCACCTCAAAATTAAAAGCCTCACCCAGCGACGACCGAAATAGGGAGGAAGTCAGCAAGTTTTTTTTAGGGAGGCTCGGTGGGGTCTAATAAGACCGTGAGCAGGAGAGGTCCCTCTCTAACTCAACAACATTTGGGGCCAAATGTTGTTTTGAGAAACTTGCATGAGTCGGAGCATACGTCCACCCGCCGCTCAGGATGCTCCGTCTAGACTGCAGCCGGGGTCACGGCTTCCTCCGTTATGTTATAAAAGCACACATGATTGCATGCTAGCTACCTGACTTCGGATATCCAGCCAGTTGCGCGAAGTTGGAGCCAGTCTTCGCCCTTGAAGTCTGACCATCCGGTAGCTAGCGATTCCAGGCTTTGTTCATTGGGATGTTCGGAGAAGAGATCTAACTCCGGATCTCAGTCCCAGGAGAAGCAAGCAGCAAAAAAAACAGAAGACCGCTACTCCTCAAGCCTCAGTAATGGACTTGCTGTCGCAGATTGCACAGCTGATCGCAGCATCCCAGCAAGTGCAAGAGCAGTCTCCTGCAGACTCCGGTGGTGAGCTGTTGGACAGTGCTGGGTCTGTCCAGTCATCTGTACACACAGATGCAAATGACCAAATGTCACAGCTGAATCAGTTGGATGGTGAAAGGGACAAGGAAGAGGATTACCCTTCCCTTTCGGAACAGCATATGGTAGCGATGAATTTTATTTATCAATGCTATACTGACCACTTGATCAGCAAGCTGCGACTACTATAGAGAAACTGTTGTCGTCGCTGAAGCAGATTTCGTGTGGAGGAAAGAGGATGTTCTTTCCTTCCTGAAACAGTCTCGACAGGTGTCGGAGGCCTTCAGCCATGTTATCGATGCAATATTCACCTCTCTAGTGCTAAGAGGAAGGCGGTTTCTTATCGACATCTTCAATAAATATACCGTTCCTTGGACTACGTTCATTTAAAACGGTTGGAGAAGATGTCCAGAGAGCTCCTTTGCATTTAGATGAGCAGGCTGGGGATGAAAATATGTCCCTACCTGCATCATGCAATATACTCTCGGAAGTGATGGAATGTGCTATTTCATCCAATGGAGTGAATCTGGACGCGATGTCCTATGCAGATCACCTCACCAGAGCTATGGCACAACGTCTTAATGGGAAGGAATTTGAGGATGTTTGTTCCTCGCTTAGAGTTCTTTCCAGGGCAGTCATGTATGCCACGTACAACTCCACCCTGACAGTGGCAAATTGGGAGTTGATCAGACGTGATGCTGCCCTTACGTCGTCATCACTTATAAATGACAAGGTGAAAAGCTCTCTCCGAGTCGCCCCAGTCTCCGGATATACTCTATTTGACGATCAGCTTTCGTTAGTCTATGATCAGGCTACAAGAAAGCTTCCAGTACACTGCTACTGAAGCCTGTGCCTCAACACGCTTCAGCAGACCGGGGTAAGCGAGGCCATTCCACTTCAGCTAAGGGAACTCTTCGTAAGGGTACAATAAACCCTCTTATAATTACTTCGGAGGTCGTCAGTATAGCGACTCGGGAAAGGGGCGCAGGTCTGATCCAGACTAGAGGTCAGACGCCCCTAAGCCGATGGGACGAGATTCTTCGCGGGGATGACGTAGTTTCTCCTTCCGTAAGCCTCGTTAGTCATACAGGTGATGAATAAGACCTCTATTGCTTACCAGTTAACCGAAGGTTATCATCTTCTCGAGAAAATGGATTTATGTCAAGAAAGATCAGTGGGTAAAAGTGTTGTCTCGGAAGGCCTACGGCTATGATTCCGAACATAACCCCCACTTACAAGATGTCCGTGTTGGACAAATCTTCCGGCGGATCCTTTCAAAAGGGAGTTGCTCCTAGTGGAGGTACAGGCTCTTTTATTGAAGGAAGCAATAGAGGTCGTCGAGAATAGACTTCTGTTGCTTTCCACTTAGTGGAAGGTTATCAACCTCGCAAAAAAATGATGGATGAAAATTGCGGAAGATCAGTGGATGAGAATGTAGTCTTGGCAGGCCTGCGTCTATCAGTCCGAGCAAAGCTCCACTTACTACAAGTACGTGTTGATCAAATCTTTTGGCCAATTCTTCCAAGAGAGTCTCTCCTTGCAGAGGTATAGGCTCTCCTATTGAAGAAAAGCAATAGAGGTCGTCGAAATATTTTCCAGGTTTTTTCAAATCACCTGTTTTTCGTCCTGAAGTCGGATGAATAGTGCACAGATAGGCTGAGACAGCTGTCTTGTTTGGAATAGAGCCGTTAGAGGGAATAGGTACGTCTTTTCTCTCTCGGTGTTCTATTCCTTGGCATCAAGACATTTAATGTCATTGTGGACGACATAGTCACCTTATGTACTGTTACAGTGGTCTTTTCTTGCAGCTAGTGTTGTAAGTCTCCATTTAGTGAGCTTTCAAGGCTGCAAGTGACACAGATATGTCTTCAGGTAGACGAAGACACATAACTGCATAGCTACCTTGAGATTACTGTCTCTTTGGGAATTACAGCTGTTAGAATAGCGGCTTGTCATTCTCTACCTTGCACGATGATGGTTGTAAGTCTTCGTTTAGTGAGCTTTCAAGCCTCTAGTTACACCAAGATATCTGTCTTCATGGAGAGGAAGACTTCTAGCTACATTAGCCAGGCTCGGACTGCTGTCTTTTGGGAATAAAACCGATAAGGTACAGTGCTTTTCAGTTTGTTTTCATAGGTGTCATAGACTTGAGTCTTATTGTTTACACCATAGTAGCCTAGCTAGAATCATAAGCGAGATTGTTTCAGTAATTATGCAGTGACATAACTGAATTTATTTTGTGTTGGGACTGCTGTCTCATTGGGAATTTAAGGCTGTTAAATAGCGGCTCTTCTTTCCCTAATTTGTGCGACGATAGTTGTAAGTCTCCGTTCAATGAGCCTCCAAGGTCGCAACTTACAGCGATATATCTGTCTTCACGGCGATGCAGACTTATAAGCTACGGCTAACTTTGTAAGTCTCCTTAGTGAGCTTCTAAGGCAGCAGTTATCAGCCTTTTATTGTCTTCATGTATAGGAAGACCTTTAGCTGCTTCATCCAGGTTGAGTTTGTTGTCCTATCGGGCATGATACCGTATGTTAGAGGAGGTTATTCTCTTCCTACCAGAGTGGTTTAGTGTTAGTTATATGAGGCGATAAGCTCTATTAATGACGCCATATTTACCTAGTGTGATTATGTCAATACGGTGTATTTATCACGTCCATCTCCATCCTTAGTGGCATTATGGAGTCGATCAGACGTGAGGGAGCCCTGCGGTTCCTGTTCTATTTGATGACTAACACAAGAGCCATTAATACAGGGGGGGGGGGGGGTCGATATGTATTTTTTGTCGAACCCAACCGCCCCCTTCGCCAATGTGTTTAGAGGCGATTACAGGGCAGGACGTAGTTTTCTTCCCGTAAGCTTTGTATGCATTTAGTACATACATGCCTTTCATGGCTTCTAGATTGGCACCTGGGTCATGTTCTAATGGCGACCTCATGGGCACATCCACTTTTTAGTTGGTTTGTTTCCTGTGGTTGTTCGTTTATAAGTCATATACGAGCATATGATTCTTTATCAATAAAATTGCTAGCCTTCGTGTACCTGTATGGTTGACATGTCGGTTATCTGGGCGACATTCTCCAATGTGGCAATTAGTCCACTCTGAAAAGTTTCGCTCAGAGCGGTCTGGCCTTTCTTACGACGTATGAGTTCATTAGTCTGTTAACTGCATATTAACGTTGTATTATTCATTCAGTTTCCTGGTTACACTTGTATCACTCGGTCAATCCGTGGTTACAGGCTGTATTCAGATGAGTACATGCAGGATTTCATTGCTCGCATGCATAATATGTGTATTATTAGGCAGACGCATTGTTGACAGAGTATATAAATTCTTGCTCTGCTTATAGAACTCAGGAGAATTTTGGGGCTATTTGGATCACTTATGGAACTGCCAATAGGCCGTCTATGCATATGTTCTCATTTTTTGGCATCATTATTTCGAGTAATATATTCTTCGAAGAACACTCATTGGTTTTTATGGACCTAGGAAACAATGAATTATTTCGGGTACGGTTAGTGACGGGTCTGTTAATCATAGCTTGTCTCAGGTTCTAATCCAGGTTTCTATGAAGATGCAGGCAGTACACTTTCTCATATATTCAAACGGTTCATTGGAGTGTTATTATTGGAATCAATTGTACACATGAACAGGGTTGCCTGTAGGTTGCCTTAGAAGCGTGTTTGCTCTTCAGATACTTTTTAATTGGTTTTAAATAAGACAAGTGTATGGTCGGACACATTATATCACCGGTTTTTATCCTATCTACGTATTCCGACTCCAGTATACATTAGAAGCGTGCTCTGTTAATTACCGGGATCGCCCCATTAGCCTTAGCTTCTGAAGTGCCATTAAGCACCAATAATTAATAATAATTAATAACAGGGTGCTTATTGGGCGAATATATTTGGATTATTTAGTATTGCTTTGCACTGATTCCAGAGCACTCCCCTCTTTGTTTTGAAGAATATTCCTTCAAAAAAAGAGTGGGGGGGGGGGGGGGAGGGAGTGAATTTTCTTGTAAAATCTCCTCTGGCTTGATAAGTGTGTAACTATGAGTGAAGCTGTTTTTGTCTGTAGATTATATCTGATCCCAGATACAGCTTGTTTATTATTTATATATGGCGTATGTTTGTGGGGGTTAGTCTCTCACTCTCAAATACGGCATCCTAATTTATGGGGCTTAGTCCGGACTAGCCTTAAAAATTGGGGGCTTGTTACACCCAATTAGCATAATCATTCATGCTTAGAATATGGAATTACTTAGTTACGGCTCCTTATTTATGATATGTCTTCTCTATTACTGTATAGAGAGACATACATGTAATTCCTTTTAAATTTTTTTTCCTTTCACCATGGAGTGCAGGCGTAGGAGCTATATTTGGGCTGCTAATTCTTAAGTCCTAGGCCCTCCGCCTTTTTATGATTCAGCTAGTCTGGGCCATTGGTTGTCGTATAAAAATATAATAAATTTTAAGTAATTTGTATATTTTTTATACTTACCAATGGCCCAGACGGGGATGGCCCTTCCATGAGTGGGCACTCGTACCTCCCCGCTGAGTTATTATTAGTACGCTCATCTACAAAGATGTTGATGTTGGCGCTAATTCCGGTCTCTTCCTGACCATTGCGCATGCGCAGAGAGTAAAAGTATGGAGGGCCAGATAGGACTTTTAATTTTTGGTTTTGTATGCAAATTTTGGGGATTGGGGGGTTAAAAATTTGTGTTTGGCCCTTGATAATATCGAGTTTGCACCAGCTAGTCTGGGCCATTGGTAAGTATAAATAATATACAAATTACTTAAAATTTATCATTTTTGGAAGATATCTTCAGTTGCGATTAAAGAAATTAAATGATTTATCCCCTGCCAACAAAGTCGGTAGAGGGATATTGGAATGTTGTCCGTCCACCCATCTATCCATCCATCCGTTCATCACAAACTTTGTTCGCTTAACTCCTCCTATAGTTTTCAGTGGATTTTTATGAAACTTGGTCTAAATTATCAGTATCAAGTGTAGATGTGCATGTGGTCAGGAATTTTCGATGCAACAAATTTTGCATTGTTATGGCCCTTGGTAATAGCAAAATTTCCATCACAAAGCTTTTCCACTTAATTCCTGCATTTTACATTGGATTTTTTCGAAACTTGGTGTGCAGTATGAGTATGATGTGTACATGTGCATATGGAAAGGAAGTTTTGATTCGAATAATTTTACTAGAGTTATAGTCCCTGTCAACTTTGAATATACCAAAATTGTAGGTTTTTGGATGATATCATCAGTTGCACTTAAAGAAATTAAATGATATTTGGTGAGTGACATTGGGTATGAATGCATGTCCAGGTCGATAATAAGATTATCCCTATCATCACATAAACGTCAGCAGGGGATATGGATGTCGTTAGACTGTCTTGTTTGCACTGGTACCTGAATGTAGTTTATGAGTTATGCCATTGAATTACAAAAACAAATTACAAAATTTGAGTTTATTCGTTGCTTTCTCTCGGATAAAATTTGTTTCAAACAACCGATTACCACCAAAGTTTGATATTCATGTTTTTACATTTGTAGTTTTGGAGGTATGCCCTTTGAATTTAAAAAAAAAAACAATTGTAAAATCTGTTTCTTTTCAACCTACTCACAATTGTTTACAATTGGCTGTAACGTTAGTGAAAGCCCTACTTCAGAACCAACTCAAGCTTAATTAACTTTTCCAAATGAATTTGGAAAAGTATATGAGTACAAAAGCACGAGAGAAAAAGATCAAAAGGTTTGAGCGAGACCAGCACTCGAAAGTACAGGTAATCTCCCTGCACACCTGCATTTACTGATCAAAAATGAACTGTCATTTTCTTTATTTCCACCAGCTTCATGGTTGGAATTTTGCTGACTTCATGTTTGAATGCTCTCAAATTTACTTTGTGAACTAATTATAGTGCTACCATCTTATACTGAGATACATTGTATATCTGTATATTGTATCCAGTGCTCAAGCTTCAAAATTGTTCATTATTAATGGGTTTTTTTAGCTGGTCTTCTCTGTTTGCACTTGTTTTTTACCACATGAAAATGCAGCTTGCATAGGTTTTCGTTTTTCCGCTGGTGTGAAGTCTCGTGAATTTGGGGACCTTCTGGGGTTTTCCCCTTATCATTGTCCTCCATATCCTTTTTCTACCCATTTTTGGACCATGTCTAAAAATGTCCCTTGTGCCACATATTTGCAGGTGAAACATGTTGATAATCTTTGCCCAGGGCCGACTGTTTTCATTGAGACAAGTTCTTCTGAGGTCTGCTTGTGCACCTTCTTCGACTTTCTGCCGGCACCAACTACAGCTGCTGGCTCATATTCTGCTTGACATTCTTGCTTCCATCCCTCCTAGAGATGGTATGCAGGCTCAGGGTCCTGAGTTTGTATCTGGTGTGGTCATGTAGGGCTGCCAGCATTCCCTGGCTTCCCAAAGCTGTATAGGTTTGTTGGCTGCCCTGTCTCGTCTGCCTAGGGCTGAGACGCTCTGTCGTTTCAGCAGCGATTCCTTGACCCCCGTTGGGTGAATCGTTTGTTGTTCCACCTTCCCCTGCCTGTGTGCCGACCAGTGGAATGGAGCTGGAACAGTGGCAACCAGGGCCTTCTGTGTCACAGATGCCAGTGACAGCTCCTTTTAGCTGTCACTCTTGGGACCTTCCTCCGGTGAGTTCTCACCGAGTTCCAAGTCTGGCTGTCGATCGAAGTACATCGGAGGATTTGCAGTCAGGGCCTTCTGTAGCTCAGAGGTCAGTGACAGTTACCTGTCACTCTTGGGATAATCCTCCGGTGTTTTCTCTCTGTGTCCCAAGTCTGGCTGCCGATCGACGTCCATTGTCAGTCTCTTAAGGGGATTTGCAGACAGAGCCTTCTGTTGCACAGAGGCCAGTGATGGTTTCATGTCACTCTTGGGACAATCCTCCAGTGTTGTCTCGCTTTTCCCAAGTCTGTCTGCTGATCGACGTCCTTCATCGGTCCCTTAGGATTTGGGCTCTTTTCCCAGAAGGGTTCACTGGGAAGACACCTAATCGGGCTTGGCTGCTCTGACAGGTCCTGAGGGTGAGCTGAGGCAGGCCGTTCTGGCACTCACCCGGTTGCTTTCTGGCAACCCACAAGTTGACTTCCCTGTGCCTCCACAGAGATAGTGGCATAATGGAGTTGGTTAGACGTGAGGGAACCATTGCGGTTCCTATATTATTTTATGACTAACACTAGAACGATTAAGTAATGTAGGTGAGGAGGGTTCGATTTGACTTTGAATTCACCCCTCCCCTCCCCCCCCCCCCCCCCCCCCCCCCAACCGCCAATGTGTTTAGAGGCACTTACCGGGCAAGACGTAGTTTTTTTTCAGCCTCATATGAGTTTAAATACATACATGCATTTCATGACTTCTCGATTGGCATCTGGGTCGTGTTCTATGACGACCTCATGGGCACATCAACATTTTAGTTGGTTGGTTTCCTGTGATTGTTCATCTATATGTCATATACGAGCGCATAATTCATCATAAATAAATTGCTAGTCTTTGGATACCCCGGAGGCTGCCTAGCCAGTTAACTGGTATTCAGATGATTTCAATGCTCACGTGCATAATAATGAATTATTAGGCAGACACATTATTGTATGTTATGAACCTTAGAAATTATTAATTATTTCGGGGGAGGTCCGTGTTGAGCCTGTTAATTGTTCCTACTTCCATTTCTAGATCCAGGTTTCTATTAATGTCGGTATTCAATCGAATACACCTTGTTTACACTCTTGTATATTTGCACGTTTATACTGTCATAGATATCGGAATAGTACACGTCAGGGAGTGTTGTTACTGGAATTTATTGTACGCCTGAATGGGGTCGCCTGTGGGTTACCTCGGAAGTGTGTTTACTTTCCAGAGATTGTTCATTGTGGTTCTATTGGACATGTGTATGTTATATATTATGTCTCCGGTTTTCAACCTATTTGCGTATGCCGACTCCGGTGTACGTTATATAGCGGATGATATTAATTACCGAGATTGTCGCTATAGCCTTAGCTTCATTTATTAATAATAATTAATACCTGAGTGCCTGTTCGACGAATATTTATATTGTTTTTTGGTATCGCTTTTACTGATTCCAGAGTGCTCCCCTCTTTCTTTTTGAAGATTCCTTCAAAATAAAAGGGGGTGGTGGGGGTGGGGGTTTTTTTTATCTCTCCTCCAGCTTAATAAGTATGTAACTATGAGTTGAGCTGTTTTGTCTGTAATTATATCCTGCATACAGCTGGAGTTTTATTATCCACGCATTTTTGATATAGTCGTGATCTCCATCCGTACGTCCATCCGTCTGTCCGTATGTCCGTCTGTCCATCTGTCCATACGTCACACCCTGAAAGGCTTCTAGGGTATTTAATTCGAAACTTTTAACCTATGCTAATGTGTTCACTTAACATCTGTAGATGTGCATGAAGGTTTCGAAATTTTGATTTGGCCCCAGGTGGTTCCAGTGGAACCACTTTTATCTTTAGAAAATCAGTTTTCATCGAAAGACTCCTAGGGTATTTAATTCGAAATGTTTAAACTATGCTAATGTGTTCAGGTAACATCTCTAGATGTGCATGAAGGTTTCGGAATGTTGATTTTGCCCCAGGTGGTTCCAGTGGAACCACTTTTATTGTTAGAAAATCAGTTTTCATTGAAAGGCTCCTAGGGTATTTAATTCGAAACGTTTAAACTATGCTAATGTGTTCAGGTAACATCTCTAGATGTGCATGAAGGTTTCAGAATTTTGATTTGGCCCCAGGTGGTTCCAGTGGAACCACTTTTATCGTTGGAAAATCAGTTTTCTTCGAAAGGCTCCTAAGGTATTTAATTCGAAATGTTTAAACTATGCTAATGTGTTTAGGTAACATCTCTAGATGTGCATAAAGGTTTCGGGATTTTGATTTGGCCTCGGGTGGTTCCAGTGGAACCACTTTTATCGTTAGAAAATAAGTTTTCATCGAAAGGCTTCTGGGGTATTTAATTTGAAACATTAAAACTATGCTAAGGTGTTCAGGTAACATCTCTAGATGTGCATGAAGGTTTTGGAATTTTGACGTATGTCCGTCTGTCCATACGTCACACCCTGAAAGGCTCCTAGGATATTTAATTTGAAACGTTTAAACTATGCTAAGGTGTTCAGGTAGCATCAGTAGATGTGCATGAAGGTTTCGGAATTTTGATTTGGCCCCATGTGGTTCCAGTGGAACCACTTTTATCGTTGGAAAATCAGTTTTCTTCGAAAGGCTCCTAGGGTATTTAATTCGAAATGTTTAAACTATGCTAATGTGTTTAGGTAACATCTCTAGATGTGCATAAAGGTTTTGGGATTTTGATTTGGCCTTGGGTGGTTCCAGTGGAACCACTTTCATCGTTAGAAAATCAGTTTTCATCGAAAGGCTTCTGGGGTATTTAATTTGAAACATTAAAACTATGCTAAGGTGTTCAGGTAACATCTCTATATTTGTTTTTTATTTTTGTCCACACTTGGGCTCTATTGGGATACTTTTGGGCACTTTGTTCCCTTTGGGAACTTGGGCTCTTGTCAAAATTTTTCAAAAAAGTTTTTTGTGTAAACTATTTTTCCATTTATATTTTGAATGTTTTTTGTTATGTATCTTTTTATAATATTTAATGTGGAGTTGGTGGGTGGGAGTACGATCGACTTAGTTTGCTTCATTATGAAAGCATATTGCTCAATAAGCAAGGCGAGGAAGTCTTTCCTCTGATTTACATCTTGGTTGGCTTGCTTGTAGTCGATGAGCTCTCACTAATTCTTGCTCAACATGTGTCGCATGGGATGACAAACGTTGGGAGACGGGTGTCACGGTACGTTGTTAGTGAGGGCCCACTGCCGGACCTATTGTGGTGAGAGGCCGCCGCTGGTCCTCTCACCAAAAAGTCGCTCTAGTTTTTAGCTCACTGAAGGGAGCTTAACTTATCACGTGTCGTCGTCTGTCGTCGTCCGCCATCGTGAACATTTTTCAGACGACTTCTCCTCTGAAACCACTGGTCCGATTTTCACGAAACTTCATGTGAATGTTCATTACTATATGGCAAATTCAGGTTTGTTCAAATAAAATGGCCACGTCCCTTGGGGGCTCTGTATGGGGCATAACTCTGATAGCACCATATGAATTATAGAAAAATTATTAGAAAACCTTCTTCTCCAGAACCAGTAGGCAGAATTTTTTGATACTTGGTATGCAGCATCTTGGTATGGGTCTGATTCTCAAGTTTGTTCAAATCGGCCCCCTGGATTCATATTTGGGCTCACTATAGAAGCCTAAATTCGAACTTAGTGCATTTCAGGCAAATTTCTTAAAAAATCTTCTCCAGATTCAGCAGGCAGAATCTTTTGATATGTGGTATGCAACATTGTGGGATGGATCTGATTCAAGTTTGTTCAAATCGGCTCCCTGGATTCACATTTGGGCTCAGTATAGAAGCCCGAATTCGAACTTAGTGCATTTCAGGCAAATTTCTTAAAAAATCTTCTCCAGATCCAGCAGGCAGAATCTTTTGATATTTGGTATGCAACATTGTGGGGGTGGATCTGATTCAAGTTTGTTCAAATCGGCCCCCTGGATTCATATTTGGGCTCAGTATAGAAGCCCGAGTTCGAACTTAGTGCATTTCAGGCAAATTTCTTAAAAAATCTTCTTCTCAAGATCCAGCAGGCAGAATCTTTTAATATTTGGTATGCAACATTGTGGGGTGGATATGATTCAAGTTTGTTCAAATTGGCCCCCTGGATTCATATTTGGGCGCACTATAAAAGCTCGAATTCGAACTTAGTGCATTTCAGGCAAATTTCTTAAAAAATCTTCTTCTCAAGATCCAGCAGGCAGAATCTTTTGATATTTGGTATGCAACATTGTGGGGTGGATATGATTCAAGTTTGTTCAAATCGGCCCCCTGGATTCATATTTGGGCGCACTATAAAACTCGAATTCGAACTTAGTGCATTTCAGGCAAATTTCTTAAAAAATCTTCTTCTCCAGATCCAGCAGGCAGAATCTTTTGATATTTGGTATGCAACATTGTGGGGTGGATCTGATTAAAGTTTGTTCAAATCGACCCAATGGGTTCATATTTGGGCTCAATATAGGAGCCCAATTTGAACTTAGTGCATTTCAGGCAAATTTCTTTAAAAATCTTCTTCTCAAGATCCAGCAGGCAGAATCTTTTGATATTGGGTATGCAGCATGCTTAGGGGGGTGAGATTCAAATTTCTTCAAGCCAAGTTCCTGGGTTCATATTTGGGCTCACTGTGGTAGCCCGAATTATAACTTAGTTCAAAATGAGGAATTTTCTTTAAAAATCTTCTTCTTCAGATTCATCAGTCAGAATGTTTTGATATTTGGTATGCAGCATCCTTAGGGGGTGAGATTCAAGTTTGTTCAAGCCATGCCCCTAGGTCCATATTTGGGCTCACTATGGGAGCCCGAATGATAACTTAGTTCAAAATGAGGATTTTTCTTTAAAAATCTTCTTCTTCAGATCCAGCAGTCGGAATGTTTTGATATTTGGTATGCAACATCCTTGGGGGATGAGATTAAAGTTTGTTCAAGCCATGTCCCTAGGTCCATATTTGGGCTCACTGTGGGAGCTTGAATTGTAACTTAGTTCAAAATGAGGAATCTTCAGATGCAGCAGTCGGAATGTTTTGGTATGTGGTGTGTGCATCCTTAGGGGGGTGAGATTCAAGTTTGTTAAAGCCAAGTCCCTGGGTCCATATTTGGGCCCAGAACCAGTGGGCAGAATCTTTTGATACTTGGTATGCAGCATCTTGGTATGGGTCTGATTCAAGTTTGTTCAAATCGAGTCCCTCAACCAATATTGGTGCTCACTATGGGGGCGTGAATTTTTACTTAGTGCAATTTAAGAAAAATTCTTTAAAAATCTTCTTCTCCAGAACCAATGGGCAGAATCTTTTGATATTTGGTATGTAGCATCTTGGTATGGGTCTGATTCAAGTTTGTTCAAATGGAGTCCCTTGATCAATGTTGGGGCTCACGATGGGGACCTGAATTTTTACTTAGTGCAATTTAAGAAAAAAAAAATTTAAAATCTTCTTCTCCAGAACAAATGGGCAGGATCTTTTGATATTTGGTATACAGCATTTTGGTATGGGTCTGATTCAAGTTTGTTCAAATTCAGTCCCTCGATCAATATTGGGGCTCACTAAAGGGGTGTGAATTTTTGCTTACTGCAATTTAAGAAAATTTCTTTAAAAATCTTCTTTTCCAGAACCGATGGGCAGAATCTTTTGATATTTGGTATACAGCATCTTGGTATGGGTCTGATTCAAGTTTGTTCAAATTGAATCCCCCGTTCAATATTGGGGATCACTATGGGGGTGTGAATTTTTACTTAGTGCAATTTAAGAAAAAATCTTTAACAATCTTCTTCACCCGAACCAGTGGGCAGAATCTTTAGATATTTGGTATGCAGCATCTTGGTATGGGTTGGATTCACGTTTGTTCAAATTGAGTCTTTTGATCAATATTGGGGCTCACTATGGTGGTGTGAATGTTTACTTTGTGCAATTCAAAGAAAATTCTTTAAAAATCTTCTTCAGAACCATCATGCAGAATCTTTTGATATTTGATAAGCAGCATTGTCCCATTCAGTCCTGTTGATATTTTAGCTCCACAGAGAGTATAGATTTACTCTGTAGAACCTTAAGAATAGCTTTTGATAAAATTTGTGTCTTAACAGTATGGAACATTCGGTGAGCGCCTAAGGCCCCCTGGGGCCTCTTGTTTAGTTTCTATTTACAGAGGAACAAGAACATGGTGATGTTTACGTGGCGCTGTCAGAGAGTATGCTTCCGTCTTCGTATTTAGATAGTTAATAAGAGCTAGCATCTAAAGTGCTTATGAATATTAGACAGTGCAATAAACCACAGCGTGGTTTCAGCTCCCTGTTGCCAGCTAGCTCCATCGATGAAGTGGTTACACCGTCCGAGGGTACCGTGGCACCGGGTGTGTCCGTTGCGGTCGAGGATAGTAGAAAGTGTAGAGCGAGCACTATAAAATAATAACAGGCTCACCTTGTGACGACGGAGAGGAAGAAGCCGGCAAGTTCAGCAGGAAGCTTGGTGAGGTCTGAAGGACTGCGAGCGAGAGATCCCCCTCTCTCTTTCATAACTGCATCTGGGGCCAGATGTTGTGGTTTGGAACTTGCGTCAGTCGGAGAATATGTCCACGCCTCCCACCCGGGACACTCCGTTCAGTTCACAGCCGGGGTCAGCTATAGTTACGGCTTCTTCTTCAGTGTCTACCAAGCACACATGACCACACTATGGCTACGTGACTTCTGATATCCAGCCTGCAGAGAAGGTCCACTCTTCGTCAGAGAAGTCACATCATACAGCATTCATCGGGGCGTCCGCAGAAAAGAGCCATCTCAGACACACTGTCCCAGGAGCAGCCAGCGGCCAAGCAACAGAAGACCGTTGCTCCTTAGGTCTCCATAACGGACTTTCTGTCACAGATTGCACAGCTCATCGCAGCATCCCAGCAAGTGCAGAAGTAGCCGACGGCAGTCTCAGAACTTTGAGCTGTCAGATGGTGCTGGGTCGGTCCAGTCATCTGTGCGTTCAGATGCTGATGACCGTGAGTATAATCTGATTCAGTCGGATGGTGAAAGGGATTTGGAGGAGAATTACCCTTCCCTTTCGGAACAACACAGGGTGGCGATGGATCTAATGCTTCAATACTTCCCTGACTTCGTTGCTGAGAATCAGAATGCTGCGACTGCTCGAAAGTAGCACTATTCAGTAGCTAAGAGACGAGGCCTCATATATTGGGATGTCTCAGACAGAAAAGAGCCGTCTCGGACACACTGTCCCGGGAGCAGCCAGTTACCAGAATAGATGACCACTGCTCCTCAGGCCTCCGTTACGGATTTGCTGTCGCAGATTGTGCAGCTCATCGCAGCATCCCAGCAAGTGCAGAAGCAGCTGACGGCAGTCTCAGGATCTGAGCTGTCGGATGGTTTCTGTGACGGTCCAGTCATCTGCGTGTTCAGATGCCGCTGACCATGATTTTCAACTGATTCAGACGAATGATGAAAGGGATATGGAGGGGTTTTTCCTTCCCTTTCGGAACAACACATGGTTGCGATGAATTTAATCCATCAACACTACCCTGAATTTGTTCCAACGAATCAGAATGCTGCGACTACTTGCAAGAAACCGCTAGCGTTGTTGGACGCTGACTTCATCTGAAAAAGAGGAGGAAATGTCTTTTCCGGTTCAGTATAGACAGGTGTCGCAGGCCTTTGGCCTTTTAGACGACGCCATATTCAGCTTTCCAGTGGAAAGAAGTAAGGCAGTTTCTTGTCATCATCTTCTGTAATTTTACCGATTAACGGAAAACGGGGAAGATGTATTGAGAGTTCTTCTGCGTTTGAATGAGCAGGCTAAGGACCTAGTTATGGCCTTACCTTCGTCATTCACTATTCGCTCGGTCACAATTGAGATGGCATTTCTTCATTCAGAGCGAATTTAGACTCACTGTCTTACGCAGATCACCTTTAAGAACTGTGACGCAATGGAATTTGAGGACGTTCATACCTCCAATAGAGTCCTTTCCAGGGCTATTATATTTATCACGTATAACTCTGTCTTAACAGTTGCTAATTTGGAGTTAATCAGATGTGACGGAGCCCTTGCTTCGTCATCCTTAATAGATGACAAGGTGAAAAACTCTCATTGGGTCGCTCCGGTTTCCAGACACTGCGTTTTTAGCAATAAGCTTTCATTGGTTTATGACTAAGCTACAAAGAAAGCATCAGTACTCTGCTCCTTAAGTCGGCATCTAGCAGAAAGGAGTAAGGGAGGACGTCCTAGACAGAAAGTTGTCTAAAAAGGACTTCTCGCAAGGGTATAGTTAACTACCGGTCAGATGCCCATAAGCCATTGGCTCAAGGCTCTTTGCGAAGGAGACGTAGTTTCTCCTTCTGTAAGCCTCGCAAGTACTACAGGTGAGGGTTAGGACCTCTATTGCTTAGCAGTTGATGGATGGTTATCAAGATTCGCATCAAACTGGATAACTACTACAGAAGACCAGTAGGTGAAAAGTGTGGTCTTGGGCGGCCTACGGCTATCTTTCCTAGAAAACCACAACTAACTTAATGTCTGATGGACAATGCTTCCTTCAAATCCTTGCATAAGAGTTTTTTCAATCGGAAGTAAAGGTTCTCTTGACAATGAAAGTAATAGAGGTCATTGAGAAACAAGATTCTCTAGGATTCTATAGTCACATGTTACTCGTACCGAAACCATAGAGCTTGTTACGACCGATAATAGACTGGAGCTGGATAACAAGTTTATCATAGCTCTAAAGCTTGTTTATGGTTATCATTTAGTCGGTAAAAGCGAGCGTTCGAGTCATCGACTATGCTACAAGCATAGATCTAAGGATCCGTTTTTTCATGTCCTGGTATATCCGGCATTTAGAAAGTACCTACGGTTCATCGTCCAAGGGATAGTATTTCAGTTCCGAGTGATATGCTTCGGTCTGAAGATAGCGCCCTGTGCTGTCACTCGAATAATGAACTTGGTAATGTCTCACAACAATCTGGTTCATCTGCCATTATCCAGAACGAAATTAGTCAGTTGTTATGCTCGCTTTTGTTTTCTATCAGACGCATTAACAGTGAGAAATTTCATGCGACTGATGGGATTGTGCTGAGCGGCTGTGCATCTTGTTTAGAAGGGTCTCTTACGCACACATCACCTCCAGTTATTCTTTACCCAGAACTGGAGTGTGAAAATGCATTTGCTCAGGACCAGTATTGTTTTAATGGATCTAGTAAAACATAAGGTCCATATTGGGGCAGATATTCAGTGGTTAACTCCAAGAGTTCTGCTGCAACTGCCAGATCTGGCTTTCACGATTATGACGGGTATGAGTCAATAGCTTGGGGCACGACCCTGAGTCCGACAGACTCGAAATGTAGGGGTCTTGAGACCCTCGGTTCCTGGAGAAACATAAACATCAAAGAATGATGTCAATATTGTTAGCGCTACATCAATGCGGACACGCTTGTTCAGATATTGTTGGACGACTCGATAGTGGTAGCGTACATCAGGAACCAGTACGGCACCCATTCATTTCCATTATGATATCTAACGGAGAAGAATTTTCATGTTCATCTCTCTATCCGTCATATACCGGGTTGTCTGAACGTACCAGCAGACTCACTTCTCGGAAAGGTCACCTGTTTCATTTGTATTGGACGCTCAACATGCGATTATTTGGACAGTTTTGCTACTAGTGGGATCATTCCATGATAGTTCAGTTTGCGATGCACCGGAACAATTAGTTACCGTCATTTGTGTCGCCATGCCCAGATCATTGAGCGCATATGGTAGACGCTCTGCAGAATTCATAGGGATGAATAATGGGATACGCATATCCTCCAGTTCATTTGATTCAATAGATTATGTTTAAGATTAAATAGTCTAATTGTGAATCCTACTAGTAGCACCTCTGTTGCCACAGAAACCTTGGATCAGTATTCTCAAGTGTCTGTTATGGGACGCTTCCCAGAAGCTTCCTCCATGAGAGGGTCTTCTTTCAGGGGAAGTTTTATTCTTCACGTCCTTCTCCGCCCATAGTGGCATAATGGAGTCGGTTAGACGTGAGGGAACCATCACGGTTCCTATATTTTTTGATAACTGACACAAGAACAGTTAAATAATGCTGGTGATCAGATTTCGATATGACTTCGAATTTCCTCCCCCCCCCCTCCCCCCCACATTCACACACACTGACGATGTGTTTAGAGGCAATTATCGGGCAAGACGTAGTTTTCTTCCTGCAAGCCTCATATAATTTAATACATACATACTATGCATTTGGGTCGTGTTCTGTGGCGACCTCATGGGCACATCTGCTTTTTAGTTGGATTAGTGTCCTGTTATTTTTGTTGATTTGTTATATACGAGCGCTTATTTATAAATCACCACAATTAATTGCTACTCTTCAGTACCTCGCAGGCTGCATAACCAGTTAACTGGTATTCAGATGATTACATGCTAAATATAAATGCTCTCACACATTATATTATTAAGCTAATGCTTTATTGTATTTTATGGACCTTGAAATCAAAATCTATTTCGGGGACGGTCCGTGTCGGAGCCTGTTAATCATACCAACTTACATTTCTAGATCCAAGTTTCTATTATGTCTATACTCAATTAGCATGTGTTTTATGATCGTAGATATCGGATAGTACACTTTGGAGAGTGTTGTTACTGGAATTTATTGTACAGAGGCCACCTGTGGATTACCTAGGAAGTGTGTTTTCTCTTCAGGGATCGTTCAGTGTGGCTCGATTGGATATGTGTATGTTATATTTTTTATATATCACCGGTTTTCGACGTATCTGTGTACGCCATCTGCAGGATATGTTATATAGTGGGAAATATTAATTACCAGTATCGTCGCTATAGCCTTAACTTCTGAAGTAGCATTAAGCACCATTTATTAATCATGAATTAATACCTGAGTGCCTGTTCGACGATTATTTATATTGTTTTTTGGTACCGCTCTTCTTGATTCCAGAGCTATCCCCTCTTTCTTTTGAAGACTTCTTCAAAAGAAAGGGGGAGGGGTGATTTTTACCTCTTTTCTGACTTAAAAAGTATATATCTTTGAAGGAAGCTGTTTTATCCGTATTTATATCCTGCATACAGCTGAAGTGTTCTTGTAAGGCTTATGTTTGTAGGAGATTTTCTCTCATTCTCAGATACGCCATCCTAATTTTTAAGGCTAGTCCGTACTAGCCTTAAAAATTAGGAACTTGTCACATCCTGTGTAGCATTGTCTTCATGCTTACAATAAGGAATTACTTAATTGGGCTCCTTATTTAAAATATGTCTCCTCTATTACTGTATAGAGAGACATACATGTAATTCCTAATTATTCTAAGTTCCTTTCATCATGGATTGCAGGATTGGAATTATTATACCCCACGCAATGAAGTTGCAGGGGTATAATGTTTTTGACTGGTCTGTCCGTCATTCCGTCAGTCAGTCCTACATGTTTTCTGGAATTTTTTTCTACACGCTTCCAGATATTGAGCTGATTTTTGGTATGTGAGTCTAACATGGTGGCCTACAGATCAAGTTTGCATTTTTTTCTGCTCCACTTATTTTTACCGAAATTACGGCCCTTGGACTCTGAAAAATTCATCAAAATTACAGTTTTCCAGACTTTTTTTCTACACGCTTCCAGATATTGAGCTGATTTTTGGTATGTTAGTCTAACATGGTGGCCTACAGATCAAGTTTGCATTTTGTTCCGCTCCACTGATTTTTACCGAAATTACAGCCCTTGAACTTTGAAAAGTTCATCAAAATTACAGTTTTCCGGACTTTTTTCCTACACGCTTCCAGGTATTGAGCTGATTTTTGATATGTTAGTCTAACATGGTGGCCTACAGAACAAGTTTGGGTTTTGTTCCGCTCCACTGATTTTTACCAAAATTACGTCCCCATAGACTTTGAAAAGTTCATCAAAATTACAGTTTTCCGGGCTTTTTCTCTGCTTGAATTCTTTCAATACCGTTGAAACTACAGAACACTGTTTTCTGCAGTATTCCTAGAATCTATGTTTATTTTTAAAAAATGATTAGAGCTTGAAATATTGGGGCGCGTGGGGTATGTGAGCGTGCTCACTAAGGTTCTATATTTTCGGAAGTCCTAGGCCCTCCACCTTTTTACGATTCAGCTACGTCTGGGCCATTGGTATACTGTGTAAAAATATTATAAATTTATAGTAATTTCTATATTTTTATACTTACCAATGGCCCAGACGGGGATGGCCCTCCCATGAGTAGGCACTCATACCTCCCCACTGAATTATTATGTAGTACTCTATTTTACAAAGAATGATATTGGCCCCAATTCCAATCACATCCTGGCATCTGCGCATGCGCAGAGAGTAAATGTATGGAGGACCAGATAGGACTTTTAATTTTCGGTTTTGCATGCAAATTTTGGGGATTGGGGAGGCAAAATTTGTGTTTGGCCCTCGATATTTTAGAGTTAGCACCAGCTATGTCTGGGCCATTGGTAAGTATAAAAATATAGAAATTACTATAAATTTATAATATTTTTATACTGTACCAATGACCCAGACATAGCTGGTGCTAACTCTTAAAAATCTAGGGCCAAACACAAATTTTGCCCCCAATCCCCAAAATTTGCATCTAAAACCAAAGAAATCATGTCCTGAATGGCCCTCCATACTTCGCCTCTACTGCGCATGCGCAGTGTCAAGGACGTCCCGAAATTGGCACCATTTATCATTCTTTGTTTGGCCCTTCATCAGTTCACATCTGACTGATCTTTGTGCTTGTAAATCTCAGTTTAAATGATGCCAGACACATAAATATTAGAGAAATGGTGGATCTAAAGAGGAAATAGAAGGAGGAGAGGAAAAATGAGTGACAGAAAATAATCAGGGCTGTAACTTAAAATTTTTTAATGAAATTATGTTAAGTTACCTATATTTTTATACTGTACCAATGACCCAGACTTAGCTGGTGCTAACTCTAACAAAACCAGTGCCAAACACAAATTTTGCCCCCCAATCCCCAAAATTTGCATCCAAAACAAAAAGAAATCATGTCCTAAAGGACCTCCATACTACGCCTCTACTGCGCATGCGCAGTGACGCAGTCGTCCCGAAATTGGCGCCAATTATCATTCTCTGTTTGGCCCTTCATCAGTCAACATCTCACTGATCTTTGTGCTTGTAAATCTCAGTTTAAAGGATGCCAGACACGTAATTTTTGGAGAAAATGTGATTCTAAGGAGGATAGAAGGAGGAGAGGAAAAAGAAGTGGCAAAAAATAATCAGGGCTGTACTTAAAATTTTTTGATGAAATTATGTTAAGTTGCCTATTTTCGAGGCATGGGCCTCTTGTTGTCATTCTTGCTAATTGTTGCACTGCTTATTCAGTGTTTCCTCTCCCCTAGCCTTCTAAAGTCCCCCCTGGCAATTCTCCCATGCTTTTGGCATATTTTTGAGAAATTTCATTTCTAAAATTTCCTGGGAGAGTTGCTTGGTTACAGAATGTTTTCTGTTATTTTCCCCATAGTTACGTTTTCACCCATGGGTGTATAACGTTTGTGTTCTGCATCTTCCATCTGATGTTCTACAGATTCTCCCCTGGGAGTCTCTGTTTTGCATCAGATAGAGTGTAATTGATGACTGATTCCGGGCCAGTTTTTTCAGTGCCTGGTGTCATGTTTTCTAGTGTGTTTACACTGTTTGTTTTCATTGGCAACAGCCTTTTTTGAGGGGGGCTGTTTGCCTTTGTGGTAGTTTATCTCATTATAAAATACATTTATATTATCCGAAAGTGTCTCATTAATTATTTTATATAAATTTAAAATTTTTGACCACACTTTGCCATCGGATCCATCGGGGCTCAACGTTACTTTTCAGCAACTTGGGCTTCTCTGAAAAAATATTTTTTCAAAATTATTTTGTTTTGCAATTGTTTTTTCATTTATTAATGGATCATGTTATTATGTATCTTTGTGTCAGGGGTTTTTGCGAGTAACTAGGACTTATTGTTGTTCTTTCACAATGAAGGGACGTTGTTCAAATTGTAAAAGGAAGAAATCTTCCTCTGACTTTCATGATCATTGTATTAATTGTAGTCAGTGTTCTCGCATTAATCCCTGTCCTATATGTGAACATTGGGATGAGAAACATTGGAAACGTGTGTCACGATATGTTGTTTCTGGAGAAAGAGCGATGCCGGCTCTTTCTCCACAAGGTCACTCTACTCTCTCAGTTTCTATTTCAGAGGAACCAGAACAGGGTGATGTTTCCATGTTATCTTCTTCAAGTGTGCGTCCGTCGTCACAAATGAATTCAGAGTTAGCGGAAAAGTGCTCATGGAGATTAGACAAATGTTGTCCGCTAGCTCGCCCGGTGTAGCGTCCATTCACTGAATGGTTCGGCAGCCGGGTTCGTCCGATGCGGTCCAAGAGGAAATTTTGGGTGATGCGAGCACTATAAACATAATAGATGCACACCCAGTGACGGCGGATAGTAAGCGAGAACAGAGGAAGCCTTTTAGTCCGGTTCCTAGCTCGTCCAGGTCCAGCCGGGCCGCGAGCGAGAGAGGTCCCTCTCTCGTACAACAACATCTGGGACCAGATGTTGTGGTACAAAATGTGTCTTTAGCGGAGCATACGTCCGTCGCTCGGGACGCTCCGTTGTATAAGCAGTCCGCAGAGACTGTTAAGGCTTCCTCTTCTCGTCAGCGCACACGACCGCACCTTGGCTGCGTGACCGCCGATATATTACCAGCTTTGCCGATGAAGGATTCTTCGGCGACCAGGTCACACCATCCGGCAGCCAGGGATTCGAGACCGATGGACTCCGGACGTTCGCATAGGAAAAGTATGCGGGAGCCATCTGATGCGGAACTGCCCTCGGCGAAGCAGCGAAAGACTGCGCCTCCGCAGGTCTCGACGCCGGACATTCTTGTGCAGATAGCACAGCTTATCGCAGCATCCCAGCAGCCGACAGAAACGGTGTCGGATCGAGAATTATCCGACGGCGCTGGGTCGGTACGCTCCGCCGAAGCATCGGGGGCGGACGACCGGGAACATCGTGAGGTCCGACCGGATGGTGAAAGGGATACGGATGACTTGGAGCTATCCCTTTCGGAACAACATAAAGCTGCCGTGGACTTCATCCGGCACTTTCTCCCTCAAGTTGTTCCGTCGGGCCAGACTGCTGCGCTTCCGGACAAGAGAATTATAGCGTCATTGGACTCTGAATTTTTTGAGCGGTTCAGGGACATCGCTCCCGAGTTTCCGTCGCAGTCCAATAATGTTGCTAGAACATTTGAATTATTGAACGACGCTATATTTAAACTTGCTTCCAGGACGGGGAAAGCAGGTTTCTTGTCCGCTAATACTCTCAACCTGCCTTTCATTAATGCAAGGAATAAATTCGATACGGCAGGACAGGGTATACCGAGAGTTCCTCTGCGTATGGACGACGAGGCGGAAGACTTAGAGCTATCATTACCGTCGTCAGCTTCTATTCCAACCGCGGTGTTGGAAACAGCTATTGCGTCTAACAGAGCCAATTTAGATGCCTTATCTTACGCAGATCACCTTACTAAGGCGTTATCACTGCGCCTTCAAGGGGAAGAGTTTCAGGATATACAATCCTCTTTAAGACTTCTTTCAAGGGCAGTAGCTTATTCCACGTGTAACTCCGCCCTTTCAGTGGCAAATCTGGAGTTGGTTAGACGTGACGCAGCCCTAGCTACATCCACACTAGTGGATTCTAAGGTGAAGAACTCTCTTAGAGTCGCTTCGGTCTCAGGAGAACTTCTCTTTGACGGCAAGCTTTCCGCTATTTATGATAAAATTAAAAAGAAAGCTAATGATTCTCTGTTGTTCAGATCGGCTCCTAAAAAGTCGGATACAGCAGACACGAATAAGACAGGCACTTCTGGGTCTAATGCGCCCAAGAGAGGTTCCTATAGAGGTTCCGGTGCGTCCTCTTGGTCTTATTCGAGAGACCGTCAGGATAGCGACTCTCGTTCGGGACGTCCTTCAGGCCGGGACAATCGGTCGGACGCCCCGAGGTCGACGAGGCGAGGTGCGGGTCGTGGAAGACGTGGTTTCTCCTACCGCAGGCCTCGCAGGTCCAGGAGGTGATGGCTTAAACCTCTATCGCTTTCCGGTTGGCGGAAGGTTGTCGAGTTTTTCACAAGAGTGGGCGTCGATTACGGACGACCCTTGGGTGAGAGGAGTGACTTCGGAAGGTCTAAAGATATCCTTCAAACGAAAGCCTCCATTAACTCGAAGTCCAAAGTGGACTCATCTTCCGTCAAATCCACAGAAAAGAGACGCTCTGTTATCAGAGGTGCAGTCTCTTTTAATGAAGAACGCGGTAGAGGTCGTAGAAAACCAGGAATCTCTGGGATTCTACAGCCATCTGTTTCTGGTTCCGAAACCAGACGGCTCGTTCCGTCCAGTCATAGATTTGAGCTGGATAAACAAGCTGATCGTCGCTCCGAAGTTTTATATGGAGACGATTCGATCGGTCAGAGCGAGTATTCGGGTGAACGATTATGCAACGAGCATAGATCTCAAAGATGCGTACTTTCACGTCATGGTACATCCGACATTCCGAAAGTATCTACGCTTTGCAGTCCTGGGAGTGGTGTATCAATTCCGGGCGATGTGCTTCGGATTGAATCTAGCACCCTGGGCTTTCACTTGGGTAATGAACTCGGTAATGATCTACTTCCGAGCTCATTCGTCTGCGGTAACGTCGGCCTACCTGGACGACATTCTTCAGAGGTACGGCAACGAGTTAACGCTTCAGAACGATGTTCAGAATCTTCTTCTATTGCTCCGACGTCTCGGTTTTATAGTAAACGAGGAGAAGTCGGATCTGGTGCCGTCCAAGTCATTCACTCATCTGGGAATGAGCTTCGAGACGCACAACGATCTCGTTCGTCTGCCGTTAACCAGAGCGAAATTAGTCAGTTGTTACGCTCGCTATTGTCTGCACGCAGACAAAGTCACGGCGAGAGACTGATAGGTCTGTGCGGAGCCGCCGCGGATCTCATTCCGATGGGGCGGCTACGCACACGTCCTCTTCAAATTTTCCTGACTCAGAATTGGAGTGTGAAAATTCATTCGCTCGATGTAGACGTTCTCTTGTCAGATCAAGTGAAACAAGAGATTCAGACTTGGGCAAACATTCAGTGGTTAACTCAAGGAGTTCCGCTGCAGTTGCCGGATCCGAGTTTTACCGTTATGACGGATGCCAGTCAAACAGGTTGGGGTGCATCATTAATCCCAACGGATTCGAGATGCCAGGGTCTTTGGGATCCGCAATTCCTGTGCAAGCACATAAACATCAAGGAAATGATGTCAATTTGGCTTGCGTTACATCACTGGATGGACATTATTCACGATGCTCATGTCCAAATCCTATCCGACAATACGACAGTAGTGGCGTATATACGGAATCAGGGAGGCACTCATTCAGTTCCGTTGTTCAATCTAACGGAAAGAATCCTTCTGTTTGCGTTAGAACATCACGTTCTTCTTTCGGTCCGTCACATACCGGGTCGTCTGAATGTGCTAGCAGACTCCCTTTCACGAAAGGGTCGCTTGTTGCCGTCGGAGTGGACTCTCAACAAACAAGTATTCAATCAGATTTGCTACCAATGGGAACGGCCAATGATAGACTTATTTGCGACACATCTCAACAATCAGTTGCAGACGTATGTGTCTCCGTGTCCGGATCCAAGAGCATTTGCAGTAGACGCTCTGTCGATCCCTTGGGACGGAATGATAGGATATGCGTATCCTCCAGCGCCGTTAATTCAACAAGTATTGCTAAAGATAAAACAATCTCAGTGCAAGATTCTGTTGGTAGCATCTCTGTCGCCACAGAGACCGTGGATAAATCTACTCAGGTGTCTGTTGTGGGACCTACCGCGGAAGCTTCCTCCACGAGAGGATCTTCTTTCGCAGGGGAAATCGCGCCAACTCCATCACAACCCGCAAGGTCTCAACCTTCACGTTTTTCTGTTGTGCGGTCCTTCTTGCATGGCAAGCACTTTACAGGACGAGCAGTGGACGCGATTTCTAACTGTAGGAGGACCTCCTCTTCGCTAAACTATGCGGCTAAGTGGAAGGTTTTTCGTCGTTGGTGTAGGGATCATTCTGTAGATATATTTGATCCCTCTATACCAGACATTGCAAACTTTCTAGTATACTTGTTTGACGAAATCAAACTGCAGCCTGTTACTATAAAGGGTTATAGATCTATGTTATCTGATACCTATGCACATCATGATAGTTTACAAATTGGATCTAATGTCTCTTTATCGAAGTTGGTTAGAAACTTTTCGATAAATAGACCCAGAACTCTTAGATTAATTCCTAAGTGGAATTTAGCTTGGGTTCTCCTTAAATTGAAGGAAAAGCCATTTGAACCTCTTGGGACAGTAGATTTCAAATTCTTATCTTATAAGACAGCTTTTCTCTTAGCTTTCTCTTCTGCCAGAAGAGTCAGTGAGCTTCATGCACTATCGGTGGATGATTCTCATTATCGTAGTGTTGGGAACACTATCACCTTCACTACTAATGTGGGTTTTTTAGCTAAGAATCAGGCTCCTAATAAATATCCGGAACCTATTGTTATTAAGGCTCTTCCATCTTCAGACGGGCGTAGGCCTTTACTCTGTCCTGTTAGAGCACTACGTATCTATAAACAGAGATCTCAGTTTATCAGAAAGGGACGGAAACGTTTCTTTCTGTCTTTGATGCCTAATAGAAAGGACATTTCAGTCCATTCTATTGCTAGATGGATTCAGTTAACTATCCGTACTGCTTATGAAGATTTATCTTCTTCTCAGCAGTCTGTGCTTAAGATTTCTGCTCATGAAGTAAGAGCTCTTTCTACTTCCTGGGCTTATGCTAATAGTGTTGCTATTACAGATTTGATGAAGGCTGCTTATTGGTCTCAGCCATCCACATTTACGAATTTTTATCTCAGAAATATTGAGTCCATTTCTGGAGACCTGCATTGTTTAGGTCCGTTATCTGTTGCTCAGAATGTCGTCCACTAAACAGTTGCAACTATAGTTATGCAGGCTTTCTGTTCCGGCAGTGACTCCGTCCGGCTGCCCTCTTCGCTCTGGCCTATTTGACCCAGGGCAAGGGGAAGGGGGGGGGGGGGGGGGGGGGGGGGGGGTGTTCCCTCAGGTCACCTGCTTTATAGTGAAAAGCAAGGGAATGCCTCCTCCAAGTCAGTATTTCTGAGTCGCTTCCGGGATGGTTTTAAAGTGTAATATTAATGTTTAAATTCATTCATGTCTTATTTTTAAAGTGTAGCTCGGTGTGAAGCATTTGTATATGTCAAGTGTCAAACGGGCTTTAATATACAATACTCGGACACTTTTAAATGATTATAAAGAGTCTCGATTCTCTGGACTACTTTATTTATTGGCTTGCTTTAAAAATAATTAGTATAAGGGTTATACTGGATGTTAATAGAGAACATGAATGTTATTGTGCTCAATTATTAAGGGTAGTGTATTTTTCTAATTTAATATTAAATAAGAAAGATACATGTAAAGCCTAATACTCCTTTTCTCCTTAAGGGGTTACCTCTTTACTATATAGTTGAGCTTATTGGATTTTCCTCTATGTCCTAGGCCCTCCAGCCTGTTTACTATTCAGCTAAGTCTGGGTCATTGGTACAGTATAAAAATGTTAAAAAATTTATAGTAATTTATATATTTTTTATACTTACCAATGACCCAGACGGGGATGGCCCTCCCTGGAGTTGGGAACTCTTGCCTCCCCGCTGAGTACATAGCGCTGACCAGGCACTGCCAGTAAGAATGATAATTGGCGCCAATTTTGGGACGACTGCGTCACTGCGCATGCGCAGTAGAGGCGTAGTATGGAGGTCCTTTAGGACATGATTTCTTTTTGTTTTGGATGCAAATTTTGGGGATTGGGGGGCAAAATTTGTGTTTGGCCCTGGTTTTGTTAGAGTTAGCACCAGCTAAGTCTGGGTCATTGGTAAGTATAAAAAATATATAAATTACTATAAATTTTTTAACTTTCGAGGCATGGGCCTGTTGTGGTCATTCTTGCTATAAAGTTACACTGCTTGTTCAGTGTTTTCCTCTCTCCCTTTCCTTTAAGTCCCCCCTTGCTATTCTCCCTTGCTTTTGGCATATTTTCTGTAATATTATTACTAAAATTTCTTGGGAGTTTTAGCTGGATAACAGAATGAATTCTGTTCTTTTCCCCATGTTTACGTCCTCACCCATGGGTGTTTAGGCGTAGTGTTCTGCATCTACCATCTGATGTTCTGCAGTTTCTTCCCTGGAAGTCTCTGTTTTGCATCAGATAGTGTATTATTGGTAACTGATTTCGGGCCAGGGTTATCAGTGCCTGGAGTCATGTTTCTGGTGTTTTTACACTTCTTGTTTACATTGACAACAGCCTCTGTGGAGGGGGATTTCTTGTCTTTGTGTTAGTTTAATCATAACTGGATACATTATTATTATTCGTAAGTGTTGCATTAATTTTTTAAAATATTTTTAAAATTTTTGTCCACACTCAGGCTTGGGATCCATTGGGGCTCAATGTTACTTTTCAGAAACTTGGGCTTTTCTGAAAAAATATTTTAAAAAAATTTTTTTTTGATTTCAATTATTTTTTCTATGTTAATGGATCATGTTATTATGTATTTTGTTTACAGGGGTTGGTGCAAGTACTAGGATTTTGTATTCTTTTCACAATGAAAGGATATTGTTCAATTGTAATAAGAGGAAATCTTCCCCTGACTTTCAAAATCATTGTATAAATGTAGTCAGTGTACTCGCACTAACTCCTGTTCAGTATGTGTTAATTTCGATGACAACATGGGAAGCGTGTGTCACGGTATGTTAGTGTGGAAATGGCCATGCCGGTCCTTTCTCCGCAGGGTCACTCTAGTTTATCAATCTCTATTTCAGACGAACAAGAACAGGGTGATGTATTCATGATGTCTTCCATAAGTGTGCCTCCGTCGTCACAATTAATGAAGAGCTAGCGGCAAAGTGCTCATGGAAATACGTCAATTGCCTAAGAGGTCCCTAGTAGGATCGACGGCCTTTGACGTCCGCTAGCTCGCCCGGTGTAGCGGCCATTCATCGAATGGTTCGGCAGCCGGGTTCATCCGTTGCGGTCCAGAAAGGAGTTTTGGGTGATGCGAGCACTATAAATCAACCAAGTGCACACCCAGTGATGGTGGATCAGAGGAGAGAACGGAGGAAGCCTATTAGTCCGGTTCCTAGCTCGTCCAGGTCCACCCGGGCTGCGAGCGAGAGAGGCCCCTCTCTCGTACAACAACATCTGGCCCCAGATGTTGTGGTACAAAATGTTTCGCATTCGGAGCATATGTCCACCGCTCGGGACGCTCCGTTATATAGACAGTCCGGAGAGACTGTCAATAAGGCTTCCTCATCCTCATGGCAGCACACACAACCACACCTTTGCTACGTGACCTCGGATATCCAGCCAACTTCGCCAATCAGAGAATCCACGGCGTCCAGGTCATGCCATCCGGTAGCCAGGGAAACGAGGCCTGTAGACTCCGGACGTTCGCATAAGAAAAGTATGCAGGAGTCAACGTACACGGAGCTTCCAGCGGCAAAGCATCGTAAGACCGCTACTCCACAGGCCTCAGTGACGGACGTGCTAACCCAAATAGCACAACTTATCGCAGCATCCCAGCAACGACAGAATCTCTGTCGCATCATGTAATATCCGACAACGTCGGTATGCTCCGCCGAAGCATCAGGTACGGACGTCCAAAAACTTCATAGGGTCCGACAGGATGGCGAAAGGGATTCGGAGGATTTCGAGCTTTCCCTTTCGGAACAACATAAGCTGCTGTACATGTCATCCGGCTTTATCTTCTAGAGGTTGTTTCGTTGGACCAGAATGCTGCGATGCCGGATAAGAGACTGATAGCGTCGGTGGACACAAGAATAGTTTGATCGGTTCAGGGACATCGTCCCTCAGTTTCCGACACAGTCCAATAATGTCACAGGAACTTTTGAATTATTGAACGACGCTATATATATAGGGCTTGCTATTAAACAAGCAAGTCTGGTTTCTTGTTCGCAAAAGTTACCGTGATGTCTTTCAAAAGTGTGCCTCTGTCGTCATAGTTAAATGAAGAGCTAGCCGCAATAAGTGCTCATGGAAATATGTCAATCGCCTAAGAGGTCCCTAGTAGGATCGACGGCGTTGACATTCGCTAGCTCACCCGGTGTAGCGTCCATTCATCGAATGGTTCGGCAGCCGGGTTCGTCCGTTGAGGTCCAGGAACGAGATTTGGGTGATGCGAGCACTATAATAGACAATAGTATGCACCCAGTGACGACGGATCAGAGGAGAGATCGGAGGAAGCCTGTTATTCCGGTTCCTAGCTCGTCCAGGTCCGTCCGGGCTGCGAGCGAGAGAGGTCCCTCTCTCGTACAACAACATCTGGGACCGGATATTGTGGTAGAAACGTTTCGCCATTGGAGCATATGTCCGCCGCTCGGGACGCTCCGTTATATAGACAGTCCGAGAGACTGTCGATAAGGCTTCCTCATCCTCACGGCAGCGCACACGACCGCACCTTGGCTACGTGACCTCGAGTATCCTTCTAGCTTCGTCATTCAGGGATTCCACGGCGAACAGGTCACACCATCCGGTAGCCAAGGGACACGAGGCCTGTACACTCCGGTCACTCGCATAATAGAAGTATGCACGGGGTAACGTACACGGAGCTTCCAGCGGCAAAGCAACGTAAGACCGCTTCTCCACAGGCCTCAGTGACGGACGTGCTATCCAAAATAGCACAACTTATCGCAGCATCCCAGCAAACGACAGAATCTCTGTCGGATCAGGAATAATCCGATGACGCTGGGTCGGTTCGCTCCGCTGAAGCATCAGGTACGGACGACCGAGCACTTCATAGGGTCCGACAGGATGACGAAAGGGATTCGGACGATTTCGAGCTTTCCCTTTCGGAACAACAGAAGCTGCCATTCATTTCTTCCGGCATTATCTTCCAGAGGTTGTTCCGTCGGACTAGAATGCTGCGATGCTGGATAAGAGACTAATAGCGTCATTGGACACAGAGCTTTTGATCGGTTCAGGGACATCGTCCCTGAGTTGCCGACACAGTCCAATAAGGTCACTAGAACATTCGAATTATTGAACGACGCTATATATAAGCTTGCTACCAAAACAGGCTAGTCTAGTTTCTTGTCCGCAAATGCTCTAAATCTGCCTTTCATCAATTCTAGGAATAAATTTGAAATGGCAGGACAGGGCGTACTGAGAGTTCCTCTGCGTCTAGACGAAGTTGAAGACTGGAATTGTCTTTATCGCCGTCTATGTCAATTCCAACCACGACGTTGGAAACGACAATGATGTCAAACAGACTTAACTTAGACGCTTTATCATACGTAGACCACCTTACTGAGGCGTTATCATTACGTCTTCAAGGGAAAGAATTCCAGGATATGATCCTCAATGAGATTTCTTTCAAGGGCAGTAGTTTTTCCATGTATAACTCCGCCCTTCAGTGGCAAACCTGGAGTTGGTTAGACGTAACGCAGCCCTAGCTACATCCACACGCGTGGATAGTAAGGTGAAGAACTCTCTCAGAGTCGCTTCGGTCTCGGAGAAGCTTCTCTTCGACGGCAACCTTTCAGCAATCTATGAATTGCTCGATATACACATTCTCTTGTCAATCGAGTGTAACAAGAGATTCAGACTTAGGCAAACATTTGGTGGTTGACTCAGAGAGTTCCATTGCAGTTGCCGGATCCGAGTTTTACGATTATGACGGATGCCAGTCAAACAGGTTGGGGTACAACATTGATTCCAACGGATTCGAAGTGCCAGGGTCTTTGGGTTCCGCAGTTTTCTAGGCAAGCACTTAAACTTCCAAGAAATGATGTTATTTTGGCTTGCACTACGTCATTGGATGAACATTATTCAGAAACGCATGTCCAAATCCTGTCCGATAATATGACAGTAGTTGCGTATATCCAGAACCAGGGAGGCACTCATTCTGTTCCATTATTCAATTTAACGGAAAGAATCCTTCTGTTTGTTCTAGAACACTAAGTTCTGCTTCGGTCTGTCATATTCCAGGTCGTCTGATTGTATTAGCAGACTCCCTTTCACAGAAGGGTCGCTTGTTGTCGTCAGAATGGACTCTCAACAAACAGGTATTCAATCAGATTTGCTACCAATGGGAGCGGCCAATGATAGACTAATTTGCGACACAACTCACCAATCAATTGCAGACGTATGTGTCACCATGTCCAGATCCCCGAGCATATGTAGTTAACGCTCTATCGATCTCGTAGGACGGAATGATAGGATACGCGTATCCTCCAGCGCTGTTGATTCAGCAAATATTGCTAAGATAAAACATTCACAATACAATTCTGTTGGTAGGATCTCTGTCTTCACAGAGACTGTGGATAAATTTACTCAGGTGTCTGCTGTGGGACTTACCGCGAAAACTTCCTCCACGAGAGGAGCTTCTTTCGCTGGGGAAATCGTGTCAACTTCATCACAACCCACAAGGTCTCAACCTTCACGTATTCCGTTGTGCGGTCCTTCTTGCACGGCAAGCATTGTACAGGACGAGCAGTGGACGCGATTTCTAACTGTAGGAGGACCTCCTTTTCACTATACTATGCGGCTAAAGTGGAAGGTCTTCCGTCGTTGGTGTAGGGATCATTATGTCGATATTTTTGATCCCTCCATACCAGACATTGCAAACTTTCTAGTATACTTGTTTGACGAGATCAACTGCAGCCTGTTACTATTAAATGTTATAGGTCTATGTTATCTGATACCTATGCACACCATGATAGTTTACAATTGAGTCTAATGTCTCTTTATCTAAGTTAGTTAGAAACTTTTCGATAAATAGACCTAGAATCCTTAGATTAATTCCTAAATGGAATTTAGCTTGGGTTCTTATTAAACTAAAAGAAAACAATTTGAGCCTCTGGAGACAGTAGATTTCAAATTCCGGCCTTTTAAGACAGCAATTCTCTTAGCTTTCTCTTCTGCTGAAGAGTCAGTGAGCTTCATGCACTATCGGTGGACGATTCTCACTTTCGTAGTATCGGGAACACTATTACCTTTACTACTAATGTTGGATTTTTGGTTAAGAATCAGGCTCCTAATAAATATCCGGAACCTATTGTTTTTAAGGCCCTTCCGACTTCGAACGGGCATAGGCCTTTACTCTGTCCGGTTAGAGCTTTATGTATTTATAAACAGATCTCAGTTTATCAGTAAGGACGTAAAGCTTCTTCTGTCTCTGATGCCTAATAGAAAGGACATTACGGTCCATTCTATTGCTAGATGGATTCAATTAACTATCGGTACTGCTTATGATAATCTATCTTTAACTCAGCAGTCTGTGCTTAAGATTTCGGCTCATGAAGTAATAGCTCTTTCTACATCTTGGGCTTCTGCAAATAGTGTTGCTATTACAGATTTAATGAAGGCTGCATATTGGTCTCAGCCATCCACATTCACAAATTTTTATCTCAGAAATATTGAGTCCATTTCTGGAGGCCTGCATTGTTTAGGTCCATTATCTGCTGCTCAGAATGTCGTTCACTTAACAGTTGCAACTATAGTTATGTAGGCTTTCTGTTTCGGCAGTGACTTCGTCCTGTTGCTCTCTTCGCTCTGGGCTATTTGACCCAGGGCAAGGGGAAGGGGGGGGGGGGGAGGGTGTTTCCTTGGGTCACCTGTTTTATAATGAAAACAAGGGGATACCTCCTCCGGAGTCAGTAATTCTGAGCTGTTACTGGGATGGTTTTAAAGTGAAAAGTTTATGTTTAAAAAATTCATTCATGTCATAGTTTTAAAGTATAGCATTTGAATATGTCACGTGTCAAACGGGCGTTAATATACAATCCTCGGACACTTTTAAAAGAGTATAAAGAGTCTCAATTCTCTGCACTAACTTTATTTATTGGCTTACTTTAAAAATAATTAGTATAAGGATTATACTGGATGTTAATAGAGAACATGAATGTTATGATGCTCAATTATGGAGGGTGTTGTGTCTTTCTAATTTATCATAAATAAGAAAGATACATGTAAAGCCTAATACTCCTTTTCTCCTTGAGGGGATGACTCTATTTTATATAGTTGAGCTTATTGGATTTTCCTCTATGTCCTAGGCCCTTCTGCCTTTTTACTATTCATCTATGTCTGGGTCATTGGTACAGTATAAAAATGTTAAAAAATTTATAGTAATTTATATATTTTTTATACTTACCAATGACCCAGACGGGGATGGCCCTCCCAGGAGTTGGGAACTCATACCTCACCGCTGAGTACATAGCGCTGACCAGGCACTGATTGTAAGAATGATAAATGGTGCCAATTTCGGGACGTCCTTGACACTGCGCATGCACAGTAGAGGCAAAGTATGGAGGGCCATTCAGGACATGATTTCTTTGGTTTTAGATGCAAATTTTGGGGATTGAGGGGCAAAATTTGTGTTTGGCCCTAGATTTTTAAGAGTTAGCACCAGCTAAGTCTGGGTCATTGGTAAGTATAAAAAATATATAAATTACTATAAATTTTTTAATTTTTTGGCATGGCCCTAATGTTTATTTACCTTCCATATCAAAGACAAGTATTCCAACAGAACTTTTAGTTATGACTTTTAAATGTAGTTAGGTGTGGACTTGCTGTTTGCTTCTGGGTGTGGCAGTGGTGGACAATAATTCCTCTGAATTTTATTGTTTTTTTCAAATTCCCATGCACAGTACCTTGCAGCATTATCATTTTCACTGAACCTGATTGAGTTGAGCAGATGTAAAGATCAATAAAAACTTTTGTTAGACTATATTTTTGAAAACAAATAATACAATCTTAATTTTATGCTTTTAATTTTAGGTTGATGAAGATGAACCATTGTTCATGAGTTTGATTGCTGATTTGTTTCCTGGGATCATACTGGATAGTGCAACATATCCAGAACTTCAAGTTGCCATTGGTAACCAAGTGGAGAGCCAAGGTTTGGTGAATCATCCTCCATGGAACTTGAAAGTAATACAGGTAAATAAGAAAGAAGTTCATTTATTACATGCCTGTTCTATGTAATCCCCATCTACAGCAACACTAAACCATGCAGAAAATGAAAATCTTTTCTGCACATATGTGTAGAACGGAAATTGTTGACAGACTATATTTAAATAGAAGCAAAATTTCACTGGACTTTTCTACAAATCGTGCACCGCAGTTACAATTTGAATCGCTAACGACAGCTAAAAATTGTCCCCTGCATTCCAATGTGATCTATGTGCCAGTAGACACATAGAACACTTTGGAACTCAGAGGACGAAATAGTAACATGGGTTCCCCTTGCAAATTTGATTGGCAATAAAATGTGTTCTTCTTATTCATAGTTGTCAAATGAATTGCTGAGTGTCCTTCTAATAATTGTTTTTACAGACATGAAGGCATGTAAGAACATGCGCATGTCGTTCTGTGTATCTATGCAATTGTATTTTACCTTGTTGATGGATCAGGGTACATTTTCTGTATGATGTTATACTGAATTTGATGCTTTGATTGATTTGATTATTGAGGTCAGCTGTAATGATTGCTCTTTGGTTGTTGTTTGTCTATCTGTTGTCCATCATCTGTGAGCATGGTATTCACACCACTTTTTCAAAACCTCTTGACTGATTCCAATGAAATCTGCAGAAATTGGAAGGGGGTGTGGTGGGGGTGGTAGTGGAGAAAACCTCCTCAAAATTGAAAAAAAAAATTTTTCAAGATCAAATGAATGGCATTAGTTGAGATTTGGTATTCAGCTTCCTTATGAAGTGTACACTAAAGTTTGTTAAAAGGAAGTTTAAGGTGCAATATTTTCAGTATTTCTGGGAGGGCTAGATTTTTTACTCTACCTGAAATTTTCAATTTTCCAACCCACAAGGTGATTTGAATGAGTTTTGGAACCAATTATAAGTGGGAGACCTTGTACTTAAATTATTTCACAATATTTAACCATGTTCTCTATGGGACCCTTACGGGCTAAAAAAAAGGAAATTTCAAACAGCTGTTTTCCTAAAACTATGCATCATAAACAATTGATTTATGATATAAAACATCCTTAAGTGGAGCATAATCAGAGTGATAAAAACATTCCTGATAGGTTTTGGTAGGTAATAATAACATTCAAAACTATTTTTCTCCAAAACAACTACTCCAAACACTTCCATATTTGATATATACCATCCTTGTAATGATGATTTACAAGTTTGTTCAAAGCAAAAGGGGGCTTAGATATATATGAGTATTATGGGGCCTCCAGATTTCAACATTTTGATTAATGGAGAAAACATTTAAATTAAAAAGTGTTGTTCTCCCAAACCAGTGCTTCAAATGCTACCATATTTGATATGTTTAATATTATTGAAAGGATGTTTGGGGTTTGTTCAAACCAAACCCCTGAAGTCAGTTTAAGGGATATTACAGGCACAGTGGTGGGGAGGGGAGGGGGAGCACAGAGTCTGGGTCAGATGCCTTTATTTGTTAAGTGCTGATGTAGCATCTTTCTAAAGAAGATTTATCAATTTGTCCAAATCAAAACCCTGGGGGCTTTGTAAGGATTATTCCAAGGTTTTTTTCATATCAAGCACATGGGGTCATATTTTGGGGTGTTGTCTCAAATTTTAAGACTGGATCAAAGGAGAAAACATTTAAAATATCTTCTCCCAAACTACTGCTCCAATTGCCACCATATTTGATGTGCAATATGTTTGTAAGGACGGATGCCAAGTTTGTTCAAATCACCCCTGGGGGCATATTTAATGTTGTCCCTATTATCAGATTTTAAAACTATGTATAATGGGAAAGACATTAAAAAATCTTCTCCAATACTGCCACTTTCATATATGTTGTATAACATATTTGCATATATGATAGACAAAGAATGTTCAAGTCATAACCCTAGGTCATATTTAGCAGTATAAAAGTACCCCAGATTTTAACCCTATGGCGGGCGGGCGGGCGGGCGGGTGGCCAGGCAGTGAATCAGTGGTTAGAGCATTGGATTTTAAACTGAAAGGTTGATGGTTGGAGCCTGACCAGCGGTAACTGTACTGTTCATGGGTAAGACACCTAATCCTGATTGCCCTCGGCATGGTGGCATTTTATACTAAGGCATGCTGAGTGCTTGTGCAGAGTTAGCATGTTGAAGAGTCAACAATTGCTCACCATTGCTTGGTGGGTCTCTCCAGGTACTCCAGCTTCCTTTATCCGAAAAACTGTCAGACAGGATGTGACTCTACCTGTTGAAAGTGTTGTTATTTATTTATTTATTGGTGTTTTAAGGTCACATATTTCTGCACAATGGCTAATCATGACCACGACAGTTTTACGGGTGGAGGAAGCCGGAGTACCCGGAGAGAACCACCGAGCAATGGCGAGCAACTGTCAGTTCCCCAACATACCAACTCCACACAAGCAGGGTTAGAATTGGTTGAAGACAGGTGCACCATCGACGTGCAGTACGCATTAGTGCACAGCGTCACCGTGCCCCCACATAGGCAATGGGGGTGAAGTGTCTTGCCCAAGGACACAACGTGGTAGTCGCAGGTGAGATTCGAACCGAGGACCTCTCGGCTTGCAGCCTGCACCTCTACCTACTGAGCCAACGCGCCCCCAAAAAAGTGTTGTTAAATCCCAATACACAAATAACACTAAGGGAAATGGGAAATCATTTAAAAAATCTTCTCCAGAATCACTGCCCCAAAAGTTTTATTATTTATCAAATAACACATTGTGTGGATTTGCCACATATTTACTGAAATCAAGCCCCTGGTATTGTATTTAGGAATGTTATGGGTGCCCCAAACATAATCACTGCAGGTCATGGAGAAAACATTTTAAAAATTGCCTTCCCCCAAAACACTGCTCTGAATGCCACCATATTGGAGATATAGCATCAGTGTAAGGAAGATTACCAAGTTTGTTCAAACAAACCCCCGGGGAGCTTATTTAGGGGTGTAACATGGCTTCAGATTCTACACTGTTTAATGGGAAAAGCCTTCAGTCATCTTCTCCAAAAGCTCCACTCCAAATGCTTTTGTATTTGACATATAACATATTTGTATGGTTGAATCACAGGTTTGATCAAGTCATGACCCTGGAGTCATATTTAGGGACTTTTGTGCAACCCCAGATTTTAAAGCTGCATTAAATGAAGAAAACTTTTAAAAACTTTGTGCTAAACCCTTTCCTGTGAGAACCCTGGGAAGTAGAGCAGTACTTCTTGACTGCAGTAAAAAAGCTGTGCTTTACTGGTGAAGCAGGACTCAGAGAACCAATTCCTGGGGATGTGGGGTTTGGATTGTAAATGAACGATTGCCTAAATTTGGCTTCATCCCTATGTTGCAGTCTTGAGATACCTGCAGATGTTGAAAGTGACCTTAAACACCAATAAATAAATTCTACCAAACCCCTCCTCCAAAAGCTTTAAATTTTCACATTTAACGTATTTGTAAGGATTATTCACAGGTTTATTCAAATCAAGGCATGGGGTCATATTTTGGGGTGTTACAGACCTCCAAAACTAACACTGTGGAAATAAGAAAACATTGTAAAACCTTCTTTGAACACTTTACCAAACGAATCACCCACATCCGTCTGCGTAATATGCAAATTCAGCAGCTGAAAAAATATTATTTTTCGAAAAATTTCAACAAAACCATATAATGTGACCCCTCTTTGGAACGAGCTCGTCGAGCTCGTTCCAAAGAGGGGTCACATGATATGGTTTTGTTGAAATGGTTTGAAAAAATTTAAAAAATGATATTTCAAATAATAAATTTTGAAATCGTTTGCGTTGGGTGAAGGGTTAAACCACTGCCTCAAAAGCTTTAATATTTGGTATATGCCTTCTGTAGGTGTTGATTCAAATTTGTTCAATGAAGTTCCTGGATCAATATTTATACCCCCACAAAATGAAGTTTAAGGGTGGTATATAGGAGTCAACTTGTCCGTTGGTCGGTCTGTCGTCGGTCCATTGCACGTGTAAAGTTGTGGAGCGAACTACTTCCACAGTTTTAGTCGCATTTTCATGAAACTTCACAAAATGATCAACATGATGAGGGGAAGTGCGTGACATAATTTTTGTCCAGATTGGATTCAAGATGGCCAACTAGTGGCCATATTGGATTTTGCAAAATACTCGTGGAGCGAACTACTTCTACAGCTTTTGCTGCATTTTCATGAAACTCAATATAAATTGATTGGCATGATGAGGAGCAGTGCGTGACAAATTTTTTCCAGATTGGATTCAAGATGGCCGACTGGAGGCCATATTGGATTTTGCAAAATACTGTGGAGCGAACTACTTCCACAGTTTTAGTCGCATTTTCATGAAACTTCACCAAAATGATCAACGTGATGAGGAGCAGTGCGTGACATAATCATTTTCCCGATCGGATTCAAGATGGCCGACTTGTGGCCATATTGGATTTTTTTTTTACTTAGAAAAATTGAATGCCCCTTTTCAGTCACCCACACTAGGCGGTATGCCACGGTGAGGGTATACCGGGCGATAGATCATCTCTAGTTTGGTTTTCTCTGGGAGGTGAATTATTTTGTAGGCCTGCCCCAATTTTCCATTTTTACAGGTGCTTGGAAGGATTTGAAACAAATGTGGTATATAGTGTTATTGGGTAACACATACTTGACACATGAAAAAAAAAAATTACTTATACTCCCATGGCAATCTTACAGGATAAGAATAGAAAACTGTATTTCAGGCAGATCAAAACTGCTGGGGACAAATACTTGATATTTAGTATGAAGCATACTGAGGAGGTGGTGAAATAAATGGACCCTAGTACATTTGGCTGCCCAATTGGACACTTTAAGGGAGCCCACTTTAAGAAGCACCTTATGGAGATTTTCACATTTGGAACCTAACTTTAATGGCTTTTGCCAAGCCAAAAAGTCATTTTTACATAATTTAAGAATAGAGAACATAATTTCCTGAAAATTGCATTTGGCTGGTACAATAGGGGCTACTGTAGGAGATGTCAAAGAATGCAGAAATGGTGTTAAAACAATTAAACCTTGACAAATCTTCTGTAGGATTAACTGTTAACCCACTGAGTAGATTTTTATACTGTACCAATGACCCAGACATAGCTGGTGCTAACTCTTAAAAATGTAGGGCCAAACACAAATTTTGCCCCTCAATCCCCAAAATTTGCATCTAAAACCAAAGAAATCATGTCCTGAATGGCCCTCCATACTTCACCTCTACTGCGCATGCGCAGTGTCAAGGACGTCCTGAAATTGGCGCCATTAATCATTCTTTGTTTGGCCCTTCATCAGTTACCATCTGACTGATCTTTGTTTTTGTAAATCTCAGTTTAAATGATGCCAGACACATAAATATTAGAGAAATGGTGATTCTAAGGAGGATATAGAAGGAGGAGAGGAAAAATGAGTGACAGAAAATAATCAGGGCTGTAACTTAAAAATTTTTAATGAAATTATGTTAAGTTACCTATTTTCGAGGCATGGGCCTGTTGTGGTCATTCTTGCTATAAAGTTACAAAGCTTGTTCAGTGTTTTCCTCTCTCCCTTTCCTTTACGTCCCCCCTTGCTATTCTCCCTTGCTTTTGGCATATTTTCTGTAATATTATTACTAAAATTTCTTGGGAGTTTTAGCTGGATAACAGAATGAATTCTGTTCTTTTCCCCATGTTTACGTCTTCACCTATGGGTGGTTAGGCGTAGTGTTCTGCATCTACCATCTGATGTTCTGCAGTTTCTTCCCTGGAAGTCTCTGTTTTGCATCAGATAGTGTATTATTGGTAACTGATTTCGGGCCAGGGCTATCAGTGCCTGGAGTCATGTTTCTGGTGTTTTTACACTTCTTGTTTACATTGACAACAGCCCTCTGTGTGAGGGGGATTTCTTGAAAATAATATCTTGATGTTAGTTTAATCATAACTACATACATTGTTATTCTTCGTAAGTGTTGCATTAATTTTTTTTAAATATTTTTAAAATTTTTGTCCACACTTAGGCTTGGGATCCATTGGGGCTCAACGTTACTTTTCAGAAACTTGGGCTTTTCTGAAAAAATGTTTTTTCAAAAAATTTTTTTTTTATTTCAATTATTTTTTCTATGTTAATGGATCATGTTATTATGTATTTTGATTATCAGGGGTTGGTGCGAGTACTAGGACTTTGTTTTCTTTTCACAATGAAAGGATATTGTTCAATTGTAATAAGAGGAAATCTTCCTCTGACTTTCATAATAATTGTATAAATGTAGTCAGTGTACTCGCACTAACTCCTGTTCAGTATGTGTTAATTTCGATGACAACATGGGAAGCGTGTGTCACGGTATGTTAGTGGGGAAATGGCCATACCGGTCCTTTCCCCGCAGGGTCACTCTAGTTTATCAATCTCTATTTCAGACGCTCAAGAACAGGGTGATGTATCCGTGATGTCTTCCAAAAGTGTGCCTCCGTCGTCACAATTAATGAAGAGCTAGCGGAAAAGTGCTCATGAAAATATGTCAATTGCCTAAGAGATCCCTAGTAGGATTGACAGCCTTTGACGTCCGCTAGCTTGCCCGGTGTAGGGTCCATTCATCGAATGGTTCGGCAGCCGGGTTCGTCCGTTGTGGTCCAGAAGGAGTTTTGGGTGATGCGAGCACTATAAATCAACCAAATGCACACCCAGTGACGGCGGATTAGAGGAGAGAACGGAGGAAGCCTATTAGTCCGGTTCCTAGCTCGTCCAGGTCCATCCGGACTGCGAGCGAGAGAGGCCCCTCTCTCGTACAACATCTGGCCCCAGATGTTGTGGTACAAAATGTTTCGCATTCGGAGCATACGTCCACCGCTCGGGACGCTCCGTTATATAGACAGTCCGGAGAGACTGTCAATAAGGCTTCCTCATCCTCATGGTAGTGCACACGACCGCTCTTGGCTACGTGACCTCGGATATCCAGTCAACTTCGCCAATCAGAGAATCCTCGGCGACCAGGTCACGCCATCCGGTAGCCAGGAACACGAGGCCTGGAGACTCCGGACGTTCGCATAAGAAAGTATGCGGGAGTCGACGTACACGGAGCTTCCAGCGGCAAAGCATCGTAAGACCGCTACTCCACAGGCCTCGGTGACGGACGTGCTAACCCAAATATCACAACTTATCGCAGCATCCTAGCAACGACAGAATCTCTGTCGCATCATGTAATATCCGATGACGCTGGGTCGGGACGCTCCGCGGAAGCATCAGGTATGGACGTCCGAAAATTTCATACGGTCCGACGGGATGCCAAAAGGGATTTGGAGGATTTTGAGCTTTCCCTTTCGGAACAACATAAGCTGCTGTATATGTCATCCGACTTTATCTTCTAGAGGTTCTTTCGTCGGACCAGAATGCTGCGATGCCGGATAAGAAACTGATAGCGTCGGTGGACACAGAAATTTTTGGATCGGTTCAGGGACATCGTCCCTCAGTTCCGACACAGTCCAATAATGTCACAGGAACTTTCGAATTATTGAACGACGCTATATATTTATTTATATGCTTGCTATTAACAAGCATGTCTGGTTTCTTGTTCGCGAAGTTACTGAGATGTCTTTCAAAAGTGTGCCTCTGTCGTCATAGTTAATGAAGAGCTAGCGGCAATAAGTGCTCATGGAATACGACAATCGCCTAAAAGGTCTCTAGTAGGATCGACGGCGTTGACATTCGCTAGCTCACCCGGTGTAGCGTCCATTCATCGAATGGTTTGGCAGTCGGGTTCGTCCGTTGCGGTCTAGGAAGGAGATTTGGGTGATGCAAGCACTATAATAGACTTTAGTACACACCCAGTGACGACGGATTAGAGGAGAGATCGGAGGAAGCCTGTTAGTCCGGTTCCTAGCTCGTCCACTTCCGTCTGGGCTGCGAGCGAGAGAGGTCCCTCTCTCGTACAACAACATATGGGACCGGATGTTGTGGTACAGACATTTCGCATTCGGAGCATATGTCCGCCGCTCTGGACGCTCCGTTATATAGACAGTCCGAGAGACTGTCGATAAGGCTTCCTCATCCTCACAGCAGCACACACGACCGCACATTGGCTACATGACCTCGAGTATCCGGCCAGCTTCGTCATTCAGTGATTCCACGGCGAACAGGTCACGCCATCCGGTAGCCAAGGGACACGAGGCCTGTACACTCTGGTCGCTCGCATAATAGAAGTATGCACGGGGTAAAGAACACGGAGCTTCCAGCGGCAAAGCATCGTAAGACCGCTTCTCCACAGGCCTCAGTGACGGACGTGCTATCCAAAATAGCACAGCTTATCGCAGCATCCCAGCAAACGACAGAATCTCGGTCGGATCAGGAATAATCTGACGGCGCTGGGTCGGTGCGCTCCGCTGTTGCATCAGGTACGGACGACCGAACACTTCATAGGGTCCGACAGGATGGCGAAAGGGATTCGGACGATTTCGAGCTTTCCCTTTCGGAACAACAGAAGCTGCCATAGATTTCTTCCGGCATTATCTTCCAGAGGTTGTTCCGTCGGACTACATTGCTGCGATGCTGGATAAGAGACTTATAGCATCATTGGACACAGAGTTTTGGATCGGTTCAGGGACATTGTCCCTGAGTTGCTGACACAGTCCAATAATGTCATTAGAACATTCGAATTATTGAACGACGCTATATATAAGCTTGCTACCAAACATGCTAGTCTAGTTTCTTGTCCGCAATACTCTATTCTGCCTTTCATCAATTCAAGGAAAATAAATTTATATTGGCAGAACAGGGCATACTGAGAATTCCTCTGCATCTAGACGACAAGGCTGAAGACTGGGAATTATCTTTTTCGCCGTCTATGTCAATTCCAACCACGACGTTGGAAATGACAATGATGTCGAATAGACTTAACATAGACGCTTTATCATATGTAGACCACCTTACTGAGGCGTTATCATTACGTCTTCAAGAGAAAGAATTCCAGGATATGATCCTCAATGAGATTTCTTTCAAGGGCAGTAGTTTTTCCACGTATAACTCCGCCCTTCAGTGGCAACCTGGAGTTGGTTAGACGTGATGCAGCCCTAGCTACATCCACACACGTGGATAGTAAGGTGAAGAACTCTCTCAGAGTCGCTTCGGTCTCGGAGAAGCTTCTCTTCGACGGCAACATTTCAGCAATCTATGAATTGCTCGATATACACGTTCTCTTGTCTATCAAGTGTAACAAGAGATTCAGACTTGGGCAAACATTCGGTGGTTGACTCAGAGAGTGCCACTGCAGTTGCCGGATCCGAGTTTTACGATTATGACGGATGCCAGTCAAACAGGTTGGGGTACAATATTGATCCCAACGGATTCAAAGTGCCAGGGTCTTTGGGTTCCGCAGTTTCTAGGCAAGCACTTAACTTCCAGGAAATGATGTTATTTTGGCTTGCACTTTATCATTGGATGAACATTATTCAGAAACGCATGTCCAAATCCTGTCCGATAATACGACAGTAGTTGCGTATCTCCGGAACCAGGGAGGCACTCATTCGGTTCCGTTATTCAATTTAACGGAAAGAATCCTTCTGTTTGTTCTAGAACACCAAGTTCTGCTTCGGTCCGTCATATTCCGGGTCGTCTGATTGTATTAGCAGACTCCCTTTCACGTAAGGGTCGCTTGTTGCCGTCAGAATGGACTCTCAACAAACAAGTATTCAATTAGATTTGCTATCAATGGGAGCGCCCAATGATAATTTATTTGCGACACAACTCACCAATCAATTGCAGACGTATGTGTTTCCATGTCCGGATCCCCGAGCATATGTAGTTAACGCTCTATTGATCTAGTAGGACGGAATGATAGGATATGCGTATCCTCCAGCGCTGTTGATTCAGCAAGTATTGCTAAGATAAACATTCACAATACAATTCTGTTGGTAGCATCTCTGTCTTCACAGAGACCGTGGATAAATTTACTCAGGTGTCTGCTGTGGGACTTACCGCGAAAACTTCCTCCATGAGAGGATCTTCTTTCGCGGGGGAAATCGTGTCAACTTCATCACAACCCGCAAGGTCTCAACCTTCACGTATTCCGTTGTGCAGTCCTTCTTGCACGGCAAGCATTGTACAGGACGAGCAATGGATGCGATTTCTTACTGTAGGAGAACCTCCTCTTCGCTATACTATGCGGCTAAAGTGGAGGCTCTTCCGTCGTTGGTGTAGGGATCATTATGTTGATATTTTTGATCCCTCCATACCAAACATTGCAAACTTTCTAGTATACTTGTTTGACAAGTTCAACTGCAGCCTGTTACTATTAAGGTTATAGGTCTATGTTATCTGATACCTATGCACTCCATGATAGTTTACAATTGAGTCTAATGTCTCTTTATCTAAGTTAGTTAGAAACTTTTCGATAAATAGACCTAGAATCCTTAGATTAATTCCTATATGGAATTTAGCTTGGGTTCTTATTAAGCTTAGTAACCATTTGAGCCTCTGGAAACAGTAGTTTTCAAATTCTGGCCTTTTAAGACAGTAATTCTCTTGGTCTTCTCTTCTACTGAAGAGTCAGTGAGCTTCATGCACTATCGGTGGACGATTCTCACTTTCGTAGTATCGGAAACACTATTTCCTTTACTACTAATGTTGGATTTTTGGTTAAGAATCAGGCTCCTAATAAATATCCGGAACCTATTGTTATTAAGGTCCTTCCGTCTTCGTACGGGCATAGGCCTTTACTCTGTCCGGTTAGAGTTTACGTATTTATAAGCAGATCTCAGTTTATCAGTAAGGACGTAAAGCTTCTTCTGTCTTTGATGCCTAATAGAAGGACATTACGGTCCATTCTATTGCTAATGGATTCAATTAACTATCGATACTGCTTATGGTAATCTATCATTAACTCAGCAGTTTGTGCTTAAGATTTCGGCTCATGAAGTAAGAGCTCTTTCTACATCTTGGGCTTACGTAGATAGTGTCGCTATTATAGATTTAATAAGGCTGCATATTGGTCTCAGCCATCCACATTCATGAATTTTTATCTCAGAAATATTGAGTCCATTTCTGGAGGCCTGCATTGTTTAGGTCCATTATCTGCTGCTCAGAATGTCGTTCACTCAACAGTTGCAACTATAGCTAGGTAGGCTTTCTGTTCCGGCAGTGACTCCGTCCTGCTGCCCTCTTCGCTCTGGGCTATTTGACCCAGGGCAAGAGGAAGGGGGGGGGGGGGGGGTGTTCCCTTGGGTCACCTGTTTTATTATGAAAACAAGGGGATACCTCCTCCGGAGTCAAGAATTCTGAGCTGTTACTGGGATGGTTTTAAGTGAAAAGTTTATGTTTTAAAAATTCATTCAGGTCATAGTTTTTAAAGTATAGCTTTTGAATATATCACGTGTCAAACGGGCATTATTATACAATCCTCGGACACTTTTAAAAGAGTATAAAGAGTCTCAATTCTCTAGACTAACTTTATTTATTGGCTTACTTTAAAAATTATTAGTATAAGGATTATACTGGATATTAATAGAGAACATGGATGTTATGATGCTCAATTATGGAAGGTGTTGTGTCTTTCTAATTTATCATAAATAAGAAAGATACATGTAAGGCCTAATACTCCTTTTCCCCTTGAGGGGATGACTCTATTTTATATAGTTGAGCTTATTGGATTTTCCTCTATGTCCTTGTCCCTCCAGGCTTTTTACTATTCAGCTATGTCTGGGTCATTGGTACAGTATAAAAATGTTAAAAAATTTATAGTAATTTATATATTTTTTATACTTACCAATGACCCAGACGGGGATGGCCCTCCCAGGAGTTGGGAACTCATACCTCCCCGCTGAGTACATAGCGCTTACCAGGCACTGATTATAAAAATGATTAATGGCGCCAATTTCGGGACTTCCTTGACATTGCGCATGCGCAGTAGTGGTGAAGTATGATTCAGGACATGATTTCTTTGGTTTTAGATGCAAATTTTGGGGATTGGGGGGCAAAATTTGTGTTTGGCCCTACATTTTTAAGAGTTAGCACCAGCTATGTCTGGGTCATTGGTAAGTATAAAAAATATATAAATTACTATAAATTTTTTAACTTTTAAGATATTTTTCATCAACTCTAGTCATGGCTGCTCAAGAAATCATTGGTGAAAAAATCCACTCAATTTACAGATATTAGATTAAATGTGCCCAAGAAAGAAATCATTTGTGAAAAAATCCACTCAATTTACAGAAATTGGATTAAATGTGTCCAAATTATTCATATTTCAATGTCAAGAGAAGTCCTGTCCTGGGCAGGAATATCTCCCAGCAGTATGCAGGGAGTTAACAAGCAGAATCTTTCGTTATTTAGATTTGTAACAGATTGAGAAAGAAGTGTGGGTGTCAAAGCTCAAACCATCGGCCTCTAGCACACATATCAACCAATTCATCCTGAGACTAAGAGATCTTGGCCAACCAGGCTAGTTAGTAAATGGCCTTTATACCCCTACCATTACACTACTCTCACATTCTTTGAGATATACACACCCGTGATTCTTACCCCAAATTTCCCTTTGGGGTAGTAGAAACTCCTGCAGTGCTTCATTACAGAATTTACAATGTCACCAACTGTAGAGGGTTGGTTAACATCAACGACAGATTTTGAGAGAAGTGCAGGAGCCGAGGCTCAAACAGTTGACCTCTAGCAAACAAAACGTACTATTTACCAAGAGACTAAGAGACAGATTTGAAAGGAAAAAGAGTGTCAGTAAGATGATTCATACTGGGCCTGTTCACATTATCAGTTTATGGTGAGAGTCATTTTTGGGGGAGGACTCTTGTGAAAACTTGAATAGCAACAAGAGTATGGGAAAGAACTTGAGACCTTGACACCCCACCTGTAGTCATCAATATATTTATTACAAGAGTGAGAACATGGAGACTCAAGTCATCCTGTAAGAATGATATAGATTTCTGGTCCCTCTACATTTAACAGAGGTATGATCATCTTTATGTTGTAAACATATATACATCAGAAGACATGAAGGTGAGTTATTACAGCCCTCTTGGTGAATTTTAATTATTATATATCTCCTTTGTCTTGTGTGTCACATGCTTTCAGCCCTTGGCATCTAAAACATTTTTGGAAGGCCTCCAAGCATTCAGTCTAGAGGGTCTTGAAAAATTGTATATGTTGACCCAGGGATATGTCTTCCCAGTGGTATGGGCATCCAAAATGCAAATCTGAGAGCATTGCATTTACTGGTCAGCAAGTATTAAAGAGCTTGTTCACCCTCTTAAGCCAATCCCTTCTTCTTTTTAGCTCATCTTGACAGTGTCAGGTATGAGCTATTGGGACAGGTTGCGATCCGTCACCTGTCCGTACCAGGACTCAAAGCGTTCACAAATTTCTACCTGTCCCAGGAGACAGGTAGTTTTTATTTCTGTCTCCACCTGAACATGCTGAAGTGCAAACATGATGTGCCATAGGCACAGCCCAAAGGCTGAAGACATGAGTTGGTGGTGAGTATGGGAGGATGTGTCTCCATTTCCATCAGTGAAGATTTGGGGCACTCCTGAAGAAAATTATAATTCCAGACATTAAAATTAATTTTGGTACCTATTGGTACGCATATTGGAGGTTCAATAATGCCATATGTTTTATGGCACAAATATAGATTATAGAATGGTACAAATCCTACGTGTCACAAGCGACAGTTGAAAAGAATTCTAGCCTGTCACTGAGAAATTCTACCGGTCTGAGACAGTAGACAGGTGTACATTTTGAGCCCTGATCCGTACATCTGTCCATCCGTACATCCATCCGTTCATTCCTCTGTCTGTCCTCAATTCCTTTAGCATTCCCTATAGGCCACAGCTTTCACCCTATCAGTTCCAAATTTCTTACATGGCTTTGGGGTAATGCCTAGATGAGAGCTATTGAATTTTTCTGAATTTTGTTGAAAAACATGGCTGCCAGTGGCCATCTTGGATTTGGCACATAAATTGTCAACAATTCCATTGGCTCAAGCTACAGGCCGCATCTCTGACCCAATCAGTTCCAAATTTCTTATGATGCTTTGATGCAATGCCTAGATGGGAGCTATTGAATTTTTCTGAATTTTGTTGAAAAACATGGCCGCCAGCAGCCATCTTAGATTTGGCATATAAGTTGTCAACTATTCCATAGGCACATCCTGCAGGCCACATCTCTCACCCGATCTTTTTCAAATTTTATATGTAGCTTTGGTGTGATGTCTAGATGGGAACTATTGAGTTGTTCCAAATTTCGTTGAAAACATGTCCGTTAGTAGCCATCTCAGATTTGGCATATAAATTGTCAACAATTCCATTAGCATATGTCGCTTTGGTGTGATATCTAGATGGGAGCTATCAAAAGTTTTCTAATTTTCGTTGAAAAACATGGCCATCAGCAGCCATCTTGGATTTGGCATATAAATTGTCGACAATTCCTTTAGCACACTCTACAAGCCACATCTCTCACCCAATTTTTTTTCAAATTTCTTATGTAGCTTTGGTGTGTTGTCTACATGGGAGCTATCATATTTTTCTGAATTTCATTGAAAACAATGGCGACCATTGGCCATCTTGTATTTGGCATATAAATTGTCAACAATTCCATTAGTACACCCTAGAGATCGCATCCCTCACCCAATCTTTTTCATAATTCACATGTAGCTTTGGTGTGATGTCTTTTCTGTAGAAACTTGTTTGAATGACTTGGCATTATTGGAGCTTTCTATTTAGTTCAGTCCCTTCTTGGACAAGTTAAGCAACAGTGTCATTGACACTTTCATTCTTATAAATCAATTGGTTGGCTGCCTGAGCAAGAATGCCTTCTGATGGGAGTGAAAAGTGTACCCCATATTGTTGGACGATTTCAGCAATTTCATATTTGAATGCCCAGGCTCCTGAAACCAGAGTCAATGCCAATGTTGAATGAGGAAACTCTGAAACCACAAGAAAAGTTTCATGTTTCATGAAATGCTGGTTTAAACAATAATGGCCGATTAGAAATGGGTTGTGTTGCTGCACAAATTTCTGGGTTAGCAGGAGAGAGAATTGTGAACTTTTTTCTCTCAGTCAAAGCCTGTTAGAATGAAGAAATCGTTTCATGTAATTTCACAAACAATTCCCATAGATCTGACAAAGAGGTTTGCTGTGTTTAATCATTCTTTGACCTTGACGTCTTTGTAGAAACTGGGCTTCCAGAAGCAATAATGAAAAGATGTGACTGCACAGCAGTAGACTCATCGTCGATACATATGGAAGTTGTCGGCAAGCGCTGTGACTCAGTGGTAGACTGTTGGATTTCTATGCTAGAGGTCCCGAGTTTGATCCCTGTCCGGGACGACCCACGTTGTGTCCTTGGGCAAGGCACTTTATCCCAGTTGCCTACATGGGGGCACAATGATGCTGTGTACTAAGGTGTACTGCACGTCGATGGTGCACATGTCTTCAACCACTGTAACCCTGCTTGTGCAGAGCTTGAACAGAGTTAGAATGTTGAGGAGCTGACAGTTACTTGTTGATACTCAGTGGTTCTCTCCAGATACTTCAGCTTCTTCCACCTGTAAAACTGTCATGGTCTCGATTAGCCATTGTGCATAAGTATGTGACCTTAAACACCAATAAATAAATATGGGAGTTGTCATCTTACAGAATATATTGTCCAAATGTAACTGGATAAGAAGTGATTTCTTCAGTCCACAAGACACTTTGACAATGGTGTACACAGCTCGGCAGTTGTCCAATTTTCCCAAACTGCATTATCCCAACTTTTTGTGCCAGTTCATCTTTTAGTCGTGCTTCTGACATGTTTCTGTTGTAATTCTTTGCCGTGTCCACTTAAGTCACAAGCAGTGAATGGAGGCTGACACTTCCTTGTTTTTTCCTTCTTTTCAGTCCTATGGTTAATCAAACTCCTAGAGAGAAAAACATCTAATATTCTCAGAACATCAGTATTAATAATCTTTGTTACTGGCTGTGTCACTGACACTATCCACAAAAGAGTCAACAACAGAGGAGTAAAAGTACAGAGTGTTTGTTGGTGTTATTTTAATTGTGAAACCGATTGACCAAGTGAATTACATAAGTTGGATGCCATAGTTTAGCGGGTGTCCAATTTTCCCCAACTACGTTATGTCAACTTTTCATGCCAGTTCATCTTTTGGTCAATTCTGGCCTGCTTCCATTGGCATTCTTTGTAGTATCTGCTAATGTTTGTCACTACCATATCACAAGCACAGAGTCTAGAGGCTGACATTTCTTATCAACCTACTCACAATTGTTTACTACAGGCTTGCACTACAGTGGAAGTCCCTAACTCGGATAAAATACTCTCTATTTTTGTCTTTCCCAAGCAAGTTGGGAAAGAAAAGTGGTGCAAAAGCACCAATAAAAATAAGCCAAAACTGGGTCGAGTGCAACAGGCGCAGACCCAGTACGGGACGCTCTCTCCCAAGTACAACTCCACGACTTCCGTTGCCAGTGCGCATATACCGTCTCTAAAGACTCATTCTTTTTAAAATCCGCTTCGTGTCGAGATGTTTTTGCACACTTATCAGTGTTCCACCAGCTCGATGTTTGATGATTCCTGATTCATTATACCACAGTGTATCCTTTGTATTCTCAGGAACAGTGTTTTATATATTCTCTTTTCTATTATATGTCCATAATGTATATTTATTTGCTCTCTCTCGAGTCGCGCGCGAATTTCGTGTGCCATGCGGTTCGGACTTAGATTTTTTCACAATTATTGTTAATGCTTTTTTTGCAAAATTTTCTAATTGTGTTAGAGTTAGGTGTCAGCGGGGTACCACTCCTGCAGTGTTTCTTCTTTCTTTTGAGAGTAGTCTTCCTGTTGGGTGGTTCCCGGTCGACCTTCTGGGGTCTTTGTTTCTGTCACCTTTCTCTCTTCTTTGGGGGTGTTCTGTTTTCTCATCTCACCTTCTCTGCTCCTCTCACCTCTATCATGCCCAGGACAATTTCCTGTGGGCAATGTCTGCTGCCAAAGCATGTGGACGATGTACATTCGTCTTGTTCCTCCTGTAATGGGTGTTCGGCCGAGCGGCCGTGTGGTGTCTGTGGAACATGGTCTTCCACCTTCTGGGCGTCAGTAAACCGTGTCGTTCGTTCTCGTGGCCGTGCCTCCCGCTCCCGCGGGAAAGGAGAACGTGGTCGTTCGGGCCTCCCGAGTCGACTTTGTCTGGTGAGAGTTATTCCTCCTCCGTGGGGGATGTGCAGTCTTTTCCTGTGGTGGATACTGCGGGAGCCGTTGAGTGTTCTGGTGTAGAGATGCCTGGTTCCGGGACTACGGTCCCCCTCCAGTCGACATCTGAGGCTGTCACTAGGGTTGTGACTCCTCCTTCGGAGCCGAGCCGGTGTGCTCTCTCCACTATTTCACCAGCCTCAACGACTCTCGACGTATCTACTACTGCTGCTGGCCCGTCTGCTTCATTATCTGTTTCAGCCGGCCTCGGCTTTTCGCTGCAGGGGACTGCAGGACTGTCCGATACTGTAGACGTGGGATATCGGCCTCAGCCTTCCCTGACTTCAACTCGGCGAAGTCGGAAGGGGCTGCCGGCCGAGCCCATCGCTGTGGTCTCTTCGCCGTCGAGCACCACAGTTGTGTCTTTGGATTCGGATGTTCGTAGTGGAAACACTATGAACTCCGTGGCGTTTCCGTCTACTCACTCTGGTCACACGACCAGTTTTGGGGGACCAACGCCTTTTGTGCAGCCTGGACCTTCTGCCCCGCAGAGGTCACAGAGGAAGCAGAAGGGTACTTGTTAGGCTTGAGTTCTCGCAATATTGATCCTCGGGGTGCATCGTACCCCTATACACGTCTGCCTTCAGATGTTTCGGCTGCCGCCCGTCGTCCCGCGTCGGGTGTTTTGGAGGATCGTGACCCTTCGCTGGTTAAGAGGGTCAGAGGTGAAGCCACTTTGCCGGTTCGCTCCCCTGTCGAACCGGTCGGTACAGGCAGTGAGCTTAGGGAGGCCCTCTCCTTACTCACTCAGGTTCTTTCTAAGAGCCTTCCTGTTGCTTCCAGCGAGGCTATGGGTGGTTTCCAGGCGCCTCCTATGGCGCCGCCTCCCGGGATTGGAAACAGGCCGGTTTCCGATTCCTCTGGTGTCCCGACACCATGGGAGGCGTCGGCTGGTTTGCCCACGATGGGCTATGTGTCTTCTGACTCTGGGGAGGAGTCCGACATGCTTGAGGTCGAGGGCCAGCAGTCTTCGGACTTGGGGGCGGCTCTTGACTTTGTGTTTGGGTTTCTGCCTGAGCTCAAACCTGCTAACCAGCCGACAGTGTCAGCCTGGCCGCGATCATCGGTCGCGCGCCAACAGCCTATGGAGCAACCTGCTTCTGGGCGCCTTCGACCGTGCCAGTCGGTACAGGTGGTTGAGGCTTTTTCAGCATTGGATGCCAAGCTGAATTCCAAGGCTTTGAAGACTTCGTTCTTCACCAGGGTTGACACCTCTTTGCCTCCTGTGCGTTATCGTTCCTACGATTCCGCCAATCCGTCAGTCTGCCAGGCTTTGACGGTTCTGGATCAGGACTCCACTTCCCTCGGCTTTCCAAGCCCAAGTCTGCCGTCATTCCAATGACGACTCTGGAGTCCACGTTGGGCTTATCTGGAGAGATGCTTGGCATGCTTTCTCTCTCAGATCACGTCGTCTCAGCTTTGGCTGCTTATCTGCCTCTAGATAAGTTTGACGAGGTACAGGCTCCTTTGCGTGTGCTGTCCAAGGCGCTTATGCACCTTACTCACACGCATGCCTGTAACACGGCCAATTTGGAATTAGTTCGAAGGGACGCTGTGCTGGACACAGGACGATCCCTTCCCGAGGAGCAGCGTGCTACTCTTCGATCTGCTTCTTTGGCAGGTCCGCAACATTTCCATGGTTCCGTGTCGACGGTCCGGGATGACGTCCTACGTCATTCCAAAGATCAGCTGCTGTTTCGTCAGCTTGATCAGCCTTCTCGGGGAGGCAAGGGCCGTTCCAAGCCTAACAAGTACCCTTCTGCTTCCTCTGTGAAGCAAAAGGCTGGTCCTTCTGCCGCCGCCTCTACTTCTTACTCACGGGGTAAAGGTAGGGGTCGGCAGAATCGAGGGAAGTCTCAGGATTCTTCATTTAGCAGAGGAGGTGGTTTCTCCTCTCGCGGGCCTCGTCGGGGCTCGAAATGAAGGTCCTCACCTCGACTCGTCCCAGGTTGGAGGAAGGATAGCAGAGTTCGCAGACCATTGGACCACCATCACATCCGATCCATGGGTGTTAGATGTTGTTCGGTCCGGGCTGTGCATATCCTTCCGACGGCACCCCACTCTGTCAAGGGTGCCTCTTCCAACCACAGTTCCTTCAGACGTTTTACGTCGGGAACTTTTGTCCACGGAGATTGCCAATCTCCTGGCAAAGGGGGCGATCGAGGTCGTCAAGAACGTTCAGTCAGTGGGTTTCTATTCCTGCCTGTTCTTGGTGCCGAAGAAGGACGGCCGACTCCGACCGGTTATCGATCTGAGTATCCTGAACCAGTCTATCATTGCTCCCAAGTTCAGCATGGAGACTTTCAGGTCGGTCCGCCAATCAATTCACCAGGGAGATTTCGCAGCCAGCATCGACCTGCGAGACGCTTACTTCCACGTTCCGATGCATCGGGCGTCACGGAAGTATCTCAGGTTCGCTTTTCTGGGGCGAGTTTACCAGTTCAAGGCCATGCCTTTCGACCTCAACCTGGCTCCTTGGGCGTTCACCAGACTGATGTCGCATGTGATAGCGTTCCATCGCACACAGTCCAGGGTGACTACTTCGGCATATCTGGACGATATCCTCCAGAGGCATTCCAATGCTGCCTTACTGGAATCGGATGTCGCCACTCTGTTGAGCTTGCTCATGTCGCTAGGATTCAGAGTCAACGAGGAGAAGTCGGACCTGGTCCCTTCTCAGTCGTTTTGTCATCTGGGGATGTCTTTCCAAACCAAATTCAGTTTGGTGGCTGTTCCCCAGGCCAAGGCTGTGATTCTCTCAGCTTTTGCTCTGACTCTGTCCCAGTCCAGGTCCGCGACCGCTCGGAGTTTTCTCCGGCTGATCGGTCTCTGCGGTTCGGTGACGGATCTCATTCCTCTAGGTCGGCTGCGTGTCAGACCTCTCCAACACTTTCTGCTCAGTCGTTGGAGACCGAATGTAGATTCTCTGGATCAGGTGCTTCCGTTTCCGGACTCTCTGTATCCTCACCTTCTTCCCTGGACAGATGTTCAGTGGATTACGCAGGGTGTTCCGCTGGACTTACCCACGTCCGATCGCATTCTGGCGGCAGATGCCAGCGATCTCGGATGGGGTGCGACGTTGGATCCTCTCGGTCTTTCCCTACACGGGATGTGGGACCAGGATCAAGCAGCTCTACACATCAACCAGAAGGAGCTTCTTGCTCATCTTCTGAGTTTCAGGCAGTGGATCCCTCACCTGTCGAATCGCCAGGTCCTTCTACTATCCTACAATTCGACAGTGGTTGCTTACATTCGGAACCAGGGCGGCACGCACTCGCTTCCGATGTACAAGTTAGCTCGGGATCTTTTACTGCTCGCTCAGGATGTTCACGCCGGAGTGGTTGTTCGTCACATTCCCGGTCGTCTGAACGTCCTAGCCGACTCCCTGTCCCGACAGGGCAGGGTTATTTCCACCGAGTGGATGCTTCACAGGGCAGTGTTCCAGTCGCTTTGCGATCTCTGGGGACGTCCCCACATCGACCTCTTTGCGACTCGTTGGAACCATCAGGTGGACACTTTCGTGTCTCCGTGTCCAGATCCTCTGGCTTTTGCCGTGGACGCTCTGTCACTCGATTGGAACGGTCTAGTCGGCTACGCCTTCCCGTCGGTTCCGATTCTTCCTCAGGTTCTCGCCAAAATTCAAACCTGCAGTTGTAGAATCATTCTGATCGCTCCCCTGTCGCCTCAGCGGGTGTGGATCAATCAGCTCCGCTCGCTGATGGCGGCGGTTCCGGCACGTCTCCCGCTACGTCGCGACCTTCTTTGTCAAGGTTGCCCGAGGAGGTTTCACGTCGACCCGACTTCATTGTGCCTTCATGCATATCTTTTGTCAGGTCCTGTCTCCTCCGTAGAGGTTTTTCGAGACGAGCAGTGGAGTGCATTTCTTCTTCAAGGAGGCACTCCACTGGTTTAGCTTATGCAGCTAAATGGAAGGTCTTCTGTCGATGGTGTGCTGATCACTCTGTTGATTATGCCAATCCTTCGATTTCACAGATTGCGGAGTTTCTGGTATATCTGTTTGATTCTCGGGGTCTCCAGCCTGTTACCATCAAGGGTTACAGGTCTATGCTTTCAGAGACTTTTTCTTATGTGGGGAAGCGTCTCATCGGCACTAATCCTTACCTCTCCAAGCTTGTTCGGCACTTTTCTTTGAAAGGGCCTCGGACTTTGCAGCTTACTCCACGATGGAATCTTTCGTGGGTGCTGTTTTGCTTGGGGGGGGGGGGGGGGGGGGGGGGGGGGGCGCCGTTCGAACCTTTATCCCAGGTGGATATGCATTTTCTCACATATAAGACGGCTTTTCTGATGGCATTTGCTTCGGCCAGACGGGTTAGTGAGCTTCACGCCCTCTCGGTTGACCCGGCCTTTTTTAGGAGCTCTCCCAACAGTGTTACTTTTACCACTGATTGCTCCTTTTTGGCTACGAATCAGTTACCAGATACTACTCCTCCTCCTATATGTATCAGGGCTCTTCCCTCTGTTGAGGGTACTCGCCCTTTGCTCTGTCCGGTCCGTGCTATTCACATTTATCTTGATCGGACACGCTTCATACGGAAGGGCAGAAAACGTTTTTTATTCTGTCTCTCATTCCGGGTCGACAGAAGATCTCTCCTCAATCCATTTCTCGATGGATTTGTCTTGCTATTCGTACGGCTTATAGTCGTTTAGCAGCTGCCGATTGTATTACCAATCGTATTTCTGCCCACGAGGTGTGGTCACTGTCTACCTCTTGGGCTTATTCTAACTCCGTCAAGTTGTCGGATGTTATGCAGGCAGCCTACTGGAGAAATGCTTCTACTTTCTCCACCTTTTATTTACGCCAGCTGCAGGAGCAGTCGGAGGACCTTTTTGCCCTGGGTCCTCTTTCTTCTGCTCAGGCTGTTGTCTGCCATAGCCATTAGGCTTCTTGAAGGTCAGTTTCAGCCTTGTGCTGTTACTGTCCTTTTTCTGTCTGTGTGTCACACAGGTTCATATGTCTCTTTTCATTGTCCTTTACCAATGATTGCGACATTATGGTTGATAAGCCTCGGGACCTCTTCCTTCTACTTCACGGTTCCAGTGCACTAGGGTTATGTGGGGGTTGGTTATGCGATTCCCTCCAGCCTTTTGTCTATTCAGCCTGTAGTAAACAATTGTGAGTAGGTTGATAAGAAATCTAAATTTTATAGTAAATTTCCTTTCTTATTATACCTACCACAATTGTTTACATGGAGGCCCTCCCGTCTTCTTTACGGGTAAAGAATCTTTCCTCCCCGCTGATCACATAACTCTAACGTTTACGGATTCAAAAAGAATGAGTCTTTAGAGACGGTATATGCGCACTGGCAACGGAAGTCGTGGAGTTGTACTTGGGAGAGAGCATCCCGTACTGGGTCTGCGCCTGTTGCACTCAACCCAGTTTTGGCTTATTTTTATTGGTGCTTTTGCACCACTTTTCTTTCCCAACTTGCTTGGGAAAGACAAAAATAGAGAGTATTTTATCCGAGTTAGGGACTTCCACTGTAGTGCAAGCCTGTAGTAAACAATTGTGGTAGGTATAATAAGAAAGGAAATTTACTATAAAATTTAGATTTTTCGTTTTTGGCCTTCTTTTCAGTCCCAAGGTTAAACATGCTGCTGGAGAGAAAAATGTATCTTAATATTCTCAGAGCAGTGGTTTTAATAGTCTTTGTCACAGGCTATGGCACTGATACTGTCCACATAGCTGACAACAGAGTGAAAGTACACAGTGTTTGTTGTCATTATTTGAAACAAGAAAATGATTTGCCAAGCAAATTACATAACAAATTGAACAAAATGTCTGTGCGTTTTAAAAAAATAACAGAGACTGATTTGAGCTAGCTGGGGCTTGGCATATACAAGCAATTTTTTCATGGCAAAAACAAGCAAGTTTTTGCAGTTGCCATTACCCAATTTAGTAATATACTTCCTTTATAGTTTCCTGGAAATGTTTTGCTGGAATGACCCACATCACAACTTTGGAATGTCATTGTCTGCTCTCAAAAACTCTTCTGATATGGTTAACTGTGGCCACCTGAAAGACCATTCAGACAAATTCTAAAAATTGATAACTCAAGAATGACCAATATATTAACAATAGAATATCTGGCCAGAACTTGTTTGAAGGACATGGTATCAGTCAGCTCCTTCACTTGTACCTAGCCTTGTGTTCATGAAACCATATATGATTAGTTTAATTATTGAAAGATATTCTGGTTTCAGCCATTATAAGATTAGGCCTAAAAAAAATAAAAATCTGTTTCTCAGGCCCTCCCGCAAGGTCCTTTTGGCTGCCGCATGCTCTCTTTTTATAACCAATCCAAACTTAAAAAAATAAAAATCAAATGGTTTATGTCTGATATTTTATCCATGTTAATAAAATTGTCCCTTGAGTGCAAGAAGGCTTTGCAATGCTTTAGCATTGCAAAGCCTTCTTGCACTCAAGGGATGTAATACACCACTATAGATTATGAGGCCTAAAACATAAAATAAACCAAGAACATGAACTTTTTAATGGTGAAGAAATAATTACAAAAATAAAAAATAAAATAAAAAAATGCCCGCCCGCATGCAATTTTACAAAAAATGGCCTGAGAAACAGAAGATCTACTTTGTAAGGCCTTAGTTAAATTTTTATAGAAAGATATAATTTGTTTCCATTAATACAATTTGTTTTAATTCTTAAGATATTTATATGGCCTGTTTAATTGTTTTTTGCTTGTTAGATATGTTTGAGAAGTGCTTTTACAGTACTGTGATGAGTGTGCAAGTACTTTTTTGTAACAGGGTCTGTTTTCACAACAATCTGACTCAAACAATTACTGTTGTTATGTTAGTTTACTGCCTGAAGATAGCTTAAGAATTCTAAAGCCTCTTGAAACTGCTTAAAACAATGTTGTGGTTTTGCTTGTTGGGGACATCTTCATTTGCTCCTCTGCATCCTTCTTTCTTGATTTCTGGATGCGGCATGAACTGAATTATTATATAGAAAATGAGGTTGCAAAGGGTTACCAAACCCCACATGATCATCCCTGCTCACCTGTGGTTTCCAGAATCTGTTTGACTGCTGCTGTTGGGGAAACTAGTAGTACTGGTTGTATTGTTGAGGAACTTGCTGAAGTCTTCTCAAGAAGGAATACCCGCAGTGACTGATTCTCAAGATGATGATTGAATTAATCCAAAGTAGGATCTTCTGGTCATTACCATTATACCTTCCATGTAGGGTAGTGTATGTTTAGAATAGTGTGAAGAAAGTCATAGTCATGAGAAATAACTAAGGATGGTCTATCAGATGTTTCAAATGAGTGAGTATCAAAACTAAAAACATTGTTGATTTATTTTCCATTTTACTGAATATTGTTACAAGTTGTTGATTACTGAGCTCCAGACAGCCTTGAAAATCCTTAAAGTTCAAACCTATAGGTCCATAAAGTCCTTGAATGCAGTTCCTGAATTTTGGGAGTACCCTGTGTGATACTTGTTTACTGCTTTTTATATGTCTGCTGAAAATGAGTCGCATTATGTGATTGGTCTGTCAGTTGCTCCATCTGTCTGTGTGTAAACTGTTTGATTTCTGGATATTATAAATGTCCCGCACAATCCATATTATTTCTTTTTATTGACCCCCATAGCAAGACAGAAGGGACTTGAAAATGGGCTGTGTGTGTGTATCCAATACCTTTGTGAACACTGCCATTCTTACATTTATTAACCGATTCATTTTAAATTTGCTTTGTTGATATACTTTAGTAAAATAAATTTTGGAAGATTTCAAGTGATTTTATGCAAAAACAAAATTGTATGGGTTCTTTTTTTTTTTTGATTTGCAATGAGTTTTGAATGATTTTGATTGCTTTTATGGCAAAAAGAACCATTTACCCAATCTGCAGGTACTGGAGTCATGCCCATTGTGTTACATGTTAATTTGTAATACTTTTTAACTTTCCTTCATGCAAAAATCAATACATAACAGGATTAAAATGGTTAAGATCACATTGTCAAACCATATAAAATTTAAGTTTCTTCAGTGATAACTGCTTTGCTTGCATATGTTTGGTTGAGACAAGTTTTCATAACTAGAACATTTTTCCTATCGTATGAATGTTTTTGTTTTTTCTCCACCCTTCAGTCAAAACATTTGTAGGTGTGTCTAACTGTAATTGCATCAGACAGGCAGACAGACAGAAAAGTCATTGGACCTAATGCACATGTTACACTAAAACAATCAGTGGTAATTGTCTGAGTGAGGCTACATTCTTCATAATACTGATAAAGAAATTTGCAAATAAGTTTTCATGCAGATTAATCATAATAGTTATATCCCCTTATTTTTTCTCTGAGACATGTGATTAGCCCATGTTGAAAACAATAAAACTTTCATCTACACTCAGCTTCCTTGGAGTGCATTTGATTCTTGTTCATTGTAATACTTCTGTTTTTAATATCTCATGTATATTACATCCCTCAGAGAACATCTATAATTATGCTCATTCTGGTGATACTTGGATGATTTGTTTGAACCCTCTCGCTCTTATTGGTTAATAAATACTTCAACAAAAGTCTGAAATCTTTTCAAATGTTTTTGCTTGTTGATCACAGAAGTTATCAAATCTTTGTATGTGTGTTTGGTTAAACTACTAGGTTTTGTAGATTTTTTAAATTGTTTGAGTTTTAACTTCAATTGTAGTTTGATGTGCATTGGAATATACATCAAGTAATTAAAAATATACCACAATACACAGAACTTTGTACTTAATATAATTTAACATGCCTATCCCATATTCATACTCCAATAAAGTGACAGATAATTCTTTTCAATTCTTATATTTCATATAACTTAACATGCCTGTCCCATATTCATACTCCAATAAAGTGACAGATAATTCTTTTCAATTCTTATATTTCATATAACTTAACATGCCTGTCCCATATTCATACTCCAATAAAGTGACAGATAATTCTTTTCAATTCTTATATTCATTTCAGCTGTTTGAGACACAAAGGGTAAGGCATGGAATGATGACCTTAGGACCAAGTGGAGCTGGAAAAAGTTGTTGTATTCATGTTCTGATGAAAGCAATGTCTGACTGTGGAACCCCACACAGGGAAATGAGGATGAATCCAAAAGCTATAACTGCACCCCAGATGTTTGGAAGGCTGGATGTTGCAACGAATGATTGGACTGATGGAATTTTTTCAACTTTGTGGAGAAGGACATTGAAAGCAAAAAAAGGTATGTCTCATTTGGAAAACAGATGGCAGAACAGAAAGTGATAAGAGACCATTTTCAAAAAAACATGAACCAGATAAATAGCCTCATTTGGTTGGAACCTTGTGTATAATTTTTATTATTGGACATGTTTTTTAGTCTTTATCATATTTAGTTAAACCCCTTGTTTACCATTATTTCTGTCCTCTTCATGAAATAAGCTTATTAGCTCACCTGACTGAAAGTCATGGTGAGCTATAGTGATCACTCTCCATACATTGTATGTCATTTGTCATCCATGAACATGGTATTCACAACTTCTCTTTCAAAACTGCTGGACCAACAATTTTTTTTAGTTAACCCTTTACCCAACGTAACGGCCAAAACCGGCCAGCGCTATTCTCAAAAATCGCCAATTAATTTTCATTATTTTTTTCATTTTTTGTCTCAAAAACATAGGTTATGACCCCTCATTGGAACGAGCTCGTTCCAATGAGGGGTCATAACCTATGTTTTTGAGACAAAAAATGAAAAAAATTAGTTATTCAAGAATTTTTTTTGCAAGTGTCGTCTGCTTTTCATATTAGGTAAAGGGTTAAACCCGAGGTGATTGTTTGTTTCTAACTTCACATATTTTTACACTGTAAACCAATGGCCCAGACTAGCTGGTGCTTAACTCAAAGTTATTAAGGGCAAAACACAAATTTGGAACCCTCCACCCCCCCCCCCCCAATCCCCATAATTTGCTTGCAAAACCGAAAGTTAAAAGTCCTATCTGGCCCTCCATACATTTACTCTCCGCGCATGTGCAGACGTCAGGAAGTGACCGGAATTGGCGCCAACATCATTCTTTGTTTGGCCCTAAAGTCATCAACAATGAAATGACATCTGTGCTTAAAATCTCCTTTTTTGAGGATGCCAGACACAAATCAATGCAAGAATTTGTGGATACAAGCCTGTTATTGGATGAAGGAAGTGTTCAATGGTGGTTTTGGGCGTTCAGTGCTGTAACTTTATAAGGTATCACAGAACTAAATATTTTCCCATAGGCGACCATTATAACGTTCAGGCAGAAAAAAATATGATCGCATCACTTTAATTTTGGCATTCAAATATCTCTGTCAAGTATAGCCCTTCAGACAACTTTTTCTGATCTGAAAACAGGGGGTCATGAAACAAATAAGAGAGAAAAACTGACACAAAGGGAAGTACTGGTCACATGCACATATATTTTTATACTGTACCAATGACCCAGACATAGCTGGTGCTAACTCTTAAAATATAGGGCCAAACACAAATTTTGCCCCCCAATCCCCAAAATTTGCATCTAAAACCAAAGAAAACATGTCCTGAATGGCCCTCCACACTTCACCTCTACTGCGCATGCGCAGTGTCAAGGACGTTCCGAAATTGGTGCCATTAATCATTCTTAGTTTGGCCCTTCATCAGTTAACATCTGACTGATCTTTGTGCTTGTAAATCTCAGTTTAAATGATTCCAGACACATAAATATTGATGAAATGGTGATTCTAAGGAGGATATTGATGGAGGAGAGGAGAAATGTGTGACAGAAAATTATCAGGGCTGTAACTTAAAATTTTTTAATGAAATTATGTTAAGTTACCTATTTTCGAGGCAGCAGCCATTTTGTTGTCATTCTTGTTATCAAGTTACACTGATTTTTCAGTGTTTTCCTCTCTCCCTTTCCTTTAAGTCCCCTCTTGCTATTCTCCCATGCTTTTGGCATATTTTCTGTAATTATTATTACTAAAATGTCTTGGGAGTTTTAGCTGAATAACAGAATGAATTCTGTTTTTTTTTTCCCCATGTTTACGTCTTCACCTATGGGTGGTTAGGCGTTGTGTTTTGCATCTACCATCTGATGTTCTGCAGTTTCTTCCCTGGAAGTCTCTGTTTTGCATCAGATAGTGTATTATTGGTAACTGATTTCGGGCCTGGGTGCCTGGAGTCTTATTTTAGTGTTTTTACACTTATTGTTTACATTTACAACAGCCCTCTGTGTGAGGGGGGATTTCTTGAAAATAATATCTTGATGTTAATTTAATCATAACTAGATACATTATTATTGTTCGTAAGTGTTGCATAAATTGTTTAAAATATTTTTAAAATTTTTGTCCACACTTAGGCTTGGGATCCATTGGGGCTCAACGTTACTTTTCAGAAACTTGGGCTGTTCTGAAAAAATATTTTTTCAAAATATTTTGATTTCAGTTATTTTTTCTATGTTAATGGATCATATTATTATGTATTTTGATTGTCAGGGGTTGGTGCGAGTACCAGGACTTTGTTTTCTTTTCACATTGAAAGGATTTTGATCAATTGTAATAAGAGGAAGTCTTCCTCTGACTTTTATAATCATTCTATATGTAGTCAGTGTACTCGCACTAACTCCTGTTCTGTATATGATGATTTCGATGACAACTTGGGAAGCGTATGTCACGGTATGTTAGTGGGGAATTGGACATTCCGGTCCTTTCCCCGCAGGGTCACTCTACTTTATCAATTTCTATTTCAGACGATCAAGATTAGGGTGATGTATCCGTGATGTCTTCCAACAGTGTGCCTCCGTCGTCACAATTAATGAAGGGCTAGCGGAAAAGTGCTCATATAAATACGCCATTTGCCTAAGAGGACCCTAGTAGGTTTGACGGCCTTTGATGTCCGCTAGCTCGCCCGGTGTAGCGTCCATTCATCGAATAGTTCGGCAGCCGGGTTCGTCCGTTGCGGTCTAGAAGGAGTTTTGGGGTGATGCGAGCACTATAAATCAACCAAATGCACACCCAGTGACGGCGGATTAGAGGGAGAACGGAGGAAGCCTTTTAGTCCAGTTCCTAGCTCGTTCAGGTCCATCCGGACGGCGAGCGAGAGAGGCCCCTCTCTCGTACAACAACATCTGGCCCCAGATGTTGTGGTACAATATGTTTCGCATTCGGAGCATACGTCCACCGCTCGGGACGCTCCGACATATAGTCAGTCCGGAGAGACTGTCAATAAGGCTTCCTCATTCTCATGGTAGCGCACACGACCGCTCTTGGCTACGTGACCTCGGATATCCAGTCAGCTTCGCCAGTCAGAGAATCATCGGAGACCAGGTCACGCCATCCGGTAGCCAGGGACACGAGGCCTGCAGACTCTGGACGTTCGCATAGGAAAGTGTGCGGGAGTCAACGTACACGGAGCTTCCGGCGGCAATGCATCGTAAGACCGCTACTGCACAGGCCTCGGGGATGGACGTGCTATCCTACATAGCACAGCTTATCGCAGCATCCCAGCAACAACTGAATCTGTCGCATAATGTATTATCCGACGATGATGGGTCGGGACGCTCCGCGGAAGTGGGTACGGACGTCCGAAAATTTCATCCGGTCCGACGGGATACCGAAAGGGATTTGGAGGATTTCGAGCTTTCCCTTTCGGAACAACATATGCTGTTGTGTATGTCATCTGACTTGATCTTCTACAGGTTCTTTCGTCGGACCAGAATGCTGCGATGCCGGATAAGAAACTGATAGCGTCGGTGGACTTAGAAATTTTTGGTTCGGTTCAGGGACATCGTCCCTCAGTTCCGACATAGTCCAATAATGTCACACAAACTTTCGAATTATTGAACGACGCTATATATTTATTATTATATGCTTGCTATTACCAAACATTTCTGGTTTCTTGTTCGCAAAGTTACTGAGATGTCTTTCAAAAGTGTGCCTCTGTCGTCATAGTTAATGAAGAGCTAGCGGCAATAAGTGCTCATGGAATATGTCTATCGCCTAAGAGGTCCCTTGTAGGATCGACGGAGTGACATTCGCTAGCTCACCCGGTGTAACGTACATTCATCAAATGGTTCGGCTGTCGGGTTCGTCTGTTGCGGTCTAGGAAGGAGATTTGGGTGATGCAAGCACTATAATAACTTTAGTACTCACCCAGTGACGGCGGTTTGAGGACAGATCAGAGGAAGCCTGTTAGTCCGGTTCCTGGCTCGTCCAGGTCCGTCCGGGCTGTGAGCGAGAGAGGTCCCTCTCTCGTCCAACAACATAGGGGACTGCATGTTGTGGTTCAGATATTTTACATTCGGAGCATATGTCCGCCGCTCGGGACGCTCCGTTATATTGACAGTCCGAGAGACTGTCGATAATGCTTCCTCATCCTCACAGCAGTGCACACGACCGCACATTGGCTACGTGACCTCGAGTATCCGACCAGTTTCGTCATTCAGTGATTCCACGGCGAACAGGTCACGCCATCCGGTAGCCAAGGGACACGAGGCCTATACACTCCGTTCGCTCGCATAATAGTAGTATGCACGGGGTAACGATCACGGAGCTTCCAGCGGCAATGCATCGTAAGACCGCTTCTCCACAGGCCTCAGTGACGGACGTGCTATCCAAGTTAGCACAGTTTTTCGCAGCATCCCAGCAATCGACAGTTTCTCGGTTGGATCAGGAATTATCCGACGGCGCTGGGTCGGTGCAGTCCGCGGTTGCATTAGGTTCGAACGACCGAACGCTTTATAGGGTCCGACAGGATGGCGAAAGGGATTCGGACGATTTTGAGTTTTCCCTTTCGGAACATCGGAAGCTGCCATACATTTCTTCCGGCATTATCTTCCAGTGGTTGTTCCTTCGGACTACAGTGTTGCGATGTTGGATAAGAGACTTATAGCGTCATTGGACATGGATTTTTGGATCGGTTCAGGGACATTGTCCCTGACTTACCGACAGGGTCCAATAATGTCATTAGAACATGTGTATTATTTATCGTCGCTATATATATATATAAGCTTGCTACCAAGCATGATAGTTTAGTTTCTTGTCCGCAATGCTCAATTCTGCCTTTTATCATTTATAGGAATAATTTATTTTGTCAGAACAGGGCATACCAAGAGTTCATATGCGTCTAGACGGCGTGGTTAAAGACTGCAAATTATCTTTTTCGCCGTCTATGTCTTTTCCAACCACAATGTTGGAAACGACAATGATGTCTAATAGACTTAACTTAGACGCTTTATCATACGTAATCCACCTTACTGAGGCGTTATCATTACGTCTTCAAGAGAAAGAATTCCGGGATATGATCCTCAATGTGATTTCTTTTGAGGGCAGTAGTTTGTTCACGTATAACTCCGCCCTTCAGTGGCTACCTGGAGTTGGTTAGACGTGACGCAGCCCTAGCTACATCCACGCGCGTGGATAGTAAGGTGAAGAACTCTCTCAGAGTCGCTTCGGTCTCGGAGAAGCTTCTCTTCGACGGCAACTTTTCAGCAATCCATGAATTGCTCGATTTACACGTTCTCTTGTCTATCTAGTGTAGCAAGAGATTCAGACTGGGGCAAACATTCGGTTGACTCAGAGAGTGCCACTGCAGTTGCCGGATCCGAGTTTTATAATTATGATGGTTGCCAGTCAAACAGGTTGGGATACAATATTGATCCCAATGGATTCGAAGTGCCAGGGTCTTTGGGTTCCGCAGTCTCTAGGCAAGCACTTATCTTCCACGGAATAATGTTTTTTAGGCTTGCTTTATGTCATTGCATGAACATTATTCAGAAACGCATGTCCAAATCCTGTCCGATAATACGACAGTAGTGGCGTATCTCCGGAACCAGGGAGGCACTCATTCGTTTCCGTTATTCAATTTAATGGAAAGAATCCTTCTGTTTGTTATAGTACACCAAGTTCTTCTTCGGTCCGTCATATTCCGGGTCGTCTGATTGTATTACCGGACTCCCTTTCACTTATGGGTCGCTTGTTGCCGTCAGAATGGACTCTCAACAAACAAGTATTCAATCAGATTTGCTATCAATGGGAGCGCACAATGATAATTTATTTACGACACAACTTGCTAATCAATTGCAGATGTATGTGTTTACATGTCCGGATCTCTGAGCTTATGTTGTTAATGCTCTATTGATCTAATAGGACGGAATGATAGGATATGCGTATCCTCCTGCGCTGTTGTTTCAGCAAGTATTGCTAAGATAAACAACCACAATACATTTCTGTTGATAGCATCTCTGTCTTCACAGAGACCGTGGGTAAATTTACTCTGAGGTCTACTGTGGGACTTAACGTGAAAAACTTCCTCCATGAGAGGATCTTTTTTCGCTGGGAAAAATCGTGTCATCTTCATCACAACCCGCAAGGTCTCAACCTTCACGTATTCCGTTGTGTGGTCCTTATTGCATTGTAAGCATTGTACTGGACGAGCTTTGGACGCGATTTCTTACTGTAGGAGAACCTCTTCTTCGCTATACTATGCGGCTAAAGTGGAGGCTCTTCCATCGTTGGTGTAGGGATCACTATGTTGATATTGTTGATCCCTCCATACTAGTCATTGCAACTTTCTAGTATACTTGTTTGACAAGATCTACTGCAGCCTGTTACTATTAGGGTTATAGGTTTATGTTATCTCATACCTATGCACTCTATGATAGTTTACAATTGAGTCTTATGTCTCTTTATCTAAGTCAGTTAGTAACTTTTCGATAAATAGACTTAGAATCATTAGATTAAATTTCTATACGGAATTTAACTTCGGTTCTTATTTAGCTAAGTAATCATTTGAGCCTCTGGAAACAGTAGTTTTCAAATTCTGACCTTTTAGACAGTAATTCTGTTGGCTTCTCTTTTACGGAAGAGTCAGTGAGCTTCATGCACTATCGGTGGATGATTCTCACTTTCGTAGTTTCGGAATCACTACTTCCTTTACTATTTAGGTTGGATTTTTGCTTAAGAGTCAGGCTCCTAATAATATCCGGAACCTATTGTTATTAAGGTCCTTCCGTCTTCGTACGGGCATAGGCCTTTACTCTGTCCGGTTAGAGTTTACGTATTTATAAACAGATATCTGTTTATTACTACGGGCGTAAGCTTCTTCTGTCTTTGATGCCTAATAGAAGGACGTTACGCTCCATTCTATTGCTAATGGATTCAATTAACTATCGATACTGCTTATGGTATATCATTGACTCAGCAGTTGTGCTTGAGTTTTCGGCTCATGAAGTAAGAGTTCTTCTACATCTTGGGCTTACATTAATAGTGTCGCTATTATAGATTTTTGAAGGCTGCTCATTGCGCTCAGCCATCCACATTCATGAATTTTTATCTCAGAAATATCGAGTCCATTTCTGGAGGCCTCTATTGTTAGGTCTATTATCTACTGCTCAGAATGTCATTCACTTAATAGTTGCTACTATAGCTAGGTAGGCTGTCTGTTTCGGCAGTGACTCCGTTCTGCTGCCCTCTTCGCTCTGGGCTATTTGACCCAGGACAAGAAAAAGGGGGGGGGGGGGAGGGTGTTCCCTTGGGTCACCTGTTTTACTATGAAAAACAAGGGGATACCTCCTCCGGAGTTAGTAATTCTGAGCTGTTATTGGGATGGTTTTTTAGTGAGAAGTTTATGTTTTAAAAATTCATTCAGGTCTTAGTTTTTAAAGTATAGCTTTTGAATATAGCTCGTGTCAACGGACGTTATTATACAATCCTCAGACACTTTTAGAAGTATAAAGAGTCTCTATTCTCTAGACTTACTTTATTTATTGGCTTACTTTAAAAATTATTAGTATAAGGATTATACTAGATATTAATAGAGTACATGGATGTATGATGCTCAATTTTGGAAGGTGTTGTATCTTTCTAATTTATCATAAATATGAAAGATACATGTAAGGCCTAATACTTCTTTTTCCCTATAGGGGATGACTCTATTTTATATATTGAGCGTATTCCAACTTGCTCTATGTCCTTGGCCCTCCAGCCTTTTTACTATTCAGCTATGTCTGGGTCATTGGTACAGTATAAAAATGTTAAAAAATTTATAGTAATTTATATATTTTTTATACTTACCAATGACCCAGACGGGGATGGCCCTCCCAGGAGTTGGGAACTCATACCTCCCCGCTGAGTACATAGCGCTTACCAGGCACTGGTTATAAGAATGATTAATGGCACCAATTTCGGAACGTCCTTGACACTGCGCATGCGCAGTAGAGGTGAAGTGTGGAGGGCCATTCAGGACATGTTTTCTTTGGTTTTAGATGCAAATTTTGGGGATTGGGGGGCAAAATTTGTGTTTGGCCCTATATTTTAAGAGTTAGCACCAGCTATGTCTGTTTCATTGGTAAGTATAAAAAATATATAAATTACTATAAATTGTTTAACTTTTCAGGGAATTCCTCACAAAAACACACAAAAAGTAAATTGTATTTTTTAGGTCCAAAAGTCATCAAATCACCCTCTTTTTTATCAGGAATATTCAACAATAATGCAAGATGTCAATAGAATGTTTCAAACGTTTATTGAAACAATGGATTTTCCCAAGGCTGTTTATTTTTAGAGATTGCATCATTTCCGAGTGCAACATTTTAAGGCGGTTCACTCTAATTTCAATATTTGGTTATTTTTATAAAATTATTTTATGTTTCCCAATTTCGGGACGTATGCCTGATGTCATCATTTTTGAAAATGATTATTCCACTGTTTAAGTATTCCTTTCCTTTCCTTCCATGAACCCTTCCTGTTAAACTCTTAGGCTTTTGGGATATTTTTTATTGAAATTTTTTATTAAATTTTTTGGTAGTTTAATATTTGTTACAGAATATTATTCTGTTTCTTCCCTAGGGGGTTAGGTCGTTTAATCTTGCTTCTTCTATCCGATGTATCATTTTTAGCTCACCTGAGCGAAGCTCAAGGGGAGCTTTACTAATCACTTTCCGTCCGTCGTCCGTCGTCGTCGTCCGGCGTTAACTTTACATTATCGACTTCTCCTCCTAAACAACTAGCCCAATTTTATTCAAATGTTGGCTAAATGTTTATTACCTAATGCCAATTCAGATTTGTTCAAATGAAGTTGCCCCTCCTCCTGGGTGGTGCCACGCCCCCAAGGGGCACCAAAATCTTTGTAAATCTTCTTCTCATGAACCAGCAGTAGCAGAGACTTGATATTTGGTGTGCAGCTTCCTTTTGAGGTGTAGACTCAGATTTGTTCAAGAGAAGTTTGTGGGGCTATACTTGGTGTCGATATGGGAGGGGCAAAATTTTTTGCCCCGCCCAAAATTTCTATTTTCCAAACCGAGAGGCTGATTTGAACCAAATTTTATGTGAGGGCTTATTGGGTCATGAGTACTTGATTTATGCAAAAAAAAATTTTCCCGCAGCCCCGTGGGAACCGCAGGAGCTAAAAATAGAAAAAAATTAAAACGCCCATATCTCCAAAACTGCACGGCACTGAGAATTTTTATTTGATGTGCAGCTTCCTTAGGACCAACAGAAAGGATTGGTAAAAAAAAATTGCCATCGGTTTTATCATAGGGTACAGTTTCGGGACTTTGAAAAAGTGCTGAGTCAACACTTTTTAACACTGTAGGCAATGGGAAAAACATTAAAAAATCTTTTTCTCCAGATCCAGCAGGCAGAATCTTTTGATATTTGGTATGCAACATTGTAGGGTGGATCTGATTCAAGTTTGTTCAAATCGGCCCCCTGGGTTCATATTTGGGCTCAGTATAGGAGCCCGATTTCGAACTTAGTGCATTTCAGGCAAATTTCTTAAAAAATCTTCTTCTCCAGATCCAGCAGGCAGAACCTTTTGATATTTTGTATGCAACATTGTGGGGTTGATCTGATTCAAGTTTGTTCAAATCGGCCCCCTGGGTTTATATTTGGGCTCAGTGTAGGAGCCCAAATTTGAACTTACTGCATTTCAGGCAAATTTCTTTGAAAATCTTCTTCTCCAGATTCAGCAGGCAGAATCTTTTGATATTTGGTATGCAACATTGTAGGGTGGATCTGATTCAAGTTTGTTCAAATCGGCTCCCTAGATTCATATTTGGGCTCACTATAGGAGCTCGAATTCGAATTTAGTGCATTTCAGGCAAATTTCTTCAAAAATCTTCTTCTCCAGATCCAGCAGGCAGAATCTTTTGATATTTGGTATGCAACGTTGCGGGGTAGATCTGATTCAAGTTTGTTCAAATCAGCCCCCTGGATTCATATTTGGGCTTACTATAGAAGCCCGAATTCGAACTTAGTGCATTTCAGGCAAATTTCTTAAAAAATCTTCTTCTCCAGATCCAGCAGGCAGAATCTTTTCATATTTGGTAAGCAACATTGTGGGGTGGATCTGATTCAAGATTGTTCAAATCGGCCCCCTGGGTTAATATTTGGGCTCAGTATAGGAGCCCGATTTCGAACTTAGTGCATTTCAGGCAAATTTCTTAAAAAATCTTCTTCTCCAGATCCAGCAGGCAGAATCTTTTGATATTTGGTATGCAACATTGTAGGGTGGATCTGATTCAAGTTTTTTCAAATCAGCCCCCTGGGTTCATATTTGGGCTCAGTATAGGAGCCCGATTTCGAACTTAGTGCATTTAGGCAAATTTCTTAAAAAATCTTCTTCTCCAGATCCAGAAGGCAGAATCTTTTGATATTTGGTATGCAACATTGTGGGGTGGATCTGATTCAAGTTTGTTCAAATCGGCTTCCTAGATTCATATTTGGGCTCACTATAGAAGCTCGAATTTGAACTTAGTGCATTTCAGGCAAATTTCTTAAAAAATCTTCTTCTCCAGATCCAGCAGGCAGAATCTTTTCATATTTGGTAAGCAACATTGTGGGGTCGATCTGATTCAAGTTTGTTCAAATCGGCCCCCTGGGTTTATATTTGGGCTCAGTATAGGAGCCCAAACTTGAACTTAGTGCATTTCAAGCAAATTTATTAAAAAATCTTCTTCTCCAGATCCAGCAGGCAGAATCTTTTGATATTTGGTATGCAACATTGTGGGGTGGATCTGATTCAAGTTTGTTCAAATCGGCTTCCTAGATTCATATTTGGGCTCACTATAGAAGCTCGAATTCGAACTTAGTGCATTTCAGGCAAATTTCTTAAAAAATTTTCTTCTCCAGATCCAGCAGGCAGAATCTTTTGATATTTGGTATGCAACATTGTGGGATGGATCTGATGCAAATTTGTTTAAATCGGCTCCCTAGATTCATATTTGGGCTTACTATAGAAGGTCGAATTCGAACTTAGTGCATTTCAGGCAAATTTCTTAAAAAATCATCTTCTCCAGATCCAGCAGGCAGAATCTTTTGATATTTGGTATGCAACATTGCGGGGTGGATCTGATTCAAGTTTGTTCAAATCGGCCCCCTGGATTCATATTTGGGCTCACTATAGAAGCTCGAATTCAAACTTAGTGCATTTCGGGCAAATTTCTTCAAAAATCTTCTTCTCCAGATCCAGTAGGCAGAATCTTTTGATATTTGGTATGCAACATTGCGGGGTGGATCTGATTCAAGTTTGTTCAAATCGGCCCCCTGGATTCATATTTGGGCTTAATATAGAAGCCCGAATTCGGGCTTAGTGCATTTCGGGCAAATTTATTAAAAAATCTTTTTCTCCAGATCCAGCAGGCAGAATCTTTTGATATTTGGTATGCAACATTGTGGGGTGGATCTGATTCAAGTTTGTTCAAATCGGCTTCCTAGATTCATATTTGGGCTCACTATAGAAGCTCGAATTCGAACTTAGTGCATTGCAGGCAAATTTCTTAAAAAATCATCTTCTCCAGATCCAGCAGGCAGAATCTTTTGATATTTGGTATGCAACATTGCGGGGTGGATCTGATTCAAGTTTGTTCAAATCGGCCCCCTGGATTCATATTTGGGCTCACTATAGAAGCTCGAATTCAAACTTAGTGCATTTCGGGCAAATTTCTTCAAAAATCTTCTCCAGATCCAGCAGGCAGAATCTTTTGATATTTGGTATGCAACATTGCGGGGTGGATCTGATTCAAGTTTGTTCAAATCGGCCCCCTGGATTCATATTTGGGCTTAATATAGAAGCTCGAATTCGCACTTAGTGCATTTCGGGCAAATTTATTAAAAAATCTTCTTCTCCAGATCCAGCAGGCAGAATCTTTTGATATTTGGTATGCAACATTGTGGGGTGGATCTGATTCAAGTTTGTTCAAATCGGCTTCCTAGTTTCATATTTGGGCTCAGTATAGAAGCTCGAATTCGAACTTAGTGCATATCAGGCAAATTTCTTAAAAAATCTTCTTCTCCAGATCCAGCTTCAGAATCTTTTCATATTTGGTAAGCAACATTGTGGGGTGGATCTGATTCAAGTTTGTTCAAATCGTCCCCCTTGGTTTATATTTGGGCTCCGTATAGGAGCCCAAATTTTAACTTAGTGCATTTAAGGCATATTTCTTAAAATATCTTCTTCTCCAGATCCAGCAGGCAGAATCTTTTGATATTTGGTATGCAACATTGTGGGGTGGATCTGATTCAAGTTTGTTCAAATCGGCCCCCTGGGTTTATATTTGGGCTCAGTGTAGGAGCCCAAATTTGAACTTACTGCATTTCAGGCAAATTTCTTTGAAAATCTTCTTCTCCAGATTCAGCAGGCAGAATCTTTTGATATTTGGTATGCAACATTGTAGGGTGGATCTGATTCAAGTTTGTTCAAATCGGCTCCCTAGATTCATATTTGGGCTCACTATAGGAGCTCGAATTCGAATTTAGTGCATTTCAGGCAAATTTCTTCAAAAATCTTCTTCTCCAGATCCAGCAGGCAGAATCTTTTGATATTTGGTATGCAACGTTGCGGGGTAGATCTGATTCAAGTTTGTTCAAATCAGCCCCCTGGATTCATATTTGGGCTTACTATAGAAGCCCGAATTCGAACTTAGTGCATTTCAGGCAAATTTCTTAAAAAATCTTCTTCTCCAGATCCAGCAGGCAGAATCTTTTCATATTTGGTAAGCAACATTGTGGGGTGGATCTGATTCAAGATTGTTCAAATCGGCCCCCTGGGTTAATATTTGGGCTCAGTATAGGAGCCCGATTTCGAACTTAGTGCATTTCAGGCAAATTTCTTAAAAAATCTTCTTCTCCAGATCCAGCAGGCAGAATCTTTTGATATTTGGTATGCAACATTGTAGGGTGGATCTGATTCAAGTTTTTTCAAATCAGCCCCCTGGGTTCATATTTGGGCTCAGTATAGGAGCCCGATTTCGAACTTAGTGCATTTAGGCAAATTTCTTAAAAAATCTTCTTCTCCAGATCCAGAAGGCAGAATCTTTTGATATTTGGTATGCAACATTGTGGGGTGGATCTGATTCAAGTTTGTTCAAATCGGCTTCCTAGATTCATATTTGGGCTCACTATAGAAGCTCGAATTTGAACTTAGTGCATTTCAGGCAAATTTCTTAAAAAATCTTCTTCTCCAGATCCAGCAGGCAGAATCTTTTCATATTTGGTAAGCAACATTGTGGGGTCGATCTGATTCAAGTTTGTTCAAATCGGCCCCCTGGGTTTATATTTGGGCTCAGTATAGGAGCCCAAACTTGAACTTAGTGCATTTCAAGCAAATTTATTAAAAAATCTTCTTCTCCAGATCCAGCAGGCAGAATCTTTTGATATTTGGTATGCAACATTGTGGGGTGGATCTGATTCAAGTTTGTTCAAATCGGCTTCCTAGATTCATATTTGGGCTCACTATAGAAGCTCGAATTCGAACTTAGTGCATTTCAGGCAAATTTCTTAAAAAATTTTCTTCTCCAGATCCAGCAGGCAGAATCTTTTGATATTTGGTATGCAACATTGTGGGATGGATCTGATGCAAATTTGTTTAAATCGGCTCCCTAGATTCATATTTGGGCTTACTATAGAAGGTCGAATTCGAACTTAGTGCATTTCAGGCAAATTTCTTAAAAAATCATCTTCTCCAGATCCAGCAGGCAGAATCTTTTGATATTTGGTATGCAACATTGCGGGGTGGATCTGATTCAAGTTTGTTCAAATCGGCCCCCTGGATTCATATTTGGGCTCACTATAGAAGCTCGAATTCAAACTTAGTGCATTTCGGGCAAATTTCTTCAAAAATCTTCTTCTCCAGATCCAGTAGGCAGAATCTTTTGATATTTGGTATGCAACATTGCGGGGTGGATCTGATTCAAGTTTGTTCAAATCGGCCCCCTGGATTCATATTTGGGCTTAATATAGAAGCCCGAATTCGGGCTTAGTGCATTTCGGGCAAATTTATTAAAAAATCTTTTTCTCCAGATCCAGCAGGCAGAATCTTTTGATATTTGGTATGCAACATTGTGGGGTGGATCTGATTCAAGTTTGTTCAAATCGGCTTCCTAGATTCATATTTGGGCTCACTATAGAAGCTCGAATTCGAACTTAGTGCATTGCAGGCAAATTTCTTAAAAAATCATCTTCTCCAGATCCAGCAGGCAGAATCTTTTGATATTTGGTATGCAACATTGCGGGGTGGATCTGATTCAAGTTTGTTCAAATCGGCCCCCTGGATTCATATTTGGGCTCACTATAGAAGCTCGAATTCAAACTTAGTGCATTTCGGGCAAATTTCTTCAAAAATCTTCTCCAGATCCAGCAGGCAGAATCTTTTGATATTTGGTATGCAACATTGCGGGGTGGATCTGATTCAAGTTTGTTCAAATCGGCCCCCTGGATTCATATTTGGGCTTAATATAGAAGCTCGAATTCGCACTTAGTGCATTTCGGGCAAATTTATTAAAAAATCTTCTTCTCCAGATCCAGCAGGCAGAATCTTTTGATATTTGGTATGCAACATTGTGGGGTGGATCTGATTCAAGTTTGTTCAAATCGGCTTCCTAGTTTCATATTTGGGCTCAGTATAGAAGCTCGAATTCGAACTTAGTGCATATCAGGCAAATTTCTTAAAAAATCTTCTTCTCCAGATCCAGCTTCAGAATCTTTTCATATTTGGTAAGCAACATTGTGGGGTGGATCTGATTCAAGTTTGTTCAAATCGTCCCCCTTGGTTTATATTTGGGCTCCGTATAGGAGCCCAAATTTTAACTTAGTGCATTTAAGGCATATTTCTTAAAATATCTTCTTCTCCAGATCCAGCAGGCAGAATCTTTTGATATTTGGTATGCAACATTGTGGGGTGGATCTGATTGTGATTCATGAACGTATTTATTTGTAAAGTTGATAGAATCTTAGACAAAATTTGCAGAAAAGATCTACTATAGAAGGGGTGGTATCCAGGGTGAACCGTTTACCCAAATCTAGCAGTACTAATGCATTATTCACACAAATCTCCGTTCAAATTTTATGGCCCCTCATTGGAACACACGCATTCAGCTCATTCCAACAAAGGTCATATGCCATGTTTTCGAGACAAAAGAATAAAAATTTTAGTTATTCATGAAATTTTTAGGCAACTGTTGTCTGTTATTCACACTGCTTCATGAAATTTCAGTACTTTTAGAAGTTACCTCAGTAATCAAGGGTTAATTCCCCTTAATTAAATGTCGCCTCTAAAAAACAACCACTTTGCATATCTTACCTTTTTACCAGCATAACTGCCAAAACTTGTCAGCATTCTTCGCAAAAATCGCTATTCAAATTTTAATTTTTGTCTCTTAAACATACATGTACTTATCGCTTGTAAATACCCCATTGGAATGCTTTTTGAGTCAAAAAAGCAATTTTTTTTAGTTATTCCAGAATTTCGTACGTAAAACACAGCTTTATGACTTCACATTAAAATGAGCTCTCTAAGCTTGTTCCAATCAACATTCACGCACTATGTCTTTCACACAAAAAATAAAATTTTCCATTTATTCAGGAATTTTGTTTGCAAGAACACTCTTACCCCCCCCCCCCCACACACACACACACACACACAAACACACACACACACACACACACAAACACAGACACACACATCTAAAAGTTCGTCAGCAAAAAAACAGTTACTTCAATTTTTAAATGCATTATAGGAACAACTTGCCTAATCAAATTTAAATACTTTTGCATCATTCTGTATCTAGAACAAACCATTTACCATATCTTTACGCAAAATTCTCCAGCATCATTCACAAAAAAACACCATTATTTATATGTTCACATTTTTGTCTCAAAAATATACCTGATCTTCCCATACCCCTATTGAAATAAGCTATTTGAGCTAGTTCCAATGATGATAAAAAAAACTAATATTTTGGAAAATTTGTGAAAATTTTTGTTTTCTTGCATGCAAATATATACATGTAGCACATGGAAGATATCCACAGTTGGGGAGAGATGTCCAAGGCTATCTCTTCACATTCCTTGTTTGTGCTTCATGCTAAACCAGTTTGTCTGCAGAGATAAATTTGCTTTATTAAAAATCATTGGAGATTGTCCACACACCAATGATTTTAAATAAAACTAATTTTAGGTAACAAATGTTGAACTTCAAACAAAATCTATCACTCAACCAGTTAATGTTGATGAAGCATGACATGGTGAAGGTGACCTAAAATACTTCTTAGAGTCACTTTGTCAGGTGAGCGATTAAGGCCACGTGGGGCCTCTTGTTTCTTCGTATAGAAGATCTAGCTTTGCATCTGATAGCATTTGTATTGATTCTGACTTTGGGCCTTTTTGTGTGCCTGATGTCTTGTTTACATTGATGTTGTTTACATTATCAACGTCCTCATATATAGGTAGTTTTTTAGTTCACCTACTTCTATTGAAGTGGTGAGCTATTGTCTTGAACTCGGGCGTCAGCATCGACGTCGGCGTCCGACGTGTCCAATATTGTAAGATTTAATGTAAGGTTAATTTCTCAAAGATCAGTGGGCTCAGGCCTTTGATATTGCATATGTAGGTTGTAGGGGACTATCAGAACAGTATTTAATCCTGATACTACGACTTTTTTCTAAATTTTACCTAAAATTTTCTGCCAAAACTTGAAAGAATTTGCGTTTAGGTGTTGTAAGAATTTGCGTTAAAGTCAGCTTTTGTGCAGATTGTGCTGCTTTAACTTCTCATTACTGTTGATTTTCATATTTCAATAACAACTGTAGGTATTAACCTTACTGTATGCAGAAATTTAATGGAAATTTTCTTTTTTTTTTCTGTCAAAATTTTCATGTTTTTCTTGGACTTAGTAAATTTTAAGTTGTAAAACTTTGTAAGCTTTGTGTTTAGGAGAGTTGTGTTTCTATGTGTCTTTCCAGGCGATTAATATTCTACACTTGGGTTACTGAACTCCATTGCAGTTATATTTAACCCTCATTACATGCATATTTGAGGAATTTGAGGCTGATTTTCTGCCAAAACTTGTAAGAATTAGCGTTTAGGTGTTGTAAGAATTTGCGTTAAAGTCAGCTTTTGTGCAGATTGTGGTGCCTTTGCCTCTCATTACTGTTTATTTTCTCATTTCAATAACTACTTTAGGTATTAACCCTACTGCATGCAGAAATTTAACTGATTTCTTCTCTTTTTTCAGTCACAATGTTCACGTTTTTCTCTGACTTACTCAATTTTAAGTTCTAAAAGTTTGTGTTAAGGTGAGTTCTGTTTCTATGTGTCTTTCCAGGCAATTGATATTGTACACATGGGTTACTGAACTACATTGCAGTAAAGTTGCGCCCTCATTACATGCATATTTGAGGAATTTGAGGGGGATTTTTGGGACTTATATTCACTTTCTTTAAAAAAAAAATTTTTTAACTTTTTTTTTTAGCTCACCTGAGCGAAGCTCAAGGGGAGCTTTACTAATCACTTTCTGTCTGGCGTCCGGCGTCCGTCGTCCGTCGTCGTCCGTCCGCCGTTAACTTTACATTATCGACTTCTCCTCCTAAACCACTAGCCCAATTTTATTCAAATGTTGGCTAAATGTTTATTACCTAATGCCAATTCAGATTTGTTCAAATGAAGTTGCCCCTCCTCCTGGGTGGTGCCACGCCCCCAAGGGGCACCAAAATCTTTGTAAATCTTCTTCTCATGAACCAGCAGTAGCAGAGACTTGATATTTGGTGTGCGGCTTCCTTTTGAGGTGTAGACTCAGATTTGTTCAAGAGAAGTTTGTGGGGCTATACTTGGCATTGTTATGAGAGGGGCAAAATTTTTTGCCCCGCCCAAAATTTCTATTTTCCAAACCGAGAGGCTGATTTGAACCAAATTTTATGTGAGGGCTTATTGGGTCATGAGTACTTGATTTATGCAAAAAAAAATTTTCCCGCAGCCCCGTGGGAACCGCAGGAGCTAAAAATAGAAAAAATTTAAAACGCCCATATCTCCAAAACTGCACGGCACTGAGAATTTTTATTTGGTGTGCAGCTTCCTTAGGACCAACAGAAAGGATTGGTAAAAAAAAATTGCCATCGGTTTTATCATAGGGTACAGTTTCGGGACTTTGAAAAAGTGCTGAGTCAGCACTTTTTAACACTGTAGGCAATGGGAAAAACATTAAAAAATCTTCTTCTCCAGATCCAGCAGGCAGAATCTTTTGATATTTGGTATGCAACATTGTAGGGTGGATCTGATTCAAGTTTGTTCAAATCGGCCCCCTGGGTTCATATTTGGGCTCAGTATAGGAGCTTGAATTCGAATTTAGTGCATTTCAGGCAAATTTCTTAAAAAATCTTCTTCTCCAGATCCAGCAGGCAGAATCTTTTGATATTTGGTATGCAATGCTGCGGGGTAGATCTGATTCAAGTTTGTTCAAATCGGCCCCCTGGATACATATTTGGGCTTACTATAGAAGCCTGAATTCGAACTTAGTGCATTTCAGGCAAATTTCTTAAAAAATCTTCTTCTCCAGATCCAGCAGGCAGAATCTTTTCATATTTGGTAAGCAACATTGTGGGGTGGATCTGATTCAAGATTGTTCAAATCGGCCCCCTGGGTTAATATTTGGGCTCAGTATAGGAGCCCGATTTCGAACTTAGTGCATTTCAGGCAAATTTCTTAAAAAATCTTCTTCTCCAGATCCAGCAGGCAGAATCTTTTGATATTTGGTATGCAACATTGTAGGGTGGATCTGATTCAAGTTTGTTCAAATCGGCCCCCCTGGGTTCATATTTGGGCTCAGTATAGGAGCCCGATTTCGAACTTAGTGCATTTAGGCAAATTTCTTAAAAAATCTTCTTCTCCAGATCCAGAAGGCAGAATCTTTTGATATTTGGTATGCAACATTGTGGGGTGGATCTGATTCAAGTGTGTTCAAATCGGCTTCCTCGATTCATATTTGGGCTCACTATAGAAGCTCGAATTGGAACTTAGTGCATTTCATGCAAATTTCTTAAAAAATCTTCTTCTCCAGATCCAGCAGGCAGAATATTTTCATATTTGGTAAGCAACATTGTGGGGTGGATCTGATTCAAGTTTGTTCAAATCGGCCCCCTGGGTTTATATTTGGGCTCAGTATAGGAGCCCAAATTTGAACTTAGTGCATTTCAAGCAAATTTATTAAAAAATCTTCTTCTCCAGATCCAGCAGGCAGAATCTTTTGATATTTGGTATGCAACATTGTGGGGTGGATCTGATTCAAGTTTGTTCAAATCGGCTTCCTAGATTCATATTTGGGCTCACTATAGAAGCTCGAATTCGAACTTAGTGCATTTCAGGCAAATTTCTTAAAAAATCATCTTCTCCAGATCCAGCAGGCAGAATCTTTTGATATTTGGTATGCAACATTGCAGGGTGGATCTGATTCAAGTTTGTTCAAATCGGCCCCCTGGATTCATATTTGGGCTCACTATAGAAGCTCGAATTCAAACTTAGTGCATTTCGGGCAAATTTCTTCAAAAATCTTCTTCTCCAGATCCAGCAGGCAGAATCTTTTGATATTTGGTATGCAACATTGCGGGGTGGATCTGATTCAAGTTTGTTCAAATCGGCCCCCTGGATTCATATTTGGGCTTAATATAGAAGCCCGAATTCGCACTTAGTGCATTTCAGGCAAATTTCTTCAAAAATCTTCTTCTCCAGATCCAGCAGGCAGAATCTTTTGATATTTGGTATGCAACATTGCGGGGTGGATCTGATTCAAGTTTGTTCAAATCGGCCCCCTGGATTCATATTTGGGCTTAATATAGAAGCCCGAATTCGCACTTAGTGCATTTCGGGCAAATTTATTAAAAAATCTTCTTCTCCAGATCCAGCAGGCAGAATCTTTTGATATTTGGTATGCAACATTGTGGGGTGGATCTGATTCAAGTTTGTTCAAATCGGCTTCCTAGTTTCATATTTGGGCTCAGTATAGAAGCTCGAATTCGAACTTAGTGCATTTCAGGCAAATTTCTTAAAAAATCTTCTTCTCCAGATCCAGCTTCAGAATCTTTTCATATTTGGTAAGCAACATTGTGGGGTGGATCTGATTAAAGTTTGTTCAAATCGGCCCCCTGGGTTTATATTTGGGCTCCGTATAGGAGCCCAAATTTTAACTTAGTGCATTTCAGGCATATTTCTTAAAAAATCTTCTTCTCCAGATCCAGCAGGCAGAATCTTTTGATATTTGGTATGCAACATTGTAGGGTGGATCTGATTGTGATTCATGAACGTATTTATTTGTAAAGTTGATAGAATCTTAGACAAAATTTGCAGAAAAGATCTACTATAGAAGGGGTGGTATCCAGGGTGAACCGTTTACCCAAATCTAGCAGTACTAATGCATTATTCACACAAATTTTCGTTCAAATTTTATGACCCCTCATTAGAACACACGCATTCAGCTCATTCCAACAAAGGTCATATGCCATGTTTTCGAGACAAAGGAATAAAAATTTTAGTTATTCATGACATTTTTAGGCAACTGTTGTCTGTTATTCACATTGCTTCATGAAATTTCAGTAGTTTTAGAAGTTACCTCAGTAATCAAGGGTTAATTCCCCTTAATTAAATGTCGCCTCTAAAAAACAACCACTTTGCATATCTTACCTTTTTACCAGCATAACTGCCAAAACTTGTCAGCATTCTTCGCAAAAATCGCTATTCAAATTTTAATTTTTGTCTCTTAAACATACATGTACTTATCGCTTGTAAATACCCCATTGGAATGAGCTTTTTGAGCTCATTCCAATGAGAGGTCACACACCATGCTTTTTGAGTCAAAAAAGCAATTTTTTTAGTTATTCCAGAATTTCGTACGTCAAACACAGCTTTATGACTTCACATTAAAATGAGCTCTCTAAGCTTGTTCCAATCAACATTCACACACTATGTCTTTCACACAAAAAATAAAATTTTCCATTTATTCAGGAACACTCTTAGCCCCCCCCCCCCCCCCCCCCCCCACACACACACACACAAACACACACACACACACACAAACACAGACACACACATCTAAAAGTTCATCAGCAAAAAAACAGTTACTTCAATTTTTAAATGCATTATAGGAACAACTTGCCTAATCAAATTTAAATACTTTTGCATCATTCTGTATCTAGAACAAACCATTTACCATATCTTTACGCAAAATTCTCCAGCATCATTCACAAAAAAACACCATTATTTATATAATCACATTTCTGTCTCAAAAATATACCTGATCTTCCCATACCCCTATTGGAATAAGCTGTTTGAGCTTGTTCCAATGATGATAAAAAAAAATAAAATTTGTGAAAATTTTTGTTTTCTTGCATGCAAATATATACATTTAGCACATGGAAGATATCCACAGTTGGGGAGAGATGTCCAAGGCTATCTCTTCACATTCCTTGTTTGTGCTTCATGCTAAACCAGTTTGTCTGCAGAGATAAATTTGCTTTATTAAAAATCATTGGAGATTGGCCACACACCAATGATTTTAAATAAAACTAATTATAGGTAACAAATGTTGAACTTCAAACAAAATCTATCACTCAACCAGTTAATGTTGATGAGACATGACATGGTGAAGGTGACCTAAAATACTTCTTAGAGTCACTTTGTCAGGTGAGCGATTAAGGCCACGTGGGGCCTCTTGTTTATTTAATACTTTCTCATACTTGTTACTAGTAACATTAAGGCTTATTTTAGTTGTTGATGTGATGTATTTTTGTTGGGACTTATAGTCACTTTTTTGAACGAATGTTTTTCCACAATTCCTCTTTAACCAATGAATGTACTTCAATTACAATTTCAGTGATTCTTCATTACATAATGCCATTTTGCACCTCCTATTTTATTTGTTTTGGATCTGATGTATTTTTATTTTGTAAAAAATAAATTTATGAAAGCCTTTCCTAATTCTTATTTATGATTTAATATCTGGCCTCACGATTCATATTCTTAATCATAAACATTTCTAAAAGAAAAAAATGCTTTTATATCCAATGATTCTATGTTGAATTGATATATAATAAATGCAGAAATATAGACTTTCCAAAGCCATCACATAAACCACATTAATCATTTGATGCCTAGTTAATGATTTATATTAACTAAATGTTAGGCATGTTACATTGGAACGACATTATCAAGCTCGAATGTAGGTGAGCGTTGGGATGTAACATCCCTCTTGTTTTACTCTATTATGGTAGTATACTGTAGGATACATGGATTATTTTTCCGGTAGTGTAGCTCAAAATTTTGGATTTTGTCCACACTTAGGCTCTATCGGGATGCCCTTGGGCTCTTAATGTTCCCTTTGGAACTTGGGCATTTTTTCAGAATTTTTTGTTTACAAAAAATATTTTGAATTTTATTGTGACTGCTATTATTCATGTATCTCAGTTATATATATATATTGTTGTGGAGTTTGGAAGACTGATATCGACTTTAGCTGATACACTCCTGCAGACTCATGTCATTCTTGTGTTTGGGATGACTAATGTTGGAGTCGGGTGTCGCGGTACGTTGTTGGTGGTAAGGTTCTGAGGATCAGGGCCTCTCACCATGTTTTAATTCATTCTTTCAGTTTCTATTTCAGAGGAACATGAACATGGTGATGATATTCCGACACCCATCCAAGTGTGCTACCGTCATCGCGCTCCGTGGAGCATATAGAGCTAGATGCAGTGCTCATTATTGCAAGAGTTAACACCTTCGGGTAAAGGTTTTAATCTCTTGCAAGCAGCTAGCTTGACCGGTGAAGCGGTACTCCATACGTAGGAGCCGTGACGCCAGGTAAGTCCGTTGCGGTCTAGGAAGTGGATTGGGTAGAGCGAGCACTATAATATAAATAGCTCACCCAGTGATGATGGAAATAGGGAGGAAACAGGGAGGAAGTTAATAAGTTCTTGTACTCAGCGAGGTCTGATAGACCGCAAGCGGGAGAGGCCCCCCTCTCTAATCTAGGAACGTCTGGGGTCAGATGTTGTTTTGAGAAACTTGCATAAGCCCGAGCATATGTCCACCCTCCACTCGGGATGCTCTGTTAGTCTGCAGCCGGGGTCGGCTTCAGTTAAGGCTTTCTCTGCTACGTTTCACAAGACCGAAATGAAGTTTTCTTGTTGCAAACTTGCACGAGATGGAGCATATGTCCGCCTGCCACTTGGGACGCTCCGTCTAGCCTGCAGCCGGGGTTGGCTTCAGTCACGTTTTCCTCCACTACGTTATTTAAGCACACAAGGCCGCATCCTATTAGGGCTGATACAGTTAACTGGTTAACCGACCAATAACCGATCACAACTCTGACCGGTCACGAAAGCCATAACCAGTTATTAACCGGTCAAAACAGCGCCATTGTTGAGTAGCAAAATGAATGCTGTTTATTCCTAAATACACGGCAGTATGAGCGTCAACTCCAAAGGAAGAACATGTCTTTTAACAATCTGTGAAACAAACAACGTTGTCAACATGTCAGTTACATTCACAATGATTCAACATCAGTACAGTCAATGTCACATTCTGGTCTCAATCATTGAATATAATGTGTTGTCCATCCAGTTATGTTGCAAAAATGAATACAGAACAGAGCATGGAATATCTCGAATTTGAAAAGCCATTTGAAACAAAATATCATACATGGATTTTTTCTGTTTCGAAATGAGTTGTTGAGGTCTCACTGCATTGATTGATTGACCTGTAAAACCTTACCTGTGTCATGAATATTGAATAAGTAAACATGTTGATCATGCTATTCTGGTGGGAAATAAATTATATTTTCTGCACCCGATTGGCGGAATCATGAATATTAAACAAGTCAACCTTACGACCTGGCTCGATCACTTCTTTATATGGCAATTTGGTGGTAAATAAATTAATAAATTATTTTTGCTATGTCTGATTGTAACTTCTAGTCACATGCCACATAATGCCTGTGTTATTATTTTTAGTTTGCAATGTGATGTGCAGTTTTACTTTACAAACCAAAAACAATAACACATTTCACTCACATATTTCGGATTATTTCCATGACAGCTATAACGTGTGTGTTTAGCATATCTGCGTTACATAACAAGGACAAGGTATGAATTGCAATTTCTTTATATCTGTGATTATATCTTTAATCAAAATCCTCTAAGTGAGAAGCCTTGGAATTCCCAAACTTTTCAAAGAAAACACGATTAATACCCTTGACCCGGTGACGTTAAGTGTAAAATTGTACCCCGCCTTTTTCCGAAAAGCTATTCACAAGACTATTCTTATTATTTAACCGCGATTAACCGATTAACCACGGTTATATATTGCGGTTAACTGGTCACGAAAATCCCGTAACCGTTTCAGCTCTACATTTTAGCTACCCGACTTCGGATATCCAGCCTGTTGCACGAAGAAGGAACCACTCTTCGCCTGTGAAGTCGGACCATCCAGTAGCTAGGGAGACGAGGCCTTAATCATCGGACGTTCGGAAAGGATCCGTTTCCGACACACTGTCCCAGGAGCAGCATGCGGTTAAGGAACGGAAGACCACTGCTCCTCAGGCTTCGATGATGCAGCCTCCCTCAGACTCAGAATCTGAGCTGTCGGACAGTGCTGGGTCAGCCCAGTCGTCCGTTCACGCAGATGCAATGGACCGAGATTTGCAACTGATTCTCTCGGATGGTGAAATGGATAAGGAAGAGGATTACCCTTCCCTTTCGGAACAGTACATGGTTGCGATGGCTTTCATCCATCAATACTACCCTGATTTTGTTCCGCTGAATCAGAATGCTGCGACGACAAGAGAGAAACCGCTGGCGTCTTTAGGTGCAGACTTTATCCGGACAAAGGAGGAAGTCCTTTCTTTTCCAGTTCAGTTTATGCAGGTATTGCAGGCTTTCGGCCATATAGACTGTGCTGTATTTATCCTCTTGAGTGCGAGGAAGAAGGCGGTTTCTTATCTTCATCTTCCGTATACATACTGTTTTTTGGACCACGTTCATTTAAAAACGATCGGGGAAGATGTTCAGAGAGTTTTGCGTTCGGATGAGCAGGCCGTGGATCTAGAGGTATCCTTACCTGTATCATTCACTATTTGCTCAGACAATTGAGATGGCAATTTCTTCAAATAGAGCGAATTTGGAGTGTTATGTCTTACGCAGATCACCTTACAAGAGGTATGGCGCAACGTCTCAAGGGAAAGGAATTTGAGGATGTTCATACCTCTCTTAGAGTTCTTTCCAGGGCAATTATGTATACCACGTATAACTCCGCCCTAACAGTGGCTAATCTGGAGTTAATCAGACGTGATGCTGCCCTTGCGTCATCATCACTGATAAGATGACAAGGTGAAAAGCTCTCTCCGAGTCGCTCTGGTTTCCACACATTTTATTTTCGACGACTAGCTTTCGTTAGTCTATGAACAGGCTACTAAGAAAGCATCTACTGCTCTGCTTTTGAAGTCAGTGTATCAATGACCCACTTCAGCAGCAAGAGTAAGGAGGGCATTCCAGACAAAAAATTGTCAAAAGGCAACTCCCCACGAGGGTACAAGAAACCCTCTTATAATTACTCTGGAGGTCGTCAGTGTAGCGACTCGGGAAAGGGGCCTAGATCTAGGGTCAGAAGCCCCTAGGCCGACTAGATGAGGTTTTTCGTGGGGAGGACGTGGTTCCTCCTCCCATAAGCCCCGCAGGTCATACAGGTGATCCTTTAGACCTCTATTGCTGGCCAGTTGGCGGAAGGTTGTCAAGCTCAGCAAAAAACTGGATAATAATCACGGAAGATCAGTGGGTGAGAAATGTAGTCTCAGACAGCTTACGGCTATCATTCCGAGCAAAACCCCCACTAACAAGTTGTCCGCGTTGGACAAATCTTCCATCAAATTCTTGCATAAGAAAGTTTCTCCTACCGGAGGTATAAGCTCTCTTATCCAAGGAAGCAATACAGGGCATTGAGAATCAGAATTCTCAAGATTTTTACATTTACAGTCACCTGTTCCTCATACCGAAGCCAGACAGCTCGTTCCGACCTGTAATAGACTTGAGCTGGATTCGGTCGGTAAAAGCGAGCTTTCGAGTGATTGACTATGCGGCAAGCATAGATCTAAGGATGCATACTTTCATGTCCTGGTACATCTGGCATTATAAAAGTACCTGCGGTTCGCCGTACAAGGGAAGGTGTATCTGTTCAGAGCAATATGCTTTGGTCTGAATCTGGCCCCCTGAGCGTTCACTCGAATAATAATGAACTCGGTAAGGTCATTCGTCTGCGGTAACGTTGGCTTACTTGGACGACCTTCTACAGGGATACGGCAACAGAATTGTTCTTCAGAACGATTTTCAGAGTCTGCTTCTATTACTCCGACGTCTCGGTTTCATCGCAAACAAGAAAAAGTCGGATCTAGCTCCGTACAAGTCGTCTACTCACTTGGGGATGAGCTTTGAGACTCACAACAATCTGGTACGCCTGCCGTTACCCAGAGCAAAATTAGTCAGTTGTTATCCTCGCATTTGTCTACACTCAGATGCATTAATAGTGAGGGAATTCATGCGACTGTTGGAGCTGTGCGGAGCGGCAGTGAATCTCATTCCGATGGGTCGTCTGCACACACGTCCCCTCCAGATATTCTTTACTCAGAACTGGAGTGTGAAGATGCTTTCGCTTGAACCAGTATTGTTTTAACGGAACTAGTAAAACAAGGGTTCAGATTTGGGCAGATATTCAGTGGTTGACTCAGGGAGTTCCACTGCAACTGCCGGATCCGGCTTTCACGATTATGATGGATGTGAGTGAGACGGGTTGGGGCGCAACCCTAAGTCCCGCAGTCTTGAAGTGTCAGGGTCTTTGGGACCCTCGGTTCCAGGAGAATCACATAAACATCAAGAGATGATGTCAATGTAGCTAGCACCACAACATTGGATTCACATAATAACGGACGTCTATGTTCAGTTTGGTCGTACAACTCGACAGTAGTAGCATACATCAGGAACCAGGGTGGCACCCATTCATTTCCGTTATGCCAACTAACGGAGAAAATTTTCCTTTACATCATGGATCATCATGTTCATCTTTCTATCCGTCATATATCGGGTCGTCTGAACGTACTAGCAGACTCGCTCTCTCGGAAAGGTCGCCTGTTGCAATTGGAGTGGACGCTCAACAAGCGAGTATGTGGGCAGATTTGCTACCAGAGGGATCGCCCCATGATAGATCTGTTTGCGACACACCAGAACAATCAGTTACCATCGTTCATGTCACCATGCCCAGACCATTGAGCATATTCAGTAGACACTCTGCTGATCTCATGGGGATGAATGATAGAATACACGTATCCCCCAATTCAGTTGATTCAGTAGATTATGTTTAAGATCAAACAGTCTCATTGAGAATCCTACAAGTAGCACCTCTGTCGTCACAGAAACCTTGGATCAGTCTTCTCAAGTGTCCTTTATGGGACGTTCCCCAGAAGTTTCCTCCTCGAGAGGACCTTCTTTATCAGGGGAAGTTTTTGGTCTTCACTCCCTTCTCTGCCCATAGTGGCATAATGGAGTCGGTTAGACATGAGGGAACCATTGCGGTTCCTATATTATTTTATGACTAACACAAGAACGATTAAGTAATGCGGGTGAGGAGGGTTCGATATGACTTTGAATCCCCCCTCCCCCCCCCACCGTCAATGTGTTTAGAGGCGATTACCAGGCAAGACGTAGTTTTCTTCCTGCAAGCCTCGTATGAGTTTAAATGCATACATGCATTTCTTCACTTCTCGATTGGCGGCTGGGTCCTGTTCTATGGTGACTTCAGGGGCGCATCCACTTTTTAGTTGGTTGGTTTCCTGTGATTATTCATCTATATGTCATATGCGAGCGCATAATTCATCATAAATAATTGCTAGTCTTTGGGTACCTCTGAGGCTGCATAACCAGTTAGCTGGTATTCAAATGATTCCATGCAGGATTTTAATGCTCACGCGCATAATAATTATTAGGCTGATGCTTTATTGTATGTTATGGACCTTAAAAATTATGAATTATTTCGGGGACGGTCCGTGTCGGAGCCTGTTAATCATACCTACTTCCATTTCTAGATCCAGGTTTCTATTAATGTTCGGTACTCAACTTGTATATTCGCACGTTTATAGTGTCATAGATATCGGATAGTACACGTAGGGGAGTGTTGTTACTGGAATTTATTGTACACCTGAATGGGGGTCGCCTGTGGGTTACCTCAGAAGTGTGTTCACTCTCCAGAGATCGTTCATTGAGGTTCGATTGGACATGTGGTATATATTATATCACTGGTTTTCAACCTATCTATGTATGCTGTCTCCAGTGTATGTTATATAGTGGGCAATATTAATTATCGGGATCGTCGCTATAGCCTTAACTTCTGAAGTGGCATTAAGCACCATTTATTAGTCCCCTACCAGCATCGCCGGAGGGGACTCAAGGTTTGCACTCTGTCCATCCATCAGTCTGTCAGTCACACTTTAGTTTTCCGGTGTTTTTTTGGAAACGCTTCAACGGAATGATTTCATTTTTGGTAAACTACTATAGAACGATGACTTACAGATCAAGTTTGAGTTTCATGCTGATTGCATTATTCTTGTCTGAGTTACGGCTCTTGGAAATATGGGAAAAAGCACCAAAATATCAGTATTTTTATACTGTACCAATGACCCAGACATAGCTGGTGCTAACTCTTAAAATATAGGGCCAAACACAAATTTTGCCCCCCAATCCCCAAAATTTGCATCTAAAACTAAAGAAAACATGTCCTGAAAGGCCCTCCACACTTCGCCCCTACTGCGCATGCGCAGTGTCAAGGACGTTCCGAAATTGGCGCCATTAATCATTCTAAGTTTGGCCCTTCATCAGTTAACATCTGACTGATCTTTGTGCTTATAAATCTCAGTTTAAATGATGCCAGACACATAAATATTAGTGAAATGGTGATTCTAAGGAGGATAGAGAAGGAGGAGAGGAAAAGAATGTGTGACAGAATATTATCAGGGCTGTAACTTAAAATTTTTTAATGAAATTATGTTAAGTTACCTATTTTCAAGGCAGCAGCCATTTTGTTGTCATTCTGATTATTTAGTTACACTGTTTTTTTAAGTGTTTTCCTCTCTCCCTGTCCTTTAAGTTCCCCCTTGCTATTCTCCCATGCTTTTGGCATAGTTTTTGTAATTATTATTACTAAATTTTCTTGGGAGTTTTAGCTGAATAACAGAATGAATTCTGTTCTTTCCCCATGTTTACGTCTTCACCTACGGGTGGTTAGGCGTTGTGTTCTGCATCTACCATCTGATGTTCTGCAGTTTCTTCCCTGGAAGTCTCTGTTTTGCATCAGATAGTGTATTTTTGGTAACTGATTTCGGGCCTGGGTGCCTGGAGTCTTATTTTAGTGTTTTTACACTCATTGTTTACATTTACAACAGCCCTCTGTGTGAGGGGGGGATTTCTAAAAAATAATATCTGGATGTTATTTTAATCATAACTAGATACATTATTATTGTTCGTAAGTGTTGAATAAATTGTTTAAAATATTTTTAAAATTTTTGTCCACACTTAGGCTTGGGATCCATTGGGGCTCAACGTTACTTTTCAGAAACTTGGGCTGTTCTGAAAAAATATTTTTTCAAAATATTTTGATTTCAGTTATTTTTTCTATATTAATGGATCATATTATTATTATGTATTTTGATTGCCAGGGGTTAATGCGAGTACCAGGACTTGTTTTCTTTTCACATTGAAAGGATATTGATCAATTGTTTTAAGAGGAAGTCTTCCTCTGACTTTATTATCATTCTATATGTGGTCAGTGTACTCGCATTAACTCCTGTTCTGTATCGTATGATTTCGATGACAATATGGGAAGCGTATGTCACGGTATGTTGTTGGGGATTTGGACACTCCGGTCCTTTCCCCGCAGGGTCACTCTACTTTATCAATTTCTATTTCAGATGATCAAGATTAGGGTGATGTATCTGTGATGTCTTCCAACAGTGTGCCTCCGTCGTCACAATTAATGAAGGGCTAGCGGAAAAGTGCTCATGTAAATACGCCAATTGCCTAAGAGGACCCTAGTAGGTTCGACAGCCTTTGACGTCCGCTAGCTCGCCCGGTGTAGCGTCCATTCACCGAATGGTTCGGCAGCCGGGTTCGTCCGTTGCGGTCTAGAAGGAATTTTGGGGTGATGCGAGCACTATAAATTAACCTAATGCACACCCAGTGACGGCGGATCGGAGGGAGAACGCAGGAAGCCTTTTAGTCCGATTCATAGCTCGTTCCGGTCCATCCGGACGGCAAGCGAGAGAGGCCCCTCTCTCGTTCAACAACATCTGGCCCCAGATGTTGTGGTACAAAATGTGTCGTAAGCGGAGCATACGTCCATCGCTCGGGACGCTCCGTTGTATAGGCAGTCCGCTGAGACTGCTAAGGCTTCCTCTTCTCGTCAGCGCACACGACCGCACCTTGGCTGCGTGACCGCCGATATATTACCAGCTTCGCCGATCAAGGATTCTTCGGCGACCAGGTCACACCATCCGGTAGCCAGGGACACAAGGCCTGCAGACTCCGGACGTTCGCATAGGAAGTGTGCGGGAGTCAACGTACACGGAGCTTCCGGCGGCAATGCATCGTAAGACCGCTACTGCACAGGCCTCGGGAACGGACGTGCTTTCCTTAATAGCACAGTTTATCGCAGCATCCCAGCATCAACTGAATCTGTCGCATATATTTTATCCGACGATGCTGGGTCGGGACGCTCCGCGGAAGCAGGTACGGACGTCCGAAAGTTTCATCCGGTCCGACGGGATACCGAAAGGGATTCGGAGGATTTCGAGCTTTCCCTTTCGGAACAACATATGCTGTTGTGTATGTCATCTGACTTGGTCTTCTACAGCTTCTTTCGTCGGACCAGAATGCTGCGATGCCGGATAAGAAACTGATAGCGTCGGTGGACTTAGAAATTTTTGGTTCGGTTCAGGGGCATCGTCCCTCAGTTCCGACATAGTCCAATAATGTCACACAAACTTTCGAATTATTGAACGACGCTATATATATTATTATTTTATGCTTGCTAACCAAGCATTTCTGGTTTCTTGTTCGAAGAGTTATGGAGATGTCTTTCAAAAGTGTGCCTCTGTCGTCATAGTTAATGAAGAGTTAGCGGCAATAAGTGCTCATGGAATATGTCTATCGCCTACGGAGTGACATTCGCTAGCTCACCCGGTGTAGCGTACATTCATCGAATGGTTCGGCTGCCGGGTTCGTCCGTTGCGGTCTAGGAAGGAGATTTGGGTGATGCGAGCACTTTAATTACTTTAGTACTCACCCAGTGACGGCAGATTGAGGACAGATCGGAGGAAGCCTGTTAGTCCGGTTCCTGGCTTGTCCAGGTCCGTCCGGGCTGTGAGCGAGAGAGGTCCCTCTCTCGCCCAACAACATAGGGGACCGCATGTTGTGGTTCAGATATTTTACATTCGGAGCATATGTCCGTTGGTCGGGACGCTCCGTTATATTGACAGTCCGAGAGACTGTCTGTAATGCTTCCTCATCCTCACAGCAGGGCACACGACCGCACATTGGCTACGTGACCTCGAGTATCCGATCAGTTTCGGCATTCAGTGATTCCACGGCGAATAGGTCGCGCCATCCGGTAGCCAAGGGACACGAGGCCTATACACTCCGTTCGCTCGCATATTGGTAGTATGCACGGGGTAACGATCACGGAGCTTCCAGCGGCAATGCATCGTAAGACCGCTTCTCCTCAGGCCTCAGTGACGGACGTGCTATCCGAGTTAGCACAGTTGTTTCGCAGCATCCCAGCAATTGACAGTTTCTCGGTCGAATCAGGAATTATCCGACGGCGCTGGGTCGGTGCGGTCCGCGGTTGCATCAGGTACGGACGACCGAACGCTTTATAGGGTCCGACAGGATGGCGAAAGGGATTCGAAAGATTTCGAGTTTTCCCTTTAGTAGTATCGGAAGATGCCTTTCATATCTTCTGGCATTATCTTCCAGTGATTATTATTTCGGACTTCATTGCTGCGATCTTGGATAAGAGACTTATAGCGTCATTGGACTCGGATTTTTCGATCGGTTCAGGGACATTGTCCCTGACTTACCGACGCAGTCCAATATTGTCATTACAACATGTGTTTTATTTTTCGACGCTATATATATATATACAAGCCTGCTACTAAGCATGATAGTTTAGTTTCTTGTCCGCGTTGCTCATTTCTGCCATTTTATCATTTATACAAATAGTTTATTTTGGCAGAGCAGGGCATACCGAGAGTTCATATGCGTCTAGACGGTGTGATTAAAGACTGCATATATTCTTTTTCGCCGTTTATGTCTTTTCCAATTTCAATGTTGGGAACGACATTATGTATAGTAGACTTAACTTAGACGCTTTATTATACGTAATCCGCCTTACTGAGGCGTTATCATTACGTCTTCAAGAAAAGATTTACGGGATATTATTCTCAATGTAATTTCTTTTGAGGGCAGTAGTTTGTTCACGTATAACTCCGCCCTTCAGTGGCTGATTGGAGTTAGTTAGACGTGACGCAGCCCTAGCTACATCCACACGCGTGGATAGTAAGGTTAAGAACTCTCTCAGAGTCGCTTCGTTCTCGGAGGAGCTTCTCTTCGACGGCAACTTTTCGGCAATCCATGAATTGCTCGATTTACACGTTCTCTTGTCTATCTAGTGTTACAAGAGATTCAGACTGGGGCAAACATTCGGTGGTTGACTCAGAGAGTGCCGCCGCAGTTGCCGGACCCGAGTGTGGCTGTTATGACGGTTGCCAGTCAAACAGATTGGGATATAATACTGATCCCTACGGATTCGAAGTGCCAGGGTCTTTGGGTTCCGCAGTCTTTTAGCAATCAGTTTTCTTCCGCGGAATAATGTTTTTTAGGCTTGCTTTATGTCATTGCATGAACATTATTCAGAAACGCATGCCCAAATTCCTGTCCTTTAATTCGACAGTAGTGGCGTATCTCCGGAACCAGGGAGGCACTCTTTCGTTTCCGTTATTCAATTTAATGGAAAGAATCCGTCTGTTGGTTATAGTACACCAAGTTCAGTTTTGGTCCGTCATATTCCGGGTCGTCTGATTGTTTTATCGGACTCCTGTTCTCTTACGGGTCGCTTGTTGCTGTCAGAATGGACTCTCAACAAACAAGTATTCAATCAGATTTGCTATCTATGGGAGCGCCCAATGCTGATTATTTATGACACAGCTTGCTAATCAATTGCAGACGTATGTGTTGGCTTGTCCAGATCTCTGAGCTAATATTGTTAACGCTCTATTGATCTATAGGACGGAATGATAGGATACGCGTATCCTCCGGCGCTGTTGTTTTAGCAGGTATTGCTAAGATAAACAACCACAATACATTTCTGTTGATAGCATCTCTATCTTCACAGAGATCATGAGTAATTTACTCTCTTGTCTACTGTGGGTCTTAACGTGAAATCTTCCTCTATGTGAGGATCTTTTTCACTGGGTAAATCGTGTCATCTTTATCACAACCAGCAAGGTCGCAACCTTCATGTATTCTGTTGTGTGGTCCGTATTGCATTGTAAGCACTGTACTGGACGAGCTTTGGACACGATTTCTTACTATAGGAGATCCTCTTCTTCGCTATTCTATGCGGCTAAAGTGGAGGCTCTTCCGTCGTGGTGTAGGGATCTTTATGTTCATATTGTTGATCCCTCCATACTACTCATTGCTATTTTTTAGTATACTTGTTTCACAAGATCTACTGCAGCCTGTTATTATTTAGGTTATAGGTTTATGTTACCTCATACCTATGCACTCTACGATAGTTTACAATTGAGTCTTTTGTCTCTTTATCTAAGTCAGTTAGTAACTTTTGATAAATAGACTTAGAATCTTTAGATTAAATTCCTATACGGATTTTAACTTCGGTTCTTATTTAGCTAAGTATTCATTTGAGCCTCTGGAAACAGTAGTTTTCAAATTCTGACCTTTTAGACAGTAATTCTGTTGGTTTCTCTTTTACTGTAGAGTCAGTGAGTTTCATGCACTATCGATGGATGATTTTCACTTTCATAGTTTCGGAATCAATACTTCCGTTACTATTTAGGTTGGATTGTTGCATAAGAGTTAAGCTCCTATTATCCGGAACCTATTATTTTAAGGTCCTTCCGTCTTCGTATGGGCATAGGCCTTTACTCTTTCCGGGTACAGTTTATGTATTTATAAACAGATATCTGTTTATTACTATGGGCGTAAGCTTCTTCTGTCTTTGATGTCTAGTAGAAGGACGTTACGCTCCATTTTATTGTTAATGGATTCTATTAACTATCGGTACTGCTTATCGTATATCATTGACTTAGCAGTTGTGCTTAAGATTTCGGCTCATGAAGTAAGAGTTCTTCTACTTCTTGGGCTTACATTAATAGTGTCGCTATTATAGATTTTTGAAGGCCGCTCATTGCGCTCAGCCATCCACATTCATGAATTTTATCTCAGAAATATCGAGTCCATTTCTGGAGGCCTCTGTTGTTAGGTCTATTATCTACTGCTCAGAATGTCATTCACTTAACAGTTGCTACTATAGCTAGGTAGGCTGTCTGTTTCGGCAGTGTCTCCGTTCGGCTGCCCTCTTCGCTCTGGGCTATTTGACCCAGGGCAAGAAAAAGGGGGGGGGGGGGGGGAGGGTGTTCCCTTGGGTCACCTGTTTTACTATGAAAACAAGGGGATACCTCCTCCGGAGTTAGTAATTCTGAGCTGTTATTGGGATGGTTGTTTAGTGAGAAGTTTAGGTTTTTAAAATTCATTCAAGTCTTAGTTTTTAAAGTATAGCTTTTGAATATTGCATATGTCAACGGACATGATTATGCAATCCTCAGACACTTTTAGGAGTATAAGAGTCTCTATTCTCTAGACTTACTTTATTTATTGGCTTACTTTAAAAATTATTACTATAAGGATTATATTGGATATTAATAGAGAACATGGATGTATGAAGCTCAATTTTGGAAGGTGTTGTATCTTTCTAATTTATCATAAATAAGAAAGATACATGTAAGGCCTATTACTTCTTTTTCCCTACAGGGGATGACTCTATTTTATTTTATTGAGCGTATTCCATTTTGCTCTATGTCCTTGGCCCTCCAGCCTTTTTACTATTCAGCTATGTCTGGGTCATTGGTACAGTATAAAAATGTTAAAAAATTTATAGTAATTTATATATTTTTTATACTTACCAATGACCCAGACGGGGATGGCCCTCCCAGGAGTTGGGAACTCTTGCCTCCCCGCTGAGTACATAGCGCTTACCAGGCACTGGTTATTAGAATGATTAATGGCGCCAATTTCGGAACGTCCTTGACACTGCGCATGCGCAGTAGGGGCGAAGTGTGGAGGGCCTTTCAGGACATGTTTTCTTTAGTTTTAGATGCAAATTTTGGGGATTGGGGGGCAAAATTTGTGTTTGGCCCTATATTTTAAGAGTTAGCACCAGCTATGTCTGGGTCATTGGTAAGTATAAAAAATATATAAATTACTATAAATTTTTTAACTTTCCAGAGTTTTTTTGGAAACGCTTCAACGGAATGATTTCATTTTTGGTAAATTACTATAGAACGATGACTTACAGATCAGGTTTGAGTTTCATGCTGATTGCATTATTCTTGTGTGAGTTACGGCCCTTGGAAATATGGAAAAGCACCAAAATATCAGTTTTCCGGAGTTTGTTTGGAAACGCTTCAACGGAATGATTTCATTTTTGGTAAACTACAAAAGAACGATGACTTACAGATCAGCTTCGAGTTTCCTGCTGATTGCATTATTCTTGTGTGAGCTATGGCCCTTGGAAATATGGAAAAGCGTGAAAATATCAGTTTTCTGGACTTTTTTGGGAAACGCTTCAACGGAATGATTTCATTTTTGGTAGCCTACTATAGAACGATGACTCACAGATCAAGTTTGAGTTTCATGCTGATTGCCTTATTCTTGTGAGAGTTATGGCCCTTGGAAATATGGAAAAGTGCCAAAATATCAGTTTCCCGGACTTTTTCTGGAAACTCTTCAACGGAATGATTTCATTTTTGGTAACCTACCATAGAACGATGACTTACAGATCAAGTTTCATTTACACTCTGTCCATCCATCCGTCAGTCTGTCAGTCAGTCTGTCGGTCATACTTTAGTTTTCCGGACTTTTTTTTGGAAACGCTTCAATGGAATGATTTCATTTTTGGTAACCTACTATAGAACGATGACTTACAGATCAAGTTTCATTTGCACTCTGTCCATCTGTCAGTCAGTCTGTCAGTCATACTTTAGTTTTCCAGACTTTTTTTTGGAAATGCTTCAACCGAATGATTTCATTCTTGGTAACCTACTATAGAACGATGACTTACAGATCAAGTATGAGTTTCATGCTGATTGCATTATTCTTGTGTGAGTTATGGCCCTTGGAAATATGGAAAAGTGCCAAAATATCAGTTTTCTGGACTTTTTTTGGAAATGCTTCAACGGAATTCATGCTGATCACATCTGGGTTATAACATTTGTATAATTATTAATGCTCATTAGTCCGGTAGGGGACATTGTATTGCTTCAGCGATATGTGTACTCTTGTTATTAATAAATTAATACCTGAGTGCCTGTTCGACGAATATTTGTATTGTTTTTTGGTACCGCTTTTACTGATTCCAGAGCGCTCCCCTCTTTCTTTTTGAAGATTCCTTCAAAAGAAAAGGGGGGGGGGGGATTTTTTACCTCTCCTCCGGCTTAATAAGTATGTAACTATGAGTGAAGCTGTTTTGTCTGTAATTATATCCTGCATACAGCTGGAGTTTTATTAGCTCACCTGACTGAAAGTCAGGGTGAGCTTTTCTTATCACTCTTCGCCCGTCGTCCGTCGTCCTGCGTGAAGGTGGTGTTTGAGCCTCTTTCTCCTAAACCACTGGCCACATTTTAATTAAATTTCATGTAAGTGGTGGTTATATAGGGGCATTTTGATTTTTATCCAAATTAGGTTTCGGCTCACATTGAGCAGAGGTGTGGGGAAAAAATGGCCAAATTTTTTGAAAATCTTCTTCTAATGAACTACCAGTAGCAGAGACTTGATATGTGGTATACAGAGTCCTTTTGAGGTTTAGAATCAAGTTTGTTCAAGAGAAGTTTGTCGGGCATTATTTGCCTTCGTTATGGGAGGGGCAAAAATTTTGGCCACGCTTTAAATTTCTATTTTATGAACCGTGAGGTCGATTTGAACCAAATTTGATATGAGATGATAATGGATCATAAGTAGTTGATTGATGCAAAAAAAAAATTTCTCATTGCCCTGTGGGAACCTCGGGAGCTAAAAATAGGAAAAACCTTAAAACTGCCATATCTCCAAAACTACACGGCACAGAGAATTCTTATTTTCTATAAAGCTTACTTTTATCCAGTAGAATAGAATGGTTAAAAAAAATCCCTATCGGTTTGATCACAAGGTACTTTTTTCAGGACTTTGAAAAAGTGCTGAGTCAGCACTTTTTAACACTGTAGGCAATGGGAAAAACATTAAAAAATCTTCTTCTCCTGATCCAGCAGGCAGAATCTTTTGATATTTGGTATGCAACATTGTAGGGTGGATCTGATTCAAGTTTGTTCAAATCGGCCTCCTGGATTCATATTTGGGCTCAGTATAGGAGCCCGATTTCGAACTTAGTGCATTTCAGGCAAATTTCTTAAAAAATCTTCTTCTCCAGATCCAGCAGGCAGAATCTTTTGATATTTGGTATGCAACATTGTGGGGTGGATCAGGTTCAAGTTTGTTCAAATCGGCTCCCTAGATTCATATTTGGGCTCACTATAGAAGCTCGAATTCGAACTTAGTGCATTTCAGGCAAATTTCTTCAAAAATCTTCTTCTCCAGATCCAGCAGGCAGAATCTTTTCATATTTGGTATGCAACATTGCGGTGTGGATCTGATTCAAGTTTGTTCAAATCGGCCCCCTGGATTCATATTTGGGCTTACCATAGAAGCCTGAATTCAAACTTAGTGCATTTCAGGCAAATTTCTTAAAAAATCTTCTTCTCCAGATCCAGCAGGCAGAATCTTTTGATATTTGATATGCAACATTGTGGGATGGATCTGATTCAAGTTTGTTCAAATCGGCTTCCTAGATTTATATTTGGGCTCACTATAGAAGCTTGAATTCGAACTTAGTGCATTTCAGCCAAATTTCTTAAAATATCTTCTTCTCCAGATCCAGCAGGCAGAATCTTTTCATACTTGGTAAGCAACATTGTGAGGTGGATCTGATTCAAGTTTGTTCAAGTCGGCCCCCTGGGTTTATATTTGGGCTCAGTATAGGAGCCCAAATTTGAACTTAGTGCATTTCAGGCAAATTTCTTAAAAAAATCTTCTTCTCCAGATCCAGCTGGCAGAATCTTTTGATATTTGGTATGCAGCATTGTGGGATGGATCTGATTCAAATTTGTTCAAATAGGCTCCCTAGATTCAAATTTGGGCTCACTATAGAAGCTTGAATTCGAACTTAGTGCATTTCAGGCAAATTTCTTTGAAAATCTTCTTCTCAAGATCCAGCAGGCAGAATCTTCTGATATTGGGTATGCACCATGCTTAGGGGGGTGAGATTCAAATTTGTTCAAGCCAATTCCCTGGGTTCATATTTGGGCTCACCGTGGTAGCCCGAATTATAACTTAATTCAAAATTAGGAATTTTCTTTAAAAATCTTCTTCAGATCCAGGAGTCAGAATGTTTTGATATTTGGTATTGCAGCATCCTTAGGGGGGTGAGATTTAAATTTGTTCAAGCCATGTACCTAGGTCCATATTTGGACTCACTGTGGGAGCCCGAATGATAACTTAGTTCAAAATGAGGAATTTTCTTTAAAAATCTTATTCAGATCCATCAGTCGGATTGTTTTGATATTTGGTATGCAGAATCCTTAGGGGGTGAGATTCAAGTTTGTTCAAGCCATGTCCCTAGATCCATATTTGGACTCACTGTGGGAGCTCGAATTGTAACTTAGTTCAAAATGAGGAATTTTCTTTAAAAATCTTCTTCAGATCCAGCAGTCGGAATGTTTTGATATTTGGTGTGCAGCATCCTTAGGGGGGGGGGGGGGGGGGGGGGGGGGGGGGGTGAGATTCAAGTTTGTTAAAGCCAAGTCCCTGGGTTCATATATGGGCTTCCTGTCAGAGCCTGAATTATAACTTCGTTCAATATGAGGAATATTCTTTAAAAAATCTTTTTTTTTTCAGATCCACTGGTCAGAATCTTTGGATATTTGGTTTTAGCTTTTCTTAGGAGGAGCAGATGCAACTTGTTGAAATCAATTCTCTGGGTTGATATGTAGGCTTCGATGTCAGGTGAGTGCCCTCAGGTCCCTTGGGGCCTCTTGTTGTATATGGCATATGTTTGTGGGGGATATTCTCTCATTCTCAAATACGCCATCCTAATTTTTGGGGCTTAGTCCGGGCTGGCCTTAAAAATTGGGAACTCGTTACATCCATTTATCATAGTCTTCATGCTAAGTATACGGAATTACTTGACCTGGGCTCATTTTGTATGATATGTCTTCTCTATTACTGTGTAGAGAGACATACATGTAATTCCTAATAATTTTAATTTCATTTCACCGTGGATTACAGGATTGGAACTATTTTGATCTACTAATTCTGAAGTCCTAGGCTCTCCACCTTTTTGTGATTCAGCTAGTCTGGGCCATTGGTTTACAGTGTAAAAATATTATAAATTTAAAGTAATTTGTATATTTTTATACTTACCAATGGCCCAGACAGAGATGGCCCTCCCATGAGTGGGCACTCATACCTCCCCGCTGAATTTTTATGTAGTACTTTCTTCTACAAAGAATGATGTTGGTGCCAATTCCAGTCACTTCCTGATGTCTGCGCATGCACAGAGAGTAAATGTATGGAGGGCCAGATAGGACTTTTAATTTTCGCTTTTACAAGCAAATTTTGGGGATTGGGGAGTTCAAAATTTGTGTTTGGCTCTTAATAACTTTGAGTTAAGCACCAACTAGTCTGGGCCATTGGTAAGTATAAAAATATACAAATTACCTTAAATTTATAATTTTCACTTTATTCAAAACAACTTGCCTCACCCTATAGGGAACGGGTGGGTGAAAATGCTTCCTAATTTTTAAAAATCTTCTTCTCATGACCCGATGGGTACAGCGACTTGATATTTGAAATTGAGCTTTCTTTTGAGGCTTAGAATAAAGTTTGTTCAGACGATGTTTGTAGGGGAATATTTGCCTTTGTAATGGGAGGGGTAAGATATTCCTCCCCCCCCCCCACACACACACATCCCCCCCCTCTCAAATGTCTCTTTGAACCGATGAGCTGATTTGAACCAAGTTTGGTACATTTATGTGGTATTAATGAGTCAAAAGTATTTGATTATTGCAAAGAGCTAAAAACAGAAATATTTTAAATGCCAATATATTCCAAACTACATTGAACCGAGAACCGTTGTTTGGTATGAAACATTCTTAGGAATAGTAGAATCAAATGGTGAAATAAAATTGCCTTTGGTTCTGTAATAGTGTACATAGGACATAGGAGGAATTCAGTCAGCATATTTACAAAAGTTAAAAAAATCTTCTCCTGGACCCTCGATCAGAATCTTTTGATATTTGGTATACAGCATCTATGGGTGGAGGCAGGGCATGTCAGATGCAAGTTTGTTAAAATTAAGCCCCTCAGTTCATATTTAGGCTCCATACAGGTGCCCAAATTTTAACTTTGTGCAGTTTGAGATTATTCTTTAAAGAATCTTCTTCTCCAGAACTACCAGTCAGAACCTTTTGATATTTGGTATTCAACATTGTTAACAGGGGTCAAATTCCAATTTGTTCAGTTCATGTCCCTCACTTAACCCTTTACCCAACGCAGACGATATCAAAATTTATTATTTTAAATACCATTTTTTCAAATTTTTCCACAAATCTCAACAAAACCATATCATGTGACCCCTCGTTGGAACGAGCTCGACGAGCTCGTTCCAACGAGGGGTCACATGATATGGTTTTGTTGAAAGTTTTTGAAAAATAATATTTTTTCAACTGCTGAATTTGCATATTACGTGGGCGGATGCGGGCAATTCGTTAGGTAAAGGGTTAATATTTGGGCTCCCTATGGGAGCCTGAATTTTAACTTAGTGCAATATGAGGAATAATCTTCAGGGGAATAATCTTTAAAAAATCTTCTTCAGATCCACAAGTCAAAATCTTTTGATATTGGGTATACAGCATCCTTAAGGAGGTCAGATCCAAGTTTGTTCAAATCAGGCCCCCCAGGTTAATATTTGGGCTCCCTGTGGGCACCTGAATTTGAACTTAATGCAATATGGGGAAAATTCTTGAAAAATCTTCTCCAGAACCACCAGGCAGAATCCTCTGTTATTTGATATACAACATCCTTAAGGGGATCAGATTCAAGTTTGTTCAAATCAAGTTCTTGGGTTGAAAATTGGGGCTCCCCATGGGAGCCTGAAGTTTAACTTAGTGCAGTATTGAGAAAATTATTTAAAAATCTTCTCCAGAACCAATAGTCAGAATCCTTCAGTATTTGGTGTACAACCCTTAGGGGTGGGAGAGGGTCATATTCAAGTTTGTTCAAGTTAAGTCCCTAGATTGATATTTGGGATCCCTAGTTTTGCATTACTGGAAATCTGGGCATTATTCTATGGTAGCATCTCAATACTTGAAAAAATCATCTGACATGGTCAACAGAGCTATAAATAATTACATGACTTCCTTACTTCTTTAAACACCTTTGTCAGGTGAGTGCCTCAGGCCTTGGGACCTCTTGTTTAAAAACAATTCAGAGAATAAGAAGAATGAATTGTTTCTTGGTAATTTGTTTTCTCTTGCTTGATTTTTTTTTGTACAGAAATGAATTAAAAAATGGGACATTTATTTGTGATGTCAGGTGGATACAGATAATCAGTTTTGACTCAATGGGCCTGTATTTTGTTGTTTTGTATACTGAGTTTTGGGTTTATAATTATTTGTTACTTCCTTCTTCCTACATCATCAAAAATAGCATCAAGTTCTTGTGATAACAACACAGTATAAAGGGATATGTGAAGTAAAATGTCCTGTATAGAAGAGAATTTTTAACGTCAGCTACATGATTATTTTTCTATTTGCGCAACAAAAAACCCTGCTATTTTTTTTATTTTTGTACTCTTGCATCCCATTTTCTCTAAGTGATCAAGTGACTCCAAGGGCTGGGAAAAAAGAGATTCTATACATGACTGCTCATGTGGAATAGGAGAAATCTCACTCCAGGGTTTAAGCAGGGAATTTCTTTTTAAACAGCATGACTAGACTGCTTGAAACACTTTCAGCTAAATTGACATATTGTTACACAAACAAAATTGGTCAGATTAATGAGTTTCTTAAAGGTAGCAAGGGTACTAACTCCACACAAGCAGACTAACATTGGTTGAAGACAGGTGCACCATCGATGCGCATTACACCTTAGTACACAGCTCCATTGTGCCCCCACATGGGCATTTGGGATTAAGTGCCTTGCCCGAGGTCACAATGCAGTTAACCCTGATGGGGATCAAACCATGGACCTCTCAGTTTGGAGTTCAATGCCGTAACCACTGAGCCGCCACACACCCTATAGACATGTATTAATCTCTCTCATAATATGATTATGTTCTTTATAATTAATGCATTTCTTAGGCATTTGTATACATTAGATTACACTGAAAACAGCTGGGTTAAAACACAATTCAACCTGGCTGAGTTGAGTGAATACGACTCCAATTATTAGTGAACTGTGACTTTCAGGCATCAGGAAGACAGCCAATCTGGCTATGTTGCCTCCTTATAATATGCATGTTATTTATTGTAAAAAAGCAAAATACTATTGTTTATATTTGTGCACCATTATATCTCAGCTTTGTAACATGTATATTGTTAAATAAAGAATTCAATTCAATTCAATTCAACACTGCTCTAGATGCTTTCATGTGTGCTATATAATATCATCGTAAGGATGATTCTCAGGTTTGTTCAAATTCGAATCCTGTCATCAAATTTTCTACGGCCTTTAACATAATGGGTAAACATAAAAGATCTTCTCTAACACCAGTACTCTAAATACTTCCATGGTTGAATCATAACATCTTTGTAAGGATGTTTACAGTTTGTTCAAATTTTAACACTGTGAATAATACTGAAGCATTAAAAAAATTATTTTCCGCCCTAAACCACTACTCCGATTGCTTCCATGTTTGATGTATAACATATTTGTAAGAATGATTTACAGGTATATTCAAATCAAGCCCTTGCTGACCGGTGAATAATAATGAATCGTGACCATGTGATAATGAATTGTGAATCTATATTTTACATATATAGATGTTTTTTCATGTTGCAGATAACACTGAATCACCTCCCAGGGATAATGTAGATTTTGACAGGGTGGGGAAAATTTGTTCAGTTATTATCTTTCTTTAAAATTAAAAAGAATTTTCCACCCCTGAACAGGAGATGGTAGTCAACGAATCACTTATGATCATATAAAGATAGAGCAGCATTTGTGCAATACATGCCCAAGAAAAAATCAATGGGGTATCAAGCTTGCACTATGTGTGTATCAAAAACCGGTTATTGTTATATCTGGCTCCTCTACTCTGGGAATGTGGTGAATCAACCACAACTTGGTATGTGGTTGCTTGACTCTGCATACCTATAAGGGAAAAGGGTTATCACGTCTACATGGATAACTTTTTTTCCTTTCCCGATTTATTTGATGAGTTGGCAGCATTCAGTATCAAAGCCTGTGGTAAGGGAGTTCCAAATAATATAAAACAAGTTGGAAAAATCATGAAGAAAAATACTCCCCATCTTTCAAAGGGATGACAATGTGATATATATTTCGTGGTTGGCCAAAATCCTCTAACTCTTCCCACCACACCGTGCAACAAAAAAATGATGGACAAGACAATCAGATAATGCCAACATGAAAATCAGCAGCACATTATTAAAAAAACCAAGGGCAGTGGAAGCATACAACCAATACATGGGAGGGGTTGATCTTTTGGATTAGAAACTTTCAACCTATTTGTAAGGCAGTCAAGTGGTGAAAAAAGGTTTGTGTGTATCTCATGGAGCTTGCATTTGTAACTTTCTCAATACGTTGGCAAAAACTTCATCCCACAGGATTAATTTCAAAATCAGCAAATCATCAGATCTATTTCACATGCCAAACAGACTAGTGTCACAGCATTTTCTAGAACTTAATAAAAACAAAACAACAGGGGAAAAATAAGTATTTTTAGACTGCATTGTTTGTTCTGAGTGGAAACTGGGCTGCTGGCACCAGACACAATATATTTGCAAAGGTTGTGACAAGGTGTTGTGCCTCGTTTCGTGTTTTGAACCATGCCACACCTTTCAGAACTATAAAACAACCCGCTCAAAATTACTTCAGAAAGAATGAATTACAACTGCAGTCAGTAAAAAAAAAAAAAACAGTTGTGAAAAGTGTTTCAAGTTTTTATTTCAGAAAGATAATCAATACTGTACATGTAAATAAGTTACTTTGTTTCAAAAACCAAAAACAATATTTTTATACTGTACCAATGACCCAGACATAGCTGGTGCTAACTCTTAAAATATAGGGCCAAACACAAATTTTGCCCCCCAATCCCCAAAATTTGCATCTAAAACTAAAGAAAACATGTCCTGAAAGGCCCTCCACACCTCGCCCCCACTGCGCATGCGCAGTGTCAAGGACGTTCCGAAATTGGCGCCATTTATCATTCTAAGTTTGGCCCTTCATCAGTTAACATCTGACTGATCTTTGTGCTTTTAAATCTCAGTTTAAATGATGCCAGACACATAAATATTAGTGAAATGGTGATTCTAAGGAGGATAGAAAAGGAGGAGAGGAAAAGAATGTGTGACAGAATATTATCAGGGCTGTAACTTAAAATTTTTTAATGAAATTATGTTAAGTTACCTATTTTCAAGGCAGCAGCCATTTTGTTGTCATTCTGATTATTTAGTTACACTGTTTTTTCAAGTGTTTTTCCTCTCTCCCTGTCCTTTAAGTTCCCCCTTGCTATTCTCCCATGCTTTTGGCATAGTTTCTGTAATTATTATTACTAAAATTTCTTGGGAGTTTTAGCTTAATAACAGAATGAATTCTGTTCTTTCCCCATGTTTACGTCTTCACCTACGGGTGGTTAGGCGTTGTGTTCTGCATCTACCATCTGATGTTCTGCAGTTTCTTCCCTGGAAGTCTCTGTTTTGCATCAGATGGTGTATTTTTGGTAACTGATTTCGGGCCTGGGTGCCGGGAGTCTTATTTTAGTGTTTTTACACTCATTGTTTACATTTACAACAGCCCTCTGTGTGAGGGGGGGATTTCTAAATAATAATATCTTTATGTTATTTTAATCATAACTAGATACATTATTATTGTTCGTAAGTGTTGAATAAATTGTTTAAAATATTTTTAAAATTTTTGTCCACACTTAGGCTTGGGATCCATTGGGGCTCAACGTTACTTTTCAGAAACTTGGGCTGTTCTGAAAAAATATTTTTTCAAAATATTTTGATTTCAATTATTTTTTCTATATTAATGGATCATATTATTATTATGTATTTTGATTGCCAGGGGTTAGTGCGAGTACCAGGACTTGTTTTCTTTTCACATTGAAAGGATATTGATCAATTGTTTTAGGAGGAAGTCTTCCTCTGACCTTATTATCATTCTATATGTGGTCAGTGTACTCGCATTAACTCCTGTTCTGTATCGTATGATTTCGATGACAATATGGGAAGCGTATGTCACGGTATGTTGTTGGGGATTTGGACACTCCGGTCCTTTCCCCGCAGGGTCACTCTACTTTATCAATTTCTATTTCAGACGATCAAGATTAGGGTGATGTATCTGTGATGTCTTCCAACAGTGTGCCTCCGTCGTCACAATTAATGAAGGGCTAGCGGAAAAGTGCTCATGTAATACGCCAATTGCCTAAGAGGACCCTAGTAGGTTCGACGGCCTTTGACGTCCGCTAGCTCGCCCGGTGTAGCGTCCATTCACCGAATGGTTCGGCAGCCGGGTTCGTCCGTTGCGGTCTAGAAGGAATTTTGGGGTGATGCGAGCACTATAAAATTAACTTAATGCACACCCAGTGACGGCGGATCGGAGGGAGAACGGAGGAAGCCTTTTAGTCCGGTTCATAGCTCGTTCCGGTCCATCCGGACGGCAAGCGAGAGAGGCCCCTCTCTCGTTCAACAACATCTGGCCCCAGATGTTGTGGTACAAATGTGTCGTTAGCGGAGCATACGTCCGTCGCTCGGGACGCTCCGTTGTATAGGCAGTCCGCTGAGACTGCTAAGGCTTCCTCTTCTCGTCAGCGCACACGACCGCACCTTGGCTGCGTGACCGCCGATATATTACCAGCTTCGCCGATCAAGGATTCTTCGGCGACCAGGTCACACCATCCGACAGCCAGGGATTCGAGACCGATGGACTCCGGACGTTCGCATAGGAAGTATGCGGGAGCCATCTGATGCGGAGCTGCCCTCGGCGAAGCACCGATAGACTGCGCCTCCGCAGGTCTCGACGCCGGACATTCTTGTGCACATAGCACAACTTATCGCAGCATCCCAGCAGCCGACAGAAACGGTGTCGGATCGAGAATTATCCGACAGCGCTGGGTCGGTAGCCGGGGACTCGAGGCCTGCAGACTCCGGACGTTCGCATAGGAAGTGTGCGGGAGTCAACGTACACGGAGCTTCCAGCGGCAATGCATCGTAAGTCCGCTACTGCACAGGCCTCGGGAACGGACGTGCTTTCCTTAATAGCACAGTTTATCGCAGCATCCCAGCATCAACTGAATCTGTCGCATATATTTTATCCGACGATGCTGGGTCGGGACGCTCCGCGGAAGCGGGTACGGACGTCCGAAAGTTTCATCCGGTCCGACGGGATACCGAAAGGGATTCGGTGGATTTCAAGCTTTCCCTTTCGGAACAACATATGCTGCGATGCCGGATAAGAAACTGATAGCGTCGGTGGACTTAGAAATTTTTGGTTCGGTTCAGGGACATCGTCCCTCAGTTCCGACATAGTCCAATAATGTCACACAAACTTTCGAATTATTGAACGACGCTATATATATTATTATTTTATGCTTGCTATCCAAGCATTTCTGGTTTCTTGTTCGAAGAGTTATGGAGATGTCTTTCAAAAGTGTGCCTCTGTCGTCATAGTTAATGAAGAGTTAGCGGCAATAAGTGCTCATGGAATATGTCTATCGCTTACGGAATGACATTCGCTAGCTCACCCGGTGTAGCGTACATTCATCGAATGGTTCGGCTGCCGGGTTCGTCCGTTGCGGTCTAGGAAGGAGATTTGGGTGATGCGAGCACTTTAATTACTTTAGTACTCACCCAGTGACGGCAGATTGAGGACAGATCGGAGGAAGCCAACAACATAGGGGACCGCATGTTGTGGTTCAGATATTTTACATTCGGAGCATAGGTCCGTTGCTCGGGACGCTCCGTTATATTGACAGTCCGAGAGACTGTCTTTAATGCTTCCTCATCCTCACAGCAGGGCACACGACCGCACATTGGCTACGTGACCTCGAGTATCCGATCAGTTTCGGCATTCAGTGATTCCACAGCGAATAGGTCGCGCCATCCGGTAGCCAAGGGACACGAGGCCTATACACTCCGTTCGCTCGCATATTGGAAGTATGCACGGGGTAACGATCTCGGAGCTTCCTGCGGCAATGCATCGTAAGACCGCTGCTCCTCAGGCCTCAGTGACGGACGTGCTATCCGAGTTAGCACAGTTGTTTCGCAGCATCCCAGCAATTGACGGTTTCTCGGTCGAATCAGGAATTATCCGACGGCGCTGGGTCGGTGCGGTCCGCGGTTGCATCAAGCTACGGACGACCGAACGCTTTATAGGGTCCGACAGGATGGCGAAAGGGATTCGAAAGATTTCGAGTTTTCCCTTTAGTAGTATCGGAAGATGCCTTTCATATCTTCTGGCATTTCTTCCAGTGATTATTTTTCGGACTTCATTGCTGCGATCTTGGATAAGAGACTTATAGCGTCATTGGACTCGGATTTTTCGATCGGTACAGGGACTTTGTCCCTGACTTACCGACGCAGTCCAATATTGTCATTACAACATGTGTTTTATTTTTCGACGCTATATATTATATATATATATACAAGCCTGCTACTAAGCATGATAGTTTAGTTTCTTGTCCGCGTGGCTCATTTCTGCCATTTTATCTTTTTTTACATATAGTTTATTTTGGCAGAGCAGGGCATACCGAGAGTTCATATGCGTCTAGACGGTGTGATTAAAGACTGCATATATTCTTTTTCGCCGTTTATGTCTTTTCCAATTTCAATGTTGGGAACGACATTATGTATAGTAGACTTAACTTAGACGCTTTATTATACGTAATCCGCCTTACTGAGGCGTTATCATTACGTCTTCAAGAAAAGATTTACGGGATATTATTCTCAATGTAATTTCTTTTGAGGGCAGTAGTTTGTTCACGTATAACTCCGCCCTTCAGTGGCTGATTGGAGTTGGTTAGACGTGATGCAGCCCTAGCTACATCCACGCGTGGATAGTAGGTTAAGAACTCTCTCAGAGTCGCTTCGTTCTCGGAGGAGCTTCTCTTCGACGGCAACTTTCCGGCAATCCATGAATTGCTTGATTTATACATTCTCTTGTCTATCTAGTGTTACAAGAGATTCAGACTGGGGCAAACATTCGGTGGTTGACTCAGAGAGTGCCGCCGCAGTTGCCGGACCCTAGTGTGGCTGTTATGACGGTTGCCAGTCAAACAGATTGGGATATATACTGATCCCTACGGATTCGAAGTGCCAGGGTCTTTGGGTTCCGCAGTCTTTTAGCTATCAGTTTAACTTCCGCGGAATAATGTTTTTTAGGCTTGCTTTATGTCATTGCATGAACATTATTCAGAAACGCATGCCCAAATTCCTGTCCTTTAATTCGACAGTAGTGGCGTATCTCCGGAACCAGGGAGGCACTCTTTCGTTTCCGTTATTCTATTTAATGGAAAGAATCCGTCTGTTGGTTATAGTACACCAAGTTCAGTTTTGGTCCGTCATATTCTGGGTCGTCTGATTGTTTTATCGCACTCCCGTTCTCTTACGGGTCGCTTGTTGCTGTCAGAATGGACTCTCAACAAACAAGTATTTAATCAGATTTGCTATCTATGGGAGCGCCCAATGATGTTTTATTATGACACAGCTTGCTAATCAATTGCAGACGTATGTGTTGGCTTGTCCAGATCTCTGAGCTAATACTGTTAACGCTCTATTGATCTATAGGACGCAATGATAGGATACGCGTATCCTCCGGCGCTGTTGTTTTAGCAGGTATTGCTAAGATAAACAACCACAATACATTTCTGTTGACAGCATCTCTATCTTCACAGAGATCATGAGTAATTTACTCTCTTGTCTACTGTGGATCTTAACGTGAAATCTTCCTCTATGTGAGGATCTTTTTTCACTGGGTAAATCGTGTCATCTTTATCACAACCAGCAAGGTCGCAACCTTCATGTATTCCGTTGTGTGGTCCGTATTGCATTGTAAGCACTGTACTGGACGAGCTTTGGACGCGATTTCTTACTATAGGAGATCCTCTTCTTCGCTATTCTATGCGGCTAAAGTGGAGGCTCTTCCGTCGTGGTGTAGGGATCATTATGTTCATATTGTTGATCCCTCCATACTACGCATTGCTAGTTTTTAGTATACTTGTTTCACAAGATCTACTGCAGCCTGTTGTTATTTAGGTTATAGGTTTGTTACCTCATACCTATGCACTCTACGATAGTTTACAATTGAGTCTTTTGTCTCTTTATCTAAGTCAGTTAGTAACTTTTTGATAAATAGACTTAGAATCTTTAGATTAAATTCCTATACGGATTTTAACTTCGGTTCTTATTTAGCTAAGTAATCATTTGAGCCTCTGGAAACAGTAGTTTTCAAATTCTGACCTTTTAGACAGTAATTCTGTTGGTTTCTCTTTTACTGTAGAATCAGTGAGTTTCATGCACTATCGATGGATGATTTTCACTTTCATAGTTTCGGAATCAATACTTCCGTTACTAGTTAGGTTGGATTGTTGCATAAGAGTTAGGCTCCTATTATCCGGAACCTATTATTTTAAGGTCCTTCCGTCTTCGTATGGGCATAGGCCTTTACTCTTTCCGGGTACAGTTTATGTATTTATAAACAGATATCTGTTTATTACAAGGGCGTAAGCTTCTTCTGTCTTTGATGTCTAGTAGAAGGACGTTACGCTCCATTTTATTGTTAATCGATTCTATTAACTAGCGTACTGCTTATGGTATATCATTGGCTTAGCAGTTGTGCTTAAGATTTCGGCTCATGAAGTAAGAGTTCTTCTACTTCTTGGGCTTACATTAATAGTGTTGCTATTATAGATTTTTGAAGGCTGCTCATTGCGCTCAGCCATCCATTCATGAATTTTTTCTCAGAAATATCGAGTCCATTTCTGGAGGCCTCTATTGTTAGGTCTATTATCTACTGCTCAGAATGTCATTCACTTAACAGTTGCTACTATAGCTAGGTAGGCTGTCTGTTTCGGCAGTGTCTCCGTTCGGCTGCCCTCTTCGCTCTGGGCTATTTGACCCAGGGCAAGAAAAAAAGGGGGGGGGGAGGGTGTTCCCTTGGGTCACCTGTTTTTACTATGAAAACAAGGGGATACCTCCTCCGGAGTTAGTAATTCTGAGCTGTTATTGGGATGGTTGTTTAGTGAGAAGTTTAAGTTTATAAAATTCATTCAAGTCTTAGTTTTTAAAGTATAGCTTTTGAATATTGCATATGTCAACGGACATGATTATGCAATTCTCACACACTTTTAGGAGTATAAGAGTCTCTATTTTCTAGACTTACTTTATTATTGGCTTACTTTAAAAATTATTAGTATAAGGATTATTGGATATTAATAGAGTACATGGATGTATGAAGCTCAATTTTTGGAAGGTGTTGTATCTTTCTAATTTATCATAAATAAGAAAGATACATGTAAGGCCTATTACTTCTTTTCCCTACAGGGGATGACTCTATTTTATTTTATTGAGCGTATTCCATTTTGCTCTATGTCCTTGGCCCTCCAGCCTTTTTACTATTCAGCTATGTCTGGGTCATTGGTACAGTATAAAAATGTTAAAAAATTTATAGTAATTTATATATTTTTTATACTTACCAATGACCCAGACGGGGATGGCCCTCCCAGGAGTTGGGAACTCTTGCCTCCCCGCTGAGTACATAGCGCTTACCAGGCACTGGTTATTAGAATGATAAATGGCGCCAATTTCGGAACGTCCTTGACACTGCGCATGCGCAGTGGGGGCGAGGTGTGGAGGGCCTTTCAGGACATGTTTTCTTTAGTTTTAGATGCAAATTTTGGGGATTGGGGGGCAAAATTTGTGTTTGGCCCTATATTTTAAGAGTTAGCACCAGCTATGTCTGGGTCATTGGTAAGTATAAAAAATATATAAATTACTATAAATTTTTTAACTTTTTACAAATTCTAGATAAAAAATCTTCAGTGATCTTTGAAATTTTCTGTGCTGTGTATTAGATGCTGGAAAGAGGAAACAGTAGTATAATATTAAGTCATTTAGTTCTTCCTGTACATTAAGAGTATACTAGTATTTTTATGAAAACCTCAAAGGAATAGTTTTCCACCAAGCAAAAACTTGAAAATTTTCAAGAAAATGCATAAGAACCACCAGCACACTATCAATTCATGGACTGACAGATTCAAACTGGTGGCCCATTAACTGACAGCTTGCTAGTGGTTCTTTTATTGGGGGGGAATGCACCTATCAGTCTTACACCAAAATATGACAAATTTAATTCTGCACAAATAATACACTCTGTGTTTGGTGTTATTTTAAAAAATACAAATGTTTTAGCATAGGACATTCACTGTGTTGTAGAAATTTTCTGGAAATTTTTCTGCAAAAAAATTGCCACCAAGTGGTGGGGTTGTTTTCTGTGAATATATATAGTAAAAACAATGCTACAGAATTATTTCCAGTTGCTTACTGAACAACTTTTATATTTAATTTATTTCTGTGTCTTCAAAAACAAAAAAGTTTCCTAGGTTTGAAAACACCCACTAGGAAAATTACCAGATTATACCATTTTGTCCAGTGGCAGACATTCCTGGAATCGAAGGCTTTGCAGAGTGCTAAGAGTTAATTCAACAAATTACAATTTAATGTTATTTCTAACTATTTAAATGATTTCTTTTCTTTTATGTTGATCCCACTTTCTTTATACACATTGTAAACCATACATTTCATAACTCTATGTATTATCTTGATGCCTTCAATGGAATAACTGCAGAGATGCAGTGCCTATTTGTTATAAAAATTATTTACAAAGTCAGCTGATGCTTTGTTTAGCTGTGCTTATTTGCAGTTGAAGATGATTCATTGAACTAAGGGGGCTTTTTGAATAACTTTTGCATGCCAGAGGCATGCACACAGGATTAAAATTGGAACCAGTTTTCTCCACCCTAAGAAAGTGGGATGGAATGGCATGCTCAGTGGAACAGTGCAAATGCTGCTCTTAAGAATCAAACCTGTTGTGTTGGATTACTAGTCCACCATGCTAACCAAGTCATGCTTTTTATACAGCCACTCATATCAGCGGGCCATATTATGGTATGGCTGTGTCTGTCTGTCTTGCCATCCATCTGTCCATCCAGTAACTTTTCTTGTTCATGCAAAAACTTTAAGACTCTTCTATCCAAGAGATCACTTTCATTTTTTTATGGTGGATTGGGCATGACTAGAGGAAGGTTCTGTCAATAATCAGCATTCTGGCATATCCAACATGGCTGCCACCATCTTTGATTTGTTGTGATTTTTGCTTGTCTGCACAATAACTTGAAAAGGGAATGACCAATCTCTTCTTTTTTTTGTAAATTAGGCATGACTAGAAGACTGTTCATTTTGATAATCAACATTCTGGCAGATCCAGCATGGCAGGCATCTTGGATTTTTTTTTATTTTTGGATTGTTCGCACAATAACATGAAAAAGGAATAACCATGGATCTAATTTTTTCTGGTGCATTACTGATGGCTATAGGAAGATACCTTTCAAGAACCAGTATTCTAGCAAATCCAACATGGGGACCATGATAACCATCTTTTGATTTTTTGGTAATTTCTGCTTGTTGGAGCAATAACTTGAAAAAGGAATGACCAATGATTCATATTTGTTTCTGGTATATTGCTGTTGACTATCAGAAGGTTTCTTTCAACCATCTTGCATTTTTTGTGATTTTTGCTTGTCCGTGAAATTTTTTTAAAAAAGAATGACCAATGGATCCATATTTTTCCAATGCATTACTGTTGACTGTACGAAGGTTTCTTTTTCGATAACCTGCATTCTGGCAATAACATAAAAACAAATGACTACCAGGTCCCATTTTTATACCCCCATCATTTGTTCGTCCATCTTGGTTACTTGAACATCGATGTGGATTTGTTCCAAATCCACTTCGATGTTTCAGGTACCAAAAGTTTGGACATGGGCAGGATTCTTGTTGAGGTATACAGATCTGTTATAAATGTAGCTTGACTCATGATGGACCATGTAAAACAACAACATATGAATGTATCAACTGTCAGGGCAACCACATGTCTTCATCAAAGGATTGCCCTGTCTGAAAAAAGGAAAAGTTGATTAAAAAAAATAAAATGCAAAAAACAGATTAGTTTTAAAGAACATCAATGCCTGGCATGAGTACATCAATGTCATCTTATGCCTCCACTTCAAAACAAAAGAAATCAGCTGAATCAGTTGCATGTTAAACTGAATTTACTTGGCTCAAGGGCACAATTCCAACCTCGTTACAAACTTTCACTACAGGAAATAACAATCAAACTCAGCCAAAGTCAACATAAACAAATTTAACTGCCTAAGATATTCTTAAGATACAACACAAAAACGAACATGTGGAACAAAAATCTACACCAGAAGAGGCAAAAAGGAAAAACAATAAATTCCACCAGCATACTAGGAAAGACAACACAAAACCAAAACCAAAACATTCTCAGAAATCACAGCAGCAAAGTCAGAATCAGAGAAGAAAACAAGAGAATTTGGAAAAAAAAAAAATAGTGAGAGAAAAACAAAAACAGTCATCAGGCAGAACACCCAAAGTTCTTAAAGATCCTGTTACTCGCAACAGATTTGAGGGCTTTGAACTGATGGACATCAGTGAAAGCATCAACAAAATGTTCGTGCAACTGCGCACAACATCTCAGAATAGCTCCCCAAGAAATAAATCACCTAAGAAATCTTAACGGTGGAATTACCGAGGTTTCAAAGCTAATTTTAATGAACTGGGCCTTCTAAGCCAAAAATATAAACCTGCTGCTTTTTGACAGCAGGAAACTCTTTTAAAGAAACCTGAAACTCCAGATCATTCAGCTTTTAAGCATTATATTTTGTGTAATTCCTGGGCAGATGATAATGATCTTCATATTCGTAGAATGTCTGTCTTAGTTAAGAACAACATTATTCACAGTTCTGTACCTTTACAAACAAACTTACAGGCTGTTGATGTATGCCTAATTTTACACAAGACAGGTACTTTATGTTCTATTTATGTTTCACCAAATAAATCCCCCAACTGAATGATCTTGAGCTACTGTTCCTTCATCTCCCAACTTCATACGTTTTCTTAGGTGATTTCAATGCACATAGACCCCTATGGGGTAATTCCTGCAGTCAAGAGGTTGTAGAGGGAAACAGTGGAAGAATATATTACTTGTGTTTGTTAAATGATGGGTCTGACACTTAGCTTCATCCCACATCTGGTTTGTACACATCAATTGATCTTACAGTTAATTGCTCTTCCATCTTCCTCGAATTTTCTTTGAAGGTAGAAAATGACTCGTGTGGGAGTGACCATTTTCCAATTGTGTTGGAGAGTGTGGTTCCGCCTGACGAATCGAGGGGGCCCCAGTGGAACTTTAAAAAGGCTGACTGGGACACTTTTTCAGCGTTCTGTTCTGAACATTTCACACAGGAGAAATTTGAGGAAAGTGCTGACCAAATAGAACATTTCACTTCAGAGTTTCTTGGCATTGCAAATACAGTCATTCCTAAAACCTCGGCAAATCCAAAACATTTCACTAAACCATAGTTTGATACTGATTGTAAACAGGCTATAACGAATTGCAAGAAAACTGAATGGGAATTTAATAAGTCACCCTCAAAACTTAATTTGAACACACTGCATTAAAATCGAGCAAAAATAAGATGACTTATAAAAAAAAAAAAAGGTTCTTGGGGAAAATTATGTTTCAAAACTTAACCATCAACAAAATTTGGAAGATGATTAAAAAAATTAGAAGTAAAGAAACAAAATCAACTGTACAACACATGGAAGATAACACACTAATTACATCAAAAAAGGAAATATCAAACAGATTGGACTTGGCATTTTCTAAACATTTGTCATCTGAAAATTGTAATCCAGAATTCATTAAAATTAAAAAACAACAGGAAAAACAAAAGATCAATTTTACCTTCAACAATGTAGAGGAATACAATGAACCTTCCTTTATGAAAGAGTTAACGCTTTGCATAAAGCAAAAGATACTGCAACTGGGCCCAATGAAATACATTATCAACTTTTAAAACAACTGCCTTAAACTTCACTTGAACCTTTGGTGTCATTTGTTAATGACATATGGGTGACTGGTCAGTTTCTACTTTCCTGGCAAAAAACAACAGTTACTCCCATTCCAAAGCCTGATAAAGATCACAGCAACCCAAACAATTATCAACCCATAGCATTAACAAGTTTTCTGTGTAAAACCATGGAAAGGATGATCAATGATCGATTTATCACGTTTCTGAAATCGAATCATCTACTTGCGAATGTTCAGTGTGGTTTCAGAAGCCAGAGAAGTACTGTGGATCATTTGGTTAGACTTGAACTGTTTATAAGAAAAGAACATGTGGCCACCATCTTCTTTGATCCGGAGAAACCTTCTGAAGGTAGTTGGTAGCACTGATTGGGTTGCTGACCAAAAAACATTACTCCATCTGTATAGATCACTTGTTAGATCAAAATTAGATTACATTTATGTGGTTTACAGTTCCGCAAGAAAGTCATACCTCAAACCACTTAATGCAATTTAAAACAGTGGTATAAGAATTAGCCTGGGCACATTTAGAACGTTGCCAATAGAGTCAATGCATGTTGAGGCGGGGAGTCTTCTCTTGAGAAGCACAGAATTAAACTTTCACTCAAATATGTTTTCAGTCTTTTGGCTTATCCATCAAACCCAGCTTATCATTGTGGGTCAGACCCCCACAATGTAAAATACGTCAGCAGACACCAGAAACATATCCCTCCATTGGGAATTAGAATTAAACCCCATATGGAGTCTGCCACCCTTGAATTTGATTCATTAAAAGAGAATCATGAGCCACACATTACTCCTTGGCATCTAAGGAAGCCATCTGTCATTTTAGACCTTGCTTCATCCAAAATTATGAGACAAACTCTCTGGAATTTAAACCAAAATATGCCAAAATAAAGTCTAAATATAATGCTTATAAAAGGATCTATACAGATGGATCTAAAGATGGTGATATGGTGACAAAGTATTGTCAGCTGTTGTTACTGGTGATCAGATCACCTCATTCAGAATACCAAAATTTTCACAGCTGAAGTTAAAACTTTACAACTAGCACTTAAATGCATCGAGAATGTACAGGAAAGGAAGTCGATTATTTTTTCCAACTCTCTTTCCTCTTTGCTAGCTTTACTCAAACCCAAGTTGAAGAACCCTCTCATTTTGGAACTTTGTGAGAAGTTGACTACACTCATGACTGGCCGATATGATACTGTGTTTTTCTGGTTTCCTGGACATGTTTATTCTCCAGTAACACCAGGGCAGAGGTGCAGTAAAACAGGCTTTAAACTAGCCAATTACAGATTTTAAAATTCTGTTCAGTGATTTAAAGCCACTTATCAGTAGCTACATCATATGTATGTAGCAGGCAGAGTGGGATGGGCTGACTAATAACAAGCTCCACCACTTCCGACCAACTATTAATGATACATATACTTCCAGTAACCTTTGTAGAAAAGATCTTGTAATTCTGACACAATGTCATATTGGTCATTTAGACTTGCACATTTCTTTTTGTTAGAGGGTAATATACGACCAGAATGTGTTCCTTGTCAACAGGCATTGATAGTGGAGCATATTCTTTTACATGGCACCGATTTTAATCATGCCAGCGGGCAGTACTTCACTGTAGGATCTCTATGAAGAGATCTTTTTTTATCATATGAACCCTCACAACATTCTCTCATTTTTGAAAATAATCAACCTTTTTAGTAAATTTTAGAATTGTTTTTATTCTTTTAACCTAGACTCTTCAAGCCTAAAATCATCAGGTCGATTTATAAGGAATTCACTTTGTTTGTATCATCACTCATTCCAGTTCACCCCACTCTTGTCTTTGACATTTCTAGTGTACTCATTTTCTCTTTTTATTCAATACGTTTATTTAATATTTTGACCATTTTCTCACCATGATATCTCCTTGGCTGATGATGTGGCATTAAATACCAATAAATAAATAAATAAATAAATTGTTCATCCATCTTATACATCCATTTGTTCTTTCATCCATCCCAAACTTTTATTCGCAACCAGTCTTATACTTTCCATCAGATACTTTTGATATATGATGAATAACCGTGATATTAATTTTTGCATATCATTACGCCATGCTGCTGCTCCTTATTTTTCAAGGGTTAATTGCCCCTTTTCACTCAGATTATTGTATTAGTTCATCTTGAACTTTTATTTACAACTAGTTCCACACTTACAATCATGTGATATGAACTTTTGCATATTCATATGCCTTGTTGCAGCATCATATTTTTCAAGGGTTACTGTCCTTTTTCACTTAGTGTATTGAACAAGTCTGTCTCAAACTTTTATCTGCAACTAGTCTCACACTTTCCATCAGATACTTTTGGTATTTTGTAAGATGAATAACCATGGTATAAACTTGCACACATCTTTACACCATGTTACTTCCATCATATTTCTCAAGAATTATTTTTCTTTTTTACTTAGATTATTGAAAAAGTTAGATTATTTAAAAGTAATAAAGTCTGTCTTGAACTTTCAACATCAACAAGTCTCACGGTTTCCATTGGGTACTTTTGATAGTTTGTATGTTGAATAACCATGATATGAACTGTGTATATCATTAGGCTATGTCCCAAGAGTTATTGCCCCTTTTCAATACATTATTAAACAAGTCTATTATGACTCTGTATCTGCAACAAGTCTCAAAATTTTAATCTGATCGCTTTGATATCTTGCATACTGAACAACCATGATTAGAACATCCATACATTTTTGTTACCATTTGCAGATTTGTGGACTGGGGTGCAGAAAGAGAGGTGTGTCATCCTGAGATGACACTTTCTGTAGTTTCTAGTTCATGAAGTAAATCGAGAAGCATATCACATGTGAGAGGGATTTTTTGCCATGCAAAATGATTGAATTTACATTTAAGTGGTTGTAAAATGATTGTTTAATTGAAACATGTGTCTAAATATATGCAGTATGAGTTGTTCATCCTTTTGTTGGTAATACATATTCTTTGTTTATATTCATAGGGGAGAATGTCTGGATTGTTCTGGATGGACCTGTGGATGCTATATGGATTGAGAATTTGAATTCTGTTCTTGATGATAATAAAACACTTACTTTGGCCAATGGTGACAGAATTCCTATGTCCCCTAATTGTAAAATTGTATTTGAAGTGCACAATATCGACAATGCATCACCTGCTACTGTTTCTCGAAATGGAATGGTCTACATGAGTTCATCTGCTCTTGACTGGAGGCCAATATTGCATGTATGTATTTTTGTTTTAACTCCATATCGAATGTGAAATTATTTTCTTCATTCATTGGAATAAGTTTATTTGCAGAGTTGTGATGAAGTCAAAGTCAACTTGTTAATTTGATGAACCCAGTTGGGAATCCAGGTGGTTGGGTGCTTGTAAACAATTCGTTTTCTGAGCAATCCACTTTAGTTCTGTTGACTACAGGTCCCCAAATTTACAAGGTTAACTTGGTACCCCCGTGAAAAGTGAGGAACCACCAAAGGTGCCACTGTTATTAACATTAACACTTTTTGGTAATAACATTCATTCTTAGCTCACCTGACTTTCAGTCAGGAGAGCTATAGTGATCACTCACCGTCCGTCGTCCGTGAACATGGTGTTTGTGTCTTCTCCTCCAAAACCGCTGAACCAATTTAATTGATATTTGAGATAATAGTTTGTTATGACATCGCAATTTGATTTTGTTCAAATCAAGTTGCCTTGCCCCTTGGTAAGGCCACACCCAAAAAGGGAGCCTAAATCTTAAAAAATCTTCTTCTCATAAACCAGCAGTAGCTGAGACTTGATATAAGGTGTGCAGCTTCCTTTTGAGGTGTAGACTCAGATTTGTTCAAGAGAAGTTTGTGGGGCTATATTTGCCGTTGTTATGGGAGGGGCAAGAATTTTTGCCACTCCCAAAATTTCTATTTTTCAACCGAGAGGCAGATTTGAACCAAATTTGATATGAGGGCTTATTGGGTCATAAGTACTTAATTTATGCCCAAATGTTTTTTCCCGTCTCCCCATGGGAACCGCAGGAGCTAAAAATAGAAAAAGAATTAAAACACCCACATCTCCAAAACTACATGGGACTGAGAATTCTTATTTGGTGTGAAGCTTCCTTAGGACCAACAGAATGGAATGGTAAAAAAAATTGCTATCGGTTTTATCATGAGGTACTTTTTGGGGACTTTGAAAAAGTGCTGAGTCAGCATTTTTTAACACTGTAGGTAATGGGGAAAAACATGCAAGACTACTTTTCTCCCAAACCACTGCTCCAAAAGCTTTCAAATTTCACATATAACATCTTTGGAAGATTGTTTCACATGTTTATTGAAATCGATTCTCTGGGTCCATATTTGGGCTCTCTATGTGAGCCCAAATGTTTAAATTAGTGCAGTATGAGGAATATTCTTTAAAAATCTTCTTCTTCAGATCTACCAATAAGAATCTTTTGATATTTGGTATGCAGCATCCTTAGGGGGGTGAGATTCAAGTTTGTTCAAGCCAAGTCCCTGGGTTCATATTTAGGCTGAAAATTTGGGGTCCTGTTCCGGACTTACAAATTTTGGACCAAAATCCGGAATTTTTTTGTTTGTTTTTTATGCGTTTATCTCAATTTTGGGACGTAAAAGTGTAGGAACTGAAAATAGAAGGAAAATCCTGTGTATTGTGGGAGAACAATCACTTCATCTAGTTGGTATATGCTTTTCTTTGGAGGGGTGTATGCAGCTTATTCAAGTCAAGTCCCAGGTTTGATATTTAGACAACCATGTCAGGTGAGCACCCTCAGATCCCCTGGGGCCTCTTGTGTTTATCACAGCTCAACCAAACCGGCATAAAGTAATCGTGTATAGGCAGAGAGGAACCATATTGATTTTGGAGTTGGTACTCACAAATTCAAAGTCGCAAGACTGTTATTATTATACAATATTAAAAATAAACAATATTAACACCCTAAAATAAACATCCTAAAAGGGTGTCTAAAAAGATTCCAAACAATAACATCCTCCACCCATAAAACTTAAGCTATAAAAATGGGAAAAAATAAATAAAAAGATGATGTTTGAAGGTTACTAGAATAAAGGCACAGATTCAGCTAATGGTCCTCCATTATGAAAATTACACTGGTATACATTCTTCCAAGCTCATTTTTGTTGAATCCCAGTCAGTTTTAGTATTTAGAACACAGAAAAGTTTATACAGCCCCACTGGCAACCTCAGAAAGTGAAGCAGTGCTTGTTTACTGTAGTAAATAAGCTCTGTTTTACTGATAAAATAGGTCTCAGTCACCAGTGCCTGGAATGGAAGTTCTCTAAAATGGGCCACATGGGTATTAACAATTTACTAAACTTGACTTTATCTCCATGTTGTGATCATGATTAGCCACTGTACAGAAATATATGACCTTAAACACCAGTAAGTAAGTTTATACAAGGCTTATACTTATACTCAAGGCTCACCTACTTCAGTTCAACTACATTTGATTAATGAAGATCACTTTGTTAATTGTTTTGTCACAATAACCTGCTATATCATATGGTGCACTAGTGCAAGCATTATCGGTTTGATTGAAGTCAAAACACTCAACATCAAATGACCAATATTCATTAATCAACCATGTGCTTTGGTGTTGTTTTCAAAACATTATTTCAACAAAATTAGGGGAATTCCGTACAGTACTATGTTCACAAAAGTGGACAGAGAATTTCGACCAGATCACGGCTGGGTTGATGTGATTGAAAGTCTGTCCCCTTTTCCCTTGCAATGATGTAAATTTAACCTATAGAAAAAGAAATGAGACAAATTTGAAAATCATATGCCCCTCTTCTTTGCTTTCATTCCATAAGGCTTGAATTTGGAATGTTTTATTTATGAATTTGTCAACCCACCGATATAGCTGTGTCAAGATCAGATCGCATTTAGATTGAAAAACACCACTTTTGTGATCACCGTACAGTGAGTCTATGTTTTCACCATTTAATTACATTTTTAGAAGACTTGAAAGAACAACTTCCTCTTAATAAAATGTAAAAAGTGTTTGACTGATATTTATGGATAGAAAATAGAGCATTTTAAGTTTTGTAACATAATTGTATTGCCCAGTATGCACAAAGTTGGTAACCCTTCACACACCTGCCTCATCCCAAGTCAAATGTAAGATGATTTGTATGAAATATATTTCTGTCTTCCCATTAGATCTTTTATAGTGTAGTAAACTGTGATATCTGGATGCGAGTTTGTTGGAAATAACACTGGGTCCAGAAAAACATGAGAATTTGTTCTTTAATCATAAGGTCGGGAGATGCCATTGAAACTCGGGCACCTCCTGCTAAAATCATGAGACTTACCATATCTTTCATCCATTGCACTTTTATGTGATAAATTCAACAATATGTATTTGATTTCAATAAATTTTGGTGTGTCGCTTCATGTTTACACTGTCTTAGACTTTTGTTATGGAAATTAACAGGTTAAGTTCAGTGGCTTCCAAGCATATGCAGTGCAAGAACAGTAGTAGTCACACACGACAAGTTAAATAGATAATAGTTCTGCAGCTATGAACAAGATTGAAATCAGTAACTTCACCAAAAAACAGAGCAATAAAAATACTTTTGCAGAAAGCTGTAAATGGTTTCAGAATTAATTTTTCTTTTAGAAACAGCTTTGTGTTAACAAAATCCCTCCTGTTCAAGAAGATGAAGTTTGTGAATTTTGAGAACTTGTTTCATAAGTGTTCAGAAACTGGATTGCTTAAGTTATGAGCCAAATTCTATTTGTTCCTTCATGTCAAGTTTTGATCACCAGCTCAGAAGATTTAATTATGAGAAAGGATTATTAACAGTTCAGAGTTTACACAACTTTGAGAAGTGGTAAAATCTGAACAAATGGCCTTCAAACACGTGTGTAGGGAAGACATGCCAAATAAAGCAGAATGTGTGTTGGTTGGATGAAGAAGTTGAAATTGAATTGACCAACCTGGGAAATGGTATACCTGAACAGTTTGCTTGTTGTTCAAAGGAAGTAGATAATATACAAACAGACTTGCTGGTTTGATGAAGTGTATAACAGGTAATGCTGAGTTTGTAACAAACACTAAACGTTACAACCAATGTGCAAGAAAATACTTTATCCAAAACTTTATAATGTAAAATTCCAACAAACCACATTATGCAAATCCTTGACTATAAGAATATTCAATGTGACCAAGCCTGGATATAAGATGGCGGACACAGACAAAGTCTGACTCAGTTATTCATTTGTCAGACGGCCAGTTGCGTGCGTCCGTCACTCTGTCTGAGGCCAATTTTCCTAGTTAAGTGGGCAGTGACGCATGGGAATGGTGGGTGAATTATCACTCACCTCTATATTTTTATACTGTACCAATGACCCAGACTTAGCTGGTGCTAACTCTAACAAAACCAGGGCCAAACACAAATTTTGCCCCCAATCCCCAAAATTTGCATCCAAAACAAAAAGAAATCATGTCCTAAAGGACCTCCATACTACGCCTCTACTGCGCATGCGCAGTGACGCAGACGTCCCGAAATTGGCGCCAATTATCATTCTCTGTTTGGCCCTTCATCAGTCAACATCTCACTGATCTTTGTGCTTGTAAATCTCAGTTTAAAGGATGCCAGACATGTAATTTTTGGAGAAAATGTGATTCTAAGGAGGATAGAAGGAGGAGAGGAAAAAGAAGTGACAAAAAATAATCAGGGCTGTACTTAAAATTTTTTGATGAAATTATGTTAAGTTGCCTATTTTCGAGGCATGGGCCTCTTGTTGTCATTCTTGCTAATTGTTGCACTGCTTATTCAGTGTTTCCTCTCCCCTAGCCTTCTAAAGTCCCCCCTTGCAATTCTCCCATGCTTTTGGCATATTTTTGAGAAATTTCATTTCTAAAATTTCCTGGGAGAGTTGCTTGGTTACAGAATGTTTTCTGTTATTTTCCCCATAGTTACGTTTTCACCCATGGGTGTATAACGTTTGTGTTCTGCATCTTCCATCTGATGTTCTACAGATTCTCCCCTGGGAGTCTCTGTTTTGCATCAGATAGAGTGTAATTGATGACTGATTCTGGGCCAGTTTTTTCAGTGCCTGGAGTCATGTTTTCTGGTGTTTTTACACTGTTTGTTTTCATTGGCAACAGCCTTTTTTGAGGGGGGCTGTTTGCTTTTGCTGTAGTTTATCTCACTATAAGATACATTTATATTATCCGAAAGTGTCTCATTAATTATTTAATATAAATTTAAAATTTTTGACCACACTTTGCCATCGGATCCATCGGGGCTCAACGTTACTTTTCAGCAACTTGGGCTTCGCTGAAAAAATATTTTTTCAAAATTATTTTGTTTTGCAATTGTTTTTTCATTTATTAATGGATCATGTTATTATGTATCTTTGTGTCAGGGGTTTTTGCGAGTAACTAGGACTTATTGTTGTTCTTTCACAATGAAGGGACGTTGTTCAAATTGTAATAGGAAGAAATCTTCCTCTGACTTTCATGATCATTGTATTAATTGTAGTCAGTGTTCTCGCATTAATCCCTGTCCTATATGTGAACATTGGGATGAGAAACATTGGAAACGTGTGTCACGATATGTTGTTTCTGGAGAAAGAGCGATGCCGGCTCTTTCTCCGCAAGGTCACTCTACTCTCTCAGTTTCTATTTCAGAGGAACCAGAACAGGGTGATGTTTCCATGTTATCTTCTTCAAGTGTGCGTCCGTCGTCACAAATGAATTCAGAGCTAGCGGCAAAAGTGCTCATGGAGATTAAACAAATGTCGTCCGCTAGCTCGCCCGGTGTAGCGTCCATTCACCGAATGGTTCGGCAGCCGGGTTCGTCCGATGCGGTCCAAGAGGAAATTTTGGGTGATGCGAGCACTATAAACATAATAGATGCACACCCAGTGACGGCGGATAGTAAGCGAGAACGGAGGAAGCCTTTGAGTCCGGTTCCTAGCTCGTCCAGGTCCAGCCGGGCCGCGAGCGAGAGAGGCCCCTCTCTCGTACAACAACATCTGGGACCAGATGTTGTGGTACAAAATGTGTCTTTAGCGGAGCATACGTCCGTCGCTCGGGACGCTCCGTTGTATAAGCAGTCCGCAGAGACTGTTAAGGCTTCCTCTTCTCGTCAGCGCACACGACCGCACCTTGGCTGCGTGACCGCCGATATATTACCAGCTTCGCCGATCAAGGATTCTTCGGCGACCAGGTCACACCATCCGGCAGCCAGGGATTCGAGACCGATGGACTCCGGACGTTCGCATAGGAAAAGTATGCGGGAGCCATCTGATGCGGAGCTGCCCTCGGCGAAGCAGCGAAAGACTGCGCCTCCGCAGGTCTCGACGCCGGACATTCTTGTGCAGATAGCACAGCTTATCGCAGCATCCCAGCAGCCGACAGAAACGGTGTCGGATCGAGAATTATCCGATGGCGCTGGGTCGGTACGCTCCGCCGAAGCATCGGGGGCGGACGACCGGGAACATCATGAGGTCCGACCGGATGGTGAAAGGGATACGGATGACTTGGAGCTATCCCTTTCGGAACAACATAAAGCTGCCGTGGACTTCATCCGGCACTTTCTCCCTCAAGTTGTTCCGTCGGGCCAGACTGCTGCGCTTCCGGACAAGAGAATTATAGCGTCATTGGACTCTGAATTTTTTGAGCGGTTCAGGGACATCTCTCCCGAGTTTCCGTCGCAGTCCAATAATGTTGCAAGAACATTTGAATTATTGAACGACGCTATATTTAAACTTGCTTCCAGGACGGGGAAAGCAGGTTTCTTGTCCGCTAATACTCTCAACCTGCCTTTCATTAATGCAAGGAATAAATTCGATACGGCAGGACAGGGTATACCGAGAGTTCCTCTGCGTATGGACGACGAGGCGGAAGACTTAGAGCTATCATTACCGTCGTCAGCTTCTATTCCAACTGCGGTGTTGGAAACAGCTATTGCGTCTAACAGAGCCAATTTAGATGCCTTATCTTACGCAGATCACCTTACTAAGGCGTTATCACTGCGCCTTCAGGGGAAAGAGTTTCAGGATATACAATCCTCTTTAAGACTTCTTTCAAGGGCAGTAGCTTATTCCACGTGTAACTCCGCCCTTTCAGTGGCAAATCTGGAGTTGGTTAGACGTGACGCAGCCCTAGCTACATCCACACTAGTGGATTCTAAGGTGAAGAACTCTCTTAGAGTCGCTTCGGTCTCAGGAGAACTTCTCTTTGACGGCAAGCTTTCCGCTATTTATGATAAAATTACAAAGAAAGCTAAGGATTCTCTGTTGTTCAAATCTGCTCCTAAGAAGTCGGATACAGCAGACACGAATAAGACAGGCACTTCTGGGTCTAATGCGCCCAAGAGAGGTTCCTATAGAGGTTCCGGTGCGTCCTCATGGTCTTATTCGAGAGACCGTCACGATAGCGACTCTCTTATTCGGGACGTCCTTCAGGCCGGGACAATCGGTCGGACGCCCCGAGGTCGACGGGGCGAGGTGCGGGTCGTGGAAGACGTGGTTTCTCCTACCGCAGGCCTCGCAGGTCCAGGAGGTGATGGCTTAAACCTCTATCGCGTTCTGGTTGGCGGAAGGTTGTCGAGCTTTTCACAAGAATGGGCGTCGATTACGGACGACCCTTGGGTGAGAGGAGTGACTTCGGAAGGTCTATAGATATCCTTCAAACGAAAGCCGCCATTAACTCGAAGTCCAAAGTGGACTCATCTTCCGTCAAATCCGCAGAAAAGAGACGCTCTGTTATCAGAGGTGCAGTCTCTTTTCATGAAGAACGCGGTAGAGGTCGTAGAAAACCAGGAATCTCCGGGATTCTGCAGCCATCTGTTTCTGGTTCCGAAACCTGACGGCTCGTTCCGTCCAGTCATAGATTTGAGCTGGATAAACAAGCTGATCGTCGCTCCGAAGTTTTATATGGAGACGATTCGATCGGTCAGAGCGAGTATTCGGGTGAACGATTATGCAGCGAGCATAGATCTCAAAGATGCGTACTTTCACGTCATGGTACATCCGACATTCCGAAAGTATCTACGCTTCGCAGTCCTAGGAGTGGTGTATCAATTCCGGGCGATGTGCTTCAGATTGAATCTAGCACCCTGGGCTTTCACTCGGGTAATGAACTCGGTAATGATCTACTTCCGAGCTCATTCGTCTGCGGTAACGTCGGCCTACCTGGACGACATTCTTCAGAGGTACGGCAACGAGTTAACGCTTCAGAACGATGTTCAGAATCTTCTTCTATTGCTCCGACGTCTCGGTTTTATAGTAAACGAGGAGAAGTCGGATCTGGTGCCGTCCAAGTCATTCACTCAACTGGGAATGAGCTTCGAGACGCACAACAATCTCGTTCGTCTGCCGTTAACCAGAGCGAAATTAGTCAGTTGTTACGCTCGCTATTGTCTGCACGCAGACAAAGTTACGGCGAGAGAATTTATGAGACTGATAGGTCTGTGCGGAGCCGCCGCGGATCTCATTCCGATGGGGCGGTTATGCACACGTCCTCTTCAAATTTTCCTGACTCAGAATTGGAGTGTGAAAATCCATTCGCTCGATATAGACGTTCTCTTGTCAGATCAAGTGAAACAAGAGATTCAGACTTGGGCAAACATTCAGTGGTTAACTCAAGGAGTTCCGCTGCAGTTGCCGGATCCGAGTTTTACCGTTATGACGGATGCCAGTCAAACAGGTTGGGGTGCATCATTAATCCCAACGGATTCGAGATGCCAGGGTCTTTGGGATCCGCAATTCCTGTGCAAGCACATAAACATCAAGGAAATGATGTCAATTTGGCTTGCGTTACGTCACTGGATGGACATTATTCACGATGCTCATGTCCAAATCCTATCCGACAATACGACAGTAGTGGCGTATATACGGAATCAGGGAGGCACTCATTCAGTTCCGTTGTTCAATCTAACGGAAAGAATCCTTCTGTTTGCGCTAGAACATCACGTTCTTCTTTCGGTCCGTCACATACCGGTTCGTCTGAATGTGCTAGCAGACTCCCTTTCACGAAAGGGTCGCTTGTTGCCGTCGGAGTGGACTCTCAACAAACAAGTATTCAATCAGATTTGCTACCAATGGGAACGGCCAATGATAGACTTATTTGCGACACATCTCAACAATCAGTTGCAGACGTATGTGTCTCCGTGTCCGGATCCAAGAGCATTTGCAGTAGACGCTCTGTCGATCCCTTGGGACGGAATGATAGGATATGCGTATCCTCCAGCGCCGTTAATTCAACAAGTATTGCTAAAGATAAAACAATCCCCTGTCCGGCAGGATCTCTAAATGTCCAACAGGAGTCAGTTTGTACCTGTCATTTTGTCCGACACCTCCCAAAAAATTATATCCAGGCTTGAATGTGATAACACTTGTTCATAAGTAAATAGCAACACAAACAGTTTTACAGTTCCTGCAACAGCTGCAACTTTCATCTCCAATGAAAAAAATAAAAATGATCATGATATTGTAACTTTATCTTCACAAACTTCTAAGAACACTGTAGTCATACACAGTGCAACCAAACAAACACTGAATATACACAGCACAATGCATTTGGTCATTTTAAGAAATATTTTATGGTGTAAAGTTCACAATTTAAATGTGCCCACTGAAATACCCTGTGTGATTGCCCCCAGCAGTAAATAACATAGTTCCTGTTCAAACAAGCTGAACCTTGTAATAGCACATCTAGCACATACTTCAGTTCTTGTAGAGAAATGGTACCTATATAGTCAGAAATTTCAGTGTGGGGTTAATGCTTTTTGGAGCCTGAAATACAGGGTTAATCAGAAAGTTGGTTATTGGCAGCAAATCTCACAGTCTTTAGGTCACCACATGACACAATTCAACTTAGAGGGAGACTAGCATGATCTTGAGAATTGTATTCCAGAAGAACTGGGAGTTTCCAAGATCACCAGGTCATCAAAGGGACAGTCACCAGTTGTTTGTCTGTTAGGAGAGGTTTGCAGGGGTAGTTTCTACATCCCCACTCAGTGCTGTTCCATGTTAAAAAAATTGCCAAATTCAACAGAAAGCAGGCAATACTGCAGTTTCTGCTTCAGTCTTCACAGTTCCTCTAGCATACATATGAGCTCACCTTCTGAAAAGTTGTGTGTGTCTTTAAATTAGTTTTGCATAGTTGGTTTATTAATATTAATTTTGCAGTTTGAAATTATGTTGCTCATTGTGCTCTGTTTGTGTACACATCAAAGCAGGGTTTTTCTTCTCTGAATCACAATCACCATTCCTTGCGAGGAAGGCGGATTCTTTGTCTTGTTGTCAAAGAATTTTTCAACACTCCTCAGGACTATGTATTGTCATTCCAGAACTTTACATTTTTGTTTGTTTAATGTTACTGGAAAGTTACTCTCAACTTGCTCGAGCAACGGACAGTGCAACTCGGCCGGCATGCATCTGTTATATTTTTAGCTCACCTGAGCGAAGCTCAAGGGGAGCTTTACTAATCACTTTCCGTCCGTCGTCCGTCGTCGTCCGTCGTCCGTCGTCGTCGTCGTCCGGCGTTAACTTTACATTATCGACTTCTCCTCCTAAACCACTAGCCCAATTTTATTCAAATGTTGGCTAAATGTTTATTACCTAATGCCAATTCAGATTTGTTCAAATGAAGTTGCCCCTCCTCCTGGGTGGTGCCACGCCCCCAAGGGGCACCAAAATCTTTGTAAATCTTCTTCTCATGAACCAGCAGTAGCAGAGACTTGATATTTGGTGTGCAGCTTCCTTTTGAGGTGTAGACTCAGATTTGTTCAAGAGAAGTTTGTGGAGCTATACTTGGCGTTGTTATGAGAGGGGCAAAATTTTTTGCCCCGCCCAAAATTTCTATTTTCCAAACCGAGAGGCTGATTTGAACCAAATTTTATGTGAGGGCTTATTGGGTCATGAGTACTTGATTTATGCAAAAAAAAAATTTCCCGCAGCCCCGTGGGAACCGCAGGAGCTAAAAATAGAAAAAATTTAAAACGCCCATATCTCCAAAACTGCACGGCACTGAGAATTTTTATTTGGTGTGCAGCTTCCTTAGGACCAACAGAAAGGATTGGTAAAAAAAAATTGCCATCGGTTTTATCATAGGGTACAGTTTCGGGACTTTTGAAAAAGTGCTGAGTCAGCACTTTTTAACACTGTAGGCAATGGGAAAAACATTAAAAAATCTTCTTCTCCAGATCCAGCAGGCAGAATCTTTTGATATTTGGTATGCAACATTGTAGGGTGGATCTGATTCAAGTTTGTTCAAATCGGCCCCCTGGGTTCATATTTGGGCTCAGTATAGGAGCCCGATTTCGAACTTAGTGCATTTCAGGCAAATTTCTTAAAAAATCTTCTTCTCCAGATCCAGCAGGCAGAATCTTTTGATATTTGGTATGCAACATTGTGGGGTGGATCTGATTCAAGTTTGTTCAAATCGGCCCCCTGGGTTTATATTTGGGCTCAGTATAGGAGCCCAAATTTGAACTTACTGCATTTCAGGCAAATTTCTTTGAAAATCTTCTTCTCCAGATCCAGCAGGCAGAATCTTTTGATATTTGGTATGCAACATTGTAGGGTGGATCTGATTCAAGTTTGTTCAAATCGGCTTCCTAGATTCATATTTGGGCTCACTATAGGAGCTCGAATTCGAATTTAGTGCATTTCAGGCAAATTTCTTCAAAAATCTTCTTCTCCAGATCCAGCAGGCAGAATCTTTTGATATTTGGTATGCAACGTTGCGGGGTAGATCTGATTCAAGTTTGTTCAAATCGGCCCCCTGGATACATATTTGGGCTTACTATAGAAGCCCGAATTTGAACTTAGTGCATTTCAGGCAAATTTCTTAAAAAATCTTCTTCTCCAGATCCAGCAGGCAGAATCTTTTCATATTTGGTAAGCAACATTGTGGGGTGGATCTGATTCAAGATTGTTCAAATCTGCCCCCTGGGTTAATATTTGGGCTCAGTATAGGAGCCCGATTTCGAACTTAGTGCATTTCAGGCAAATTTCTTAAAAAATCTTCTTCTCCAGATCCAGCAGGCAGAATCTTTTGATATTTGGTATGCAACATTGTAGGGTGGATCTGATTCAAGTTTGTTCAAATTGGCCCCCTGGGTTTATATTTGGGCTCAGTATAGGAGCCCGATTTCGAACTTAGTGCATTTAGGCAAATTTCTTAAAAAATCTTCTTCTCCAGATCCAGCAGGCAGAATCTTTTGATATTTGGTATGCAACATTGTGGGGTGGATCTGATTCAAGTTTGTTCAAATCGGCTTCCTAGATTCATATTTGGGCTCACTATAGAAGCTCGAATTTGAACTTAGTGCATTTCATGCAAATTTCTTAAAAAATCTTCTTCTCCAGATCCAGCAGGCAGAATCTTTTCATATTTGGTAAGCAACATTGCGGGGTGGATCTGATTCAAGTTTGTTCAAATCGGCCCCCTGGGTTTATATTTGGGCTCAGTATAGGAGCCCAAATTTGAACTTAGTGCATTTCAAGCAAATTTATTAAAAAATCTTCTTCTCCAGATCCAGCAGGCAGAATCTTTTGATATTTGGTATGCAACATTGTGGGGTGGATCTGATTCAAGTTTGTTCAAATCGGCTTCCTAGATTCATATTTGGGCTCACTATAGAAGCTCGAATTCGAACTTAGTGCATTTCAGGCAAATTTCTTAAAAAATTTTCTTTTCCAGATCCAGCAGGCAGAATCTTTTGATATTTGGTATGCAACATTGTGGGATGGATCTGATGCAAATTTGTTTAAATCGGCTCCCTAGATTCATATTTGAGCTTACTATAGAAGCTCGAATTCGAACTTAGTGCATTTCAGGCAAATTTCTTAAAAAATCATCTTCTCCAGATCCAGCAGGCAGAATCTTTTGATATTTGGTATGCAACATTGCGGGGTGGATCTGATTCAAGTTTGTTCAAATCGGCCCCCTGGATTCATATTTGGGCTCACTATAGAAGCTTGAATTCAAACTTAGTGCATTTCGGGCAAATTTCTTCAAAAATCTTCTTCTCCAGATCCAGCAGGCAGAATTTTTTGATATTTGGTATGCAACATTGCGGGGTGGATCTGATTCAAGTTTGTTCAAATCGGCTCCCTAGATTCATATTTGGGCTCACTATAGAAGCCCGAATTCGGACTTAGTGCATTTCGGGCAAATTTCTTAAAAAATCATCTTCTCCAGATCCAGCAGGCAGAATCTTTTGATATTTGGTATGCAACATTGCGGGGTGGATCTGATTCAAGTTTGTTCAAATCGGCCCCCCTGGATTCATATTTGGGCTCACTATAGAAGCTTGAATTCAAACTTAGTGCATTTCGGGCAAATTTCTTCAAAAATCTTCTTCTCCAGATCCAGCAGGCAGAATTTTTTGATATTTGGTATGCAACATTGCGGGGTGGATCTGATTCAAGTTTGTTCAAATCGGCCCCCCTGGATTCATATTTGGGCTTAATATAGAAGCCCGAATTCGCACTTAGTGCATTTCGGGCAAATTTATTAAAAAATCTTCTTCTCCAGATCCAGCAGGCAGAATCTTTTGATATTTGGTATGCAACATTGTGGGGTGGATCTGATTCAAGTTTGTTCAAATCGGCTTCCTAGTTTCATATTTGGGCTCACTATAGAAGCTCGAATTCGAACTTAGTGCATTTCAGGCAAATTTCTTAAAAAATCTTCTTCTCCAGATCCAGCTTCAGAATCTTTTCATATTTGGTAAGCAACATTGTGGGGTGGATCTGATTCAAGTTTGTTCAAATCGGCCCCCTGGGTTTATATTTGAGCTCCGTATAGGAGCCCAAATTTTAACTTAGTGCATTTCAGGCATATTTCTTAAAAAATCTTCTTCTCCAGATCCAGCAGGCAGAATCTTTTGATATTTGGTATGCAACATTGTGGGGTGGATCTGATTGTGATTCATGAACGTATTTATTTGTAAAGTTGATAGAATCTTAGACAAAATTTGCAGAAAAGATCTACTATAGAAGGGGTGGTATCCAGGGTGAACCGTTTACCCAAATCTAGCAGTACTAATGCATTATTCACACAAATCTCCGTTCAAATTTTATGACCCCTCATTGGAACACATGCATTCAGCTCATTGCAACAAAGGTCATATGCCATGTTTTCGATACAAAGGAATAAAAATTTTAGTTATTCATGAAATTTTTAGGCAACTGTTGTCTGTTATTCACATTGCTTCATGAAATTTCAGTACTTTTAGAAGTTACCTCAGTAATCAAGGGTTAATTCCCCTTAATTAAATGTCGCCTCTAAAAAACAACCACTTTGCATATCTTACCTTTTTACCAGCATCACTGCCAAAACTTGTCAGCATTCTTCGCAAAAATCGCTATTCAAATTTTAATTTTTGTCTCTTAAACATACATGTACTTATCGCTTGTAAATACCCCATTGGAATGAGCTTTTTGAGCTCATTCCAATGAGAGGTCGCACACCATGCTTTTTGAGTCAAAAAAGCAATTTTTTTAGTTATTCCAGAATTTCGTACGTAAAACACAGCTTTATGACTTCACATTAAAATGAGCTCTCTAAGCTTGTTCCAATCAACATTCACGCACTATGTCTTTCACACAAAAAATAAAATTTTCTATTTATTCAGAAATTTTGTTTGCAAGAACACTCTTACCCCCCCCCCCCCCCCCCCACACACACACACACAAACACACACACACACACAAACACAGACACACACATCTAAAAGTTTGTCAGCAAAAAAACAGTTACTTCAATTTTTAAATGCATTATAGGAACAACTTGCCTAATCAAATTTAAATACTTTTGCATCATTCTGTATCTAGAACAAACCATTTACCATATCTTTACGCAAAATTCTCCAGCATCATTCACAAAAAAACACCATTATTTATATATTCACATTTCTGTCTCAAAAATATACCTGATCTTCCCATACCCCTATTGGAATAAGCTGTTTGAGCTTGTTCCAATGATGATAAAAAAAACTAATATTTTGGAAAATTTGTGAAAATTTGTGTTTTCTTGCATGCAAATATATACATGTAGCACATGGAAGATATCCACAGTTGGGGAGAGATGTCCAAGGCTATCTCTTCACATTCCTTGTTTGTGCTTCATGCTAAACCAGTTTGTCTGCAGAGATAAATTTGCTTTATTAAAAATCATTGGAGATAGGCCACACACCAACGATTTTAAATAAAACTAATTTTAGGTAACAAATGTTGAACTTCAAACAAAATCTATCACTCAACCAGTTAATGTTGATGAGGCATGACATGGTGAAGGTGACCTAAAATACTTCTTAGAGTCACTTTGTCAGGTGAGCGATTAAGGCCACGTGGGGCCTCTTGTTATACTGTACCAATGACCCAGACTTAGCTGGTGCTAACTCTAAAAAATCCAGGGCCAAACACAAATTTTGCCCCCCAATCCCCAAAATTTGCATCTAAAACCAAAAGAAATCATGTCCTATAGGACCTCCATACTTTGCCCTTACTGCGCATGCGCAGTGTCAAGGACGTTCCGAAATTGGCGCCAATTACCATTCTCTGTTTGGCCCTTCATCAGTCAACATCTCACTGATCTTTGTGCTTGTAAATCTCAGTTTAACCCTTTCCAACTACGGTACGTATAAATACGTACGAAAATTCCTGTGCGTTCCGACTACGGTACGTATATATACGTATCTCAACTTCGAATGATTACTCTTCATTTGTTGTGTATCCTATCTTTACTCTTATTGCACATCGAATGTGCCCTGACAACGGAACTGTCTTCTGCTTTGTTTAGATGTTGCTATGCAACCCGAAAAATGAAAATTTAAAGTTTATTCATCGAAAATGACAGGCGAAAACTAAATAATGTCTGACAGTGAAAACGAAGACGTTCCACTTGCGACGTTATTCGGCAAAGCTCAAGAATCGGATATTTTTAATAATGATAACGGCCAAAATATACAATATGACAGCGATAATTCTGTGCCTGATATAAGTTATCCTGTCGTCGATACAGACTCCGAAGTTGACAGTAGCGATGACGAGACCCCACTTATAAAATTTCAAGTGAAAACAGGCGAAACTTATGTTTGTGAGAGTGAGTCTGGGGATTCAGATGATGCACCACTTTCTAAACTAAGAAAATTAGCACCTGAAAATGAATCTGAATCTCGCTCATGTGCAGCTGCATCATGTTCAAGTTCCAATGAAAATGAGGAAGAGTTTTTTTCTTGGTCCTCAAAGCCTGTTGCAACTGAAGATATTCCTTTTGATCATGATAGAGTGGGTCCGAAAAATAATTTATTTCACAAGTCCCCCCTTGATTCCGGGTGTTTTTTACAGAATACTTGATTGGTCAAATTTTAGCCCAAACAAACATTTATGCAAATCAATGTAGGCAATCAGGAAGGCCCAGAATGGAATGGCATGATACTGACATTTCTGAGATGGAAACATGGTTAGGCCTTATTTTAACAATGGGTCTTGTAACGAAAAAAGGGCGCTTAGCAGAATACTGGTCCACAGATTTTCTTCAGCGCACACCTGGATTCAATGAAACAATGACTAGTCGGAGATTTCTTCAGATCCTCAGGTATCTCCATTTTGTAGACAACGAGTCACACGATAAAAACTCATCAGATATTCTGTGGAAAGTAAGACCCATAATAAATTATCTTATCAAGAAGTTTCAAAGTTTATACACTCCAAGTAGGGAGCTTTCTGTTGATGAAACAATGGTAAAATTCAAAGGCCGGGCCAAAATAAAACAGTACATAAAAAATAAACCCACTAAATGGGGAATTAAACTTTTTACCCTGGCTAAATCGAAATCGGGATATGTGCTGAATATCTTGCCATACATTGGTAGACAAGAAGATGCTGGTGACTTGACAAAGACATCACAGATAGTGCTAACATTAGTGAAGCCATACTTTGGGCTTGGTCACAGAACATACACTGATAATTACTACACCAGCTTGGAATTAATGACACAATTGCGAAAAAATGACACGCTGTCATGTGGCACAATTCGGCCATGCCGCAAGGGTTTCCCACGTGAAATGAACAAAAAATCTGTCACAGTGAAAAAATTGTCCAAAGGACAGAGCCTCAAAAAATCAAATAAAGAGGGGATGTTAGCTGTAACATGGAAAGATAAAAGATTAGTTACTGTATTATCCAACATTCCTGGTGTGAGTGGTGATGTGAACATTGTTCGAAAAGAGAAAACCGGAGGTGTTGTGGGAAATGTTCAAATCAGTAAACCTGCGTCTATTGTTGATTATAACCAACATATGGGTGGAGTGGATCTTTCTGATCAGCGTGTTTCTTCATATCGTCGACACATCAAAACTCTAACATGGTATCGTCAGATTTTCTTTCACCTGTTCACACTAAGTGCAGTGCAGGCATTCTTACTGTATCGACAATGCAATCCTAATACCAAGCTAACACAACGTGATTTTTTTAGTAAAATTGCTCTTGGACTGACAGCTGGAAGGTCATATAGGAAGTCCACAATGTCACCCAAAATAAACTCCTCTGATGAGACAAGACTCAATCGCGAGCTGTGTCATGCCCCATCCTATTTCAATACCCAGTCTAAATGTGTTGTACATCAAAAGAGAAAGGACACTAAATATGGCTGTAACATTTGCCACAAGAGAATGTGTCCTGTTCCTTGCTTTTTTAGGTATCATTATATGGAGAATTATTATTATGTTGACCAAGGCAAGAAGAATGCAAAGCAAGTTTGTGAAAATGAGTCATAAACTTCCCCTCACACATATATAAATACAGTACAGTTCACCTGTGGTGCATTCCAAACAAGAATAAAGTCCTGCGGTCAAAATAAAATTGCAGTTCCTCTATTTATTTTGACAGCAAACCTTAGATTGACTAAATTGAGAAAATTATAGGTTCCTGTGATATGAATGTAGGGCATTGAACATCATAAAAACATGCCTCTGGTTTTTACCAGAAATATGAAAAAGAACAATAAAAATTTGGATATAATTAGAACTGGCTCATTGAGCTGGTTCTAATGATATCCATATTTATCCCATAAATCCACATTTATTTGCTGAACACAAACCCAAGATAATTTTTTGCTACTAGGGTGATAAATGTCCCCCATGAATTTAAAACTCAAAAACGTTAGACCACTAGTAGATTTGACGCCACGAACGTCATTATGCCGTAATGACTTTGCGACACGATGCTTCCATTTTGGTGCAAATTGATGAGAGCTGAGTGTATTATTCATTCTTAAACCTTTAATTTTATGCAATGAAAACTACTGCCAGTGCTCTACACAAAGAGCCCAGACTTCAATTTGTTTTTAATTTTAAATGTTTTGTTTCCAAAACAGCTTATGACCCCTCATTGGAATGAGCTCATTCAAATGAGGGTCATAAGTTATGATTCGGATGCAAAATGTTAATATCTTTAGTTGTTTAGTATTGAATTTTTCTCTCGTAAATTTTTTATTCTTTACCTAAAATAAAAAAAAATGTTATGGGAAAAATGAAATAAATGCCTAGTGGGTAGAAATGAAAAATGTATTCTACTTGTGGTATTAAGAATTAAACTTGCTCGCCAAAGGCTCGCAAGTTTAATTCTTAATACCAGTCGTAGAATTTTTTTTTATTTACATTCAATAGGTGTTTATCCTATATTTGTATGATTTTCTGGGGGTAGCAAAATGTTACTATGAACCTTCAAGAAAGGCTTTTATACATGTATGAGGTTTTTCCCTGGCCATCCAAGTAAAAGTTTGATTTTTTTAGTTCACAACCGAAACTTGAACTGCAGGGATTTTTTTTTATCCTTTTTGGGGAAAAGGTTCTGGGCTCATGTGATTTGGAAAATTAGCATCATATTGTCTCTTTTTGGGAATTTGTGTCAATTTTGAAAACAAATCATCAACCGGCATTTCCGTCAAAGGATAATGTACATGTATTTCACCCTACACCCAACGCTCTCGGAGCAGACGACACTCAAGAAAAAAAATTGGTGAAACTAAAAATTTTCATTTTCGCTTCGAAAACATAGGTTATGATCCCTCATTGGAATGAGTGTATTCCACTCATTCTAATGAAGGGTCATAGCCTATGTTTTAGAAGCAAAACGTGAAAATCTGGAAAAGATTGGAATGGGAATTTTCGAGTATAGATTGCATTGTCCAGTTTTGGCCATGAGATTGGATAAAGGGTTAAAAACAGAATATATTTGCTCACAGTGTATTTGGCATATAACCCTAACAATTCTACAGGTAACAGTTTACATGTTAACACAGTATTTTACTCTAATAATTATGAGTTGTAGGAGGTAAATTTCATGGAGTAGGAATTTTTAGGTTGAGAATTGGGAAAAATCTAGTCTATTTGATATTGGGAACAAGTTGTTGCTCTCGCACATGATATTCGGCTCCTCTCGTTCCCCAGCAAAAAAAAAAAAACCTTGAACCGAAACTGGACTCTTTTCTGGTAAACCGAGCTGTAACGGAAGGCGAAAAAACATATCACCCTCCCAGCTTGTTTTTTTTTCTATTTAAAACATTACAAAAAAACAATAAATGTTTGCTGTCAAAATAAAACTGTCTGCACCATTTCTACTTTTCCAGTAGGTTTTTGTTTTTACAGAAATAGTGAAAATTTTAGGTTCCTGCAGTATGGCGGTAAGGCATCGAGCAACATGAAAATATGTTAGAGAACAGCCTCGAGTATGTCACACCAAGTCAGCCGAAATTGAGTAACCTGCTCATGTTATGCAAAGCCCTAATAAGCAGAAAAGCGTAAGAAACTATTTTTCACTCCCACAAATTTGCTCCCAAGATCAAATTTGCAGGAGTGAGAAATAGATCTCATAATTGAACTGAATACACATAGATTGGTTGCAAGCAAAAAAAAAAAGAATTGGTTTAGCAAGAGGAAAAAAAAAACAATTTGCGGGCCCCATTCTTAAGCTGTTCAAAAAATTCAAAATTGTCAACAAAACCACATCACGTACCCCCCCCCCCCTTCCCCCCCCCCCCCCCACATGATGTAGTTTTGTTGACATTTTTGAGAGAATTTTTAAAAATTTAAATTAATGTAATATTGTCGGTGTTGGGTAAAGGCTTAACAATCGAAATCTATGTGTGTGTGTGAAAATGTTTCGAATACTATTTAGTGACATCGCAAAGGATACATTTTCCACTTGTGTTCACATTTTCCTGCATCTGACGAAAGGGAGGAGAGCTACTGGATATTTAATGGGGGGGGGGGGGGTGGGTGGGGGGCTACTGCATATTTACTTTCATTTGGGGGGTGGGGGGTGTCCCCACTGGTGCCACCACTGATTGTGCTTTCTACTTTACCGACTTGTCCCCTAAACAGTTATTTGTTATTGTGTATTTTGCTTACTGAAGGCCTAAATATCGGATGTAAAATTGTTTCTATTTTTTTTATGGCAGTGGCTTTTTCTCGGGTGCTCGTGAAATAGCCAAAAGAGTATATAATGACTCTCTCGTGGGTGAAATAGTGAACAGGCTATTTCATGGGCGCCCGTGAAATAGTCAATATATACTGCGTTGGCTATTTCACAGGCTCTGTCTTGGATTATGGATAATATGCTTGGGTTGTGACTGGTATTATATAAATTAATCCTTTACCTAACGCTAGTAGCAGCCGACACTCGTAAAAAAAAATTCTCGTACAACAAATTTTTTTCATTTTTTTTGCTTCCAAAACATAGGTTGTGACCCCTCATTGGAACGAGCACGACGCGCTCGTTCCAATGAGGAGTCACAACCTATGTTTTGGAAGCAAAAAATGAAAATATTAAAAAAATTGAATGGCGATTTTCATATGTAGCGCTGGCCGGTTTTGGCCGTTACGTTATGTAAAGGGTTAAAAAAAATATCAATATTTTAATGATTTTATTGTTAAACATATGGAGTTTACAACTGACATCTAGCGTATTCTAGGACTACAGTGAGCAAAACAGACGACAATAAATAATTTTATACATTTACGTTACCAGTTCCCTTCTTCGATAATCATATTGTATTGTAAATATATTTAACCCCTGTATGGCATACGATTTAACGAGCCACTTTAATTGACAATTTTTATTGTTTTGCAGCCTTTCTGATATGATGTGGAAATTTCTTCCCTAATTTTATACATTTACAATATCTGTTCCCGACTTCGAGAATTGAACGAATTCATTTCTTGACGTTGGGAACAGGTATTGTAAATGTATAAAATGAAGGAAGAAATTTACTAGTACATTACATGGTGTGAGGTGGAAGGCCCAATATTACCGGACCTAACCCAACGAATGACAAGTCTGTTTGGTATTGAATTCACAGGGAAGTCAATCAAACCTAATAATTTATCAGAGCCCGTGAAATAGCCAAAGGAGTATGTATTGACTATTCCACGGACGCCCGTGAAAAAGCCTGTAGACTATTTCAATGGGGCCCGTGAAATAGTCAATATACACTCTTTTGGCTATTTTACGGGCGCCTGTGAAATGACAACTGCCTTTTTTATAACAAAATTTAATCCTGCATCCTCATTGGTTGTTGTAAGCTGTCATAAAGGGTTAATGTTATTGCCAAGAGTGTTTCTCTTTGGCGCAAGAGATAACAGAATATCTTTTGATGGGAGTAATTTGCTTTTATAAATACTCAAAAATACAGCACCAACACACAAAAATTTGTTTTCGGTTTTTCGTAATATTCATCGTAAGTTACAACTTACAACAGTCTACTATTTCCACGAATTACTCAACTGTCATCTGTTTTACCACGTGACGATGATTTCAGTCATTATCATGTTGTCCATTGAATTTACCGGTATGTTTTGAATGACCATTGTTTTGTTTTTTTACGATGATAAAATATAAAACTCGTTCTTGTTTCACAAACGCGGAAGTGTTTTTTTACTGGATGCATTCCATTATGACGCCTCAAGTGTTCCGGAATGTTTCGAAACATTTCATTTTTTGATGCGTTGTTTGATACTTTCAATCACAACCCGACCAGTCTGGCCATTTTTCAAATTTATCGTTAATAATGTCTGTTTAATATTTGTTGTTGAATTTTACATAACAGTTTGTGTTATAGTTTGCAAAATTACTCGTCACTGTGTTATTGTTGAATAAACGAATTAACATACCCTCGTTTTCTTGATAATAATTGCTGTCGTAATGGCGATAACTTGATTTGGGCATGATTAATATTTATTTGGGCTATAATAACTCCCCAGTCCATCTGGTTTCTTGAAGTACACATAGATATGTGGTCCATTATTACCGCGCCAACACGTAATTACTGAATGGGACTTTCGAATATCGGCAGTAAACGAATTTCGTTGACGACGTCAAATGCATGAATCCCCGTGACGTTATAACGCCACGACGGCCGTAGTCGGAAAGGGTTAAAGGATGCCAGACACGTAATTATTGGAGAAATGGTGATTCTAAGGAGGATATAGAAGGAGGAGAGGAAAAAGGAGTGACAAAAAATAATCAGGGCTGTACTTAAAATTTTTTATGAAATTATGTTAAGTTGCCTATTTTCGAGGCATGGGCCTCTTGTTGTCATTCTTGCTAAAAAGTTGCACTGCTTATTCAGTGTTTCCTCTCCCCTGGTCTTCTAAGTCCCCCCTTGCAATTCTCCCATGCTTTTGGCATATTTTTGAGAAAGATCATTTCTAAATTCTCTTGGGAGAGTTGCTTGGTTACAGAATGTTTTCTGTTATTTTCCCCATAGTTACGTTTTCACCCATGGGTGTATAAACATTGTGTTCTGCATCTTCCATCTGATGTTCTGCAGATTCTCCCCTGGGAGTCTCTGTCTTGCATCAGATAGAGTGTAATTTTGATGACTGATTTCGGGCCAGTTTTTTCAGTGCCTGGAGTCATGTTTTCTGGTGTTTTTACACTGTTTGTTTACATTGGCAACAGTCTCTTTTGAGGGGGGCTGTTTGCCTTTGGAGTAGTTTATCTCACTATAAGATACATTTTTATTATCCGTAAGTGTTGCATTAATTATTTAATATAAATTTAAAATTTTTGACCACACTTAGCCATCGGATCCATTGGGGCTCAACGTTACTTTTCAGAAACTTGGGCTTCGCTGAAAAAATATTTTTCAAAAATTATTTTGATTTTCAATTGTTTTTTCATTATTAATGGATCATGTTATTATGTATCTTTGTGTTAGGGGTTTGTGCGAGTAACTAGGACTTGTTGTTGTCTTTTCACAATGAAAGGATATTGTTCAAATTGTAATAGGAAGAAATCTTCCTCTGACTTTCATGATCATTGTATTAATTGTAGTCAGTGTTCTCGCACTAATCCCTGTTCTATATGTCAATACTGGGATGACAAACATTGGAAACGTGTGTCACGATATGTTGTTAGTGGAGAAAGGGCTATGCCGGCTCTTTCTCTGCAGGGTCACTCTACTCTATCAGTTTCTATTTCAGAGGAACAAGAACAGGGTGATGTTTCCATGTTATCTTCCGCAAGTGCGCTTCCGTCGTCACAAATGAATACAGAGCTAGCGGCAAAAGTGCTCATGGAGATTAAACAAATGTTGTCCGCTAGCTCGCCCGGTGTAGCGTCCATTCACCGAATGGTTCGGCAGCCGGGTTCGTCCGATGCGGTCCAGGAGGAAATGTTGGGTGATGCGAGCACTATAAACATTCAACGTGCACACCCAGTGACGGCGGATAGTAGGCGAGATCGGAGGAAGCCTTCGAGTCCGGTTCCTAGCTCGTCCAGGTCCAGCCGGGCCGCAAGCGAGAGAGGCCCCTCTCTCGTACAACAACATCTGGGACCAGATGTTGTGGTACAAAATGTGTCGCAAGCGGAGCACACGTCCGTCGCTCGGGACGCTCCGTTGTATAGGCAGTCCACAGAGACTGCTCAGGCTTCTTCCTCTCGTCAGCGCACACGACCGCACCTTGGCTACGTGACCGCCGATATTTTACCAGCTTCGCCGATCAGGGATTCTTCGGCGACCAGGTCACACCATCCGGTAGCCAGGGACACGAGGCCGATAGACTCCGGACGTTCGCATAGGAAGAGTATGCGGGAGTCATCAGATGCGGAGCTGCCCTCGGCGAAGCAGCGGACGTTCGCATAGGAAGAGTATGCGGGAGTCATCAGATGCGGAGCTGCCCTCGGCGAAGCAGCGAAAGACTGCGCCTCCGCAGGCCTCGATGTCGGACGTTCTTGTGCAGATAGCACAACTTATCGCAGCATCCCAGCAGCCGACAGAAACGGTGTCGGATCGGGAATTATCCGACGCCGCTGGGTCGGTATGCTCCGCCGAAGCATCGGGGGCGGACGACCGGGAGCATCATGAGGTCCGACCGGATGGTGAAAGGGATACGGATGACTTGGAGCTATCCCTTTCGGAACAACATAAAGCTGCCGTGGACTTCATCCGGCACTTTCTCCCTCAAGTTGTTCCGTCGGGCCAGACTGCTGCGGTTCCGGACAAGAGAATTATAGCGTCATTGGACTCTGATTTCTTTGAGCGGTTCAGGGACATCGCTCCCGAGTTTCCGTCTCAGTCCAATAATGTTGCAAGAACATTTGAATTATTGAACGACGCTATATTCAAACTTTCTTCCAAAACGGGAAAAGCAGGTTTCTTGTCCGCCAATACTCTCAACCTGCCTTTCATTAATGCAAGGAATAAATTCGATACGGCAGGACAGGGTATCCCGAGAGTTCCTCTGCGTATGGACGACGAGGCGGAAGACTTAGAATTATCATTACCGTCGTCGGCGTCTATTCCAACCGCGGTGTTGGAAACAACTATTTCGTCTAACAGAGCCAGTTTAAATGCCTTACGCAGATCACCTTACTAAGGCGTTATCACTGCAACTTGAAGGGAAAGAATTTCAGGATATACAATCCTCTTTAAGACTTCTTTCAAGGGCAGTAGCTTATTCCACGTGTAACTCCGCCCTTTCAGTGGCAAACCTGGAGTTGGTTAGACGTGACGCAGCCCTAGCTACATCCACACTCGTGGATACTAAGGTGAAGAACTCTCTCAGAGTCACTTCGGTCTCCGGAGAACTTCTCTTTGACGGCAAGCTTTCTGCAATTTACGATAAAATTACAAAGAAAGCTTCGGATTCTCTGCTGTTCAAATCTGCTTCTAAGAAGTCGGACACGGCAGATAAGAGTAAGACAGGCACTTCTGGGTCTAATGCGCCCAAGAGAGGTTCCTATAGAGGTTCCGGTGCGTCCTCTTGGTCTTATTCAAGAGACCGTCAAGGTGGCGACTCACGTTCGGGACGTCCTTCGGGCCGGGATAACCGGTCAGACGCCCCGAGGTCGACGGGATGAGGTGCGGGTCGTGGAGGACGTGGTTTCTCCTACCGCAGGCCTCGCAGGTCCAGGAGGTGATGGCTTCAACCTCTATCGCGTACCGGTTGGCGGAAGGTTGTCGAGTTTTTCACAAGTGTGGGCATCGATTACGGACGACCCTTGGGTGAGAGGGGTGATTTCGGAAGGTCTAAAGATATCCTTCAAACGAAAGCTTCCATTAACTCGAAGTCCAAAATGGACTCAACTTCCGTCAAATCTGCAGAAAAGAGACTTGCTATTATCAGAGGTGCAGTCTCTTTTAATGAAGAACGCGGTAGAGGTCGTAGAAAACCAGGAGACTCCGGGATTCTACAGCCATCTGTTTCTGGTTCCGAAACCAGACGGCTCGTTCCGTCCAGTCATAGATTTGAGCTGGATAAACAAGCTGATCGTCGCTCCGAAGTTTTATATGGAGACGATTCGGTCGGTCAGAGCGAGTATTCGGGTGAACGATTATGCAACGAGCATAGATCTCAAAGATGCGTACTTTCACGTCATGGTACATCCGACATTCAGAAAGTATCTACGCTTTGCAGTCCTAGGAGTGGTGTATCAATTTCGGGCGATGTGCTTCGGATTGAATCTAGCACCCTGGGCTTTCACTCGGGTAATGAACTCGGTAATGATGTATTTCCGAGCTCATTCGTCTGCGGTAACGTCGGCCTACCTGGACGACATTCTTCAGAGGTACGGCAACGAGTTAACGCTTCAGAACGATGTGCAGAATCTACTTCTATTGCTCCGACGTCTCGGTTTTATAATAAACGAGGAGAAGTCGGATCTGGTGCCGTCCAAGTCATTCACACATCTGGGAATGAGCTTTGAGACGCACAACAATCTCATTCGTCTGCCGTTAACCAGAGCGAAATTAGTCAGTTGTTACGCTCGCTATTGTCTGCATGCAGACAAAGTCACAGCGAGAGAATTTATGAGACTGATAGGTCTGTGCGGAGCCGCTGCGGATCTCATTCCGATGGGGCGGTTACGCACACGTCCTCTCCAAATTTTCTTGACTCAGAATTGGAGTGTGAAAATTCATTCGCTCGACATAGACGTTCTCTTGTCAGATCAAGTGAAACGAGAGATTCAGACTTGGGCAAACATTCAGTGGTTAACTCAGGGAGTTCCGCTGCAGTTGCCGGATCCGAGTTTTACCATTATGACGGATGCCAGTCAAACAGGTTGGGGTGCATCATTGATCCCAACGGATTCGAGATGCCAGGGTCTTTGGGATCTGCAATTCCTGGGCAAGCACATAAACATCAAGGAAATGATGTCAATTTGGCTTGCGTTACGTCATTGGATGGACATTATTCACAATGCTCATGTCCAAATCCTATCCGACAATACGACAGTAGTGGCGTATATACGGAATCAGGGAGGCACTCATTCAATTCCGTTGTTCAATCTAACGGAAAGAATCCTTCTGTTTGCTCTAGAACATCAGGTTCTTTCGGTCCGTCATATACCGGGTCGTCTGAATGTACTAGCAGACTCCCTTTCACGAAAGGGTCGCTTGTTGCCGTCGGAGTGGACTCTCAACAAACAAGTATTCAATCAGATTTGCTACCAGTGGGAACGGCCAATGATAGACTTATTTGCGACACATCTCAACAATCAGTTGCAGACGTATGTGTCTCCGTGTCCGGATCCAAGAGCATTTGCAGTAGACGCTCTGTCGATCCCTTGGGACGGAATGATAGGATATGCGTATCCTCCAGCGCCGTTAATTCAGCAAGTATTGCTAAAAATAAAACAATCTCAATGCAAGATTCTGTTGGTAGCATCTCTGTCTCCACAGAGACCGTGGATAAATCTACTCAGGTGTCTGTTGTGGGACCTCCTGCGAAAGCTTCCTCCACGGGAGGATCTTCTTTCGCAGGGGAAATCGCGTCAACTCCATCACAACCCGCAAGGTCTCAACCTTCACGTTTTTCCGTTGTGCGGTCCTTCTTGCATGGCAAGCACTTTACAGGACGAGCAGTGGACGCGATTTCTAACTGTAGGAGGACCTCCTCTTCGCTAAACTATGCGGCTAAGTGGAAGGTTTTTCGTCGTTAGTGTAGGGATCATTCTGTGGATATTTTTGATCCCTCTATACCAGACATTGCAAACTTTCTAGTATACTTATTTGACGAAATCAAACTGCAGCCTGTTACTATTAAGGGTTATAGGTCTATGTTATCTGATACCTATGCACATCATGATAGTTTACAAATTGGATCTAATGTCTCTTTATCTAAGTTGGTAAGAAACTTCTCGATAAATAGACCCAGAACTCTTAGGTTAATTCCTAAATGGAATTTAGCTTGGGTTCTTCTTAAACTGAAGGAAAAGCCATTTGAACCTCTTGGGACAGTAGATTTCAAATTCTTATCTTATAAGACAGCTTTTCTCTTAGCTTTCTCTTCTGCTAGAAGAGTCAGTGAGCTTCATGCACTGTCGGTGGATGATTCTCACTATCGTAGTGTCGGGAACACTATTCACTTCACTACTAATGTGGGTTTTTTAGCTAAGAATCAGGCTCCTAATAAATATCCGGAACCTATTAAGGCTCTTCCGTCTTTAGACGGGCGTAGACCTTTACTCTGTCCTGTTAGAGCGTTACGTATCTATAAACAGAGATCTCAGTTTATCAGAAAGGGACGGAAACGTTTCTTTCTGTCTCTGATGCCTAATAGAAAGGACATTTCGGTCCATTCTATTGCTAGATGGATTCAATTAACTACCCGTACTGCTTATGAGAATTTATCTTCTTCTCAGCAGTCTGTGCTTAAGATTTTGGCTCATGAAGTAAGAGCTCTTGCTACTTCTTGGGCTTACGCTAATAGTATTGCTATTACAGATTTAATGAAGGCGGCTTATTGGTCTCAGCCATCCACATTCACGAATTTTTATCTCAGAAATATTGAGTCCATTTCTGGAGACCTGCATTGTTTAGGTCCGTTATCTGTTGCTCAGAATGTCGTCCACTAAACAGTTGCAACTATAGTTATGCAGGCTTTCTGTTCCGGCAGTGACTCCGTCCGGCTGCCCTCTTCGCTCTGGGCTATTTGACCCAGGGCAAGGGGAAGGTGGGGGGTGGGGAGGGGAGGGTGTTCCCTTAGGTCACCTGCTTTATAGTGAAAAGCAAGGGAATGCCTCCTCCGAAGTCAGTATTTCTGAGTCGTTTCCGGGATGGTTTTAAAGTGTAATATTAATGTTAAAATTCATTCATGTCATATTTTTAAAGTGTAGCTCGGTGTGAAGCATTTGTATATATTATGAAGGGTATTGTATCTTTCTAATTTAACATAAAATAAGAAAGATACATGTAAAGCCTAATACTCCTTTTCTCCTTGAGGGGTTGCCTCTATATTATATAGTTGAGCGTATTGGATTTTCCTCTATGTCCTAGGCCCTCCAGCCTTTTTACTATTCAGCTAAGTCTGGGTCATTGGTACAGTATAAAAATGTTAAAAAATTTATAGTAATTTATATATTTTTTATACTTACCAATGACCCAGACGGGGATGGCCCTCCCAGGAGTTGGGAACTCTTACCTCCCCGCTGAGTACATAGCGCTGACCAGGCACTGCCAGTACGAATGATAATTGGCGCCAATTTCGGAACGTCCTTGACACTGCGCATGCGCAGTAAGGGCAAAGTATGGAGGTCCTATAGGACATGATTTCTTTTGGTTTTAGATGCAAATTTTGGGGATTGGGAGGCAAAATTTGTGTTTGGCCCTGGATTTTTTAGAGTTAGCACCAACTAAGTCTGGGTCATTGGTAAGTATAAAAAATATATAAATTACTATAAATTTTTTAACTTTTGCAAGCTTGAAAACTAACTTTTGTCCTGCATTTATTATGGGCAAAAGGGGGAAAGACATTTGAGGACAGTTTTGCCTGCCCGTTTGGCCGAGTTCATCCTTGGAGAATACCAGCAAGGTATGATTTACCTTGTCATCACCGGAAGTATCTTTGGGATGTCCCATTTTGACATCAACAAATGTGGCGGTTGCAGACACTGAGAGAGGACTTCATATTCCAGCTTTGGATGGGCACATCAGCAGTATACCAGTTGCCCTCTATCTTCTGTGGCTAGGTGGGCCTCTAGTCCGAACCCACGGAAATGGACTGTTGCAAAAAATTTGTGTGGAATTCATTACTAGGGGCATGATCCCACCATCAAATGTAAATCTGCTTGCATACAACTTTTGCAGGACAATATCAATGTCAATGTCACCACCGCAGCTGTAAGTGGCATCCACCCAGTTCAACTCAAGTCTTCACAATCAATATTCAATGTTTCATCGACACCATCATTTCTGGACCACCCTACCTTCATATCTCAGGAATCACCAGTGTTTTCTTTCAGTTAGTCATCTATGCCACAGGCCAATGCTGCGGGTGCATTATCCTTTGCATCTAATCAGTGACAAGGCCTGTCAATCAAATTTTTCAGGTACTCCTGCCACTGCTTCGACTTCTCAGGCTTATTCATGGTTGTCTCTTTCTAATCCGTATTTACTATCTTCGGATACAACAGTGCCAATTTGTTCACACAGATACTTTTCAGTACACACCTGCATGGACTTAAGTGCCTACTGACTCACTCTTGATGCCTAATTCCTGCAGTGCATCTTTTCATGCAACATAACCAAACTCAGTTCACTCCATGAAACAAGAGCTAGCAAGACAAAAACTGCAAAACAACTGCTCAAGCAAATTGAGACTCTAATTGCTAAACTTTAGCGCCAAGTTCCCCTTGGTAGCTTTCCATCAACTGCTCCTCCACATGCTGGCCTAGCTACAGCTCTCCCAGGCCATGGCAGGTGGGGTGGGGCAGCTTCACATTCAATTCCTTCAGGAATGAGTTCATTGGATTAGGTGTTTTCCATTCCCAATTCCATCATGGCTTCATTTGGCACTTGTCCTATAGCTCCAAGACACGGTAGAATAGTTCCAGCCTTGTGGGGTTGACCCTGGGTGCTATGGAAGAGGTCACGGTGTGGGTCCCAACTTTGTGTATTTTTTTGATTTAGGGACAGACTCCCAATGTGGTCGTCTAATGGTTAATTTTGATTCTCCAGGTTCTGTTGTTTAGACTTGGCCAGATAAGGTTATAGGGTTAAAGGATACTTGTGAAATAGTAAATAAGCTTCAACACAGTTATACAGTGACCAATAGATATTTATTTAATTAAGTGTGAGAAATGAATGATATGCCATTAACCAGATTTTATTTGAGGTACTGCCTAACAGCTCTCAGGAGCTGAAATTCTTATCCCAAGTTAAAACTCATAAGTTAACTTGAACAATTCAACTCTATGAATTTCCTTAGCCCTTAGTGTTTACCAGCACTTACCAAGAGCTCAAAGCTCTCTACAAAGAGCCAAAGCTCTTAAAGTTTAACCAAAGAGAGTACTGAATAGATTAAATAAATATAATAGCCCAAACTCGGTTACCTCCACCAAACTATGTGATTTTAGACCATTTGTAAAAACTAAAACCCACCTCATAAATTTTTCAGACATATGCTCTAAGAGTTTATTTTAAAAGTTGTTAGCTTTGCCAAGCTATGAGAGTCAGTCTCAGACTATTAGAAAGTCTGTTTCGCCGAACTGTGATGAGAACAAGTTCTGATTTTACAGTGACAGAGGGCTACTTAAATACAAATCAGAGGCAGCAAAGCACCAATGAGAGAGAGTCTCTCACTGATGATTCTGCTGCCAAGACTAGTATTGCATCAGCCAACTGCTTTAACACATTGCATTTAGTAAATAAATGCGGAGACCAAAGATAATTTACAGTACAGTACATAGACAGGTAAAGAGAATTAGTAGTCCACTTAACATACCTACCTCTGATAATGAAACTGGAGTGATGATGGTTGTTAGACAGTTTAAGCTAGTTTTAATAAACAATTTATGAGGTGAACTTAATACTTTGTATAGTAACATTAGAAGTGACCGAGTGTGATGGAATATCTCATTTTAACTACAGACAAACTACATATTATGCTTACCAGTTAAATTCTATCTGCCAAGAGCTTCTGACAAAAGAACTGATCCAAGCTCATAGAGCTTATTTCGTCACAGTGCTGCTCTGTCTAGTCTCCCAGATATCGATCCCACCATTTTCTCTTCTTTTAGACAGGATATTTTGGCAGGCAGGGTCGTTAATTTAGCTAGGTTCATTATGGCCCCTCTTAACCCATCCAAACCAACTGAGAAATATGATGATTGCCTGTCCAGACATTTAGGCATTACAGAATTTGTTCTGGCTTTTAGAAAGTCCAAAACTATTATTTGTGAGGTTTTCCCTAATCGTCATGATGAACTTGATAGTTACTAAAATGATGTGTTATCCATTTCGGCTCAATATGGGGATTCCTTTTATTCCTATCATCTCGCATTCTCAGTGCAAGTTCCTGCTTGGATTGCCAGGAGTACCAAAGTGGATTGGGCGCTGTGCGACACAAACCTTTTTGCTGACCATAAATGCCATTCTTGCTACTCATGTAACAGTTCTGATCATAGTTCTAAATTCTGTCCATTGAATTCCTCATCTCATTCCTCCGATTCATTTTGGCATTGCACTGGTCCTGATAGCGCTGATTCTTCCACTACTAAACTTCAAGTCTGTCAAGACCTGTACTTTTTGTCAAAATTGCTGCTACCTCCATTCTTGCCTGAATTGCAAAGATTCTCACCCCCATACAGTCTGTCCCCAGCAATTGTCTCAATCGGCTGCTCTCCCTCCAGTTGCTCCATTCAAACCTCAGTGACTTGTGTCACAGCTTGATCCTGCACACTATGTCCCCCAGTCTATTTCTACCCCCAATGATATCTCTGCCCCTCACATTGCCCGAGCTGAGAACCTGGCACAAATTTCACCTATCTCCTTAAGGGTTATGGGAGGGAGGGGCTTTGATACTGATATTCTACATCCTTTTTTTTAGCAATGCCTACGGGTTTGATATGATAAACCATAAAGGGTTTATCATATCAACCCCATAGGCATTGCTAAAAAAAGTTTTCTGGCAAGCAACAGCTCATCATTGACCTTTCAGCATCCCATTCCTCTTCCTCTTCAGAATCTATCAATTCCCTGATCAATAAAGATGTCCTTTCCCTGAAATATGTGACAGTTGATCATGCTGTCCAGATCACCCAAACATTAGGCTCAAACGCTTGGTTGTGCAAAACAGACATCATGTCCGCTTTCCAGCTATCACCCATCCATTCTGATCTCTGGCATTTCTTTGGCATTCGGTGGAAAAATAAATACTACTTTTATTCTTGATTGGCTTTTGGCTGCTGTTCCTCTCCTCGTTTATTTGACACACTGTCTCAGGCTGTGTGTTGGATTGCCCAGGAACATTTTAATAATACCTACTATTTTGCATTTCTTGGATGACTTTTTGTCAATTTCGCAATTTGCAATGGGTGACCCATAGGACATCACATTGGAATATTTAGGCATTATTTTGGACACTGCAAAAATGGAAAGTCACCTCCCAGCCAATAAACTGGCTCATGTAACTCAGCTTGTCCATTCCTTTCTTCCTAAACGCACATGTACAAAACAGGAGCTCTTGAGCTTCTTGCGTCATTACAGGTTGTCCTACCTGGCAGGTCCTTTATTTCCTATCTCACTTCCTTGGCTTCCTCGGTCTCTGAGCTGTGGTATCATGTCAATATTTCCACCCCTTGCCATCAGGAACTGCAGATGTGGCATAGTTTTCTGTCTTCTTGAAACAGGGTCTCCTTTTCCCTAAATTTACAATCCATTTTTTCAGATAACCTTTCATTATTCACAGATACTAGCTCATCGATTGGGTTCGGGGGCTATTTTGCACCCCATTGGTTTCAGTCTGAGTGGCAGCCTGTGCTTGCCTCTTTGACTGCTTCCATTTGATTCGTAGCAATTCTCGAACTTTACCCAATTGTTTACCCAATTGTGGTTGCTGCTATGCTCTGGTGCTACCTCTAGCCTAAAAAATGCATTGTTTTCATTGTGACCATGAGGCCACAGTACAGATTCAAGTGCCCAGGGTTTGTATGTGGGTTTGGAAGTCTGGGAAAAGTATCAAATTTTTAAAAACATATTTTATACTAATAACCAATGGCCCAGACTAGCTGGTTCAAACTTAGTGCAATATTATCAAGGGCCAAACACAAATTTTGAACCCCCCCAATCCCCCAAAATTTGCATACAGTACCGAAAATTAAAAATCCTATCTGGCCATCCATACCTTTACCATCTGCGCATGTGCAGTAGTCAGAAAGAGACCAGAATTGGCGCAAACATCATTCTTTGTTTGGCCCTAAAGTCAGTAACAATGAGCTGACATCTATCTGTGCTTTAAAATCTCCTTTTTTGAGGATGCCAGACACAAATCAGTGCAAGAATTGGTGGATCCAAGGCTGTTAATGGATGATGGAAGTGAACAACGGTGCTTTCAAACGTTCAGGGCTGTAACTTTATAATAATTATAAAAATTGTTTCATGTTTCCCATTTTCGGGACATACGTCTGACGTCATCATTCTTGCTAATGATTATTCCACTGTTTGTTAAGTGTTCCTTCCTAATCCTTCCATGAACCCTTCCTGTTAAACTCCTAAGCTTTTTGGCTATTTTTTAATTTTTTATTAAATTTCTTGGGAGTTTAACATGTATTACAGAATGTTTATACTGTTTATCCTCATGGTTACTTCCTCACCCTAGGGGTGTTAGGTCATTTTTAGTCTTGCATCTTTTATCCGATATATCATTTTTTCTTCATATGAAGATCTAGCTTTGCATCTGGTAGCATTTAAATTGGTTACTGACTTTGGGCCTTTTTGTGTGCCTGATGTCTTGTTTCCGTTTTTTTTCCTTTAACGTTGTTTACATTGGCAACGTCCTCAAATATATGTAGTATTCAATTTTATATTACTGTAGGATTGCTGTAGGATACATGGATTATGATTCCGGTAGTGAAGCTCAAAAAATTTGGATTTTGTCCACACTTAGGCTCTATTGGAATGCCCTTGGGCTCATCATGTTCCCTTGGGGAACTTAAGCATTTTTTCCAAAAATTTTTTGTTTAATTTTTCGAATTTAATTTTGATTGCTATTATTCATGTATCTTTTCATATATTTATTATAGAGTTTGTAGGAGTGTTATTGACTTTGTATTTTGATTGTAATTATGAAAGCTTTCTGCTCTAAATGGAAGGTGAGGTAGTCGAACTTGGATTTACATGCTTTTTGCCTTGCCTGTAGTCGATGCATGCCTGCTGATTCTTGTCCTACATGTGTACATTGGGATTACAAACACTGGAGATGGGTGTCACGGTACGTTGTTGGCAGTGAGTTTCCTATGCCGGCACTCTCAGTGCAAGATAATTCAAGTTTATGAGTTTCTTTTTCAGAGGAACAAGAACATGAAGATGATATTGTGACACCCATCCAAAGTGTGCTACCATCATCGCGCTCTGATGAGCAAACAAAGCTAGCTGCAAAGGTACTCATGAATATTAAGCAAGGGATAAGGCCTCTAGTTAGTGTTCTTAATCCCTTGCAAGCAGCTAGCTCGACCGGTGAAGCGGTTACTCCATCCGTGGGAGCCGTGACACCGGGTAAGTCCGTTGCGGTTGAAGGAAGTGTAAATTTGGTTAGAGCGAGCTCCTCAAAATCAAAAGCTCACCCAGCGATGACGGAAATAGGGAGGAAGTCAGCAAGTTTCTTTTCGGGAGACTCGGCGAGGTCTAACAAGACCGCGTGCGGGAGAGGCCCCTCTCTAACCCAACAACATTTGGAGTCAAATGTTGTTTTGAGAAACTTGCATGAGCCAGAGCATATGTCCACACCCGCCACTCGGGATGCTCTGTCTAGACTGCAGCTGGGGTCGGCTCCAGTCACGGCTTCCTCCGCTATGTTACAAAAACACACACGATGGCATGCTAGCTACCCGACTTCGGATATCCAGCCAGCTGCCTGAAGACGGAGCCAGTCTTTGCCCGTGAAGTCGGACCATCTGGTAGCTAGCGATCCGAGGCTTCGATCATCAGGATGTTCGGAGAAGAGATCTATCTCCGGATCTTCGTCCCAGGAGCAGCAAGTGGTGAAAAAACAGAAGACCGCTGCTCCTCAAGCCTCGGTAATGGACTTGCTGTCGCAGATTGCGCAGCTGATCGCTGCATCCCAGCAAGTGCAAGAACAGCCTTCCGCAGACTCTGGTGGTGAGCTGTCGGACGGTGCTGGGTCGCTCCAGTCATCTGCACATGCAGGTGCGATGGACCGAACATCACAGCTGAATCAGTCAGATGGTGAAAGGGACAAGGAAAAGGATTACCCTTCCCTGTCGGAACAGCATATGGTAGCAATGAATTTTTATTGATCAGTACTATCCTGACTTTGTTCCACCTGATCAGCAAGCTGCGACTACTAGAGAGAAACCGCTGTCGTCTCTGGACGCAGATTTTGTGCGGAGGAAAGCGGATGTTCTTTCCTTCCCAAAAGAGTCTCGACAGGTGTCGGAGACCTTCGGCCATGTTAACGATGCCATATTCAACCTCTCTAGTGCTAAGAGGAAGGCGGTTTCTTATTGACATCTTCAATAGATATACCGTTCCTTGGACCATGTTCATTTAAAACGGTTGGAAAAGATGTCCAGAGAGCTCCTCTGCATTTAGATGAGCAGGCCGGGGATTTAGATATGTCCCTACCTGCATCATTCAATATATGCTCGGAAGTAATGGAATGTGCTATTTCATCCAATTGAGCAAATCTGGACACATTGTCATAAGCAGATCACCTCACTAGAGCTATGGCGCGGTGTCTTAATGGGAAGGAATTTGAGGACTTGTGTTCCTCGCTTAGAGTTCTTTCCAGGGCAGGCATGTATGCCACGTACAACTCCGCCCTGACAGTTGCAAATTTGGAGTTGATCAGATGTGATGCTGCACTTGCGTCGTCATCACTTATAGATGACAAGGTGAAAAGCTCTCTCCGAGTCATTCCGGTCTCCGGATATACTCTATTTGACGACACGCTTTCATTAGTCTATGATCAGGCTACAAGAAAGCTTCCAGTGCACTGCTACTGAGGTCTGTGTCTCAACCATATGCTTCAGCAGACCGGGGAAAGCGAGGCCGTTCCACTTCAAAATCAACTAAAGGGAACTCCTCGTGAGGGTACAAAACCCTCTTATACTTACTCCAGAGGTCGTCAGTATAGCGACTCAGGAAAGGGGTGCTGGTCTGATCCAGACTATAGGTCAGACACCCCTAAGCCGACGGGACAAGGTTCTTTGCGGGGAGGATGTAGTTTCTCCTCCCATAAGCCTCGTAAGTCATACAGGTGATGGGCAAGACCTCTATTGCTTACCAGTTGGCGGAAGGTTATCAAACTTCGCGAGAAACTCGATAGAAGTCACGGAAGATCAGTGGGTGAGAATTGTAGTCTCGGAAGGCCTACGGCTATCATTCCGAACAAAACCCCCACTTACAAGATGTCCACGTTGGACAAATCTTCCGGCCGATCCTTGCAAAAGAGAGTCTCTCCTAGCAGAGGTACAGGCTCTCTTATTGAAGGAAGCAATAGAGGTCGTCGAGAATAGACTTCTGTTGCTTTCCATTTAGCGGAAGGTTATCAACCTCGCAAAAAAGTGGATGAAAATTGTGGAAGATCAGATGATGAGAATGTACTCTCGGCAATCAGTTTGAGCAAAACTCCACTTACAAGAAGTACGTATTGGACAAATCTTCCGGCGAATTCTTCCAAGAGAGTCTCTTCTTGCAGAGGTACAGACTCTCCTATTGAAGAAAAGCAATAGAGGTCATCAAAATATTCTCCAGGTTTTTTCAAGTCACCTGTTTCTCGTCCTGAAGCCGGACGGATAGTGCATAGATAGGCTGAGACTGCTGTCTTGTTTTGGAATAGAGCCGTTAGAGGGAATAAGTACGTCTTTTCCCTCTCGGTGATGTATTCCTTGGCATCAAGACATTTAATGTCATTGTGGATGCCATAGTAGCCTTATGTACTGTTACAGCGGTCTTTTCTTATAATTAGCGGCTAGTGTTGTAAGTCTTCATTTAGTGAGCTTTCAAAGGCTGCAAGTGACACAGATATGTCTTCACAGAGACGAAGACTCATAACTGCATAGCTACCTTGAGATTACAGTCTCTTTGGGAATTACGACTGTTAGCGGCTCGTCATTCCCAACCTTGCACGACAATGGTTGTAAGTCTCCGTTAAGTGAGCTTTCAAGGTCGCTAGTTGCACTGAGATATCTGTCTTCACAGAGAGGAAGACTTCTAAGCTACGTTAGCTAGGCTCTGACCGCTGTCTTTTGGGAATAAAACCGATACAGGTAGAGAGCTTTTCGGTTTGTTTTCCTAGGTGTCATAGACTTGAGTCTTATTGTTTACACCATTGTAGCCTAGCTAGAATCATGAGCGATGTTTTTTCAGTAATTATGCAGTGACATAACTGAATTTATTATCTCTTGGGACTACTGTCTCTTTGGGAATTTAGGGCTGTTAAAATAGCGGCTCTTCATTCATTACTTTGCGCAATGATAGTTGTAAGTCTCCGTTCAGTGAGCCTTCAAGGTCACAACTTACACTGATATATCTATCTTCACGGAGATGAAGACTTATAAGCTATGGCTGGCGTTGTAAGTCTCTTTAGTGAGCTTCTAAGACTGCAGTTATCAGCCTTTTATTGTCTTCATGTATAGGAAGACCTTTAGCTGCTTCAGCTAGGCTGAGTTCATTGTCCTATCAAACATGATACAGTATGTTCGAGGAGGTTATTCTCTTCCTACCGGTATGGTTTGGTGTTAGTTATATGAGGCTATAAGCTCTATTAATGATGCCATATTTACCTAGTGTGATTATGTCTATATGGTGTATTATTTGTTCATCATGTCCCTTTCCGTCCTTAGTGGCATTATGGAGTCGGTCAGACATGAGGGAGCCCTGCGGGTCCTGTACTATTTGATAACTAACACAAGAGCGATTCAAGTAATGTGGGTCAGGGGGGGTCGATAGGAATTATTCATCATGTCTCAAGAGGAGATTACAGGGCAGGACGTACTTTTCTTCCCATAAGCCTTGTATGCATTCAAGTATATGCATGCCTTTCATGGCTCCTCGATTGGCGGCTGGGTCGTCATGTAATTTCTTATAAATTTAATTTCCTTTCTCCTTGGAATGCAGGCTTAGAAGCTATATTTGGTCTGCTAATTCTTAAGTCCTAGTCCCTCCGCCTTTTTTTGATTCAGCTAGTCTGGGCCATTGGTTATTAGTATAAAAATATGATAAATTTAAAGTAATTTGTGTATTTTTTATACTTTCCAATGGCCCAGATGGGGATGGCCCTCCCATGAGTGGGCACTCATACCTCCCCACCAAGTTATTATTAGTATGCTCATCTACAAAGAATTATGTTGGCACCAATTCCGGTCTCTTCCTGACTACTGCGCATGCGCAGATGGTAAAAGTATGGAAGGCCAGATAGGACTTTTTATTTTCGATATTGTATGCAAATTTTGGGGATTAGGGGGTTCAAAATTTGTGTTTGGCCCTTGATAATATTGAGTTTGCACCAGCTAGTCTGGGCCATTGGTAAGTATAAAAAATATACAGATTACTTTAAATTTATCATTTTCCAGGCCTGGAAAAGGTATGGAAAATTATGTTTTTCATATAAATGGTATGGAAAAAATATGGAAATTTAATTAAGTATATTCAGAATCACTTTTGCTGTTCATGAAATTAAAATTTCTTACTAAATTTCCTTTTATTTTAGTTTTTATTTCGTTTTGAATCGGATTTCGAAACTCGTAAAATTTTGGCCTTTTTAACCCAACATGGAAACAACTGATCTGACACAAACATTAACGACCATTCATTGATCCGTATATTTCCGTGATCAAAATGGATGCACCCAGTGATAATGTGTTTATGTTGTTAATGTTAAGAAAACAGCAAACAAACTTGAAAGTTTGTTCTGCTAAGTTGAGGCATTGTGTAATACCGTCAACAAAGTGAAAGGAAATGAGGAAATGTTTGTTTTCAGAAATGTGGTTGGAAAATCCCAAATACACACACTGGATTAGCAGGACATGAAATTAATTCAAAACAAGGTCAGAGGAAAATGTCTTGTCTGTGACAAGTCTATTATTGATGTCTCAAATACAGGGAAATGGTATTAACAAGTCATATGGGCCCCAGAAAACATACTATTTTGGATCAAAAACGCTCAAAAACAAAAACCGCAGCACAGCTAGCAGTTGATGACTTGTTACTATGAAGTTTAATAGTTTTGGTGTATTTGTTGTGATCATTTGTGGTAAAACTCAGAGAACTGGCATATATGTCTTCACGGAGACGAAGACTCATAACTGCATAGCTACCTTGAGATTACAGTCTCTTTGGGAATTACGACTGTTAGCGGCTTGTCATTCCCTACCTTGCATGACGATGTTGTAAGTGTCCGTTTAGTGAGCTTTCTAGGTCGCTAGTTGCACCGAGATATCTGTCTTCACGGAGAGGAAGACTTCTAAGCTACGTTAGCTAGGCTCTGACCGCTGTCTTTTGGGAATAAAACCGATACAGGTAGAGAGCTTTTCGGTTTGTTTTCCTAGGTGTCATAGACTTGAGTCGACCGGTGGCTTTTCTTTCCATTTTAAAATTTCCTATCGACCCTTTCACGCATTCAGGTATGAAATGTCTTTGGTCAATAATTTGATAGCCTTTGCTTTCGAAGATTGGTAAATTTTATATGCATTACATGTTCTTCCTGCATGCTGGTTCAAGATATATGCATTTAAATCTAGTCTGCCGAATATGAAGAAAAAAACTTTCCTCTTCCATTTCAAAGTTCTTCTTTCAAGAAACGTGTGATCTCATGTCGGCTAAGTCCACCCCTCCCATAAATTTATTATATTCCACGATCACTGATGGTACACCTGCATGGTGATGACCATGGTTTGAAATATATTCAACAGGTTTAACACTTTCTTTTGTAGATAAAATAAACACAGATTTTCTGTCATGGTAATTTGCAATCAAAATAGAGCTGCTTTTACTTTCCCCTTCTCCCGTTGAACCTTTAGGTTTTCTGGTACACCCTTCCTACTGGACCTAAGAGTACCAGTCAAGTAAGTTTTTTCCGAGAACAAATATTCAGCCAATGCAACACTGGTGAAAAAATTGTCAACAAACAAATGATAACCTTTTAGAAGATAGAGTGTGATCAGATTTTTACATACACCAAACATAAGGCCATGTTCAGTTTTATTTGATTTACCAGGGTAGGGGCTTGATGCAAGGGTATAGCCTGTGGAGCTTTCACACATGTTCCATAGTTTTACACCAAATCTATGGTGATATTTGTTTGACATGTACTGAATTGCAGTTGCTTGACCTTGGAATCCAATGCAGGCATCGTCAATAGATATCTCACGATTTGGACAATAAAACTTTTGAAACTGTTTATTGAAATAATTGATGAAGTACATCATTTTCTGCATACGGCCTGGAAGATCAGTTACAAGTTCAAGTACATACAACATTGACAGAAGCAGTAGAAAGCGATCTCTCTTGAAAATGTATGTAAAAAAATGGTGTTGCTTGTGTAGGATCAGTGCTCCAGTATTCTCCAATATTTGAGTTTTGAGTGAGTTCCATATTTAAAATCAAACCAAGAAAAGCTTTCATTTCTTCAATTGTTGTGTCATACCACTTATAGAACCTTGAATATGGCATGTCAGTATCTTTCAGTTTTTTTTCTTTTTAATGTCACCATATTTATTGGTTGTAACAACTATTTCTTCAAGAATTTGGAGCCCAAACAAAAGTAAAATAAAGTCACATGGGTTGACACAATCAGGTGGAATATGTTTGGAGCCAACTGTACTGAGAAGAAAATTGAAACTGTTATAACCTAAATCGTCTGCTTGATTGATAGTCCGGCCACCAAACGCCATTTTTTCCCCAAACCATGTTTTGTTGTATTAAGTTTTTTTCTCAACGGTTTTTATTAGTTCAGACACCCCTCTTACTAATTTTTCTTACTGGATAGCTCATAGCATTGAGCATTTTTTTAATTGGGCCTTAAAGTGAGGTACTGTTGAAGAAGGGGTTGAAAATTAATGTGGAAATTACAGATCTGAATGATTATTTCATCTTAACTCACTATATAAGTACATAACGTGATGTAATTGTGTTTCGATATAGTAACTACATCTGCATTGGGTATTTGGTAGAAATTGAACGGATATTACACCGCTATTTATATCTATCAACGCTATTTATATCTAACAACTCTCTTTATATGTGAATGCGTTTGGAGATTACGTCATATAACTGTTCTTTCTCTTTGATTTCTTAGAGCGAGGACGCATTATTTCAACTGCACAATTGTGTCTCACTACACACCTCATAAACTTACAATTTTGTCTCGTCTTTTATCACTAGCGTTTCTATTTCTTCAACTTTACTCGATATAGCATCAGGTTCGAGCGACCTTTGCTTTGAGACGACATAGACTAACTCCGTCATGTCAGATGCTTGTTTTTTCTCAACCATGTTCAGTTGTGCTGAAAGATGAGCAAAGATCCTCTAATGAACGTGAAAGCAAAGCGAATTGAGAATATACTCAAGTGTAGTAGGATCTATAACGATGACTTACATATAGCTTTGCAACATGGGTACGATGCAGACCCAGATTTGACTCTGAGTTCCCATAAATTCTGTGTTGAGAAGTATTTGCACCCAAAGAATGTGAAGCAAGCAAGCATTGCTCATAGCACATCCCTAGATTCTGATGCTCCACCTGAAAAACGACCCAAATGTTCACATGACGAATTTACTTTCAGGCGTCATTGCCTATTTTGTGGTGATGATTTGTTGTCGTAGGAATGATAAATGGTCCGAAGAAGTAAAGCTTAGAGTGTGTGGTACTGTTAGTGACTTACATGCTGCCGATGCTCGGTACCATGTTGACTGTAGATCGAAATTTACGAATCCAAAATTGGTAGAATCAGCTGCAAAGCAGAAAATTGATCTTTCGTCACCACATAGTCAGGCCATACAATCTGTCATATCTTACATGAAAAATGACATCCCCTACGTGGAGTTCTGTCGAATTATTTGATCTTTATCTGCAATCTGGTGGGACTTACAATTCCCGTCGATCATTTTTGTCTGATCTAGTCGAGAGCTGCGGAGATGACATTTTGGTGTTGTCTTCCCCGGGAATCGCCACCGTTTTGGCAGACAAATCCAGAGCTGGCACCTTACTTAGGCCCGTTAAAGACTCGGATGATGACAATATTGACAGTTCCATAAAGATTCTCAGTAAAGCAATTGGCAAAGAAATCAAAGATATGGATCATGACAAAGATAACTACGCCACTGATGTTAACAGCGAGAGCGTATCCTCGTTTGTAAATGGTACACTTCTCACATTACTAAGTTGTTTAGCTCCACAGGTGGACCACACATTACCTGCTCTGATGATAGGAAACATAGTGACATCAGCGTTGTGTGGAAAATACACACCGCTTCAAATTTCGTTGGCAACGCTGTTAAGAGATTCTAAAGAGTTGGTAAAAACCATGCATGATTTTGGTGTTACATGCTCATATGACGAGCTATTGAGATTCCAAAAATCTGCGGCAGCTCTGGCTGCAAAGAATGCAAATGATACACTAATTTCGGATGCCAACAATGGCCTCATACAAGTTATTGTTGACAACTTTGATGCTGAAATTGCTTCTCAAAATGGGAAGCTAAGTACCCATTCATTGGCAATCGTGATGGCTCAAAAGGACAATAATGATTCCGTTGAGTCTCAGACGATCCCAAGATTGAAAAAGTCAGATATGACAAAACCAACAGAGTACGAATTGGATGTTGTGCGTTTCAGTGGACCCAAACGACCCGACATGCCCGCATCACATATACGAAACACTGTTCCCCTTCTTTCAACATTGTGTCGCAGTGCAATGTCATTACGCAGAGTGATAGAACTTGACTTCGCATTTTTGAAAGATATGGTCAGTGACCAGAACTGTCCGGAGTTCAATGGGTATAATACCCGCATGAGGAGAGACTTGGGTCAAGCAACGAACCCAAAAACGAATGCAGCATACCTCCCTCTAATAGACATGACACCTGCTGATCCAGACACTATCATGAAAGCTTTGGAAAAGGCAGAGCAACTATCGTCAGATGCAGGACAGCCGTTCACTATATTTACTGCCGATCAGCAGTTATACAAGATAGCAGTTCAGGTGTTATGGTCTTATCCAGACAAATTTGCGGCATTTGTTCCTCGATTGGGTGGTATGCATTTGCTCATGAGTTTCATTGGTTCAGTTGGAACGCTCATAGCCAATACAGGACTTTCAGATATACTTGAGTCAGTTTTCGGTGGGGTTGAAAAGATGTTGACTGGGAAAAAGTTTCCAATGAATATGAGAGCCATGCGTTTGTTATCAGAAGAACTTTTGCGAACAGCTTTCGAGAATAATGATTTGCAATGTGCAGAAGATTTATTTGCATTGCTAGAAGAGAACGCGTGCAAAAGTCACACGACAAAAATGTGGGTTGATGCTTTTTTGAAACCATGCTTCCTCATGATGTTGTTCGTACGAGCGGAGAGAGAAGGTGACTGGCTTTTGCACATCGAAGCTGTGAAAAGCATGCTTCCTTATTTCTTTGCTTCTGGTCATGCAAATTACGCAAGATATGGTCTTTACTATCTGCAGCAGATGCAAAATATGCCACCGGATATTTTATCTCATTTCTTGAAGGGTGAACATGTGATGAGACACATACCTGGTCTATGGAATGGCATATGGAGCGATATGCATATCGAAACTACCTTCATGTGATATGGCCATGGCAAATCTGGTATAATAGGGATCACATTAAAGCCAGAAACACTAAAAACCTGGGCATTGAGTTTGCATGCATGTGGGAAGTTAGCTACCAGTATATCAAATTTGCGAGAAGATCGAGATAGTGACAAATTACAGATCACACATAAGGAAGAGGCCAAGTCTAGAATTGCAAGTGATTCTGTCGACCGTAGAACTAAACTAGGAATGTGTATCAACCCATTGGATCCAAACGGACACCCCGAGACCATAATTAACATCGCAACTGGTAGGATAGGTCCAACGTCTGTCAATGTCGATAAGATTGTCAGCCTCAGAGTTCAGAAAATGACGGAATTTGAAGAGGCCTTCCCTAGTGGATTTTATGAGTCAATTTCGAAACCAGTACAAACTATGGCAATCTTGAAAAAGTCGCTGAAGTTTGGGGAGGTCAAAATATATGACACTAATCTCATTTATTCCAGAGTTATCAGACTTTTATGTAGTTCACGTGAATTAGATATCAAACATATCCTTTCCTTTGAACTGTCACCACTACGAACTGCCATATTTGATGAATCCGGGGATATGCACGTGTGCGCATCAAAATCAGTATTGAAAAATAAAACAGTTGTTGAGAAACCAAATAGGATGTCTGGTGTGGATAAGAAATCTGCAATTGTTATCGATGGCTGTGCACTGCTCTGGATACCTCATTGGCCTGTGTCTACCAAAACCAGACCGGCAACTGTTCTAGACTTCATTACAGCGTTTAAAGACAACATCAAACAGAAGTTGCGATCGAGTGATGTGTATTTGGTATTTGACAGATATGGTGACTACAGCACCAAGTGCGTGACAAGGACACACAGAAAGGCCGATAGCTGCCGGGTGTTTCAACTTGTACCCACCCAACCCTTGAAATTGGTAATTTTTCACTACAGCAGCCAACTGCCGTCGCCCAATTTTGGTGCTATGGCATTTTTGTATGATAGTGGAAGCGAAACATGCGAGCGGCGTAGACGCGAAGGCGCGAAGCGACAGCGGGGGGTCTGGGGGGCCTCCCCCAGAAAATTTTGAAAAATTGAAGTGCTCAGATGCGTTTTCCTGGGTTCTGGCAATAAATACAAGACTGACTTCCAGTTCAATTTCAGTGATTTTTTTGTACGGAAACATTTTTAATGCGACTTATTTGCAATATGTCCGAGACATTGATCGTCATTTAGGCCTGTGTAGGCTAACATTTTTGCAGCAAAACTACACTACTAGCAGGGCAGCTGTACAAATCTTTTTCAGCATCTTTAACATTCTATGTAAAATCTAATAAAGTTTTACCACGTTTTTCCACAAGCGTTCTGTGTTCTTCCCAGTCCCGTTCTTCTTTCCAAGGTTGTAATTCTCTTAAGATCGTGCCGAGAGACAACCCTTTGATGTTCCGATGATAACTTGAAAACCGGAAGCCTGAAGTTACTGGTAGGTTGGTATCTGCGACTGATGCAAAATACGTCATTCACCCACTCACATAACCGGAGTCAGTTGTGCACGACAAGCTAAAGGGACAGGAGAGAAGATGTATCACTATGTCTGCTTGAGATCAACAAGAAGTGAATGATCCAGAAATGTAAATATTCAAAAGTCAAGCAGCAGAAATATAATTGTTTGGTTTGGTACGGCCTGTGACACAGGATGTACCACACAAAATAATATATATTACGGAATGCGGGGGGGGGGGGGGGTCCAAGTATGCACAACAGGAGTTCCAGAACGCGTCTAACGAGCTGTGCCTGGACAAATCACCGAGGAAAGATCAGAAAACAACTGTTACAGACAGGCACCGGATTTCGTCGGTTATTTTAGGAAACAAATTTGTGTTGAGAAAATACACGAGTAACACGACCAATAGTGATGAAAACCGGGACGGCGGAGCCGGGGAGAGGGAGGGGGGAGTGCACAGCCCCCCCCCCCCCCACACACACACACACACTTTTCACCAATTATGAGTGCTCTAACAAGACGTGTTCTGACATTACGTACCCAACCGCTATGGCCACATTGACCATGGGAGATAGTAATAGTTCTAACACAATTTGCAACACAATAGCGTCGACGTCGCTGTCCATTTTATATATTTAGACATTGCAGGGCGTAAGTTCACAACTAGTCATAACAGACTATAGTAATAGTGAAACTAGTCCAAATTGCGTAATATAATTTTTTGGTTTGGACGTACCAAACCCAAAAATTATATTATCGAATTTTGGACGTACAAAAACACAAAAATTATATTACGGAATTTGGGTCCAAGTTTGGCATATGGTCAAATGTGCGCATGTTCTCTCTTTCCAGAGTTGCACTTAATTGCGTTCCGTATTCATGACATACGTGATGACAAAGTACCTCTCCAACCCATGACCCACTCCAACCCCCAACATTGAGCTCCTAAAAATTTATTTTCCATCCTACAACCCTGCAGTTACCCAGAGAAAAAAATTGTGCCATCCCCCCTCCCCCCCACACACACTTTTTTATGCCACCCCTGGATGAAAAAATAATTATTTCTTCAAGAATATAGTGGGGGGCGTATTTTCCACCACATCTTCATTTCTTCAAATGGCAGGCACCAAATGCCCGAGAAAAGCGATTCGCAGGACGATAAAAGTTCTGTGCGAAGCCGAATAGGCCCTTCTTACATTCGACCATTTTGGGTTTTCAGTGCCATTGAAAACCATCGAATGTAGGAAAGGCCTATTCGGCTTCGCACATATAGCAGCCAGTAGCAGTGGGGGGGTGGGGGGGGGGGGGGGGGGGGGGGTCAATACGAGAAGAGGATGTTGGTGTCAGTTTTCAAGTTTCAGTTTCAAAAGTTGGGATACACTATACAGTTTCCATTGAAATAATTTGTAAACTGTAGAGAAACTTAGGCCTATAAAAAGTGTATTTTGTCGTCATTTGACCCCACACTGACTGTTCAGACAAGACCAATGCACATAGATTTATCAGTGAAGAAAATTAGTTTTTTCTACAATTGCCTTGATGGGTAGGGGTTATGGGAAAATCATTATAAGGCAGGAAAACAGATGGGCCCGACGCTAGTGGCCAGTAGTGGAGGGGGGGGGGGGGTGGGAGGGGGCGAACTGCTTGGCCCATCTGTCGGACATTTGGCCTCTGTTTACTAGAATTGATTTTGGGTCGTTTTCCCAATATTTAAACCTTTACCCAATGTGGATATCAGACGACACTTGCAAACAAATTTCTTGAATAATAATTTTAAAAAAATCATTTTTGGTCTAAAAAACATAGCTGACGACCCCTCATTGGAACGAACCCGTTGCGCTTGTTTCAATGAGGGGTCATAAGCTATTTTTTGTGACCAAGAAGGAAAACATAATATAATCTAAATGGCCATTTTTTATGAAAAGCACTGGCCGTTTTGGCCTTTAAGTTTGGTAAACGGTTTGGAAATTTTGTTGAAAATTCTCAATCCCCCCACCCCCACCCTAGGGAACAGTCTGGTTTCTGGCCTGAAAACAGATCTCAGAGCACCTTCAACTTTAAAAATGGCATGCCTGGAACTTGAACAGACAAGACTTTAATGAAAACTACTGCAATGTCACGGGTCTGACCCGTGACATAGCAGTTGTTTTCTGCCGGTCTTGATACGATTTGACACTTTATGTTTCCCAACGTTAGATAAATGGAGATGATCATGAGACAATTATTTTTCATGTTGTTTTAGATATTTTTTCCCAAATCATAATTTATGACCCCTTACTGGAACGGGCCCAAAAAGCGCATTCCAATGAGCGGTCTTTTAAGACCATGGTTTGGAAGGACAAAATAATAAAATTTGAATGGCGACTTTTGTAAATACGTGGTCGTTTCATTCAATTTGCTATGTAAAGGGCATAGGCGTACGGGACAATGTATGGGTGTATTGGGGGGGGGGGGGGGTATTTTGCTCAAAAAGTGATTCCGCGGGCGCCATCGATGCACTTAACCCGGGGTGTATGAGTGTGAGGGAATAATACGATTATACACCCCCCCCCCTTCCCTTCCGGGTGGTGTCTGACGGGGCTCGTCTTAGTAAATGAAAAATTCGATGGTCTGAGACCAATTCTAGAGTTCCACCGTCAGCTGCTTCTCGAACCTTGTAATTAGAAGTAAATCGGTAACTTGGAGGGGGGTACCTGGCCAAATTCGTCGAAATGTTCCACGGGGCAAATGTCTAAAGTTGCACTATGAAAATTGAACTTTTTCGGCAGTTTTCAGGGTTTTTTTTTTATTTGGGGGGGGGGGGGGGGGGGGGGGGGAACTTTCCGACAAAAAAAAAAGAAAAAAAAAAAAAGAAAAAAGAAACTGCCCGAAAAGTTCGAGTTTTCCAAGTTTAAGTGAGGGAGGAGGGAATATCCCCCTCACCCCATCCCCATCTGCCTGTACACGTATGAGAAAAAAGCAGGCGCCGCCAGGCTTCTATTATTTGCCCAACCAGATTTAGTTTGTTTTTGTTGTTTTTTTTGTTGTTGTTTTGTGTGTGTGCTTGGGAGGGGTGGGGTAGTGGTGGCAACCACGATTTTTTGGACGATCGCTTTTGGAATTTCAGCTTTTCGGGGGTCCATTCTTGTTTCTAGTCCAAACTAGGGCCCCCTGATCGTTACCCAGGATGGGGTAATGAGCGGAGGGTCGTAGTTAGGACTAGGCCTCCCCAAGAGAATTTCAGTGCGCTAAGATCAAAGCTGGGGTAACTAGCATTTCTGGCCCTATATTGTGGACCTTTTTGCAGCCAAAAATTTAAGGGGGTGGGAATCCCCCCCTCCCACCCCCCCCCCCCCCCCCACCCCCCCATTGCTACACCTCTATGGTAGAAATCTAAATAATGTTAAAACATCTTCCAATTCAAGGTTTTTCAATTAAAAGGCACAATAAACATTTTTTGGAGTTCTTTGTCTCATTTTAAGGGCTAGGTTAATTTTAGGACTTCCAGCCCTTTCGTTGAACCTGTGAGCTCCTGCGTCAATTTCAAATAATGTGACTGTAATGTTGAAGAAGATAAAGCCAAGATTATCTCATAATTATCATATCGTGTGAACAGTTAATCTTCAGAAATTATCTGATTCATCTCAAGATAACTCCAGGATTAGTATACACTCTTGATTCATTGGGATAAGCTAACAGTGAACATGTGATGGCTTGAAAGTCATTCATCGGAATTATCAGAGCTCAAATCCGACCCCGATGACGATAAATTATCTTTTCTGAAGTCAGAATGTTCTGAATCAGACTGACTGTCAAGTTCAATCAGGTCGTCGTCGCAGGTAACTGAATCATTTTGTTTATGGAGGAATAGACAATTTCGCTTTCTCATCATACCAGTTTTCTGAGACGCACAAGGTTTCCTCTTCATTGAATAGCCTTCCAATCGACGGGAACATTGCCGACCATTTAAGCCGAGTGTCACATAACGTTGAGCAGCCATTTTATACAGTTCGTCGCCACCAGAGACGAGTTCCCTACCCCTGACAATGAGTAACTCTTCGATAGAAGAGTGGTTCAACGACTGACGCTCCTTGCTGACAATTTTTGAAAACGAGCTAAAGACCCTTTCAGCCTCGGCACTGGATATCGGAATGACCATACCCAGCTCAACTAACAGCAAGAAGTTGGTGATATTGAGAGCATTCGCACAAAGGAAGACCTGTGGCCACGCTTTGCTGGGGCATTCCGTTTTGAGGAAAGAAGTGATGTGAGCATGGGCAGTTATAAGTTCAGTTTTAATGCGGGAAGTGTCACAACCATTACTGGTGAGAAGATCCTCAAACTTCTTCCACTGCGCGTTCTATTTCCGCCAAAGATTTGTACACATAAGTTTTGGTGTCGAGCACCGATGCGACATTCATAAAAAGGGTGTTGCCTGTTAATTCAACAAAACGTGCATTCAAATTTGTGACCAATTTTCCTAAAATTAGTTCGATTTCAGCTGCAACAGCAGACATAGCTTTATCTTGGCTCACTGACATGGAGTAGTTGTGGAATGTGATGTGCCTGTCTGTCAACTCCGAAAGAATTTCTTCATTTTCACTGACTGCTGAGCCTCTTGTCGTTCTAGATTTGTACATTGTTTGGGAATCATCCTCAATGAATGGCCAACACAACCTACAGACAGAAGGAAAATATTCCTCCATGTATAACACTGCCGATTTTTTTTCGGCCACCACCCGTTTCAATGAATCAAGAGTAGACATGGATGATTTTATGACAGATATGGCCTCGGGCATCAGTAGGCCTCTTTTTTCCAAAGTTTGCGAAAATGGAGCGAGGTAGGCTAACAGGTCCCTTCGAGCAGCCAGAAAAATCAAGTGATCAAGGCGCATAGCATTTTTCAGATATCTTTTTAAATTTGGAATAAAATCTTTCATTGTTTTATTGAAGGGTGAGCTGATCTGTTGGTGACAAAAGCCAAGAAAGATTGGCAAGTTACGAAGATAATTTTCAGAACTTTCCACTTGAAAAGAGACCCATCTTGTACCATTAACTCTTTTATATTTGTACAGTCTCAATCCAGAGAAGCACAGCACGCTTGACGCTTCATAAGCCTCCATCGCAGGTTCGCGCGTTTGAATATTTTATGACAATTTTCCAGCTCCTCGTCACATGCAGTACTTAATGTTGAGCCCTTAAAGCTCTCCTTCAGAGCCAACTCAATACGGTGATTAGCACACCATCCCATGAGAACATGTGAACCAGTTTCTTTTTTAATTATGTTGAACAAGGAATGGTTGACGGCCGCCCCATCGCTCCCCACACCAACTAGTTTTTCTTTTGGGTCAAAATCAAGCTCAAGCTTTGACAGGCAGTTTTGATAGGCCACTTTGAGGCCTTCAGCATTTGTATTTTCTGGCTCTTCGAGTGCCACAGTATAGAAGCGGCGGGTTCCTGCTTTATACAGTTTTATAACATAAAGCTCCTTCTCGTCGGCGGTTTTCGCACTTGACGACCCATCATAGAGCATGGAAAAAAAATTGCATTGGCCAGTGTTCAGGGGATCTGTGACCTCTTTCCGGATTACATGTGCAAGAGTGGAGACCATTTCCTTTCCAGCCTTATCGGTGATGTGACCCGAGCCCAGATCTACTTGGTGAAATGCCTGGGACAAACAAGGCCGATAATAGCGCGTGAAGCCTATATGGGCAACAGCAGGACGCGTTTCAAATTCCCTGGCAGGGAAGATAAATCATCTTCCCTGTCCCAGGCAACGCCGACAGCAGCTAGCGTCATTAGGCGAATCAAGTCTGATAATAGCGCGTGACGTTCAGTTTTGTCTGCAACAACGGGGAGCGTCATTGACAACAGCAAATAATTATGGAAGCGGAGTTTACATTACGGCGCCATTGCGAAAGCTAATTAATTTTAAGTTTTGGGTTGTTTTTTTTGTTTTTTTTTGCCGTAGCTGGGCGATGGAGACCAACTCTCCTGGTGATTTACTACGGCAATTATGTGCCGTCGCAAAATCAATTTACTACAGCATTTTACTACGGCATTGCCATTTGCCATAGTCAATTTCGAGGGCTGCCCACCTCCCTGCTACCACCACAAACAAAAACATGTGCTGACCGTAGTGGAGAACAAAAAGCTACTGATCTCCATTATATGTGATCAACTCACCACAGACAAAAGTTTTGCTGAGCAAAACACACGAACTCACAAACTTGTAATTACTTGCCAACATGATGTTCCGGTTGAGGTTAGTTGTGGATCAGTGACAGATAGAGTAGATATGGCAACTAGTCACAAGGAAGCTGACAACATTATCGTTCAACAGGCAATATTGTTTGCTGCAGCTGAATGTAATAACGTTGTGGTTGTTGCTGACGACACTGACGTCTATTTGTTGTTGCTGCATCACTACCTTGAACAAAACTTGACGGTTGCAATGACTGTGGAGTCACCAATCCATGGACGGGTGGTGATAGATATACCTGCCGCAGTTGATACACACAAGAAAATTGTTCCTCAATTGCTCGCTGCTCACGCACTTTCCGGGTGCGATACTGTAGGGGGATACTTTGGTATCGGCAAAGGGCATGTACTGAAGGTTCTGCAAACTGGTGGGACACTGGAATCACTTGGTGAGAATAACGTGGAGATATCGGATGTTCTAGAACAAGCCACCAAGTTCATTACATTATGCTATAGATCTCCTAAATCTACATCAATGTCCGATGCTCGTTTGTGCATATGGAGAACACGAATTGGGAATCCGACTGCAACATCTGCTCCTAAATTGTGCACCTACCACCCACAACAGAGGCTTTTACTGAAAATGTCAAACGGGCCCACTTGCAAACTTGTATATGGAAGCATGCCCTTCAACCTAACCCACCGCAGATGGACCCAACTGTATTTGGATTCGAGAAAGACGTGAATACAAAATCTTTGAACCCTGTGACAGTCGCGTCCAACATCAAGCTATCACCTGATGAAATACTGAAGATGACTAGGTGCACATTTTCGAGTAAAACGCCATGCAAATTTTCGAGGTTTAAGTGTAATGCAGCATACATGGCGTGTACCATTTTCTGTGCGTGCAGTGTTTCAGAGGACTGCTGCAATGAACAGACATCGCTGGCAGTAATGCGTAGTGATGAGTCGATCTAAGGAACTACACAGTCATTCAACTTGATATTCACTGCATCTTGTGTGGTCCTTATAAAGTACTTCACCAATGATATTTGCAAACATCTCTCTTGTTACAATTTCTCGTACATTTCAGTTCCCACCTCCGTTTTGGAATCTTTAACACTACTGCTGAAAATAGCAAAATGTTACTAATTTTGGTAGCCATTTTGATTTTTTCTGGAAAATCTGGGGATAAGCTGACCCGCTTTGTGACCAATACAATCATTTGGAAATCGCGTGCTGTACTGAATTATTTAGTAAAGATTTTTGACTTTCAATTTCAATATTTTCAGTGGTATCGGCGGAAACTTGAATTTGGGGCCATCTTAGGTTTTGGCAGTTATAAGGAAATTGATCAACCCTGTCAGCTGCCCAGTAAAAGGAATCGCACGAGGAGACCATATAGTTATACGATATAGTGATATGATAATACACCGAGAAAAGACCAGGTTAAGTGTATTGGCGACTGGACTATGGGCAGATTCCCTTGATCATATATAACAAAAGAGCATCACCCCATATGGCTAATTCATATCGGTAATCATGGTTGGACATTTCAAAATATAGTGCCTAATAGCCGCCTATATTTGTAAGAAATGATGATTTTTTGCCATATTTGCAGCCATTTTGGATGCCATCTTGGGTTTTGAGAGAATATATTTCATATGACACATGAGAGTAACAGTAGGTTCATGAAAATGTGCCGATATGTGTATATACCTTACATTGTTTATACATATAATAACGGTTAATTCCGACAGACATAACATAATTTGCAACTTTTTTCGGATTGACTAGGTTATACCGGCATTTAGAAATAACGTGATACAGTGAGCAACAATCCACTTCTGGTGGATATTAGAGTACCAGTGTGTGCAGAAATGGCCCCTCTGGTAAATAGAATTATATAAGCATGCACATTTGTCAACATCTTAGCAAGAATATGAAGGATACGTGGTGAAATCTAAAAAAAATGAGAAAAGTGTGACACATTGGTGGCCATCTTGGCCACCATATTGGATTTTGGTAATCTTATTTTGGCCAATAAGTAACAATTATATATGTGTACGATGAATCAAGAAGAAAAATCTTCAAAATTCCATATTATCTTACCTAAAATTCCGATCCAAGTTATATGGTGATATTGTATTTTTTCATAGCGGCCACCTTGGCAGCCATCTTGGATTTTGTCAAATAAAAAAAATTGCTCAACACTGTCAGCTGTCCAGTTAGAAAAATCTCATCAAGGAGACCCTATAGAATAATAATCCGCCGAGAAAAAAACTTAATACAACAAAACCAGGTTCAGTGCCTCGGCGGCCAGACTATGATAACCAGTTCCCATTTATTGTTAGTAAAATTTAATTTATCAATGGTGGGAAAGTATTCGTCATCACTTTCGGATTCAGAAATGTTTTTTTCATATGACTGGTCAAAAAAAAAACGTCAAAGAATTCATCGCTTTCATCGTCAGAAGTAAAAACTGAGTCATCTGAATCAAAATCACAAATGTTTTCATTCGACATTTTGTCACCTGGGAAATGTCACATGACAACAACAAGTAAACAAGTGCATGAACCAGGGCAAGCGAATTGGGTTGAAAACATTTGCAGGCATCCTACAAAGGGTCTTAAGTTTGATAAAACAGGAAAATAGAATCTTTGGAATTAATTGTGGATGAAAGGTATTGCAGGGAAATACTGCTCGATTAAATGTGAGGCGAAATAGGTTGAACTGTCCAACATTTTTATCAATGCACGTGTTTGAAAGTTTACTGTAAGTTGAACGGGGTTCTCCGTTGAGGTCAAAATGAACATTACTTTTTTAGCAACAAAATGCAAATTTACTTACTGTTTCATGTCACCTGTAACATTTTTGGACACATAATGGATGAACTGCGATATTAAAATTCATTTGGGTGATCAACATTATTAAGTAAATTGAAAAGTTTTCACTCCAAAGTGATCACACGCACACATACAAAATGGCCATTATGCTGATGTCAGCTAGTTTCTTCACGCATAAATTAATATGTTAAACTTTGCCCTCATTTTTCATCCATGCACAGTAAACAAAAAATCACTGGGAAATGCCATTTATAAGCATGCTTCACACTATTTACACATGTTTGTCGGGGCCCTGCGCATTGTCACATGTAAAGCCCAAAAATGGGCTTCCCGCACTCTTCCATAGAGCCCAAAATTGGGCTTCCCGCACTCTACCAGTTAATGAGTTGCTCCTGTTGTGTCTTTGCCAGGGGCTCCTCGCTAGGTTGTTCCTTACATCTTGCTTTCATTCACCATTTGTTGACTCCGCATATTCTCCTAATTCCTTGTTCTTCCAATTATGGTCACCGATTGTGGGTATGTCTCCTTCTTGGGGACTCTGCTTGTACCAGCTCCATTTGGGCCATTTGTTTCACTTAGGCCCCCATTCAGTATCCATTTTTCTGGGTTATTTAACAGGGCTATTAGGCATTGGACATTTTAGTGGTCTGCTTGCAGACACATAAACCACTCAAATTTCCCATGTCATGGCCAAAACACTAATAAATGGATGCTGTGTGTCTCCATGCTGTTTGGGTCAAGTGCTTCAGTCAGACTGCTATTCAAACTAACTTGACAACAAATGCCCCACATTTCGTGGAGACCATTCATCCAAATAATGGTACTAGCTACTGAGCCTCACCAGGTAGTTTTTCTTTGCATTATACATATATGTAGATTTTGGAGACCTGTAATGAAAATAGCCATTTACTGTACTTACTCCAACTAAAGTATATGTATGTAAGCAAGGTTTGAGAGATGAATAAATTGATAGTACTTGTAGTGTGCCTTTATTATGAGTATATAAATCTAAATGTTGCTGGTTTACCTTTAACTGTTTTAATGTAGTGGAGTTTATAAATTATTAAACAACATTTCAGTAAATCCTCTATCAAGTCATTCATTTGACTTGATAAAAGTTTAGTTTCATTAAAAAAATTAGAAAAATTAGGGTACTGGTACCTGAGCAAAAGCCACCATTTTTCTTGCTCATGTTTCATGTTTAGTCAAATACCAATAATATTTTGTTTATATAAGTTTGTTTTAATACAAATTATTGGAGGGTGCTTGTGGGCACTCTCCAATATTTTGTAATAAAACAAATTTTGAAGAACAAAATACCACAAATAATATAGCACTCAACCATTCAAGAGAACCTTTTCTCTATGGCACATTTGAGATGAAGGGAAAGTGCATGTCACATTGTGATGCATCACAGTCAGAATTGTTTTACAGTTTTATCGAGGAATATACTGATCCATGTGTGAGTTACTATCTAAATAAAAGTGAAAAACTAACTTATATGATGCCAGAAACTTGTTGGCATTGTTTCAATTGTGAAACCCATCCAGTATTATAAAATTTGCTTTCAAACCTTGTAAAGATAATTTCATATTAAATTTACAGCTTGATTATCATCACACAGTAGGTGTCACCTTGAAGAGTCACTTTTCTTTGCTCCCCCCCCCCCCCCCCCCCCACCTCCAAAAAAAAAAAAAAAAAAAAAAAAATTGGGGGGAGCATATAGTTGCTGCTTTGTCCATCTATCTGTCCATCTGTCCATCCATCCAAAACAAATGGTTTCTGGATGATCATTCTAGTTTACTTTGATGTATGACCTTATAATTTTTGCATGATTACTCCCTACCATGGAATCCATTTACCATTCCCGAGTAAAACTTGAAAAGTCGCAAAATAGTAAAATGAATGGTTTCCGGATGATAACTCTAGTTCAATTTGATGTATAACCTTATAATTTTGCAATATTACTATATACCATGAAATGCAGGTCATGTTTGATTGTCATTGTTATGGCACTTACCATTCCAGAGTTAGGCCCCTTGAAAAGTCACAAAATGCTAAAATACATAGTTTTCAGATGATAACTCTAGTTCACTTTGATGTATGACTTTAAAATTTTTCAACGTTACTACCTACCATGAAATTTAGCTCAAGTTCGATTGTCACACTTAGGGCATTTACCGTTCCATAGATATGCCTCTTCAAATGTGGCAAAATGGTAAAGTTATGAAACATTTCTTATGGTATCTTATTAAATGCCCAGGGCATGTATAATCAAACCTGCTTATACATTCACCCTAATTAAGCCATGACCTGTCTTCAAGGGTCAGTTTAATCCCCATCCCACGGAGCTTTTAATACAGGTTTACTGTGTACTGTTATACGCTTGTCCTTCCACATGTTTTTGTATTTTGTTTTCTTATGTAGCCTAAACCATTTCACAGTTCTGCATTTGAAAAAATCTAATGTTGTTTCCATCAATTTGCATTTCGAGGAGCATCTGTTTAGGGCCCTGTGATTACTCGAATTTCGAGTCAAATCTCGAGTCGGAATGCAAAATCGACTTGACTCGTCTCCGATTCGCGGATGTCCTTTTTCTCGAGTTCATTCGGTCGCGATAAACAAGTTTTCATTGTGAGTTCTTTCTTTAAACGATGCAATAATCCAGTTTGGCCACAAAAGATATAGGAAAATATGTTACAAAACCCTATTTGCATCACTGTTAAATGATACCAACACTATTTACTGATGCCTCATTGCGGCCTTAGTAAAGTCGGCATTATACATAAGTCGTAACAGGATTCTAAACAGTTAAATCCCTCTCTGTTGAGAAGAAATTGGGTCGTCGGTTTTATAAGAATCGACACGAAAAAGACTTGACTCGCGAGTTTTAAACTAGAATCGAATCGAAAATCGACTTGAACTAAAATATCTGACTCGCAGGGCCCTACATCTGTTGGCTGTGCCAACTTTTGTCTTGTTTATAGAGCAGTCAAAGGAAGGAAGGAGGAAGGATTGGATATCTTAAAGGGAAATTCTTTTTAAAATATATTGTTTTCAGATTATACAGGGATAATGGACCCTTTTTCGTTTTTAGGGATGGCTGAAGACAAGAAATCCACAAGAGGCTGATATACTGGAGAATCTGTATGACAAAATATTTGATGATGTGTACAACTGTGTCACAGTGACATTATTGCCAAAGATGGATTCTTTACAGTGTAATTACATAAGACAGGTACTCTTCACATTTAATGTTACTGAAAACAGTAACAAAGAAAAAAAATGCAATTTTTAGCTCAACTTGACAAAGTCAAGCTGAGCTATTGCCATCACTTCTCGTCCGTCAGTAACGTACATACGTATGTACATACGTCCACAGTTTCCTTTGGCACACCTCACAGGTCGCATTTATGATCAGATCGCTTTGAAACTTGATATGCTTGTTTGAGGTGACCTCTAGATGGGAGCTATCGATTTTCTTCAATTTCCGTCAAAAAATGTTGCCACGGTCAACGTTTTTAGAACTTAGTTTAGTCAGACCTCAATATTTCCCTTTGGCACACCCTATAGGGCACATTTATGATTGGATTGCTTTGAAACCTGGAATGCGTGTTTGGGGTTACCTCTAGATGGGTGCTATAGATTTTCTTCCATTTCCATCACAAAATATTGCCGTGGCCAACGTTCTTAGAACTTAGTTTAGTCAAACCTCAATATTTCCCTTTGGCACACCCTACAGGGCACACTTATGATCGTGTTGCTTTGAAACCTGGCATGCTTATTTGGGGTGACATCTAGATGGGAGCTATCAATTTTCTTCGCTTTCCGTCAAAAAATGTTGCCACTGGCAATGACCTTTGATGAACTTAGTAAAAACTTAGCATCAATTTTTTCCTTTGACCCACCCTGCAGGACACATTTATGATTGGATCGCTTGCAAACTTGGTATGCTTGTATGGGGTGACATCTATATGGGAGCTGTCGATTTTCTTCCATTTCTGTTAAAAAATGATGCCGCTGACCTTTGAACTTAGTTTAGTCAGGCATCAATATTTCCCTTTAACACACCTTTCAGGGCACATTTATGATCAGATCACTTTGAAACTTGGTATGTGTGTTCAGGGTGACCTCTAGATGTGAGCTATTGCTTTTTTTCCATTTCCATAAAAAATTATTGTCGTTATCACCAGCCTTTGAACTTACTGCATTTGTGCATCAACTTATCCCTTTTGCACTCTCTGCAGGGTATATTTATGAATTTCCATAAAAAAAAATCCCCAAAAAACCCTTGCAACAAGCAATGATCTTCTACTTAAGGCATTTGTGCATTAACATCTTCCTTTGGCATGCCCCAGAGGGCACATTCATTATCAGGTTGTTTTGAAACTTTGTATGCTTATGCAGGGTGACAAAGATAGGAGCTATTGATTTTCTTTTCATTTCCATCAAAAACTGTTGCTGTTAGCAACAATCTTTGAATTTATTGCATTTGTGCATCAATATTCTTTGACATGGCCTACAGGCCACATTTATCATAGGATTGTTTGTGAACTTGGTGTGCTCATTAGGCAAGACCTTTAGATAAGAGCTATTGATTAGCATTCATTTCGGTGAAAAAAGTTGCCATTTACAATAACCTCTGAACATACTGCATTTGTGTATCAACATTCTTCCTTTAGCCAGTCTTACAGTTTACATTTAAAATGCATGGATTACTCTTGACGTTGTGCACACACAATGCTGTTATGTTGAAATTCCATCAAATAACTTTGGTACCAATGATCTTCAATTTTGCCATTTCATTTATAACTTACCAAGTTCAAGTGTGTCAAGTTGAGCTACAGTGTCTTTGACACTTTCATTTTAAAGCCCTCTGCCTGTATATCGCATTCAACTCTGAGACAAGGGGCATATACTATGCTAAGCTAGTCATATTTTTTGTGAAGAAAGTTGATTGTGAGATTTTAGCTTTACACATGTCTCTCTATCTTTCTGCCTCTCATGCATCTCTTTCTTAATTTTATTCGTTTTCCCTGGAGAAATTTTGATCGAAGGTGAACTTGAATATGGATCAGTACAAGGTATGTTTTATCTTAAACGATACTGCTTTTGTGTTATTAGCTGAAGATAAGATAACCAAGTTTCCAGGGCTGACTTATGACAGAATGACTGTGGAACTGTATATTGGCCAAATGTGAATTGCCAAAAGATTTTGATGTGTTCTGTTTTGGGACCATGTTCCAGAGTCCATATCAGAGTCTTAAACTTTAGTTGGATTCAGTTGGGCAAAAACACCTGGAGTGGCCTTTAAAATTGAAATTTTGCTGCACCACAAAAGTGGTTAAATACACAAAATTTATTTTACAGTTTTTGGTTGAGTTGTGTTAACAACTGAGACCTTTGGTTTGGCGACGGTCTGTGTGCGTCCGGTGGGCATCCAGGCGTCCTTGCACTGTTAGCACAATAACTTGAACAAACGTTCTCCGATTTGACTAATATTTGCCATACAGGTCCTTTGTAATGATATCTCAAGCAAGTTTGAAAACTGGCCCGGCCTGATTTTTCGTTACAAAGTTATGGGCCTTAATTAGTCGATTTTTAGCTCAACTTGACAACGTCAAGTATGAGCTATTGAGATGGGTTGCGATCCATCATCCATCCATATGTCTAAGTCCATACGTCTGTATATCTGTCCATCCACAATTCCTTTAGCACACCCTGCAGTCCGCAGCTCTGATCCGATCAGTTCCAAATTTCATATATGCCTTTGGGGCAATGTCTAGATGGAGCTATCTATTTTTTTCAAAGTTCGTTGAAAAACATGGCTGCCAGTGGCCATCTTGGATTTGGATATAAATTGTCCAACAATTCCTTTAGCACACCCTACAGACTGCAGCTCCCACCCGATTAGTCCCAAATTTCATGTGTGGCTTTGGGGCAATGTCTAGATGGGAGCTATCAAATTTTTGGTTGACTTGTGTTAACAACAGTTTGGCGACAGCCAGTGTGCGGCCGGGTATCCTTGTACTGTTAGTGCAATAACTTGAACAAACATTATCCTTTTTGATTAATATTTGCCATACAGGTCTTTATCAATAATATCTCGAACAAGTTCGAAAACTGGCCCATCCCGATTTTTTATTACAGAGTTATGGCCCTTTATTAGTCATTTTTTACAAATTTTGAGCTCTTTAGCGCAATAACTTGAATAGACGTTCTCCGATTTGGCTTATATTTGCCATACAGGTCTTTTGCAATAATATATCGAACAAGTTCGAAAGCTGGCTCGACTTGATTTTTTTGTTGCAGAGTTATGGCCCTTATTTCATCAATTTTTACAAATTTTGAGGTGGTTAGCACAATAACTTGAACAAATGTTCTTCGATTCAACTAATATTTGCCATACAGGTCCTTTGCAATAATATCTCAAGCGAGTTCGAAAACTGGCTCAGCCCAGTTTTTCATTGCAGAGTTATGGGCCTAATTCATCAATTTTTATGAACTTTGCTCATTAGCGCAGTTACTTGAACAAACGTTCTCCGATTTAACTAATATTTGCTATACATATGCAATAAAATCTCTATCTTGTTCTAAAACTGGCCTGGGCAGTTTCTTTGTTACAAAAATTATGTGCCTTAATTCGTCCATTTTTATGAATTTGGAGCTCAATGCGATGACATTTCTATTTTTCCACAGACAGTGCATGAAGAAAGTAGCCACATCTCGACGCCTGCATCTCCGATGTGCACCTCTTGTTCTGAATTTCGTTGAAAAACATGGCCACCAGTGGTCATCTTAGATTTGGCATATAAATTGTCAACAATCCCATTAGCAAACCCTACAGGCCTCATCTCTCACTTGATCTTTTTCAAATTTCAAATGTAGCTTTCATGTGATGTCTATATGGGAGCTATCAAATTTCTATAAATTTTATTGAAAAACTTGGCTGCCAGCAGCCTTCTTGGATTTGGATATAAATTGTCCAACACTTCTTCATTTAGCACTCTCTACAAGCCACAGCTCTCATCTGTTCAGTTCCAAATTTCTTCTGTGGCTTTGGGGCAATATCTAGATGAGAGTTGTCAAATTTTTTTAAATTTTGTTGAAAAACATGGCCACCAGCAGCCAAATTAGATTTGGCATATAAATTGTCAACAATTCCATTACCACACCCCACAGGCAGCATCTCGCCCAATCTTTTTCAAATTTCATATGTAGCTTTGGTGTGATGTCTAGATGGGAGCTATCAAATATTTATGAATTCTGTTGAAAAACATGGCCACCATCAGCCATCTTGGATTTGGATATAAATTGTCAACAATTCCATTAGCACAAGGCTGCATCTCTCACCTGATCTTTTTTGAATTTCATAATAAGCTTTGGTGTGATGTCTAGATGGGAACTATCAAATTTTTCTGATTTTCATTAAAAAATATGGCTGCCAGCAGCCATCTTGGATTTGGCATATGAATTGTCAACAGTTCCATTTGCATACCTTGCGGGCCTCATTTCTCGCCCGATCTTTTTCAAATTTCATATATAGTTTTGGTATGATGTCTAGATGGGGGCTATCAAATTTTTCTGAATTTTGTTGAAAAACATATTCGCCAGTGGCCATCTTGGATTTGGCATATAAATTGTCAACAATCCCATTAGCACATCCTAAAGGCCACATCCCTTAGCTCATCTTTTTTGAAATTTCATATGTAGCTTTGGTGGGTTGTCTAGATGGGAGCTATCAAATTTTTCTGAATTTTGTTGAAAAACATGGCCTGCAGTGGCCATCTTGTATTTGGCATATAAATCATCAACAATTCCATTAGCAGACCCTAAAGGCTGCACTTTCACCCTCTCTTTTTCAAATTTTATATGTAACTTTGGTATGATGTCTAGATGGGATTTATTAAATTTTTCTGCATTCCGTTGAAAAAGGTGGCCACCACTGTCCATCTTGGATTTTACATATAAATTGTCAACAATTCCATTAGTACACCCAACAAGCCCCATCCCTCACCCATTTTTTTCAGATTTCATATGTAGCTTTAGTGTGATGTCTGTAGAAACTTGAGTGAATGCCTTTGCATTACTGGATCTTTCTATTTAGTTCAGTCCCTTCTTGAACAAGTTGAGCTGCAGTGCCATTGACACTTTCATTATGAATTTTGAGTTTGTTAGCGCAATAACTTGAACAAACGTTCTCCGCTTTGACTAATATTTGCCATACAGGTGTTGTGCAATAATATCTCGAGCAAATTCGGAAACTGGACCAGCCCGAATTTTTCATCACAGAGTTATGGGCCTTAATTTGTTAGTTATTACAAATTTTGAGCTCGTTAGCACAATAACTTGAACAAACATTCTCCGATTTGACAAGTATTTGTCATACAGATCTTTTGCAATAATATCTCAAGCGAGTTCGAAAGCTGGCACAGTCCGATTTTTTGTTATAGATTTATGGGCCTTAAATCGGCAATTTTTAGCTGACAACGTCAAGTATAAGCTATTGGGATGGGTTGTGATCTGTCCGTATGTTTGTAAGTCTGTATGTCTATCCATCCACAATTCCTTTAGCACACCCTACAGGCTGCAGCTCTCACCCAATCAGTTACAAATTTCATATATGGCTTTGGAGCAATGTCTAGATGGGAGCTATCGATTTCTTTTAAATTTCATTGAAAAACATGGCCACCAGTGGCCATCTTGGATTTGGATATAAATTGTCCAATAACTTGGAAAAACATTCTCCGATTTGACTACTATTTGCCATACAGGTTTTTTGCAGTAATATCTCAAGCAAATTCTAAAACTGGCCCAGCCCAATTTCTCGTTACAGAGTTATGGGCCTTAATAATTCAATTTTTACGAATTTTTAGCAGGTTAGCACAATAACTTGAACAAATGTTCTCCAATTCGACTAATATTTGGCATACAGGTGTTTTGCAACAATATCACAGGTGAGTTTGAAAACTGGCCCAATCCAATTTCTCATTACAGAGTTATGGGCCTCAATTAGTCCGTTTTTATGAATTTTGAGCTCGTTAGCATCAATTTTTACGAATTTTGAGCTCAGCGCGATGATGTTTTGGATTTTCAATAGAGAGTGCATGAAGAAAGTAGCCACAACTCGATGCCTGCATCTCCGATGCGCACCTCTTGTTTGTTTTCTAAATTGATTATTCTTATTATACTTTGCCATGGAGAGACATATGGAAATGGTGTTCATTCATCTGTCCATCATTTCAAACATCTCTCAAGTTTGTTTGCATATCTGCTCTTTTTGATTGGATTTTGATGAAAGTTGGTGTGACATATGAATATGAAGCGTTGTTTTGCATGTGAAAATGAAATTGCTTATCAACCTACGCTACAATTGTTTACTACAGGCTTGCACTACAGTGGAAGGCCCTAACTCATAAAATATACTCTCTATATTTTGATCTTTCCCACGCGATTTGAGAAAGAAAAGTGGTGCAAAAGCACCAAGAAAAAAAATAAGCCAAAACTGGGTCGAGTGATACTGGCGCACACCCAGTAGGGGATGCTCTTCTCCTAGTACAGATCCACGGCTTCTGGTACCAGTGCGCAGATGTGTAACCAATGACTCATTCTTTTTTCTTCCGCCATCTTGGGGAGATGTGCATTCATTTGCATTAAGAAACTGACAATTCATCTCGTTGATAATGGTTACCTGTGACTAGAATTATGGATCTGAGGATCATATAATAACAGGACTGTGTTTTATATATTCTTGTTATTAATTTCAACCACATTTTCATTGTATTTTTTATATTCATGTGTTCACACGCGACTTTCGCGTACCTTGCGGTTCGGACATATAATTTTTGGGTTGCTAAATTTATGTTATCCTTTTGGATATTATTATTATTATTGGAGTTAGGTGTCAGTGAGGTGGGCTGTATGGGCATGATTTCTCCTCTCCGTTGAGGGTCGAATTTCTGTTTTTTGGGTCCCTGTCGGCCGTCTGGGTTCAGTTGTGTTCCCGCCGGTCCTTTAATTTTTGCCACCTTTCTCTCGTAGTTGGGGGTGTTCTACTTCTTTCTAGATCCGTTGAGTTCACCTTTTCTTCAACTGCTCTCACCTCTGTTATGCCCAGGACTGTTCCTTGTGAGCAATGCCTTTTGCCCAAGCATGTGGATGCTGCTTGTTCCACTTGCAATGGGTGTTCTTCAGATCGACCCTGTGGGCCTTGGTCATCCACCTTTTGGGCTTCTGTGAACCGTGTGGTGCATTCTCGTGGTCGTTCCTCCTGCACCCACGGGAATGGGGAACACTGTCATTCAGGGTCTAATAACATGACCACATCTGGTTTGAGTTATACCCCCTCCATGGGGAATGTGCAGTCTTTTCCTGTGGTGGATACTGCGGGAGCTGTTGAGTTGTCCGGTGAAGAGATGCCTGGTACCAGGACTGTGGTCCCTCTTCAGTCGACATCTGAGGCTGTCACTAGGGTTGTGACTCCTCCTTTGGAGCTGAGCTCGGTTGCTCTCTCCACTTTTCCACCATTTTCAACAGCTCCTGACATATCTGCTGCCACTGCTGTTCCGTCTGCAACGTCATCGGCCTTATCCCTGCAGGGATCTGCAGAGATGTCTGGTAGTGTGGACGTGGGATATCGGCCTCGGCCTCTGACTTCAACTCGGAAGGGGCTGCCAGCCGAACCCTCTGCTGTGGTCTCTCAGCCGTCGAGCCCAGCAGCTTTTTCATTGGATTCGGATGTTCATGGTGGGGTCACCATGGACTCTGTTGCATTTCCGTCCATGCACTCTGGTCCTATGGCCAGTTTTGCAGGACCGACGCTTCTTTCCCTCAGAGGTCTGTGGCGACTCTCCTGAGTTCCTACACTTCAGATCCTCGGGGTATTTCATACCCCTATAAGCATCCACATTCAGATGTTTCGGCTGCCACCCTTCGCCCCGTGTCGGGTGTACTAGAGTATCATGACCCTTCACTGGTTAAAAGGGTCAGGAGTGAAACCACTTTGCCGATTCGTTCCCACGTCAAACCGGCTGACACGGGCTGTGAGCTTAGGGAGGCCCTCTCCTTGCTCACTCAGTTTTTTTCCAAGAGCCTTCCTGTTGCCTCCAGTGAGGCTGCTAATGGTTTCCAGCCTCCCTCCCCCCCCCCCCCCCCTCCCCCACATCGCCACCTCCCGGCATTGGAAGCAGGATGCTTTCTGTTCCCCTGGTGTGCCTACACTATAGGAGGCATCGGCTGGTTTGCCCGTGATGGGCTATGTGTCTTCCGACTCAGAGGATGGGTCAGACATACCTGCCATCGAGAGCCAACTGTCTTCTGACTTGGGGGCAGCTCTTTACTTTGTGTTTGAGTTCCTTTCCGGATCTCAAAACGTCAAACCAGCCGTCAGTGTCACCCAGGCCGCGATCATTAGTCGTGCGCCTACAGCCTGTGGAACGACCTGCTTCTGGGCGCCTTCGACCATGCTAGTCAGTACAGGTGGTTGAAGCGTTTGCAGCTTTGGACTCTAAGCTGAGTTTCAAGGCTATGAAGACTTCATTCTTCACCAGGGCTGATACCTTTTTGACGGTTTTGGATCAGGACTCCTCCTCCCGCGGGCTTTCCAAGCCCAAGTCAGCCGTTATTCCTATGGCAACTCTGGAGTCCCTGTTGGGCTTATCGAGAGAGATGCTGGGCATGCATTCTCTCTCAGATCACCTCTTCTCTGTTTTGGCTGCTTATCTGCCTTCAGACAATGTACAGCCTTCTTTGCAGGTGATTTCCAAGGCGCTCATGCATCTTACTCACATGCATGCCTGTAACACGGCTAACTTGTAATTAGTTCGCCGGGACGCGGTGTTGGACACAAGCTCTTCCCTTCCTGAGGGGCAGTGTGCTGCTCTTCGATCCGATTCTTTGGCGGGTCCATGACTATTCCATGGTTCCATGGTGACGGTCCGGGATGTCATCCTGCGTCATTCCAAAGATCAGTTGCTCTTCTGGAGTCAGATGTCGACACACTGTTGAGCCTATTCACATTGCAAGGGTTCAGAGTCAACGAGGAGAAGTTAGACCTGGTCCCTTCTCAGTCGTTTTGTCATCTGGGGATGGACTTCTGTACTCAGCTGAATACGGTGGTGGTTCTCCGGGAATGGGCTGTGATTCTCTCAGCTTTCGCCCTGACTCTGTCCCAGTCCACCTCTGCGACAGCTCGGAGTATTCTCCGGCTGCTCGGTCTCTGCGATTCGGTGGCGGATCTCATTCCTCTAGGTCGGCTGCATGTCAGACCTCTCCAACACTTTCTGCTCAGTCGTTGGAGGCCGAATGTCGATCCTCTGGATCTGGTGCTTCAATTACTAGACTCTCTTCATCGTCACCTTCTCCCCTGGATGGATGTTTAGTGGTTTATGCAGGGAGTTCCGTTCGACTTCCCCACGTCCGATCGTGTTCTGACGACAGATGCCAGCGAACTTGGATGGGGTGCGATGTTGGATCCTCTAGGTCTTTCCCTTCACAGGGTATTGGACCAGGATCAAGTGGCTCTTCACATCAACCAGAAAGCTGCTTGCTCTTCTTCTGTGTTTCCGGTAGTGGATCCCGACCTTTCGAATCGTCAGGTCCTTCTGTTGTCTGACAATTCGACAGTGGTCACTTACATTCGGAACTAGGGTGGCACTCATTCAGTTCCCATGAACGAATTAGCTCAGGATCTTCTACTGTTAGCCCAGGATGTCAATGCCGGAATGGTGGTTTGTCACATTCCCGGTCATCTGAATTTCCTAGCCTACTCCCTGTCCCGATGGGGCAGAGCCATTTCCACCGAGTGTTCCAGTTGCTTTGCATTCGCTGGGGTTGTCTCCACATCAATCTTTTTGCGACCCATTGGAATCATCAGGTGGACACTTTTGTGTCCCCATGTCCAGATCCATTAGGCTTCTTACAAGGTCAGTTCCAGATCTGTGCTGTTTTACTATCCTTTCTGTCTGTGCATCATGCAGAGCCAAATGCCTCATCTCTCATTGTCTTTTACTAATGTTTGTGATGCTATGGTTTGATAGGCCTGGGGAACTCTTCTTCTGTCCACGGTTCCAGTGCAGTTGGGTTATGTTGGGGTTGGTTATGTGATTCCCTCCTCCTATTGTCTATTCAGCCTGTAGTAAACAATTGTAGGGTAGGTTGATAAGAAATTTAAATTTTATAGTAAATTTCCTTTCTTATTATACCTACCACAATTGTTTACATGGAGGCCCTCTCGTCTTCTTATTCGGGTAAGAATCCTTCCTCCCCGCTGATCACATAACTCCAATGTTGGCGGATTCAAAAGAATGAGTTATTGGTTACACGTCTGCACACTGGTACCGGAAGCCGTGGATCTGTACTAGGAGAAGAGCGTCCCCTACTGGGTGTGCATCGGTAACACTCGATCCAGTTTTGGCTTATTTTTTTCTTGGTGCTTTTGCACCACTTTTTCTTTCCCAAATCACTTGGGAAAGATCAAAATAGAGAGTATATTTTCCAAGTTAGGGACTTCCACTGTAGTGCAAGCCTGTAGTAAACAATTGTGGTAGGTATAATAAGAAAGGAAATTTACTATAAAATTTAAATTTGTAAACAATTGGTTTCTGGACGATAACTTGATACAGGTTTGACCCACATTCATGAACCTATATAGGTACGTTGGCCTCAGTAAGAGGAAGAACCCTATGTATTTTGGACTTGCAAGGTCAATGGTCAAGGTCACAGTAACCTTGAGCGTACTAAATCATAAACAATTGGTTTCTGGATGATAACTTGACTAGGGTTGAACCCACATTTATGAAACTTCATATGTAGGTTGGCCTTGGTGAGAGGAAGAACCCTATTTATTTTGGACTTGCTAGGTGAAAGGTCAAGGTCACAGTGACCCTGAACTTGGTAATCAAAACAATAGGTTTCCGGGTGATAACTTGATAATGGTTTGACCCACAATCATGAATCTTAGGTAGGTTGGCCTTGGTGAGAGGAAGAACCCTATATATATTGGACTTGCTAGGTGCACATAGTAAATCATAAACCATTTTTTTCCTGATGATAAGTTGATAATGATTAAACCCACTTTTGTGCTGTCACAACTCGACATTGGATCGGTGGTCCTATCAGCAATTTTTGATTATGCATTGTAGGTGTCTAGTTGGCTTCCTTTCAATTTTGGACCAATCAGCTGAACTAAGATGGCCGCCAGTGACCAATTCATTATGGCTTCTATGGCAGCCGTGAATTTGGTTCCATCCTATAACTAATGAATCAAATGTATTTTTTTGCGATGCATTGTTGGTGCCTATAGGAATCTTTCTTTTGATGTTGGTTATGCACCAAGAGACTTACCTACCCTTTTATGATACTGTTGGGGGCATTTGTCATGCTTCGCATTGCTCTTATTTGGTTACTGGTGCCATCCAAGACAACTGGGGATGGCTTTACACATCTTTTTGCTCTGAACTCTGATTTGGTATGGATGGTTTTCTCAAAGATATGGAGATCCTCGTCCTTCAAGGCACTCAAATCACTGGCCCTGAACAGCCTGCAGATAACAGTAAAGATGACCCCACCTGCAGCCCCTCCACAGAGGCCTTGACTGAGCAAATGCAGGACAGGTGTGAAAACCACAACATACTTAATCAAACATGATTAAGTGATTTAATCATCATCGACGTCAGGTCGAAATTGACCACTGCACAGATGTTTGTACAGACTGGACACACCCAGTGACCCCAAACACCAGGGTCAAAAGGTCAACTGTGTCAAATGGGGACCTTGATTTTCCCCCTCCCCACCACCACCATGAGGCAACCTCCACATACTGACTTCAGCTTTTGACCCCCTCTTGACCTGGACATGACCCAAATTGGGGGTATATAAAAGGGAGCAAGAAGCAATGACCTTTGGCTCAGTGCCACTGATGAAGAACAACTAAGTTTAAAAATGGTTTTGTTATTTATATTAATTAATTTGAGGTGCAGATATATATAAATGAAAGAATTTTTGATTCCATGAATGCTTCCTCAGTTATGCCTAGAAAATGGAATCCGCTCACCTCCAACTTTTTTTCAGTGGGCTTTTATGATTTTGATTCAAGTCTGTGAGTTCATATCTGGGTTTTCTATGAGAGCCTAAATTCAATTTGTTGCATTATAAAGAAAGTTTCTCAGTCAAGCTTCTCTTCAAGACCAAGTGGATGGAATGTTGTATTTGATATGAAGCATTCTTCGGGTTGGGGAATAGATTCATGTTTTGTTCAGGTTGAGCCCCTATGTTGAATTCTTGTCTCATTGTGAGAGCCATATTTCAACAGAGTGCTTTTGGAGGAATAATGTTTCAAAACCTTTTAAAGAATCAAGTGCACAGAATCACTTGGCATTTAGTATGATTTAAGTTGGAAGTCAAATCAAATTCCTGGGTTTACTTGATGTGCACCTGCTGTTGGAAAACAGTTGAAAATACTTTTTCCTGAAAAATCTTGATTTTTGAATAAGGACCATGAAATTCCTTGAATTTCCACAAACATCTTGAAAAGTCCTTGAAAATTGCTTGGTGATGCAGCACATATAAAAACCATGCCTGTTCTTGTTCACAGAAGAAATGTCTGATGTTTTGATTTCCAACTTGGTTATTTTCTGGATGCTGGTGTTTTACATGCTTACGCTTCTGATCCACAAGTAAAACAGTCAGTTTATTTGGTTTGTGAATGCATGGGCTTGTATTTGGGCCAATAGTATTGCATGTTACAAAGCTCAGTATGTATTAAATGAATCTTTCAACAATGCTGGGGAAGTGTGTTTTCAATCAATACTAGCCAATTCAAAATACATACAAGTTGTGGATTAGAGAAGAATGTTTGAATTAATGATATGAAGAAGCATTATTGAGAGTAGGAGATTCTTCAGTTTTTTAATTTTTTTTTTTTTTTTGGTGGGGGAGGGGGGAGTGGGAGGGAACAGGGGATGCCAAAAAAGCTAGTATGACCAAATAGCAGTCACTTTTGTTATTCATGAGATATACTTTTTTGGTAAAAACACTTGTATCTCAAAGATGCTTTGATATTGAACTTGAAATTTTTGGTACATTCTTCATATATAACAAGAGAATGATTCACAGTAAGGGGGTGTGAGGGCTCAGTAGGTAGAGGTGCAGGCTGCAAGCCGAGAGGTCCTCGGTTCGAATCCCACCTGCAGCAACTGTGTTGTATCCATGGGCAAGACACTTCACCCCCATTGCCCACGTGGGGGCACAGTGACGCTGTGTACTAAGGTGTACTGCACGTCGATGGTGCACCTGTCTTCAACCAATGCTAACCCTGCTTGTGTGGAGTTAATATGTTGGGGAGCTGACAGTTGCTCGCCGTTGCTCGGTGGTTCTCTCCGGGTATTCCGGCTTCCTCCACCCATAAGACTGTTGTGGTCATGATTAGCCATTGTGCAGAAATATGTGACCTTAAACACCAATAAATAAATAAATAGATTCACAGTAATGTTTCTGGATGAAAATTTAAAAATGGCCAACTGGCAAATTTTTGAACTGAGGAATTTTTGTCTATTCCAACATCAAATGTCAGGATATTCTTGTGAATACTGCTGATAATTTATGTTATGTGCATTCTGATATAATTAAACAAAATTATTCAATTGTAGTGATTTATTTATTTATTTATTAATGACACTTTTGACAGCCAGGGTCATCTCATGTCGGACATGGGTGGAGGAAGCTGGAGAGAACTACCGAGCAATGGCGAGTAACAGTCAGATTCCCCAATGTACTAACTCCACACAAGCAAGGTTAGCATTGGTTGAACACAAGTGCACCATCGACATGCCTTAGTACACAGTGCCACCGTGCCACCACCTTGGCAGGTGGGATTCGAACTTAAGACCTCTTGTCTTGAAGTCTGCACCTCTACCTACTGAGCCACCATGCACCTATTGTAGGGATTAATAAGCCAAAATTGTGGTTATTGTAGTTGATTTTAGTGTTAATTTTTTCATTATTACTTATGGCTTAAATATGCAACAAGATTGAAATATAAAATTTGGTGCATTGTACAGACATAATAAAAGCTTGTCAGTTTTTATGCCCCTGATAGAGAGGCATCTTAACTTTGGGTTGTCCATCCATCTGTCCTTCAGTCCATCCATCTGTCTGTCCATCCATCTGTCCAGCTTTATGTGTCTGACCAGAGCCATAACTCTATAATGCTGTGGTGGATTTCCATGAAACTTCACGCAAGTGTAAAGACCGGTAGAAAATCTTTTGCAGAGCAACATCATGTTCAAGTGTCAAAGGTCAAGATCACAGAAATGGGAAAACTTAATTCTTTCACTGTATTTGTTCGTCCAGAGCCATAATTCTATAATACTTGTCTGACAAAGTTGTCTGCTTACACTCTTCCATCATTTATAATCACTGTGTGCAGGGTTTCATTGTTTGAAGGGTTAATCTATATCAGTTAACTCTTTATCCAAGAAAAGTTGGGTTTTTTTAAAATAAACAAAATTTCACTTGGGGGAAAAATTTTATCTCTATTTTCCAATAAAACCATTCAGATATTGTCAAAAGAACTTGCACATTACAGTACAAGTTGAAATAACATAACTGCAATAAACTAAGTATACTGCTGCTGGTGTACTCATAAGATCGTAATCTGATATCATTTTCTGGAAAGTACATCCATATGTGTATGGTCCTGTTGAGAAAGTTCCAACATATTAGTGGCTGTATTAACTTGATGGAAATAAGGTCAGTACAGCTTTTGGCTGCTATGTTTTTTTTAAATTTTAAACCTTATGGACTATAGTGAGCACCAAATTCAACACAAAACTTTTCATTCCAGTATTATAAGCAATTTGACCATAGCTCGCGGGCATCCATTAGTCTTATTTTAAAAAAAGAATTCAAGATGGCTGTGTTGCGACCATGTTGGTTTCATTTTAGAGATATTTTCTTAGCACTCTATCATGCTTTGAAAATTAACTTTATATCTTGATTAATTGTTGGCTTGAAAAAGCACAACAGCTTTAAATTATTTTTTCAGGTGATTATTTTACTCCACCAAGAGCCCATGCTTCAACCTTGCATTTCTGAATAATAATTAAGAAACGATCCCCTAATAACTACATGCCATTTCAGCTTTGACTTAAATACCTTCACTTGATACATTGTTATACATTAAAATGACTTTTGAGTAGTCATACTAAAACAGAATGTACAATTCAATGTTTTGATTCAGTGTATTTTTGTTTCAGTCATGTGACTTGTTGGAAGGTTTAATACCCAAAAAGGATGACAAAGCACCTCTTTCTTCTTCACATTTGGAGAAGTTGTTTATTTTTGCATTGATGTGGAGCTGTGGGGCACTTCTAGAACTTGATGACAGAGAAAAGATGGAAGAATTTGTTACCAATCATACCAGCAAGTTAGATCTGCCACCTGTCAATCCTGGGGAGACAATATTTGAATATGTTGTTGGTGACCATGGTTTGTATTCCTTTTTCACCAAGCATGTATTATAGTTACGGCAGATGAACCAAAATGATCACACTTGAGAAAGTTCAGGTGCAGCATCAATTAACAAGGCTGGTCTTTGATTTTAGAAACAAGTGGGGGTGTATATATATCTGCAGTCCAAGATCGTGCCCACACTTTCAAGCTCTGATCAGTTTGCGATCATGCAGAAAGATCAGTTATCATCAATGAGGTAAAATAGATAACATTGCTGTATATTTATTGAAAAAATAAACAAAAGCACCTCTCTGGCCACAGGAACTCCAGGACAGCCTTTGGTGCACTCTGTGAACATGACAATGCTGATTACTATTCTGGCTCATATAGGATTATTACAAAACTGTTCTTAAGCACATGAGTTATGTGCCTATCTGCCTATAGTGCCTATAGTTGGAAATATAACAAGAAAAACAAAAGAACTTGACATTACATTTTGCATACAAGTACACTGTGCATGAACAGTAAAAGTAGGAGCATCCTTCTCATGTAATATTCCAGAAATTACTTTTGTATCAGTTAAGGTTCATGGGATTAGGCAGAGTTATGTGAAAATAATTCCTGGGGACCCTTAGGTTAGGGCAATCTCCATTTTGGAAATACCTGTCCAATACACTGCTTTGGCCCTAACTTCAGGTGTAAACAGATGGTCGGACCGGCCTGTTCTGGCCAATCAGAAGCCCCCAGAAAGGGTGTCATGTCGAGGGGCATATGGAGGTCATTCAATCGGTTGTTTTTTTTAATACAGTTCTAACGTCATTGTATACAAACTTTTCAAAATCAGTGTATTTTAAAAACATGTTCAGTTTTATTGCACTCTCTGGGTTGGTTGTTGGTTGTAGCTTACATCTCAGAATGTTGCAAAATGATTGGTTGAATGACCAACATCTGAAGACCTTCCCATGCTCAGGTCAATCAGTCAGTGAGTGGCATGCTTTAGCATAAACACTGACTGAGTATGCTGCCCTAGTAAAAGTATGTGGGAATACTGGCAGCTCGGTGGGTTCACTGCTTAGCAATAACTGTACCCCTTGTTGGACTCTGTGGTTGGTGGGAGCCAGGGCTTGAACATTTTATAAACATACCATATATACTCAAAATAAAAAACTTAAACGAGGCAAGATTAATTTTCAGATGGTTCTGATTCTAACTCTGACACAAACATTTTAACAACATCAAACAAATGGCCAAAATTTGTACTAGAACAATCAGAACCACTATCCGCCAAAACAAATTCAACTGCCCAAACAACAGAAAATAACAAAAGCCGTCAAAAAACAAGAACAAACAATAGATCTGTCCCAGTCTGAACATAAAAAAGAACAAAAATCTAAATCAGAAAAGAATAAGCAAAATAAATCGAAACCAGATCCACAGCACAAATCCCAACAATATTTGAGTCAGAATCAGAAAAAAGCTTCAAGAACAAAATAACAAGAAAAAAGAAAAGGAGAGGAAGAAACTTGAATCAGACAAAATGTTGTCATGAAGACTGAATGGGAATTTAATAAGTCACCAACAATAGATAAGTTAGACAAACTATGTATTAATCGGGCAGAGACCAGACGACTTAAGAAACAAAAAAAGAAAACCTGTTCGTAAACTTATGTTTTTAAACTTAACCAACATACACCCATCAATAAAATGTGGAAAATGATTAAAAAAATTAAAGGTAAAGAAACAAAATCAAGTCTACAACATCTGGAAGATAACAACACAAAAATTACATTAAAAAAAGAAATATCAAACAAATTGGCCTTGGCATTTTCTAAACATTTGACGTCTGAAAATTGTAATCCACAATTTGTAAAAATTAAGAAATAGCAGGAAAAATCAAAAATCAAATTTACCTCTAACAATTTAGAGGATTACAATGATCCTTTCTCTATGGAAGAGTTAAATAACTCTTTGCATAAAGCAAAAGATACTGTCACAGAGCCACCGGACCAGATGAAATACACTATCAACTTTTAAAACATCTGCCACAATCATCATTTGAACTTTTATTATCGATTTTCAACGTAATATTGGTGACTGATCAGTTTCCACCTTCTTGGCATCAAGCAACAATAATTCCCATTCCAATGCCCAATAAATACCATTGCAATCCAAGCAATTACAGACCTATTGCACAAACCAGTTGTATGTTTAAAACCATGGAAAGGATGATCAATGATCAACTTGTCTGGTTTTTTTGCAAAAGAAAAATTGACTTGCGAATGATCGTTGTGGTTTCAGAGGCTAGAGAAGTACTGTGGATCATTTGGTTAGACTTGAAATGTTTATAAGAAATGCCTTCGCCAGGAGAGAACATGTGGTTGCCATGTTATTTGGCTTGAAAAAAGCATGATACAACGTGGAAGTATGGGATTTTAAAAGATCTTTTTAACATTGGGTTGAGTGGGCATATTCTTCTTTTTATTGGAAACCTTTTAAAAGACCATCATTTTCAAGTCTGTGTTGGGTCTATATTATCTGAACCACATGAACAAGAATTGGGAGTTGATTGGGATAGTGTTTTATCTGTTATCCTTTTTAGCTCACCTGAGCAAAGCTCAGCGGGCGCTTTACTGATCGTGATCCGTCCGTCGTCCGTCCGGCGTTAACTTTACATTATCGACTTCTCCTCCTAAATCACTAGCCCAATTTTATTCAAATGTTGGTTAAATATTTATTACCTAATGCCAATTCAGATTTGTTCAAATGAAGTTGCCCCTCCTCCTGGGTGGGGCCACGCCCCCAAGGGGCACCAAAATCTTTGAAAATCTTCTTCTCAACAACCAGCAGTAGCAGACACTTGATATATGGTATGCAGCTTCCTTTTGAGGTGCTGACTCAGATTTGTTCAAGAGAAGTTCGATGGATAATATTTGGCGTTGTTATGGGAGGGGCAAAAATTTTGGCCCCACCCTAAATTTATATTTTCTGAACCGAGAGGCTGATTTGAACCAAATTTAATGTGAGGACTTATTGGGTCATAAGTACTTGATTTATGCAAAAAAAAATTTTCCCGCAGCCCCGTGGGAACCTTAGGAGCTGAAAATAGAAAAAATTTAAAACGCCTATATCTGCAAAACTGCACGGCACTGAGAATTTTTATTTGGTGTGAAGCTTCCTTAGGACCAACAAAAAGGATTGGTCAAAAAAAATTGCCATCGGTTTTATCATAGGTTACAGTTTCGGGACTTTGAAAAAGTGCTGAGTCAGCACTTTTTAACACTGTCGGCAATGGGAAAAACATTTAAGTATCTTCTTTTTTAGATTCACCAGTCAGAATCCTTTCATATTTGGTATACAACATCAATAGGGTGGTCAGATTTAAGTTTGTTCAAATCGAGCCCCTGGGTTAATATTTGGGCTCCCTATGCGAGCCCGAATTTCAACTTAGTGCAATATGAGGTCTATTATTTAAAAATCTTCTTCTTCAGATCCGCCAGGCAGAATTCTTTCATATTTGGTATACAACATCAATAGGGGGGTCAGATTCAAGTTTGTTCAAATCAAGTCCCTGGGTTCATATTTGGTCTCCCTATGGGAGCCTGAATATTAACATAGTGCAATATGAGGATTATTCTTTAAAAATCTTCTTCTTCAAATTCAACAGGCAGAATTCTTTCATATTTGGTATACAACATCTCTAGGGGGGTCAGATTCAAGTTTGTTCAAATTGAGTCCTTGGGTTCATATTTGGGCTCCCTATGGGAGCCCGAATTTTAACTTAGTGCAATATGAGGTCTATTATTTAAAAATCTTCTTCAGATCCACCAGGCAAAATTCTTCCATATTTGGTATGCAACATCAATAGGGAGGTCAGATTCAAGTTTGTTCCAATCGAGCCCCTGGGTTCATATTTGGGCTCCCTATGTGATCCCGAATTTTAACATAGTGCAATATGAGGATTATTCTTTAAAAATTTTCTTCTTCAGATCCATCGGGCAGAATTCTTTCATATTTGGTATACAACATCTCTAGGGAGGTCAGATTCAAGTTTGTTCAAATCGAGTCCTTGTTTAATATTTGGGCTCCCTATGGGAGCCCGAATTTTAACTTAGTGCAATATGTGGAATTTTCTTTAAAAATCTTCTTTTCCAGATCCACCAGTCAGAATCTTTTCGTATTTGGTATATAATATCTCTAGGGGGATCAGATTCAAGTTTGTTCAAATCGTGTCCCTAGGTTAATATTTGGCCTCCCTATGGGAGCCCGAATTTTAACTTAGTGCAATATGAGGATTATTCTTTAAAAATCTTCTTCTTCAGATCAACCAGGCAGAATTCTTTCATATTTGGTATACGACATCTCTATGGGGGTCAGATTCACATTTGTTCAAATCGAGTCCCTGGGTTCATATTTGGGCTTCCTATGGGAGCCTGAATTTTAACTTGGTGCAATATGAGGATTATTCTTTAAAAATCTTCTTCTTCAGATCCACCAGGCAGAATCCTTTCATATTTGGTATACAACATCTCTAGGGGGTTCAGATTCAAGTTTGTTCAAATTGTGTCCCTGGGTTCATATTTGGGCTCCCTATGGGAGCCCGAATTTTAACTTAGTGCAATATGGGGATTATTCTTTAAAAATCTTCTTCTTCGGATCAACCAGGCAGAATTCTTTCATATTTGGTATACAACATCTCTAGGGGGGTCAGATTCAAGTTTGTTCAAATCGAGTCCCTGGGTTCATATTTGGGCTCCCTATGGGAGCCCAAATTTTAACTTAGTGCAATATGAGGATTATTCTTCAAAAATCTTCTTCTTCAGACCCACTAGGCAGAGTCCTTTCATATATGGTATACAACATCTCTAGAGAGGTCAGATATAAGTTTGTTCAATTCGAGTCCCTGGGTTCATATTTGAGCTCCCTGTGGGAGCCCGAATTTCAACTTAGTGCTATATTAGGTCTATTCTTTAAAAATCTTCTTCTTCGGATCAACCAGTCAGAATTCTTCCATATGTGGTATACAACTTATCTAGGTGTACCAGATTCCTGTTTGTTCAAATCGAGTTTCTGGGTTTATATTTGGGCTCCCTGTGGGAGCCTGAATTTTAACTTAGTGCAATATGAGGATTATTCTTTACAAATCTTCTTCTTCAGATCCCCCAACCAGAATCATTTCATATTCAGTATATAACATGTTTAGGGAGCTCAGATTCAAGTTTGTTGAAATCGAGTCCCTGGGTTCATATTTAGGCTCCCTATGGGAGCCCCAAATTTTAACTTGGTGCAGTATGAGGATTATTCTTTAAAGATCTTCCTCTTCAGATCCCCCAGTCAGAATCATTTTATATTTGGCATACAACATCTCTAGGGAGGTCAGATTCAAGTTTGTTCAAATCGAATCCCTGGGTTAATATTTGGCCTCCCTATGGGAGCCCAAATTTTAACTTCGTGCAATATGTGGAATTTTCTTTAAAAATCTTCTTCTTCAGATCCACCAGTCAGAATCTTTTCATATTTGGTTTACAACATCTCTAGGGAGGTCAGATTCAAGTTTGTTCAAATCGAGTCCCTGGGTTCATAATTGAGCTCCCTGTGGGAGCCTGAATTTCATCTTAGTGCAATATCAGGTCTATTCCATAAAAATCTTATTCTTCAGATCCACCAGTCAGAATTCTTCCATATTTGGTATACAACTTATCTACGGGCACCAGATTCAAGTTTGTTCAAATTGAATTCCTGGGTTCATATTTGGGCTTCCTATGGGAGCCAGAATTTTAACTTAGTGCAATATGAGGACTGTTCTTTAAAAATCTTCTCCTTCAGATTCACCAGTCAGAATGATTCAGGTTTGGTATACAACATCTCTGGGACGGGGGGGGGGGGGGGGGGGGGGGGGGGGGGGGGGGGGGGGGGGGGGGGGGTCAGATTCAAGTTTGTTCAAATTGAGTCCCTTGTTTCATCAGTTATGGCTTTCAAACTGCAGTGGCATAACAATGCTTGGAAATTTGGAAATGCTTATCTATAGCTGGGAGAATTGGATCTAGTTGGCAAGACCTATTCTATTATAATGATTATCTGACATGGACACCTGAATTTAATTTCATGATGTCATTCCTCTGTGGTGTTGATGAACCATAACAAGCTGAATGTGATCCAAAATACTTCTTTGAACCACTTTGTCAGGTGAGCGATTTAAGGCCACGTGGGGCCTCTTGTTTCAGTTAAGCTCAATGGCATCATTGACACAATTGAGAATATGGTTGATTCTTCATTGCATGTTGATGTTTTTTTTATAATTTGCTATAGCAGCAAAAATATGAATGCCATTGAGAGCAAACTTCAGCTGTGTTTAAACAGAATTCAGAAATGGGCTACAGAAAAAGGTTTCAAATTATCCAAGTTTAAAACAAATTGTGTTCATATCTGTAAGCTCAGGAAGCATCACCTTGATCCAGAATGAAAAAGAGATCCTAGAGTCCTATTAAAGTTGTAAAAGAAGTGAAATTCTTGGGTTTATTGTTTGACAATAAACTGAATTTCACTTCTCATATAAAACAACTAAGAATGAGATGTAAAAAAGCACTTAACCGCCTCAAGGTGGTTAGTAGCACTGATTGGGGTGCTGACCAAAAAACATTACTCCATCTGTATAGATCACTTGTTAGATGAAAATTTGATTACAGTTGTGTGGTTTACGGTTCTGTGAGAAAGTCATACCTCAAACCATTTCATGCAATTCAAAATAATATTGGTATAAGAATTTGCCTAGGTGCATTTAGAACGTTGCTAATTGATTTAATGCTTGTTGAGCAGGATTAAACTGTCACTCCAGTATGTTTCCAAACTGTTTGCTAATCCATCAAAACCTACTTATAATTATGTCTCATATACTCAAAAATGACACCAGAAACATATTTCTCTATTGGGTATTGGATTAAACCCAGTGTGGAGTCCACCATACTTGAATCTGATATGGTAAAAAAGGACCGTGAACCACACATTCCTACTTGACATCTTAAAAAAAGCTACGGTTATTTTGGACCTTGCTTCCACCAAAAAATCTGAAAGAAATTCTTTGCAATTTAACTGGTTGAGGGCTAGATTATTTTTGGTAGTCAAAATTTGTTATGAAAAATCTAAATTTGTTATGCCCATAGGCACTCTCCAATAATTTTTAATAGAACATATTTATATAAACAAAATATCTGCATTTGACTGAATAGGAAACATGGGCAAAGAAAAGTTGGGTTTTGCCCTGGTAGCCTCATTTTTTTAAAAGACCTGATAGTGGCTTCTAGCACTCAACCAGTTAAGCAGAAACATGCTGAAATAAGTATAGGGCATATAAAAGAATCTATACAGATGGAGCTAAAGATGGTGACAAATTATCATCAGCTGTTGTTAGTGGTCATCAGGTCACCTCAATCCGAAAACAAAATAAAAGTTCTATTTTTACAGCTGAAATTAAAGTTTTACAACTTGCACTTGAACACATCGAGAATGTACAGGAAAGGAAGTCGATTCTTTTTTCCAACTCTCTTTCCTCTTTGCCAGCTTTATTCAACCCCAAGTTGAAGAACCCTCTCATTTTGCAACATTGTGAGAAGTTGAATACTCCCATGTCTGACCAATATGATATTGTGTTGTACTGGTTACATGGACATGTTGGTATCTCCGGTAACATCAGGGCAGACAGTACAGCCAAACAGGTGTTATAGGCTGGCTTATGCAGTAATTACAGTGTTGCATAAGCTGATAATCGCTGATTAGTCCTTCAGGTAACTACTACACGCTGCTTGGCAAATCTTGTATTTATAAAAGGTTTAATTTCTGTTTGGGAGTTACGTTTATCCATCGTTGTTATGAGTAATTGTTTTGTATATAATGTTGTTAATTTCTTGTTACCAGTAGTCTGGCTATACCGGCTGATAAAGAAGTACGGTTGGTTATTCTGCCGCTAAATGTGTATATATGTTTAAAGTTAACAAGCGCTTTGAGTGAGCTAATTTTCCCCACAGTATACGCTTTACGACATTTGGTGAAGAGATCCTGGCAGGCTAACTTTTTAGCTTAGTCACGATCCTCAAAATGGACAAGATGCCAGAAAATGTTTTACAGCTCATCGGAAGTCTAAACGTAGAAAACTTGTCACTGTCTTGGCGTATCCAAGAGGATGAAACTTCCGTGAATGTATCGTTCAGATGGAATAAATTGTCAGAGGAGTGAATAGACAAACATAGGTCAAGAGCTAAGATGGAAAGAGACAACAGACGCAAAGTGATATACTTGGAACGAAAAGAAAAACAATCAGCCACATGCAATGTCACAAGGAATCGAGAAAGTGAACGCATGGTGGAAATTAACATCGCTGAGGAAAAGAAGCATATTAATGTGAGTACCACCACACAAACTAACTTTCTGTCATTGAATGACGTCTGTGTAAACGCCGTTGTGAAAACAGCAGACAGACAAACCCAGTGTCAAAAGTATCTTACCGAAAATTCTACTCAGATTATGCCTTCATTAAATTGAGCAGAAATCAACGTACATGAAAATTTAGACAATGTTTCGAAACTTTTTCAAAATGCCCAAGACAGTTTGGAAAAACGCAGTTCACAGAATTCTTTTACGGGAGAAAAACCAATCGAGAGCAGTGACAAAACATACAGTTCAATCAAAAATACAGGCAAAACGATTCCTCACAAGGTCCTCAAAACCAAGTGTATAAATGGGATCAGACACTCATTAAATGGATGGATTACCATCAAAACACATGGGAACTACAAGAAAACATTGGTCCATTTTTCATATGGGAGTTTTTCCAGGAGAAAGGCCGCTATGGAACAATTCCAAAGAGTACGAGTGAGCCTCTGTTTTTGTTTTAAAACATTGTACGATCAGTCAGTTCCTCAAGTTCTTCTTAGGGCTTGAATGAATTTCGTAATGCAAAAATACTTTCGTAATTTCGTGTTAAGAAGGACTTAACCCCATTATACCTAGAGTGAGTGCTGATTCATCTTTTTTTTCTGTTCTCTTTGGAGGACCAAAGATTTTTCAGGCATAGTGTACTCTTATAGGTTGGCTTATGCAGTAATTACAGTGTTGCATAAGCTGATAATCGCTGATTAGTCCTTCAGGTAACTGCTACACGCTGCTTAGCAAATCTTGTGTTTATAAAAGGTTTAATTTCTGTTTGGGAGTTATGTTTATCCATCGTTGTTATGAGTAATTGTTTGGTATTTAATGTTGTTAATTTCTTGTTACCAGTAGTCTGGCTATACCGGCTGATAAAGAAGTATGGTTGGTTATTCTGCCGCTAAAGTTAACAAGCGCTTTGAGTGAGCTAATTTTCCCCACAGTATACGCTTTACGACACAGGCTTTAACCAAGCCTCTCACTGACGTTAAAATTCCTTTCAGTGATTTTAAACCACATATCAGCAAGTGCATAAAATCTGTGTGGCAGGTAAATGTGATGGGGTGACAAATAACAATCTCCATCGCTTCCGACCAAATATTATTGATCACTACTCTAATAACCTTTGTAGAAAAGGTCATGTAATTCTGACACAGTGTCATATTGGTCATGCAAGACTTACACATTCCTTTTTGTCAGTGGGTAATATGTGACCAGGGTATGTTCTTTGCCACCAGGGGTTGACAGTGGAATACATTCTTTTACATTGCACTGATTTTGATCATGCCAGAGGGCAATATTTCACTGAAGGATCTCTAAGAGATCTTTTTTATCATATAAGCCAGCACATAATCCCCTCATTTCTTTTGTGAAAAACTTCCTAAGGGGTTAGGGGATCCTTAGGATCTCCTTTGACCATACCCTGCAGGTGGGTCCTCAGGTGGCAGATAGAGGAAGGCCGGCTCAATTGAGCGGGTTATCAACCTTTTTAATAAATTTTAAAATTGTTTTTATTCTTTTAAACTTCCCCGCGGGAACCCCGGGAAGTGAAGCACTGCCTGTTCACTGCGGTAAACAGGTTCTGTTTTACTGGCTTGGGAGGTGCAAACCCTCTCTAAAATGGGCAACATGGCTTATTAACGCTCACCCCTGGTCTTGAGTTGATACTCATGTTGTGGTCTTGATTAGCCATTGTGCAAAAATATGTGACCTTAAACACCGATAAATAAATAAATAAATATTCTTTTAAACTAGACTTTGCAGGTCTCAAATCATCAGGTTGATTTATACAGTATTCACTTTTCTTGTGTCATCTCTCATTACTTTTCAAACCACTTGTATCTTTGGCATGGCATAGCCCTCATGTCGGTGGCGGCGACGTCCGGATTCATACATTTTGAACTTTGTGTGCAGGTTTTGATTTCTTTTTTTTTGTCTTTTTTTTTTATGTCAGCATGCTTTTCAGGGATAGTAATATTTTATTCAACCCTTTCCATGCTTAGTTACTTGAATTTTGGACTTTTGTGTACAGGTTTTTGACTTTTGTGTGCTGGTTTTGATATTTGTCTTTCTTTTCTTCCAAGGAGTAATTTACCTTGCAGTATATTGCCATGGTTCTAGTTTTATGTTAGAATGCTTCTTAGGGCCAGTATTATATTATTTAAGCCTTTCCCTACTTATTTACTTTAATTTTGGACTTTTGTGTGCAGGTTTTTGACTTTTCTGTGCAGGTTTTTGACATTTGTGTACAGGTTTTGAAATTTCTTGGGGCTAGTATTATATTATTTAACCCTTTAGCTGCTTATTTACTTTAATTTTGGACTTTTGAGTGCAGGTTTTGATATTTTTTTCAAGTGGAGGTTTACCTCACTGGCATATTGCCATGGTGGTTACTGTAACATTTTCAGGGTATTTTTCTAAATTTTAACCCTTTGAAACAAATGTGATGCTTTTTTTACTTTTATGTGCAGGTTGTGAGGTTTGTCTTTCTTTTCTTCCAAGTGGATATTTTTCAAGTAGAGTTTCACCGTACTGGCATATTGCCATTGTGGTTACTGTGACAGGGTATTTTTCTCAATTTTAACCCCTTGTAACAAATGTGATACTTTTTTTTTACTTTTATGTTCAGGTTTTGAGGTTTGTCTGTTTTTTCTTCCAAGTGGCGACTTACCTTGTAGCATATTGCCATGGTTCCTATTTTATGTTAGGATGCTTCTTGGGGCTAATATTATATTATTTAACCCTTTAGCTGCTTATTTACTTTAATTTTGGACTTTTGTGTGCAGGTTTTTAACTTTTATTTTTACTCCAGCCACCCCTTTACATTGGCCACCTGTTGGTGAGCCACTGGGTACTGATACCCCCCTTTAGTTTCATACCATTTCCTCACCATGATATAGGCTTATGTGGCATTAAGCACCAACAAAAAAATAAAATAATAAATATATGAAAAATATTGAAGACAAATTATTTATCGCACCTCCCCATTAGAAGCCTGGGAAGCAGTGCTTGTTTACTGTGGAAAATAAGCTCTCTTTTACTGGTAAAGTAGGTCCAGGTAACTAATTCCTGGGGTGGAAGACCTCTAAAATGGGCAACATGGGAATAAATGATTGGCTGGACTTGTCTTTATATCCATGTTGTGGTCAGGATCAGCCATTGTGCAGAAATAGGTGACCTTAAATACCAATGAATAAATAGATCGTAGGAAAGGCAATAGGGTCAATTTGTATTCCAATTTTTAGCTCAACTTGACGAAGTCAAGCTGACCTATTGTCACTTCAAATACGTCCACAATTTCCTTTGGCACACTGCACAGGTCACATTTATGATTGGATCACACTTTGAAACTTGATTTGCTCGTTTGGGGTGAACTCTAGATGGGAGCTATCGATTTTCTTCCATTTCTGTAAAAAAATGTTGCCGCTGGCAACAACCTTTGAAGTTAGTTTAGTCAGGCCTCAATATTTTCCTTTGGCACACCCTACAGGCACATTATGATCGGATTGCTTTGACCATTGAACTTAGTTTAGTCTGGCATCAATATATTCCTTTGGCACACCATACAGGGCACATTTCTGATCAAATCGCTTTGAAACCTGATATACTTGTTTGGGGTTACCTCCAGATGGGAGCTATCGATTTTCTTCCATTTCTGTCAAAAATGTTGCCACTATCAGTGACCTTTGATGAACTTAATACAGTTAGTTATGCATCACTATTTCCCTTTGGCACACCCTGCAGGGCACATTTATGATCGGATCGCTTCGGATCCCATCTAGATAGGAGCTATAAATATTCTTCCATTTCCATCAAAAAATGTTGCCACTGGCAACGACCTTTGAACTTAGTTTAGTCAGGCCTAAATATTTCCCTTTGGCACACCCTACAGGGCACATTTATACTCAGATAAAACTTAATTTAGTCAGACATCAATATTTTCCTCTGGCACATCCTTCAGGGCACATGATCAATTGCTTTGAAACTTGGTATGTGTGTTCGGGTAACCTCCAGATGGAAGCTATTGATTTTCTTTCATTTCCATAAAAACTTATTGTCGTTAGCGTCAGCCTTTGAACTTAGTGCATTGGTGCAGCAACTTATCCCTTTTGCACTCTCTGCAGGGCATATTTATGAATGTCCAGAAAAAAACAGAAAAAAACAACATTGCCACTAGCAATGATCTTCAAACTTATGCATTTGTGCATTAACATCTTCCTTTGGCATGCCTCAGAGGGCGCATTCATTATCAGGTTGTTTTGAAGTTTATTCAGGGTGACCAAGATAGAAGCTATCGATTTTCTTTTCATTTCTTCAAAAACTGTTACTGTTAGCAACAACCTTTGAATTATAGCATTTGTGCTTCAACATTCTTCTTTGACATGGCCTTCAGGACACATTTATCATAGGGTTGTTTTTGAACCTGGTATGCTCTTTAGGTGAGACCTCTAGGTAAGAGCTATCGATTAGCATTTCTTTTTGTGAAAAAAAGTTGCTGTTTACAATGACCTTTAAACTTACTGCATTTGTGTATCAACATTCTTCCTTTAGCCAGACTTACAGTTTACATTTAAAAATGCATGGGTTGCTCTGACGTTATGTACACACAATGCTGTTATGTTGAAGTTTTACCAAATAACACTGGAAGTTTGTCAAGTTGAGCTACAGTGTCACTGACACTTTCATTTTTATACACCCAGTCATTTTTTGATGGATGTATTATGTTATGGCATTTGTCTGTCGGTCTGTCAGTCCACAATTTTTGTGTCGCCTACTTCTCCAAAGGTTTACATGCTATATTGTTCAAACTTTACAAACATGTTGATCAGTAATTGCCGTAGTGCATGTGACAAGAGCAGGTAACTCCATTTTGTATTTCCAGAGTTATGCCCCTTTCAGTACTTAAAACATTACAGTATTGTATCCCCTACTCCTTCAACATTTTACATGCTATATTGTTCAAACTTTGCACACATGTTGATCACCAATTGCCGTTGTGCATGTGGCAAGAGCAGGTAACTCTGTTTTGTATTTCCAGAGTTATGTCCCCCCTTTTAGTACTTAAAACATTACAGTATTGTGTCGGCTAATTGTTTGCATTTCCATTCTACATACTAAAATTGCACAAAAACAATATGAAATGTGTGCACACAAGCAGACAGTTTGAAATCCTTTACCCCAGACAGGGCAGTGTAATGGGCAATGATTAGAGGGGGGGGGGGGGGGGGGGGGGTGGGGGTGGACAGACATAGTCGAGTCAAAAAAAATTACAAACTTTACCCCAGAGAAACTTGTGCATGTTCCAGTTTTGACGGGCGTTTGTTGCCCTGCTAGGCAGTGCTCTTGTTATATAACGCCTGATAACTCCATAATTCTAATCATCACAAGAATTATTTCTTGTAATTTATTCATCAGTCGCATTACAGTGTCATGTTATATCAGTATTTTGAGCTGTAGAGTCGGGTAAAGGACATCTGGATTGTCATAGAACTATGAAAAGAGTGACAAGCTGCAGTGGGACAGACCACAAGAGTAAAATTATGGAGAAATATATTTTTATACTAGAACCAATGGCCCAGACTTAGGTGGTGCAACCTCAATAATATCGAGGGCGAAACACAAATTTTTAACCCCCCCCCAATCCCCCAAATTTGTATACAATACCGAAAATTAAAAGTCCTATCTGGCCCTTCATACTTTTAGTACTGCGCATGCACAGCACCCAGAAAGAGACCGGAATTGGTGCAAAGCATCTTTCTTTTGTTTGGCCCAAGTCAGTAAACATTTGAACTGACATCTGTGCAATAAATTCTCTTTTTTGAAGATGCCAGACACAAATCAATGATGGTTTTCATGGAATCAACAGTGTAGCATGATGTTGGAAGTGAATAACGGTGGTTTTGGATGTTCTGTGCCGTAACTTGATAATTTTTATGTAAAATTATTCATGTTTCCCATTTTCGGGATATGCTTCTGAACGTCGTCATTATAATATGACTCCACTGTTCTTTTGTTAGTATTACTTCCCTTCCCTCTCCTGAACCCTTCTGTTATACCCCCAAGCTCTTTCGGCTTTTTTATTGAAGAATTTTTTTATTAAATTCTTGGGAGTTAAACTTGTTTTTCGGAATAGGTATTCCATTTATCCCCTGTGTTTACGTCCTGTTCATTACTGTTCAGGATGTTTTGTATTCTTGCATCTTCTACCTGCTTTTTTTTCTCTTCCTATGAAGATCTAGTTTTGCAGATGGTTGTTGATCGGTTACTGACTTTCGGCCTCTGTTGTGCCTGTTGTTAGTTAGTTTCCTCTTGATGTTGTTGTCTGTTCAGTAACGTTTTGGATACATATACTGAGTCAAAAAAGAAAGTATATAATAGAAACAAATGTGAAAAAATAGCATAAAGGATGAAATATAATAGTTCTAATGTTGCATGTTTGTGGACAAGAAGTCGTGCAAAGAGTTTAATGGCATGTTGTTGTTGTCCACCCAACCATATACAATTTTGCTATGGATTTCAAAATATCACGTGCTACCCGAGAATGTCAAGTTGAATAGGTGGCCGACGATTTTCTTTGTTTATGTCCATACCACGGACCAATCCTTACCCAACGTCATTGTACCGCCAGAATGGAATGGGTACGTCAGCGTGTTCACTGGACTTAGCAGCATTGGAGCACAGTTCTTTTTAGTGATGAATCACAATTTTTTCTATGGCACGCTGATGGTAGGGAAAGATGGTAGGGAAAGAGTGTATCACCGACGAGGAGAATGGTTTTCTGGGAATGCGACCGTTTCAGTGGGGGTAGTGTAATGGTTGGGGCAGGAATTTCCTTGCACCATCGAACACAGTTGATCTTCATCGATGGTAATCTGAACGGACAGCGATATAGGGACGAAATTCTTAATGCTGTTGTTGTCCCATTGTTCAACGCTAACATCGGATTGCAGCTATTCCAGCAAGACAATGCCCGATGTCTAGTGGCGTGTATCTGTCGTGACTTTCTTGAGGTGCAGAGCATCAAACTTCTTCCCTGGCCCCCACTTTCGCCAGATTTGTCACCAATCCAGCATCTTTGGGATCAATTGGACCGTTGGATACGACTTCATGATCTTCAGATGTTAGACAATTTACGTAATGTTCTAAGACAGGAGTGAAATGCCATACCACAGGGTGACATCCAGAGACTTATCAGGTCCATGCGCCATCAATGTCTTGTCATCCAGGAGGCAAACGGTGGACATACACGCTTTTGACTGCTTGTGTGAACTTTTCATTTCACCCCATGTCCGAATTGCGTCGTCCTGATGTGACGCTGGCAACAGTAAGAACATGAAATGATGCAAATTCATACAGCTAGACTCGAAATATGAATTTACAATAATTTGTTTGGGATTAAAGTCGATAATACTAAAAAAATTGCTCCTCAAAGTTTATTATACTTAGTCTTATGTCAGTTAAGAGCTGTCTGTTTCTATAACATTAGCAGCTAACATCATAGTGGCCTTATGTATTTTACAGCGGTCTTTTCTTATACAAGTCTCCGTTTAGTAAGCTTTCCAACGCCGCAGGTGACACAGATATCTGTTTTCACGGAGATGAAGACTACTAAGCTGCATTAGCTAAGCTGAGACTACTGTCTCTTTCGAATTACGGCCGTACCTTGAGCGACTAATGTTGTAAGGCTCCGTTTAGTGAGCTTTCAAGGTCGCAAGTTACACCAAGATATCTGTCTTCACAGAGATGAAGACTTTTTAGCTGAGCTAGCTAATCTGAGACTGCTGTCCCTTTGGAATTAGGGCCGTTAAAAGGAAAGAGTATGTGGTTTCCTTCTCGGTGTTGTATTCTTAGGGATCTAAGGCTTTTAGTCCTTTTGTTGATGCCTTATTAGAATCAAGTGTGGCCCTTTTTACCTTAACTTGAGCAACTAATGTTGTAAGTTTCCGTTTAGTGAGCTTTCTAAAGTCGCAAAAATTACACCAAGATATCTGTCTTCACCGAGATGAAGAGGGGAGGAGGGTTCAATATGATTTATTCGTTGAAGACCCCCCCCCCCCCCCCCCCCCTCCAATATGTTAAGAGGCGATTACAGTGCAGGATGTAGTTCTCTTTCCATAAACCCTGTATGCATTCAATTATTGTTTTTCGATTGGCGAGTGGTTTGTGGTCTAACGGCGACTTCAGGGGCACATCCACTCATTAGTTGGTATGCTTCCTGTGGTTGTTCGTTCATAAGTCGTATATGAGCATATGATTCCTCAACAGTAAATGTTTGTGGATTCCGAATTCCTAATTCCTGAGTGGCAGGCATGTCAGTTATCTGGATGACATTCTCCAAATATGGCAATAATCAGTCCACTCTGAGAAGTTTCGCTCAGAGTTGTCTGCTTTTGTTACGACGTATGAGTATATTCCTCAGGTTAAATAGCTTTAACATTTTATTCCTTCAGTTTCCTTTTTATATTTTGTATCACTCGGTTACGAAGTTACACAGGCTGCATTCAGGTGAGGATACATGCGGGATTCTGTTGATTGCATACATGATATGTATTTGTCATTAGGCAGATGTATTTCTTGAATAGATTCTCTTAAATTCTTGCTCAGTGTTAGTATAGAGCTTATGAGAATTTTGGGCTAGTTGGATCACTTATGGAGTTTCCTACAGGCCGTCTATGCAGACGTTCTCTATTTTTGTCTTCGTTAATCGGAGTGGTATATTCTTTCTCTGAATAGTCATTGGTTTTAACGGACCTAGGGAACAATGATTTATTTGGGGATGGTCCATGACAGGTTTTTTAATCATATTCCATTCCAGTTTCTGAATCCAGTCTTCAACTGGAAGCGGTACACAAAGGGGAATCCTACTCTCTCATTCTTGTAGATTGAACGTTTACAATTTGGAAATTCCTTATTGGAATGTACTTGTACACCTGAACATGGTCGCCTGTTGGTTGGCTCAGAAGCATATAAGTTCTTTCAGATAACTTTCCATTGGGATTCAATTGGACAAGTTTAAGGTTGTTCATATTAATATCACCGGTTATCGACCTATCTACGTATTCTGGATGCGGCATACATTTAGAAGCTTGCATTTTAGTAACCTGGAGCCTTTTAGGTGACTATATATTATTCAGTCTCGCTTTTTCACTGATTCCAGACTGTTTCCCTCTTTGTTTTGAAGAGTAATTCCTTCGAAAAAGAGGGGGAGGGTTGCTTTCTTTTTACCTCTTCTGGCCTTATAATAAGTGTGTAACTATGAGTGAAGCTGTTATTGTCTATAGATTATACTGATCTTATGTACAGCTTGTTGCATTATATGTGGCGTGTGTCTGTGGGCGTTAGTCTCCAACTCTCGGACACGCTTTTCCTAATTTTAAGTGTATTATTATACTAGCCTTAAAATTGGGGGCTTGTTACACCTAATTAGTGTAATCATTTATGCTAAGTAATAAGGAATCACTTGGATATTGCTCCTTATTTCGGTGGTATGTCCTCTATTTTTGTATAGAGAGGGATATATGTTATTCCTAAAATTTTAATCTATTCTCCTTGGGATTCCTAATGCAGGCTAAGGAGCCGAATTTTAGTCTGCTATTCCTTTAAGTCCTGAACCCACCTGCCTTTTTACTATTCAGCTAAGTCTGGGCCATTGTTTCTAGTATAACAATATGATAAATTTAAAGTAATATGTATATTTTTAACAATATCATCATTGTACCACACTCTAAAAGAGAATAGGGGTATACTGAATTACATCTGTCCATCCTTTCATCTGTCTAGTTCATCTTGCTATTCTTCCATCCACACAAACATTTTTGGACGAATGAATTATATGACACAAGGGAAGATATGACAAAACAGTGCAGACGAGATGAACAGGTGTGTCTCATGATAAGGTTTTGTTGAATCTTTTTAACTCGAGTTGTGACGAAGTCGAACTCGACTTAAAGTTTGATGAATGGCAGGCTGGCATAAACAATTGGTTTCCGGATGATAACTTGATAATGGTTCGACCCACGTTCATGAAACCTCATAGGTAGGTTCGCCTCGGTGAGAGGAAGACCCCTATTTATTTTGGACTCACTACGTCAATGGTGAAGGTCACAGTGATCTTGAACATACTAAATCATAAACAATTGGTTTCCGCATGATAACTTGACTATGGTTGAACCCACATTCATGAAACTTCATATGTAGGTTGGCCTTCATGAGAGGAAGAACCTTTTTTATTCTGGACTTGCTAGGTCAAAGGTCACTGTGACCCTGAACATAGTAAATCAAAACAATTGGTTTCTGGATGATAACTTGATAATGGTTCGACCCACGTTCATGAATCTTCATAGGTTGGAATCAGTGAGAGGAAGAACCCTATTTATTTTGGCTTCGCTAGGTGAAAGGTCACAGTGGCCTTCAACATAGTAAATTCATAAACAATTGGGTTCCGGACGATAACTTGATAATGGTTCGACCCACATTCATGAAACTTAATAGGTATGTTGACATCGGTGAGAGGAAGAACCTTATTTATTTTGGACTTGCTAGGTCAAAGGTCAACGTCACAGTGACCTTGAACACTGTAAATCATAAACAATTGTTTCCGGCTGATAACTTGACTTTGGTTCAATCCATGTTCATGATACTTCATATGTAGGTTGGCCTCCTTGAAAGGAAGAACCCTATTTATTTTGGACTCACTAGGTCAAAGGTCAAGGTCACAGTGACCCTGAACATAGTAAATCAAAACAATTGGTTTCCGGATGATAACTTTATAATGGTTTGACCCACTTTCATGAAAGTTCATAGGTAGCTTGCTATCAGTGAGAGGAAGAATCCTATTTATTTTATATTTGCTAGGTGAAAGGTCAAGGTCACCGTGACATCATAGTAAAATTGTAATCAATTGGTTTCCAGATAACTTGATAATGGTTTGACCAATATTCATGAAACTTCATAGGTAGGTTGGCCGTGGTGAGTGGAAGACCAGTATTTATTTTGGACTCACTAGGTCAAAGGTCAAGGTCACAGTGACCTTGAACATAATAAATTGTAAACAGTTGGTTTCCAGATGATAATTTGACAATGGTTCCACCCACGTTTCATGAAACTTTATAGGTAGGTTGGCATTGTTGCAAGAAAGAGCCCTTTTTATTTTGGAATCACTAGGTCAAAGGTCAAGGTCACAGTGATCCTTCACATCATAAGTTGTAAACAACTGGTTTCTGGATGATAAGCTGATAATGATTAAACCCACTTTTGTGCTGTCACAACTTGACATTGGATCGGTGTTCCTATCAGCATTTTTTATACTTACCAATGGCCCAGACAGGGATGGCCCTCCCATGAGTGGGCACTCACACCTCCCTGCTCAGTTATAACATTGGTAGGCACAACTAGGGAGAACAATTATTGATGCCAATTCCGGTCTCTTCCTGGGTGCTGCGCATGTGCAGTACTAAAAGTATGGAGGGCCAGATAGGACTTTTAATTTTCGGTATTGTATGCAAATTTTGAGGACTGGGGGGTTCAAAATTTGTGTTTGGCCCATTATATTATTGAGGTTGCACCAGCTTCTTCTGGGCCATTGGTAAGTATAAAAAATATACAAATTACTTTAAATTTATCATTTTCAATGATTTACTAATGGGATGATGTGTTTTGTCCCAAAGGAAGGTTGAATTGGGACTGTGTGACAAATAAGATTCAATTAGTAATAAAGAAAACATTTAACATTTTATGTCATTGGTTCGACTCAAAAGAATGGATGAGTGGTTTAGCGGTCAAGGTATAGATGGCTAATTACCACTTGTACTAAGACATTAGACTGATCAATAGTCAACAAAAGAGTGACCACAGATTTCAGCAACACAACAAAAACAATACTGAAACAGCAGGTTGGAACACTTCAAAAACTAAAAAACTGTTCACAGGTATACTGAGATTAAATCCCCCCACCCCCCAAATGACACTCTCCATCCATTGTGCATTGCGGGTGGGTGGGAGAGGACTAGCCAGTGGCCAGCTCCAGTTAATATTTGTCTGGGATCATCAATAATTATCATTATAGGTCATTTTCCCATTAGCAATGATGAGCTCTCCATCCAGCCTGTTTACCACGAATAATAAGAGACACAGAGCTTCAGGCACCCAGCGACTGATCCAAATTCAACATGACTTAACTGGTTGAGTGCTGTAATTCCATATCTGGCTTTATTCTGAAGTGTAGGTACCGCTATGCAAAGGCTTCATATTCAGTAGATGTATTTAATATATCTTTAACATTATAGCATTTAGTCTGTATACTTTATAGGAGAGTGCCAATAAGCACTCTCTTATAAATTGTAACAGGGCAAAGACATTTGAGCAAATATAGCACTCTATCAGTTAATCACTGGTTGAATTTATATATGCACAAAGCAGTGCACATAGTGTATCTAAATTCTACATTGATTAAAACATTCAGAATTTACTGGAATTTACCAGTCACATTTAGCAAATAAAATAAAATTGGTCTTCTGGAAAAGAGTTTGTCACAAAGTGGGTGGTCACAGAATTCATAGTCTGAGACAGTGCTACAGAGCTTTTATGTCTATAGAAGTTAGAACAACAAACTGTGAGAAACCACTTCTTTTTCATTTCCTTACTTGTAAAAGCAGAGTGTGCAATAGTGCACATATCAATGAAGATGAAATGATAGCAGAATTACTTTGTTATATGGTACAATTTATTTTGATACCATATCTCCCATTTTTTCTTTCCCCCAACCCCCCTTATTAACAGTACCCATCAAAATAATTGCTGAATATAAGAAGATTTCATCTCATTTTTAGCTGTGCCTGCCAAATGTCAGTGGAGCTTTTCTATGATTTATTCGTCATCTGTCCGTCTGTCATCCATCACCAGTTGTCCGTCTGTTGTCAACATTTTGTTTATCCGGGTCATAACTTCTCAACTGCTGAATATTTTTGTGGACAAAACTTTATAACAATATGTATTATCAAAAGATTGTGTGTTGCAAATTATGTGCACCTCAAGGTCAAGGTCGCAGGCCCTTATGTTAAGGTGACAGTTCGAAAAACTTTGTCATTTCAGTGTCACTTTTGTGGGTCCATATAACTTGGTATGATTGACAGATCTGAGTCATACTTGGTACAATTATTGCTCATGACACAAAACTGTGTCTGGACTTTGAACCAAGGTCATATCATCAGGGTCAAGATCACAGACAGCAAAACTTTGATATTATTATACAGCCTTTGTCTGACCGAAACAACTTGGTATGATTGACAGATTTTATCCCTTGCCGACGAAGTCGGGATATTGAAATGGCATCCGTCCATCCATCCATTCTTCACAAACTTTGTCCACTTAACTCCTACAGTTTTCAGTGGATTTTTATGAAACTTGGTCTGAAGTATCAGTATCAAGTGTAGATGTGCATGTGGTCAGGAATTTGCGATGCAACAAATTTTGCCTTTTTTTACAACCCTTGAAAATAACAAAATTTCCATCACAAAGGCTTGACTGCTTAACTCCTCCTACATTTTTTATTGGATTTTTACGAAACTTGGTTTGAAGTATCAGTATCAAGTGTAGATGTGCATGTGGTCAGTAATGTTTGATGAATTTTGCATGGTTACGACCCTTTGTGATGGCAAAATTTCCATCACAAAGGCTTGACCTCTTAACTCCTACATTTTGTATTGGATTTTTACAAAACTTGGTCTGAAGTATCAGTATGATGTGTACATGTGCATATGGAAAGGAAGTTTCGATTTGAATAATTTTTCACAATTATAGCCCTTGTTGACTTTGAATTTACCAAAATTGTAGGTTTTTGGAAGATATCTTCAGTTGCGATCCATATGGTTCCTTCAGTTGCAATGAACCAAATGAGGTGTTTAACCTTGTCCAATAATATTTTTTCATCATCTCAGTGTTTGTTCATCCATCTTTTCATCTGTCTTGATCACTTCATATGCTTATTCCTATCATAACATAAAAGTCGGTGGGGATATGGATGTCGTTAGACTGTCTTGTTCATACTTGGTACAATTATTAGTCATGACTCGAAGGTGTGTCACGAGTTTGATCCAAGGTCATATCGTCAAGATAAAAGTCACAGACAGCAAAACTTTGATATTGTTAAACAGCCCTTGTCTGTCTGATCTTTATAATTAAAACATTAGCTCCACCTGACAAGAGTCAGTGGAGCATTTTTGCCCCTGCGACGAATAACCGGGTGGCATATTGTTTTACCCCTGTCTGTTTGTCTGTCTGTCTGTCTGTCTGTCTGTCTGTCTGTCTGTCTGCCCACTCGCCCACCTGCCCGCCCACCCATCCATCCAGCTGTCCATCCATCCGACCATCTGTCCATCCATCCAGGGTACATTGTTTGCCTGGCTAACTCTCACACTTTTCAAGCTAGGGCCTTTTCATTTCACAGGATGTTTGTACATACATGTATACAAGAGGTGTGCATATTGTTAAGATTTTGATTTGCTTCAATATTTCACAAACTTACAGGTTGTGGACTGTAGTAAATTTTTTGTGGAATTTCACCTGTACAGTACGTGGTTTGTCTGGCTAACTCCGATTTCAATAATGTTTGGTATGGAAGTATAGCTGTATAAGTTAAATAACATAACATACAGGTTTTTTTCTGTCATATTTATACATATGTTTGTGTGTTTTGTTACCACCTTATCTCATAGACACTTCGAAGATGTTGTTTCTGATTTTAACTAGTGATCAGACATTATACAGAATTGATTCATGTCCTTTTTTTTAGACTTTGGTAAAAAAAATTCAACGCAATATCCCAAAAATTTGGTGACATCGCTTACTGTGGTAGACTATTGTCTGATCGCGGGTAATCGGCATTGATCTTGTTCATCCTTCACACAATTGTTACCTATAACCTAACATTCTGTCATGTCCTTGACCCATTGTGAGATCATCAAGGTCAAAAGCAAAAACACTTGGATTCTTGTCTTGTATTTAGTTTCCCCTCAAAGCGGTGACCCTGAATGGAGCAGTTTAGGCTGAGAGGCTTCTTGTTTCTTCCCTGGTAAATCATTGAGTGTGCCCAATGGTAAATCATTGGGCACTCGATTTATCAGTAAAGATAAAATAAGAGCGGAATTTACTTTTTATACATTACAATTTATTTTGACCTATAATGCATTCAACTTTTTGAAACTAAAAAGCTTTCAGGGGTCAATGCTAGGGACCAGAGGTATTATATGCTGCGGAATATGGAACAATTAACATTCCCCATTGATACTCATTTCACTCTTCCTGCCCCTTTACTCATGGCATAAAAAGTTAATAGTATTCATCAAAATAATTGTTTATTATAACAAGAAATTTTTTTCTCATTTCACTGACTTATCAGTGATGTTAAAATCAGGGCAGAATTTACTTGTTATACTCAGCAGTTTATTTTTACTAATACCGCATCCCACTTTTTGAAACTAAAAAGATTTCCACCAGTCAACAATGGAAATAGTATTATATATGGGCCGTGAGCTGAGAAAAGGGACCTTAGGGATAACAAATTTGAAATTGAGATAAATACATCTGAAATATCTCTGAAATGAAAGCTTTCCAAAAAATATAATTTCATCGTCATGTGACCAATATATATAAGTATTTCTGAATGGCAGTCAAAGGTAAGTGACACATAAGTCACCAAAATCTCATTGGCAGTTTGACGTTTGAACGTAGTTAAATGTTTAGGCATTTTAGAAACATAACTAGAAGCCATTGTCTAAGTTTTATTTAAATTAACAGAAACACATTTTCAAATAGACTTGAGAATGATTGCAACAGAGAACACACACAGAGTACAACTATTTCGTTATTGTCAGTGATGCAGGAACGTCGAGTACTAGACCTATTGATATGGAGGCCTTTAGTACTGCAAACACAATGTTTGTTCGTTTTACTGTTTGGCCGAAGTGCAAAAAGAACATGAAACAGGCCTAATTAAATTTTGGATAAAAATTATGGACACCCCCCCCCCCCCCCCCCAACACACACACACACACACACACACACACACACACACACACACACACACACACACACACACAAGACGACTCAGACCAGATATCTGGTATGCAACAACATGTTAATCTTGATGATTTGAAAACAAATATGCTTATTTCTACTAACAACAGTAAAAACGTAGTGATAAACCTGCTATACATGCAAGTCGGACGGACAAACTGTTCAGAAATGGTACATCGCTACTCTGACAAGCGCATATGCCTATCTGTTCTCATGGTGCTTGTGATGCCAGTTTGACCCTTTTTTGTCTTAACAGAAACAATATTTGAAATCTGTAGTTGATGGACCTGTCTGAGAAATAAAATCAGACCATAATTCAATCGCTATATTCAACACCTTTTCGAACTGTAGTCCAACTACATGTAGCCTAAATACAGCTTCATGAGTGTATTATCATCGACCACTGGAAAGCATTTTTAGTTTTACAAACTGAGAAACTGAAAAGACTTTCCAAAGGTCGATGTTAGAGACATAATACATAATATTTCATGTAATGTGTTACATAACAAGTTAATCATGCCCCCCCCCCCCCCTCCGATTTTTGTTTTTTAGATTTTATCTTCAACAGTATAGGCAGCGCAAATGGCGCCCATCCTTCCACGTAGCATGCCACATTATTAAATTTTCAACCGCGTTGACCCGATGTTTCACAAGGTCGAATCGGCCACAGATTGCGTGTGTGACTCCAACCCAGATGAAAATGTACGAAGGGTGGGTGCGACGCGAAAGTGGAGGGGAGGTAAATTCTCAGTTGGTGAAGAGGAAAGCAAGGAAATAGCAGTAGTGTTACTTTAACAAGGTCGAATCGGCCACAGACTGAATGTGAGACTCCAACCCAGATGAAAATGTACGAAGGGTGGGTGCGACGCGAAAGTGGAGGGGAGGTAAATTCTCAATTGGTGAAGAGGAAAGCAAGGAAATAACAGTGGAGGAAACGGGAGAATATGAGTATATAATGTGAGTGAAGTATTTTCAAATTTGCCGATGCCATCTCTTCCCCCGTGGGAACCCCGGGAAGTGAAGCAGTGCTTGTTTACTGTGGTAAACGAGCTCTGTTTCTCTGGTAAAATAAGACCCAGTCACTAATGCTTGGGGTGCGAGTCCTCTAAAATAGGCAACATGGGGTATAAATGATTGACTGACCTTGACTTTATCTCTATGTTGTGGTCATGATTAGCCATTGTGCACAAGTATGTGACCTTAAACAACATTAAATTAAATATATATAGATGCCATCTCTTAACGTATGTGAAAGACATCGAATAATGCTTTCAGACGCTCAAAATTTAATTTCAGAATATTTACGCAGTGGGGAGGGCAATTTATCACTCACAGAATTTTGTGGTGATGTGACTTGCGAGTGACTCAGGGCGACTGTGCCCGATGCGCCTCCTCATAGCCATAACTTAGATATTTCCAATAATATTGATGTCCGACTGTCGATCGTGCATACATGGTAAGTGGTATTTATATGCCATTGTTTTGCAAACTGGTAAAACATACTATAGTCAGTACAAACCGATTAAAAAGAAAATCAACATGGATGCAGGGTCGACCTAAAGGCTTAATATTGTTTTGTTGCATGTATGCTCTTACCAGTCGGAACAAACAATTTATTATTAGCTCACCTGACTGAAAGTCAGGGTGAGCTATTCTGATCACTTTTTGTCCGTCATCCGGCATCCGTCGTCCGTCGTGAAGGTGGTGTTTGGGCCTTTTTCTCCCAAACCACTGGCTGCGTATTAATGAAATTTCATGTGAGTACTCCAATTCTTAAAAAATCTTCTTCTCAAGAACCAGCAATAGCAGAGACTTGATATTTGGTATGCAGCTTCCTTTTGAGGTGTAGACTCAAGTTTGTTCAAGAGAAGTTGGAGGGGCTATATTTGACGATGTTAAAGGAGGGGCAAAAATTTTGGCCCCGCCCCAAATTTCTATTTTCCAAACCGCAAGGCCGATTTGAACCAAATTTTACGTGAGTGCTTATTGGGTCATAAGCACCTAATTTATGCAGAATTTTTTTTTCCCCGTAGCCCCGTGGGAACCACAGGAGCTAAAAATAGAAAAAAATTAAAACGCCCTTATCTCCAAAACTACATGGCATTGAGAATTCTTATTTGTTGTGAAGCTTCCTTAGGACCAACAGAATGGAATGGTAAAAAAAAATTGCCATCGGTTTTATCATGGGGTACTTTTTGGGGACTTTGAAAAAGTGCTGAGTCAGCATTTTTTAACACTGTGGGTAATGGGAAAAACATAAGACTACTTTTCTCCGAAACCACTGCTCCAAAAGGTTTAAAATTTCACATATAACATCTTTGGAAGATTGTTTCACATGTTTATTGAAATCAATTGCCTGGGTCGATATTTGGGCTCTCTATGGGAGCCCAAATGTTCAAATTAGTGCAGTATGAGGAATATTTTTGAAAAATCTTCTTCTTCAGATCTACCAATAAGAATCTTTTGATATTTGGTATGCAGCATCCTTAGGGGGGTGAGATTCAAGTTTGTTGAATCCCAATCCCTGGGTTCATATTTAGGCTGAAAATTTGGGGTCCTATTGCAGACTTCGAAATTTTGGACCAAAATCCGAAAAAAAATTTTTTTGTTTTTTATGCGTTTCGGTCAATTTTAAGACAAAAAAAAATTTTTTTTTTCCCCCTGAAAATTTGGGGTCTGGGCTGGACTTAGAAAATTTTGGACCAAAATCCGGAAATTTTTTTTTTTTGTTTTTTATGCCTTTCTGTCAATTTTAAGACAGAAAAAAAAATTTTTTTTTTCTCCCTGAAAATTTGGGGTCCAGGTGGGACTTAGAAAATTTTGGACCAAAATCCTAAAACAATTTTTTTGTTTTTTCTGCGTTTTGGTAAATTTTAAGACCAAAAAAAAAATTTTTTTTTCCCCCTGAAAATTTGGGGTCCGGGTTGGACCAAAATCCTAAAAAAATTTTTTTTTGTTTTTTCTGCCTTCTGGTCAATTTTAAGACAAAAAAAAAAAAAAAAATTTCCCCTGAAAATTTGGGGTCCGGATCGGACCAAAATCCTGAAATTAGTTTTATCGTTTTTTATGCGTTTTAAGAAGAAGAAAAAAATTTAGGCTGAAAGTATTTTGTTTGGGAAAAAAATCTGTTTTTTATGTGTTTATCTCAATTTTGGGATGTAAAAGTGCAGGAACTGAAAATAGAAGGAAAATCCTGTGTATTGTGTGGGCACAATTGCTTCATCTAGTTGGTATATGCTTTTCTTAGGAGAGGCGTATGCAGCTTATTCAAGTCAAGTCCCTGGTTTGATATTTAGACAACCATGTCAGGTGAGCGCCTCAGGCCCCCTGGGGCCTCTTGTTTTTTTTAAACAATTGCATGCACTATGCATAAAGTGGGGCTCCCGTATATTTATAATATGAAGCTACTGATAGCGTTTAATTATTAATAAAATACTTCCCCCCAAAAAAAAACCACCCCCACCCCCTCCCTACATAGGGCCTATACACAACTGATTAAAAAAACATTGGCAATCATTAAATCTATAAAGTTAAAACTAAATGTTAAATATTGAAGATTAATAAATACTTTGAACAATTTTTTCAAGTTCCAGTGCTGAATATTGTTTTAGAATAATTTGAAAAGCCTTTCCTCCCTCTCACATGCAGCCTGGCACAGGTTTAAGCTCAGATAAATCAATTTAAGATACACAAGTCTGACATTCTAAACACTGATGTAAAAATGCCAAGATTACAGTAGCATTTTTTCTTAAAATGCAAGGATGAATATAATCAATTCAATTTTGTTTGATAGAGCTCAATTAGCTCTGTCAAACAATACTGAATTGGCTAAATTCAAAGCATTACTATTTAAAAAATGCACCTTGAAATGTTGATATTTTGACATCAGTGTTCAGCGGTTAAATAACACCAAGGCTGATGCTTCAGAAGCCTGGTGATAAAGCTCAAACAATGCAGGGCAATTGAATTGAAAATACCAACATAAACTGCAACATATTTACATTTGTTTGCAAACGACAGGCATATCAAACTTTCAAATGAGATGAACAATGACAAGCATTCAATCATTCTGAGATCAGATGTGTTTGAATGGTTACTGGTGTGTTATTATATATATACATACATATATATATTTATCAAAATCAAATAATAGTATGGACCCAAATAATAGTACAAGGTAGAAATCCATTGGTGGGGGAGCATAATGCTAGTTAATTTTATCTACAGGCCATATTGTTTCCAGTATTGCAGTTAGTTTAATTACAGAAAACTAACAGGCATTTATGCATCATAATTACGACAGTAAATTAATACACTGTGCTAAACAAAAGAATATCACACAATCTAGTTAAGATTTACTGATTTGAACAGATTTGAAGGGCAATTTTAATAAACATACAGGCCCAAATAAGGTGCATTACAGGGTGACAAAATTACCCAGAATTAATAAACATACATGTATGTTTTCTTGGAACACACGAGTACACTACAAGAATACAACCACCCCAAAAGGACAAAGACTGGTCACTGGACATCTCATTTTGAAGCTGCCTGTTCACATTTTTTTAGAAAATGAAGGTTGACATTGTTATTTCTATTCCCAAATATCCTTTGTTCACATTTAAAGTTTCTTACATATTAAAAAGTGAGCTAGCTTTGTAAATACATGAATAAACAGTTTTCAAAATTTCAAAACAGCTTGTACAGTACGTGGAGAGTGGATTGTAACGAAATCACCCATCGAGTGGAGTTGGCACCCAAAAGTATCACTTTCAAATTCTGTACATGTGGACAAAAAACACCAACAATGTTTCAGCCAATGGACCTCTGGGTTTAACCCGGAGGTACGTAAGCTGGAACTTTGCATGTGATTGTTAAACTTTGAAACAAATTTGCATTTATTGCTCAGGTGGAATCTCCTATCTGTAGGTGATTTAGTTTTATCTGATAACCATAGAGTATAACAACCGTTGTATATACTTGAAGTATATACAACGGGTGTTGTATATAATTATAATTTATGCGAACGACCTCTGACCTCTTTCAATTCCATTTTCATTCATTCATTCATGAAACATCGTTATATCACAGGGCAGGTTTTAATTGTACGCTTATTGCACTTTGTCAAAATCCTCTGATGGTGTCATTTTTTATTTATTTTGCTTCAATAAAGGCAACCTAAAATTTTGCTTCAAAACATTGTAGAAATTACTTGAATGTTAATAGTAATTAGTATGCGGCGACTGCGAATTATTTATAGTCACGGCCTCGATCAAAAGTACTCGCGGAACTGCGCTAATTAAAAGTTCGTCTGCTCTACCTGAAAAAAAAACACTTCGTAAAAATTGTAAACAAACGCAAAATTATTTGTTATATTGGGACTACAGCATAAAACACGGAAGAAAACTGGAACTATGTCAAAAAAAGAATAACTCTACTGAAACACCGTTTTGTTACTGTTAATAAAATAGTTGAAATTTATTTTGTTGCAGCGCAGTTACATGATGCAAGAAGTGCAATCGCACTTTACAATCGGCGTCATCGATTTTGTAATGTAAGGGACACAACTCTATGCGTCTTGTCCTATTTCTTTTGTCTCATAGACTGGTTTTCTTTGGAGGCCCGTGCTAAGCATATATAAGTCGGGTAGACGCACAAGACGGGTGTCTGTTTGTTATCAGATAAAAACAATAAACATATAGTGTGTTTTTATATCTGTGTTATACAACTCGTTGAAATATGGTTTATTTTTTCTCGGCGAAGCCTCGCAAAAATAAACCATATTTCAACTCGTTGTATAACACAGATATAAAAACACACTATATGTTTATTGTCTATATACAACACTCTCCACATACTGTATGTGCTCTAGCAAACAATTTTCCAAAATAAAAAAGAAAGGGACTTTCAATTAATTTGTTTGTGGTCAACACGGTCAGAAATAAGAAAATATTATTTTATCAAAAAAAAAGGTTTAAAATTTGTTCTACTTCCAGTTTTTGTCTCAAAACATAACTTATGGTCACTCATTCAAGCAGGCTTATTGTGCTCATTCCAATGAGAGGTCATAAGTTATTTTTATGCAAAAAATGAAATATTTAACTTGTTCAAGAATTTTTTTAGCAGAGATTGGTTTCATTTATTCTTGTTGAGTACAGGGTTAAATACATTTACCCTTCATCAAGAACACTTGGCCCAGGACAAGTAATATTTTTATATGGGTCATGAACAAATGGCCTCGCATGTTTATAAAGATATAAAGAACGTTTTTGAGAAAGACCAGCTGTCTCCAAAACTTCGGGTAAAGAATTGGCTGAGCACATAAATTTTGCATTTTTTAAAAGTTGAATTTTCGTCTCACAGCTGCCTACTGACTGTTTTACAAAAACAAATCCTGGTTCATCATTTGAAAATTTAAAATGTTGATATAACTGAATATCTTACCTCCTACAAGCATCTGGGAATTTCATTGATTCAAAGACGTCACATGCCGACTGCATATAAAACCATATACTGCCTGTCAACATCAATATACGCTGACAGCTATGGGTAATCTCCCCGTTGTTCATTGATTATTCAAAATGGCGGCAGCCGATAAATGCTTCAAGTTGAATGATTGAATGTTGGAAGCCCATATTTGGTCTGAAGTGCAGGTTAGGCAACTTGAAGGCTTCATATTCTGTGGATGTGTGTCATGTTATCTTCAAAATGAAACTGGTATGTATGAATTTGCCTTGTTACAATTTATGGGAGAGTGCCTGTAGGGACTCTTCCATAAATTGTAACAAGTCAAAGACACGTGAACACATTGTGAGAATTCTCTCATTTAATTTTGATCGCTGCTGTTGTTAGTTCTGTGCATCGATGCAGCAGTCGGTAAGATATATTCGTTACACAGTTTGTTTGTGGCCTAATGTGGTATATATGGTGTCAGTTAATTCCATATTGGACTCAAGCTTCGCTCTCGTCCAATATGAAATTAACTGACACCATATATACCATATTAGGCCACCGACAAACTGTGTAACTAATAATATTAGGTACAGGTTTAAAAATGTTTTTTTTATAAAAAGTTTGCAATTCCTCCAATTCCACTGCTGGTGACCTGTAGCATCTCTGAAACAAAATACAGCATTACATTTGGAAGATTTTCTTATGGAGTCAGCAACCTGGCTAACTGTATCACAGTTGCTGCTTCTAATTGATTTCCTACCCAAACCAAACATACCATCAACTAGGCACCTTGCATGATAAGGCTTGAAAAAGTGAAAATAAATATTTTTATGTAAACCTGTCAAAACCTGCCAATACAAATAACCAGTCAAAATTTGATTCTTATTTTGGCCACCACAATTGTCAGCATTTAATACACATGACTGCTTCCCTTCACTGAAGATCTAAAAGAAATGGGGAATAAATTAATGCCAGATCTGTTTAAAACTTGTGTAAGAAACCACCCTTAGATTATTGTCTGCTGCTCTGCAGCTTTCTGTATACTTAACATGCACTGACTTGAATGTTTCATCACATGGAAGGTAAATAAGGGGTATACCAGCCCTCCCTCTCCGCACAGCTGGTTGTGGCATACCACAATAATCAGCAAATGGAAATGGCCTTGTATAAGCTTATAGCTTCCAGCCGAATCCACATCAATGTATGTAACAATTTTTATTATACATTCTTTATATTCTTGAAATAAATATTGTTTAAACTAATAATCAGCAAATCTAAAAAAAAAAAAAAAAAGAAAAGAAATTTTCTTATCTCCAAAAAAACTCAGTTGATGATTCCTCAATGGAACAAGAGCAATTAGCCCATTCTATCGAGGATAATAAGCTAGTTTATTGTTTAAAATTTAAAAAAGTGAGCAAATACGCTGAATATTTCAGATATCCATAAACACTAAATAAACACATATATACAACTCTCAGATCAGTGATTGTGTAACAGTTATATCTATATATTTAAATGAAACATCTATCAAGTGTGAAAGGAAAAATAAAGCAACTTAATATTAAATATCCCAACAGATAATCCAAGTTAAAAATGATGCAAAATTTCTTTTGCTAATTAATGTCTGTAATTGTAAACAATTCATCCAATATAGGATATGCAAAGAAACTTATACTTTGCCTGAACAAAAAGTTTTGCAGTTAATGTCTCAAAACATAGCTTCTGTTAACCTAATATGTACAGGGCAGATGAAAAAAACATTGCAGCAGCAGGGGAGCTAGAAATCATACTATTTTTCCAGCAGTCAAAATAATCTGTCTTTTTTCAATGGTCTCATACTTTCAGGGAAAGTTCCTGGTTAGTACAGTGCAAGGAGAGTGTATTATCACAAAATCACCTGTGGAGTGATGATTTCTATCAAGCAATAAATGCTGATTTGTTGCAAAGCGTAATCAATATAAGCAAAGTTTCAGCCAACACACCTCCAGGTGAAACTATAAACATTACTTCTGTTTCTTGTATTTCTGTACAAAATTTGAGAGTAGTACCTTGGGTGATACCTCCACTCCATGGGAGATTTGGTGACAATCCACTCTCCACATACTGTGTGTTGACAGAATACTGGTATGTATAGACTGGATAAAATATGTAGTAGCCGGTGCACCAGGAATTGTCAGCTCATACAATATTTTCACAGCATCTCTGCTGTGTGTTCACCCTTTCATGTATCTGTTAGTGTTGGGAGGTTAACCGAGAATACAACTCTGTGTCGGTTATTAAAAAACACCGACCGACGTGATCACAAAAAACCTTCGTCCCGGTTACATGCGCGGTTAATTTATTTATGGCATGCGATGATGCAATCTCGTGGCCTCGTGGTACGTTTTGGCGTAAAAATGGCTGAAACAGCCTAGCCCAGTGTGGCAGTAATCCTGAGAACAGGTAAGCAGGGCTTGCCTTGAGTTGGGGCCGATCGGCCCCGGCCCCGAGAGGCCCCTTCTCGGGGCTTCTTTTTTGGCCCCGACTTTTTTTCAGTCTTGGCTCCCGAAATCCCAGTGTTGGTAGGTTTGGGCAACGAAATTTTGCGAGATTAATTTTTCCATTCACGTCTCATTCACGCAAGTGTGATTACAATAGAAAAAGCAGCAAATAACAGATAAAATAATAAAACAAACTGTTTTTGTCTGATTTGAATTAACATCCACCTAAATCCGCATGAAAACTGAGATAATCCCAAGATTAAACAAAAAAAAAAAACAAACACATTTACGAGACTTCAAAAGCACGCTTGTCAACTAATGGGGGAATTCCCTTCAATCCCACAATACTATGCGCGGGTACATCCGATCGTAACATCTGAATAAATGCAACACCAGACACAGAAACTGCCGTCAAAATAAATGTACGAAATAAAATAAAAGGTGTACCTGTGTCTACGTGGAGAGGTGGGTGCATTCCATTTCTGAAATATCCAAAGGTGTGGGGAATTTTCATGGATTGAAATTATTTAAACGGTAAACTGAAATGTTTTTCAATTTTTTTCTTTGAGACAACCCTTGCATCGAAAATACATGCCACAATATGTACGAAACGTCCTAAAATTTTATCAACAAAAAATCCAAAATGTCTTTGTACGAAACGTCCAGCACCCACATGATGGGTCCAAGTCGTTTCGTCCCCAGGATTTTTTTTTTCTCAACAAACATTCCACGATGCAGGGAATTGCACAATCCACCATGTAAAACACCAAAACAAACCAGAGGCTCAAGTGAGCCTAAAACGCTCACCTGGCTCAGGTTGTCAAAAGAGATGAGTGTATCTGGGAAGGGACTTTTGAGGTGGAGACCATGAAAAGTGGAGAAAACTAAAAGATTTGGGCTTGTATTTTTTATATTTCAACAAGACTAGTAATGGGGATAACATACATGATCCATGGCACTGACGGCAAATTAGTGCTACAAACTGATAGATACCTCAGTAAATTATGTTTTTCAGAACAAATAACCGAAACCGGAGTCAACTCTTTTTGTAAAAAACCGAGTAGATACCGACACCGATCAAAAATTTACTAACCTCCCAACACTAGTATCTGTACAAGTACATACCTTGTTATAAATTGAACTGTGTTTTTCACATCCTCATATGTCAATGCATGCTGTGGTTTCCTTGAGGTGTTGCCATGTACTCTTGGTGTCAAACCAGATGAAAATAAATGCTTCTTTGTTCTTCAAGTATTTCGAACTTATATTGTAAACAAACAGAAAACAGTCAATACAAACGTCATGGTTGAAAAAGCGGTAACAAAACTTTCTGCGTTTTCGAGGCCCAGCCTCTGTGGTATATTCACTTTTACCAACTTCACAGCCCTCCAAAACTCCCATGATCAACATGTCTCTACATTCTCGACAAAGCTCTTGAATGTTCATTTCGATTTTCTGCTACCTGAGCATATGTAAAGTCATTTAAACACTTAGATGCACAGCCATCTCTCCATTCTACATATTTAAAAAAATCAGTATTGTCTGCTTCTGTCTGGTAATCAGAATCAACACACACAGTATCATGATCAAAACGTTCATCGGAAGGATCATCACCTGGATGTTCATCGTCTGAATGAACAGACTGTGTACATAAAATGTTACGAATGCATGATTGTATAAGACAATGTCCAGCATCAATAGTAGAATTCTCATCATCGCTGTCAACAGCTTCAAAGTCTTCATCACGATTGGTAAAAACCACAGGTGTAGAAATTAAATTAGAATTAAAAGGTACAAAACTTCTAGCTTCGGCAGTTAGCTCACTTTCTAAATCTTCAGGAGCGCCATATATTTTTAAAGGGTCGTTTGAAGACATTGTTTGGGATAAATATAACTTTTTGTACTTAATACTAATACACTTCCTTGCTTGTTTTCATTGTAAATATTTTGACATGTGGAAAACGTCACCAGCAAATAAAAATACCGAGTGTGAAAAACGGTTGTTTGTCATTCCCGTTAGAGCTAAGAAAAAAACAAGAACAGTTTCAAGCCCTCTTAATTTCATTTACGAATAATGTTGCGAAGTATTATTTATGTCTTCTTGAGGGTGCTATATATTTCAATTAGCATCATCACAATTTGAAAGGGATACCCGAATTTGAAAAACAGGTACACAACAACAAAATTTGTCTCGCCTTAAATATTGCTACACTGTGACAATGAAAGGTGAAGTTCATTGCCTGTTTCGGTGATTTCATTTCCAAACAACAACCATATCAGCGATCTCTATTTGTTTTGGAGAACATTTATGAAGATCTTTCTGCACATCTTGATATTTTATGAAGAGTTTCTTCAAAATTTATTAAAGTAATGGATTTGTTAAGAAGAAGAAGTGAAGTGAGAACAAAAATAAACCGCGAATTTCTGCATTTGTTTTAATCACGCCCACAAAAAGATGTTCCTTTTTGACGTTTTTCTTGATTTCATTGGCTATCCTGTAAGGTCCCACGGCCCATATAGGCTAGCAGAATGTGGGATTAGTAATATTTCCCACTGATGTTGATTTCCCCACCATGCTCACTGCATCAAAAGTTAACACTACTCCTTAAAATAATTATAGTTTATGACAAGAAAATTTTGTCCCATTTTTTCTTCAACAATAAATCTATGTCCTAATGACTTGTCCGAAAAATTAAAATGAGTGCAAAATTTACTTGCTATATTCTACAGTTTATTTCTACTGATACTATATCCACGTTTTGAAACTAAAAAAGCTTTTACAGGGCTGAATATGAATATGGGCCAAGTGATATTATGCACTGATATTTATTTGTTATATTGTACAGTTTATTTCAACATGTACCATACACACTTTGTTGGATTGAACGTCAGAAACACGACTGAAAATGTATTTCACTTCTGTTTATTGTTACTGTATGTGTATAACAAAACTCTCCTGTTTATCTATTCATAAAATTTTATCTAACCCTTTACCTAATGAATTGCCTTCAAGTTTCAGCAAAACCATATCATATGATTTGTCGAGTTCATTCCAAGAGGGGTCATATGATACAGTTTTTTTTAAATTGCTTGAAAATTTTGAAAAATAATTAAAATAATAAATTTTGTTGTGTGCATTGGTTAAAGGGTTAATAAATGATAACAGATTGAATTTAATGCTTGTTTTTGCCTTTGACTTGATTTTTTTCTTCAGTCGAAGCAATGCAAATGGCTACAGTCAATTTCACATTGTTTCCTTCCTATGCATATGTTGTCACACTAGTATTTGCCCCTGGAAATCATTGGTCATAATTTCCAGTTGGGTATTGATAATCACCTGTGTTCTGAATAAGAATTACAACAGAGTCCGATTCACCAGCAAATTTCGAACACTCTTCAACATTTTTTTTTACTTTTATAACTATATACTCATTGTCTTGGTCAAGGGTGAACTTTCAGCTATTTTCAACTTTCAGATTTTTGGCTGAAGTGGACTTTGACATTTTAAAAAAAAATTGTATTTGCACAATATCATGATCAAGGTTAGAATTTTAGGCCCAAACTACACATTGAAATTTAACAAAACTTTTTTTTCTGTCCTCTTACCTTCAGTGACAAGACAGAATCATATGATATTTGGCATGGTCTTGCAGTTACCTTTTTTGGTAATTGTATGAAAATCATTTGATATTTTTAAAAAAGCATCTCAACACACATGTATATTTTTATGAGTGATTTCACATGTCTTACTTGATATTTGAAGCATCAGTGAAAAGAATGGAGTACTTTTAAAAAATGAATTGCAGTCAGTAAGGAATGACCATCAGATCCCTTCTGGTAAAACTATTCTACTCTGTTGAATATTTGCTTCAAACAATAACTAAAATTATATTCAATTTTTTTTTTAATATCCAGGAGAGTGGCAGCACTGGTCAAAACGGGTAGAAGAATATATTTATCCATCTGACTCTGTTCCAGAATTTTCTTCTATTTTGGTTCCAAATGTTGACAATGTTCGAACAAATTTTCTCATGGATACTATTGCTAAACAAACAAAGGTAATTTAATCTTTAATGTTGTTTTGATATGTGAATGAAAAGTATTGTATGTTATTTGAAAAGCCTATCCTAATGATCAGAATTCTCATTTATTGAGGTTTTCATATAAATCAAGTCTCTAAAATGAGTTCCCATTTTAATAAGTTTTAAATATTTTATTTTATTTTTGATATTGGTTATTTTAGTTATTCGGTTGTCTTCAAATGGATGCCTTTTTTATGGGACTTGATTGTTTCTTTTAAATTGTTTATTGTAGAATTAAAGAAGCAAAATGTTTTCACTGGAACATCTGTGTAAAGCATTTTGACACCCCAAATGAGAGAATGTCATTTATAACTCCTATTACTGAAGGAAAATGGAGCAAGATTTTGCAGTAAATAGCATTTCTATGTCCTTAGCATCATCAGTGTATCTAGTCATTCAGTTCTTTTTACTTGCGTCGCCAGCGGCAGAGCAGGTCTAGTAACCGCTCGACTCTGTCCGTCCATCTGTCAGTCCGTCCGAAACACTTCTTTCGTCAAAGTTTTCTTGGCTTCTATGAAAGGCAATGATTTTATATTTGGTCTGCTGCTTCATAATAATGAGTTGTATCATGGGACAATTTTCAGATCTGCCATGCAGCCACTTCCTGTTTGCCGATACTTTGAAATTTTACTGTACCCACTGAACATTGAAATTTTCCGTCAAGGTTTTCTCGGCTTCTATGCAAGGGATTGATTGTATATTTGGTCTGCTGCTTCATAATGATGAGTTGTATCATGGAGGCAATTTTCAGATCTGCCATGCAGCCACTTCCTGTTTGCCGATACTTTGAAATTTTACTGTACCCACTGAACATTGAAATTTTTCGTCAAACTTTTCTCGGCTTCTATGCAAGGGATTGATTGTATATTTCATCTGGAGCCTGATAATGATCAGTTGTATCGTGTATGTAATTTTCAGATCTGTCGTGCAGCCACTTCCTGTTTGCCGATTCAATTGCATGCAGCGACGCAGGTCCAGACCCGGTATTGGTCTTGGCTTGTTAATTTTTATGTTTGGTCATTTTTGTATGTTTGAGGAAGCAAACTGGTAAAGGTGAGCTGAGGTTTGGGGCATTTATTTTTGCATATGAAAAAAGAATAGTTTTGGTTCATGATTGTCAGGAGAAAAATTTTAATGCAGATCACAAAATTATTTTACCAAATTTCCAAGTATGTGAATCTTCGTAGTTCGTGCAAAAAAATGCATAAAAATACAATTTTGCTTGGCAGTTCTGTTCTGAAACACAAGTTATTTTCTGCATTATGCCTATATCATGACCACAAAACATGTAAAATGTCAAGTTTATCCAATTCTGCAGACCATTGCTGTCTACAGGGAGTCATGCACAATGTATTTGGTCTGAACTGGAAATGGAAGTATGTCAAACTAGTGTATTCTACATTAAAGGAAGGTAAGAAATTCATCTTGTGGTCATGTTTTCAAATTTATTTACATAATCTTATTTACATAGTCTGTTTGAAATGCCTGGTTTGTTTCTGTGGGGAAGTATGAAAGAAAAAAATTAATGAAGATGATCCTTTATCCTTTTTTAAAGAACCACCACACATGCTCAACTGAACAGTTTCCAGAAAAAAGAATTAAAAAGTAATACAACCCTATTTTAACCATGGAGACACACTTTTCTTGTAGCCCTGATTTAGATAGTTATTGACAAGAGCCTGCACATGATCGAAAGTGAGGCTATCTACTGGTATTGACAGTTTTAGAAATGAGCTTGATAAAAAAAAAGATGTCAATGTTGCCTGAGTCATTTTATTTTTCAATAAAGAAAAATTTCCACACACTCAGTTTATTAAAGAAAAGCTTAAGATGATTTCTGAAAAGCAGTTTCGAAACTGTCTCAATTTTTACAATCATTTTGGAAATTAGTTTTCATTTATGCTAGACATGTGCTATCACTGACAGGTTGCTTTGCAGAATGATTTCCAGGAGTGGCATGAGATTCAATTTCATGAGAATCCTCTTTTATTCACCCCAAATTTTTACTCTGATTGTACTCACCACTGATGTGATGTCCAGAAAGTTTTACCTTTGATCCCTATATCCATGTTGTTATACATCCATGTTATGCTTGTAAATGTGATGGCTTTATGGTGCAATAAGACATGTTTCACAGTTATACATATATATACAGACTTGTGTAATGTTCTTATATCTGCAGAAAAATTTCAATACCATAACCATCTTTTTAGGCCCCTTTTGTTGGTCTAGACTTTTACATCCTAGTATGCTGTGAATTAATAAAGTTTTTAACAATATCATCATTATACCACACTCTTAAAGAGAATAGGGGTATACTGAAATACATCTGTTCATCCTTTCATCTGTCTAGTTCATCTTGCTATTCTTCCATCCACACAAACATTTTTGGACGAATGAATTATATGACACAAGGGAAGATGTGACAAAACAGTGCAGACGAGATGAACAGGTGTGTCTCATGATAAGGTTTTGTTGAATCTTTTTTAGTCGAGTTGTGACGAAGTCAAACTCGACTTAGAGTTTGATGAATGGCAGGCTGGCGTAAACAATTGGTTTCCGGATGTTAACTTGATAATAGTTCGACCCACGTTCATGAAACTTCATAGGTAGGTTCACCTCAGTGAGAGGAAGAACCCTATTTATTTTGGACTCACTACATCAACGATGAAGGTCACAGTGACCTTGAACATACTAAATCATAAACAATTGGTTTCCGGATGATAACTTGACTATGGTTGAACCCACATTCATGAAACTTCATATGTAGGTTGGCCTTTGTGAGAGGAATAACTCTATATATTTTGGACTTGCTAGGTCAAAGGTCAAGGTCACAGTGACCCTGAACATAGTAAATCGACCCACTTTCATGAAACTTCATAAGTAGGTTGGCATCAGTGAGAGGAAGAACCCTATTTATTCTGTACTCGCTAGGTGAAAGGTCAAGGTCACAGTGATCTTCAACATAGTAAATCGTAAACAATTGGTTTCCGGATGATAACTTGATAATAGTTTGACCCACATTCATGAAACGTCATAGGTAGGTTGGCCTAGGTGAGTGGAAGAACCCTATTTATTTTGTACTCGCTAGGTGAAAAGTCAAGGTCACAGTGACCTTGAACATAATAAATCATAAACAATTGGTTTCCAGATGATAATTTGACAATGGTTCCACCCACGTTCATGAAACTCCATAGGTTGGTTGGCATTGGTGCAAGAAAGAGCTCCATTTATTTTGGAATCACTCTGTCAAAGGTCAAGATCACAGTGACTCTTCACATAGTAAATTGTAAACAACTGGTTTCTGGACGATAAGTTGATAATGATTAAACCCACTTTTGTGCTGTCACAACTCGACATTGGATTGGTGATCCTATTGGCATTTTTTTTTTTTTTTTAAATATTTAAATAAATTTTGTTATCGTGTGCATTGAGTAAATGGTTAACCATGTTCATGTTTAGGGGAGCATCCATCAGTTCCGGAGGTTTTCTTATTTATGTCTCAGACATCTGGAGGAGATTTCAGTGGGCATAGAGTTGAGGACTCCATCCATATTTAAATACAATTATTCTGCATTATAATTAAAGAATCAGTTGTCAGGTTTGATGTCCTTTGGTATGGTAACATGCAAGAATGGGAGAAAGAATGTCCGTATATGTCAGGTTTTGTTCACACATACATACTAGAGTTATGGCCTTTGTTGCACTTAGGACTTGGCCTAACTGATCTGTATTGTCAATGTCGCTATTCTATGCTGCTTTGTTGGTCCTAGAATTGCAGCTCTGGGAGCCGAGCTCATGAAATGAATCAGAAGCCACTGATTATTCTGGAGCATTACAAAGCTAACTATTTTAGATTTCTGCAAACTTGAGGGACCAAAATAGCTTTGAAAAGTTCTAAAATAAGCTGTCGTAAACTACACAGAAATCATCAGTCTTGAGCCTGGACATGTACTAAATCACTTTCAGCAGTGGGATAAACAAGAAGTCGAGTGAAGGTACAATCTTCCTGTATTTCCCACCAAATAAATATTTGCAAATAACTATTCAAAGAACACATAGTTCAAACTTTATGTCCGAAAAACATCATAATTCTCATATGGTTATACTGCTATCACTCAGAAAATGCTTGCCCTTCACTGAGAACCTATACAACCTGTACCCATGCCATTAGCTAGTATGTCCTGCCCCACTGTTGTACTTTCTCAGCTGGCAAGGAAAGACTCACTCTTTCCGAGACTTGAAACCTAGCCCCCTTAATCCATAAGGGAGAAACAGGATCTAGCTGGCAAAGACCAAGCTGGACAAGACCACTACAAACAAAAAATACAACAAACATTTTTGGACAAATGAATTATATGACACAAGGGAAGATATGACAAAACAGTGCAGACGAGATGAACAGGTGTGTCTCATGATAAGGTTTTGTTGAATCTTTTTTAGTCGAGTTGTGACGAAGTCAAACTCGACTTAGAGTTTGATGAATGGCAGGCTGACGTAAACAATTGGTTTCCGGATGATAACTTGATAATGGTTCTACCCACGTTCATGAAACTTCATAGGTAGGTTTGCCTCAGTGAGAGGAAGACCCCTATTTATTTTGGACTCACTACGTCAACGATGAAGGTCACAGTGACCTTGAACATACTAAATCATAAACAGTTGGTTTCCGGATGATAACTTGACTATGGTTGAACCCACATTCATGAAACTTCATATGTAGGTTGGCCTTTGTGAGAGGAAGAACCCTATGTATTTTGGACATGCTAGGTCAAAGGTGAAGGTCACAGTGACCCTGAACATAGTAAATCCACCCACTTTCATGAAACTTCATAGGTAGGTTGGCATCAGTGAGAGGAAGAACCCTATTTATTTTGTACTCACTAGGTGAAAGGTCAAGGTCACAGTGACCTTCAACATAGTAAATCGTAAACAATTGGTTTCCGGATGATAACTTGATAATGGTCTGACCCACATTCATGAAATGTCATAGGTAGGTTGGCCTAGGTGAGTGGAAGAACCCTATTTATTTTGTACTCGCTAGGTGAAAGGTCAAGGTCAAAGTGACCTTGAACATAATAAATCATAAACAATTGGTTTCCAGATGATAATTTGACAATGGTTCCACCCACGTTCATGAAACTCCATAGGTTGGTTGGCATTGGTGCAAGAAAGAGCTCCATTTATTTTGGAATGGATCAGATTATTTATGATCAGATCGCTTTAAAACTTAATCTGGGAAGAAAGTCACTTGCCTGTTGATGAAAAGACTCGATGTAGAAGTGATAAGTTTTATTCTGACATGTTGTTATATAGCTTAGAATTTTCAGCATGGACTAGTCATAAAACATAATTCCTACCACTGAAAATAGCCACACCACCCATAACCTTCTGAACATTTTGTACAAACGACTTGGAACAACCCTTTGGACCCAAACATGATGTTAAGTAATTTTCTACAATAATCTTACCCACCCCCCATTACAAATTTAACCAACAGCCTGAAAACTCTGATCCAATCCGAAGAACCATATTTAGTTGAATTGCTTCATTTCTGAGTGCCACTTTTCAAGGCAGATAACTCTAATTCAAGTATTCAGAACTGTCATATCTTTTTACCTATGGCTTCACTTCATAACAAGAATCAGGAACTGAAAAGTACTTCCACTACAGATCCTGATATGCTGTCCTGATCATACACCATAAACTGCTGAGCCGAGGTGTTAGATCATTTATAGCGATGACCCAAGGTAAGAATATGGAGGTTTCAACTGTTATAAAATAGGTGACTATGGCATGATAAGTTACCTGATTTTGCTTCCTGTTTAACAGTTCTGTTTTTTTTTGTCCATGGGAATAATTTTTAGCTCAATTTGACAAAGTAAAGCTGAGCTATTGCTGTCACTTCTTGTCCATCGATGTACGTACGTATGTACGTCCACAATTTCCTTTGGCACACCGCACATGGCGCATTTATGATCAGATCGCTTTGAAACTTGGTATGCTTGTTTGGGGTGACCTCAAGATGGGAGTTATCGATTTTCTTCCATTTCCATCAAAAAATGTTGCCACTGGCAATGTTCTTTGAACTTAGTTTAGTCAGACCTCAATATTTCCCTTTGGCAAACCCTACAGGGCACATTTATGATCGGATTGCTTTGCAACCTGGTATGCTTATTTGGGGTAACCTCTAGATGGGAGCTATCGATTTTTTTCCATTTCCGTCCAAAAGTGATGCCGCTGGCAACGACCATTGAACTTGGTTTAGTCAGGCATCAATATATTCCTTTGGCACACCCTACAGAGCACATTTATCGTCAGATCGGTTTAAAACTTGGTATGCTTGTTTGGGGTTACAACTAGATAGGAGCTATCGATTTTCTTCCATTTCCATCAAAAAATGTTGCCACTGGCAATGACCTTTGATGAACATAGTGCAGTTATGCATCAATATTTCCCTTTGGCACACCCTACAGGGCACATCTATGATCGGATTGCTTTGAAACCTAGTATGCTTATTTGGGGTGACCTCTAGATGGGAGCTATCGATTTTCTTCCATTTCCATCAAAAATTGTTGCCGCTGGCAACGACCATTGAGCTTGGTATAGTCAGACATCAATATTTTCCTTTGGCATGCCCTACAGGGCACATTTATCATCAGATCGGTTTGAAACTTGGTATGCTTGTTTGGGGTTACCTCTAAATGGGAGCTATCGATTTTCTTCGATTTCTGTCAAAAAGTGTTGCCCCTGGCAATGACCTTCGATGAACTTAGTGCAGTTATGCATCAGTATTTCCATTTGGCACACGCTGCAGGGCACATTTATGATCAGATCGCTTTAAAACTTGGTGTGCTTGTTTGGGGTGACCTCTAGATGGGAGCTATCAATTTCCTTCCATTTCCGTCAAAAAATGTTGCAGCTGTCAACAACCTTTAAACTTAGTTTAGTCAGACCTCAATGTTTCCCTTTGGCACACCCTACAGGGAACATTTATGATTGGATTGCATTGAAACTTGATATGCTTGTTTGGGGTTACCTCCTGATGGGAGCTCTCGATTTTCTTCGATTTTTGTCAAAAAATGTTACCATTGATGATGACCTTTGAACTTAGTTTAGTCAGACCTCAATATTTCCATTTGGCACACCCTACAGGGCACATTTATGATCGGATCACTTTGAAACTTGGTATGCTTATTTGGGGTAACCTCTGGATAGGAGCTATTGATTTTCTTCCTTGTCCGTCAAAAAATGTTGCCGTTGGCAACGACCTTTGATGAACTTAGGCCAGTTATGCATCAATATTTCCCTTTTACACATCCTGCAGTGCACAGTTATGATTGGATTGCTTGGAAACTTGGTGTGCTTGTTTGGGGTGACATCTATATGGGAGCTATTGATTTTCTTTCATTTCTGTCGAAAAATGTTGCTGTTGGCAACAACCTTTGAACTTAGTTTAGTCAGACTTCTATATTTTCCTTTGACACATCTTTCAGGGCACATTTATGATCGGATCACTTTGAAACTTTGTATGTGTGTGTTCGGGGTGACCTCTAGATGTGAGGTATTGATTTTTTTTCATTTGCATAAAAAATTATTGTCATTATCACCAGCCTTTGAAACCTTGCCACAAGCAATGACCTTCAAACTTAGTGCATTTGTGCATTAACATCTTCCTTTGACATGTCTCAGAGGACGCATTCATTATCAGGTTGTTTTGAAACTTTGTATGCTTATTCAGGGTGACAAAGAGGAGCTATCAATTTTCTTTTCTTTTCATCAAAAACTGTTGCTGTTAGCAACAATCTTTGAATTTATTACGTTTGTGAATCAACATTCTTCTTTGACATGTCCTACAGGGCACATTTATCGTAGGATTGTTTTTGAACTTTGTGTGCTCATTAATCAAGACCTCTAGATAAGAGCTACTGATTAGCATTCATTTCTGTGAAAAAAGTTGTTGTTTACAATAACCTCTGAACTTACTGCTTTTATGTATCATCATTCTTCCTTTAGCCAGCCTTACAGTTTACATTTAAAAATGCATGGATTGCTCTGACGTTATGCACACACAATGCTGTTATGTTGAAGTTTAACCAAATGACATTGGTACCAATGATCTTCAATTTTGCCATTTCACTTATAACTTACCAAGTTCAAGTTTGTTGAGTTGAGCTACAGTGTCATTGACACTTTCATTATTGAGTGTTGGCCAAAATTTTAATAATTTTTATATCTTCTATATTGAATGTGGTTGCAGGTGGAGTTTAAACCAAGTCAGTCTACATGTGTGTTCATTTTCCACCATTCCAATGAGCAGCATCTGCTATCTGTGATATTGCTGGAGGGGGCATATGCAATGCTTCACATTGGTCTTTTTCTTGTAATAATTTGTTTTCATTTTTAGGAGACTTGTGTATCTTTCGGCTTTTCATGAGCAGTATTTAATTTGAAGCATTCTTGGGTGTGTGAGATTCCAGTTTGTTCGAATGAACTTCTTGGGTTTACAAATGCTCTTGTTTTGGCAACCCAGATATTAAGGTAGTGTTATGTATGTTATCATGATCTTTAACAGTATTCACACTGACCAGAAACTTTCTGGTGCCAAATGTTTAGAGAACCTAGATATGATTGTGCTAAACAAGTGTTTGATACCAAAACCCTGATTGTATGGGAGGTGGTTGGAGTGTTGCTCCTGGGGCCTGGCCTGAATTAATTGATTACATACCTGGGTTTAAGAAGGCCCTTGTCTCCAAATCTAGTTTGCATTTATGCATTTATGATCTTTTTGAGAATGATTGTGATGATTTAGATGGGTTTTATGAACTTGAGGCTGGTGGGAAATGTGTGAAGAAAGTCACTTTATCCAGAGAACACCAACTAGCAGTAACAACAACAAGCAAGGTTTAGTCTAAGGAGCATATGTGCTTTCAAAGTTCATGGGTTTTAACACCCATACAAACAGTTTGAGGTGGTATACTGGAGTCTCTGTGTTTGGTCTGTTGAATCTTGTGGAGCAAACTACTTTTACTTTTCTTAAGATATTGCTTTGAAACTTGGCATACTTGATATCATCAAAGGCGGATGTACATGACATCAGTTTGACATAGCTCAGTTTAGGCATTACATAGTTATTGCCCTTGAATTGAATTCTACTATTGTAAGAATATGGGAAAAACTTTTGAAGCGATAAACATCTACATTTGCTAACATATTTGTGTGACATCTGGTATAGCTCATCAACATCAGATGCAGATGTGCATGACATAAATTGACCACAGAACAATGTGGACATTGCAGATTTTATACCCTTAAATTCTGTAGTTGTAATAGTATGAGAAAATTTTGTGAAGCAAACTACTTCTACATTTCCTAAGATATTGCTTTCTAATTCGGTGTACATGATCAACATCAAATACCACAGTTTTGCCCTTTGTTAGGCTTAGAAAAACTGTCCCACTGAACTTTTGCATTGTTGTGTAACAGGACCTGGTCCGAGAGACCAGTCTATTACAGGCCCGGGCCTAACTGATCTGATGTGCAT